>CM024585.1:13227004-14427004 GCA_014182565.1 Eucalyptus marginata
TTGTAGTATGAAAGGGACCCGAGGAAATAACCCCATCTTTTACAAATTGACAAGCATGCAATATCAAGAATGAAGTTTGTGGTCCATAACAAAGCACAATCATTCAACAAGATGAGAACGTTGCTCACGGTGTTTGTACGTAATTTCTCTTAACAAAACAACAATAAACTCAACGATCCACTATATATATATATCCTAATTTGCTTACCCTTTTCTCTTGTAGTATGAAAAGAACCCGAGGAAATAACCCCATCTTTTACAAATTGACATGCATGCAATATTGAGAATGAAGTTTGTGGTCCATAACAAAGCACAATCATTCAATAAGATGAGAATGTTGCTCACGGTATTTGTACGTAATTTCTCTTAACAAAACAACAATAAACTCAACGATCCGCTATTTCGCATTCAAATCTGGATATCGCAATCTTCCCAAAAGATTAATGCCTTCATCTCCGAAAATTTCCAAATGCATTTGCCTGACGTTTTCGTCGTACCCAAGAGGAGGTCCTTCTCACAACAGCCAAGATGCCCTTGGTAGGCTGCAACGGCCTCGGTCGTTGATTGAGGTACTCAAACGCATCATGATCACAATCTCGGGTTCCGGACAAAAAAAAAAAGAAAAAAAAAGTACATGTTGATGAATCTCTAGAAATAGAGGAAAATTCAAACACTTGCCCCAGCACGGCAAGTCGCCAAGCAGTCACTCCTTTTGCTCTTTAGCGATGACTAACAACCCGAACCATCTCCCCACAAAAGCATTGATTTAACGCGCTCTTCTGGTCTCGCTATCGCCGGAATATGTTGACTTTTGACCTCTTCGCCACTCCTTCGCCACTGTCAAATCTCTCGAAGGGCCACCTACAAAACCTGCAGAATCTCTTCCCGGATGCTCTCGTCTTCTCCTCCCAGATTATGCAGAAACTCTCTGCTTTGGGAATGGCGAAACATGGCGCTCTCTCCTTTTGCCTCCTTTTTTTCTCTTGCTTCCTCGTCCTTGCCGTGTCCCAGTCTCAGCCTGATGATCAGTTCATCTTCAATGGGTTCAACGGCTCCACCGAGTCCAACATTACCCTCAATCGAGCCTCCATCATCAAGTCCAGCGGAGCTCTCAAGCTCACCAACAGGTCGAGCGATGACGTCGGCCAAGCCTTCTACCCTCGGCCTTTCCGGATGTTGGCCGAGGCTTCCGGTGGCTCCGCTGCCGCTGTCTCCTTCAGCACCCACTTCGTGTTCGCGATTAAGCCGCCGAGCTCGGGCGAAGGCGGCTACGGCCTCGCGTTCGTGGTAGCCCCCAAGACTTCCTTCCCCGGGGCCCAGGCCGACCACTACCTAGGCCTCTTCAGCTCCTCGAACGATGGGAACTCGTCGAACCACATGCTTGTGGTGGAGTTCGACACCGTGAAAGGGTACAGAGAGACCTCGGACGAGAGGGGGAACCACGTTGGGATCAACATCAACGGCATGGAGTCGAAAGGCTCCAAGCCGGCTGCCTATAACATAGATGGCAAGGACAACCACGAAGAGATAACGCTTGAGAGTGGCCTGCCCATTCAAGGCTGGATCGAGTACGACGGCCCGAAGCAAGTGTTGAACGTCACTATATCTCCGATCGAGGTGCAGAAACCGCCAGAACCTCTCATGTCCGTGCCCGTTAACCTCGCTTCCATATTCGTGGATAAAATGTATGTCGGGTTCTCCGCTTCGACGGGGACCAAGAGAAGCTTTCACTACGTTCTAGGATGGAGCTTCCGATTGAACGGAACCGCGCCTCCCCTCAACCTGACTCAGCTTCCGCTGCCTCCTGACCAGACAGATTCATCTGATTCATCTTCCTCTTACAAGCCGCAGGTAATAGCCCTCATTGCCTCTTTATGCAGCATAGCGCTGTGTCTCTCGGGAATCTTGTTCTTCTATACTGTGATCAAGAAGAGGAGGCAGAAGGAGAATCTTGAGGAGTGGGAGTTAGATTGTCCTCACAGGTTCAGGTACAAGGACCTTGATCAGGCAACAAAAGGGTTCAAACAGAGCGAGGTAATCGGGACCGGTGGCTTCGGCGCAGTGTACCACGGCATCTTGCCGACTAACAGGTGCGAGGTCGCTGTCAAGAAAGTGTCTCGAAACTCGATACAGGGAATGAGGGAGTTTGTGGCCGAGATCGAGAGCTTAGGCCGCTTACGGCACAAGAACCTCGTGAATCTCCAGGGTTGGTGCAAGCAGAAGGACGAGCTCCTCCTCGTGTACGACTACGTGCCTTACGGGAGCCTCGATTCGCTGATTTTCAAGCGGAAGGACGGCTTCGTGTTGAATTGGGAACAGAGGTTCCGCATCATCAAGGGCGTCGCGGCCGGATTGCTGTACCTCCACGAGGAGTGGGAGCAAGTCGTGATCCATCGGGACGTGAAGTCCAGCAACGTCCTGATCGACACGGAAATGAACGCGCGGCTCGGGGATTTCGGCCTCGCCAGGCTATACGAACACGGCAAGATGTCGCACACCACCCACTTAGTCGGAACCATAGGGTACATTGCCCCGGAATTGGCCCGCTCGGGGAAGGCTTCGACGAGCTCCGACGTGTATGCTTTCGGCATTCTGCTGCTTGAAGTGGCCAGCGGCAGGCGTCCGACGGGCCAATTCTTGCTGATGGATTGGGTGATAGAATGTTACGGGACGGGTCGGATTCTCGACGCCGCGGATCCCACGTTACGTTCCGCCTACGATGCTGAGGAGATGGAGATGGTATTGTATTTGGGCCTAGTTTGTTCCCAGTACCATGCCCAAGCTAGGCCTACCATGAGGCAGGTCATTCGGTGTCTGAACCGGGAGGAGCCGGTACCCGTCTTTGTCGATGATTCGAGCTCCGCTGGCTCTCGAAGGACCGACGACATGAGCTTCGGATTCTTGGAAATAGTTTCTTCCGATACAACCGGGAAGTCTCATGCGTCGACATCATCCTACGTGTCATCGTCGGTCCGTGGCCTCTCCTCCACTTCTTTAGGTGGTTCTGGTAGATAATAGGTTGAGATTTACATGTACAGAGATGTTTCCGGATCTGGCCATTCTCGAGCTGTATAGGATAACACACAATACACAGACAAAAATGCAATTAACTCGTCAGAATTTTTTCTGGTATATAGATTTTACACCAATTACAGTTCTCTAATTTACATGCAAATTCGCTTTCTGGGTTCTTCTTTCGAAATTTCAGGCTTAATGTTAGTCCAGAATTCATTCAAAATGTAATCATAAGCGAATATCATCTTGATCGAGAAATTTAGATAAATGCTATGTTATATTGTTCCGAATTGGATTACTTCTTGTATTATAGTATCCCGTATCGTTTGAACACGGATCTATATGCTCTTTATATACTATACACATGTCTCTCTCTATTTATTAGTTTAAACTTTTCAGATTGAACATTCTAACATGGTCTGAGAGTTATATTATGTCATAATATTTATATATTTTACACACACACACACACACACACACACACACACATATATATATATATATATATATAAATTCGGACCCCCTTGGAGCTTCCGAGAAGTTAGGGTGGCCTGACTTCAGTCAATGAATATGAATCATCATCTTCTTTTGGGAAAAAAAACAAAGATAATAGTCAAAAAAGAAGTTTATATATTTCTTATACCAAAACTCCTATGATTAAGAAGATTGATATTGTATTTTTTTTTTTTTGGTGGAATGTTCAGTGGACTCGAAAGTCTTTCGGAAATGAGGGAATCGCTTCCAAAAGTGGTCTGAACGTAGAGTTTTCAGTGCGCTACTAAACAAGGAAAAGGAAGATTTTTAAAGTTGGGAATCATTTTTATTTTAAGTAAATTCAACCCTCTGTCAGATTTTAGTGATAAAATGTCAGATTTCTAGCATACAACCTTTTTTCACAAAGGGCACATAACATAAATTATTCATAAATATTGACCATGTAAATAATATTGTTCCTGAATTTTAAATTTATTCAATATAGTCTCTAAACTACTCAAACGGCAAATTAGATGTTGTCCGATGATGTGGATTATAGAATCAACATGTCCACTTTTTTGATACACTAGAAAGGTTGATAATTCCATTAAATGCAGAATTGCTAGGTTGTTTTGTTCTGGCCAAGCTACTACGAAGAATTCACTCTTATGTTTGGTTTGGGGCCCACCCAATTTTGGTGCGAAATCTCTACTTTAAAATAGGAAAAAAGAAAATTAGGACGTCAATATATCCTTCATTATTTGATAATGTGAATTATTATATTCTAATTTAAAATGAATACCTTACGTGAATAATTCACGTGTGAGGTTTTCGATCGCGTCATGGACGGTGTGATTTTATGACAGCAATTTATGACGGTATAGTGAGTAAAACACGCGGTGGCTTGGTCAAAGCACAGATTTTTGGCTATATCTTGATGACTTCTCGTTAAGCAAAGCTATTTCGGCAGTATTCACTATCAACATTTGCCGACTCATCAAGAGGTGTGTCTGTCTAATGACCACGTTTCGAAAAATTTTCGAAAATCGGAAAAAAATATTCCTAAATTTCGTCGCAGGTAAAGAGAAGCTTCGTCTCAAATTTGAAAATTAAAATTCAATCTACTTATCTAACCAATCTTGACCTTGTGAGTGCTTTTTTGCAGTACGTTTCTAGTTTAAATATCACTTATTTTGTGTTTTCTTTTGAGCTTTTAATGTCCAAATTGCAAATTGGGGTTGAAATACATGTTACGTATTCTTTCACTCTCAGACTCGGTCAAATTGTTTCAAACATAAATTTAAGCATATTATAATGTTTTTAATCCTTTCGCTATAAGATTGAATCTACAATCGATGTTAATTACTTTTATGGTAGAAGTAGAACATAAATGAGACTTCGTTCATTTCACGAAAAATAATTTTCTAGAATTTTTTTGAATTTTCCAGCATTCATTTCACAAAAAATGAATTGCTTGGAAAAAACATTTTCCATGAAAGAAAAAAAAATCTTCTAAATTATGGGAAATTATTTGCCACTTTCGAAAAGTGGAAAACATTTTCTTCACTTGATCTCTCTTATCTTATATTTCTACAAATCCTCACTTCCTCCTCCCTCTCTTTCTTTACTTTGTTTTCCCTCTTATTCTTTCTTGGCAAGTCGTCAGCCACAACGACAGCCAATGATCGACCACAGGCGAGCCTCAAGCTCACCGGCAAGCATGAGGCTCGCCCACCTTTGGCGAGCTCGGGCTTACATCTAGCCACTCACCAAATCGGCAACCGCGAGCGTCAAGCTCGAGGCTCGTCGATCTAGCAACGCTTGAGCTTGCCAATCTAGGGAGGCTCAAGGTTTGAGAGCTCAAAGCTTGCCGATTTGGTGAGGCTTGAAGCCAACAAGCCTGAGCTCGCTGGAGGTGGGCGAGCCTCATGCTCAGTTGTGGCCAGTCGCTACCCATCACCATGGCTAGTTACTGGCGAAGAAGAAGAGGAAACAAAGAAAAGGAAAAATAATGAAAAAAATAATTTAGGAATAGATTTTTTTAAATAAAAATAATTAAAAATGATTTTTTAAAAATAAAAAAAAATTAAAATTGATTTTTAAAAGTAAAAAAAATAATTAAAATTTGATTTTAAAAATAAGATAAATGAAAAAGAGCGTATGGAGGAAAATATTTTCCTTACCAAAATAGTGGAAAATATTTTCCACTTCATTTTCGAGTTTCACCCAAATAATGAAAAAAATTATATTTTCCTAGAAAATGGCTTTTGGGGGAATTTTTCAAAAATGCCATATTTTTTGTGACTGACCACGGGTAAGCCTCAAGCTCTCTCGGCAAGCACGAGGCTCGCCCACCTCCGACAAGCTCGGGCTTGCCTCCAAATCGGTGAGTGCGAGCATCAAGCTTGAGGCTCGTCAATTTGGCAACGCTCGCGCTCGCCGATTTGACGAGTCTCGAGGCCTGGTGAGGTCGGAGCTTGCGATGTAATGAGGCTTGAGGCGACGAGCCACAACTCGCCTATGGTGGGCGAGCCTCGTGCTCACTTGTGGCCGGTCGTTGGCCATCACCATGGCCAATTACTCGCCAAGAAGAAGAAGAGGGAAACAAAGAAAAGAAAAAGAAAAAATGAAAAGAAAAATGAAAAATAATTTAATAATCAATTTTTTAAAAAAAATAAATAATGGAAAATTGATTTTAAAAATAGAATAAATGAAATAAGAGTGTATGGAGGAAAATATTTTCCTTACCAAACAGCGGAAAATATTTTCACTTCATTTTTAGATTTCACCCAAACACCGAAAAGTAATTATATTTTCCTGGAAAATGGCTTTTTGGAAAATGTTTTTCAAAAACACCATATTTTCCGCCAAATGAATGAAGCCTAAGTTTCTTTTTTTCCCCCTTTTGTGTGCTTCTCTTTCGTCAATATTTAGATATGATCAAGCATAAATATGTTTAACATTTGATCATGCTTCTAACAAACTAATTTTTCCATTTTCTTTTTATCGATTTTCATCAAGGTTGGCTAAATAATTGGATTGAATTTCAATTTCCAACTTTGAAATGTAGTCTCAGACTATTTAATAAGAAATAGGCAATTAATTGTGTGTTCCTAAATCTTCATAAATAGAAATTTCTAATCCTTTAGATTTAGTGATTAAAAATATGAGACCCTAAATTAAATTTAACAACCTGCTCTAAATAAAGTGATAACAAGATTCGGGATAAGATGATATCTAGTTGGATGTAATAGCGCATTTGTTTTTTGAAATTGAGGAGAGAGATGATAGAATTAAATGTCGTTCGATAAAAAAAAAAAAAAAAGGATAGAGGGGGAATATTTCGGCCATTTAACTGAAAACAATGACTATCTTAACCAAAATAGAGATGGAAATAATACTTTGCATTCTGATATAATTCAAAGCACTTTATATTACCTGTACACCCTCAAATTTCTGGAGTTTCAAAGATTCAAAAATGTCGAGTAGGATTTTTCTAATAGTTAATACCACAAAAATAACTAAATTGGTAAATCCATGAAAAATCGACCCTCCATTAGGCTCCAGTTAATATCTCGTTAATTTGTTGACGTGGACAAAAACCTTAGATGATTGGCATGATGTGATTCGATGTGGAAATTCAATATCAAAATATCTTATTAGTGACATCACTTTGGAGAAACCATATATGAAAAAAATGAACTGAGACTAGGAAACCTACTAATTTTACCCCAAGAACTCGCTCACGTTTTGTAAATCTGCAAAAATCCCTAATTTTGCTTGGTGCCACAAAGGTTTTGATAAATTTGTCGCGGATATATCATTTCAGAATTTTCTTGCCAAAAATATTGATTTAGGGTAAATGCAATATTAATGTACTACTTAGGAGTTCTTGCGAAACGGAATTTAGTCTAGGGTAAATGCGACACGGGACCACCAATTTGGGATCTTTTGCGACACAAAAATGAGTTTATGGGTAAATACAACAAGATTGCACCAATTTGAATTTTTGTGTGTTATTAACTCTTCTTTTTACAAGGAAGAAAAAGAAGAAGATTCCGGTGCATAGTGTCGAGTAGAACATGCAAACCTTCGAAGAAAGGAAAGGTTGTGAATATACACAATACACAATACTTTTCCCGATTTCTGATTTCCATCGAGCCACGGACGGTAATATAAGAAAAGTCGACCCAAATTGGCAAACCCGAGAGGCCAGGGACAACAAGGCACATCACACATGGGTCCACATTCTACTACAAACCATCAACCGGGACCATCGCTTTAATTAATCAATTAAGAGAAGCCTTCCAATATCGAGAGACGGGCAAATCCCGGTCAAGACCCGTCAATCATGACGGCGGTCGGCCTCTTCTGCCATAAGTGCCGCTTCGTCCCGGTCAAGCTTACTGATCAATCACGCTCGCTGGTCGCGTTCTATCGCGTGCGAACTGGAATGAAATCTCGCACCAACTGCACGCGACATCCTCGACAATTAAACAGGCCACACAACTCTCAGGAAACTTCATCTATATGAACTTTTATCCCGTGAAAACGGCAGCCCTGCGCATGGATAGGACCAGGTCGAATGACGTATCTCCCTGAAATAAACCGAGCTTGTGAAGCTTTCCCGAGATGACTGTGATTTTATCTTCAGTATTTCAAAGCCTACGTCTATTCTTTTTGTGATTTTGGAGAAGTACTGTCTAGTACGACCAATCTCTTGATATGCAACAGTATCACTTCTCAGCAAAACTCGAAAATTTCTGCTCATCAAGCAGATCAAAGGACAACAGTTCACGAGACGCCAGTAAGAACTTTAGAGCAGCATGCATGGATGTCGGTATGTATTCATTCTTCCTGGAGATTTATCTGCAAATGCTTTTTCACGGCAAGGTTGAAGTTCTTCCCACTGTCCCGCATGCATATTGCAAAGGCAGGAGGTTTCAGTAGGTATGTGGCCCTATCAACTGTGCGAAAATACGCAAGACGAATGCAAATAAGACAGATGCAAGTGTCACGGGCCGATTGATTGGGATCGTGACCGCGCGGCGACTCAAGCTCTTTTGGATCACCTAAGCCAAGCCTTGCTCGATCAATCACACACTTGCTCACACACCCGGATTGTAGAGAGAGAGCTTCTAGAGAGAGGAGCTTCGGAAAGAAAGAAGCTTGTATTACTGAAATAGTTGGATGGATCCAAATGAGGAGGAGGACACCCCTTTTTATACTCGAGGCTCTCGAATTACATCCGTTAATCTAGAATTCATCTGGCGGACGAGATTGCACCGCCTCAACTACCGACACTAATGGCGACTACTAATCACCGACACTTATGACACGAAACTATCAACCACCGACATAAATAGCTAGAGACTAATTACGGTATTGCTTGCCCTTGGAAGATTCTAGGAGGAGACTTGTTGGGAAGCCAAGCGAGCACAAGAAGTCCTCCATGGACGAGTCACGACCGTTCCTCGGGAACCTCTTGGATTGGCCTTCTTTCGGGCCGTGACATTCTCCCCCACTCAATCGAGCGACGCCCTCGTCGCTCACAGCTCGACGGGCGGCCTTCCTCGAACGAGCACGGGCTCTCTTCTTTTGGTTCTGCTTCACTTGGACGCTCACGAACGAAGGGCCACATCCTTCTATTTGCAGCTCGGGTTTGGCACACGGCTCCATCTTTGGCTTGGGCATAGCACGCGGCGAGTACTTCACCTCCAGGAAGAGCACTTGGATCGGCATGTCGTGAGTTGGAGTAGGAGGATCCAACTCTACCTTTGGCTTCTCCTAGGCCAGCTTGTTCACGTGCTTCACGGCCTTCAAGCTCTTGTTGAGGCGTCGGATTGTGGCGATGGTCTTGGTGTCGACCACCCCTTGCATCATGGGGATCATCGTCGGGCATTTTGGGTCGAGGATCATGATGCACTTGGTCCTCATGTCAATCATGGATCTCACACTATGGAAGAACGGCATACCAAGAATGAGATCATAATCGTCAAGAGGAACTACCTCGAATCACAGCTTGCCCTTCCATCCGCCGATTTGGACGTCCACATCAGGAGTTGTTCCTATGCCATCGAGGCCTTCCGAGTTGATGGGCTTGAAAGATTGCCCAGTTGGTTCCACGCGAAGTCCCAAAGTCTTGACCACCTCGTTGGACATGAACATATTCGAGGCTCCAGTGTCAACCAAGGCGTATAGCGCTCGGCTACACACTTCAACCTCCACGAAGAACATCTCCATGTTTAGGGCAACTTCCTTCCCTTTGGATGATGATCGAACTTGGTCGGAGTTGATCATCTTCACGCCTCCAAGTCAAACTTGCCGCTTTTCTTCTTTGGGCTCCTCCTCCACCTCTTCGATGGCTAGGAGGGCGTTGATTCTACCCTTCTTCGGGCACTTTTGGGTCCAGTGCAGACCTTTGCAAATAAAGCAAGGAGAAGGCGGGGGTTGATCGAACTTACTCGTCGTATAGTCCGTTTGTGGTCGACCCCATTGGAAGGATGGCTTGGAAGTTCCTTCTCCCCATGTTTTGACTCGGCCGCCTTGATCTTGCGCGCCTCGGGGAGTGCTTCTTCCTTCGTCCTCGGATCAATCCGACCTCCAATCTCTTGCTCTACTCCTTGGTTCAGCTTTGGTGAGGTTGACGAGAGACTCGGCCACGCTAAGCGCTCTCGCAAGACTCGTCACATCCCGTCGCTTGAGCTCGAGTAGTACCCACGGCTTCAATCCATCCATGAACGCTCCGAGAGCCTCCTCCTCGCTTAAGTTGCGAATCTGGAGTTTGAGCTCCGTGAACTCCTTCACGTACTCTCGGATCGCACCTCTTTGTTCGAGGCGATGGAGCTTGCTACGGGCTTCTTGTTGAGCAAACTTGGGAAGAAGTAATCTCGGAACTCCTTCACGAAGTCATCCCATGTGTCCACGGGATCGGCGCCACGCTTCGTCTCGTCGCACCTATTGTGCCACCAAAGCATCACGGTATCAGAAAGGAACATCGAAGCGGTTCGTACCTTGATCGACTCGTCTTGGATGTTGACGACACCAAAATATTGCTCCATGCTCTAGACGAAGTTGTCCACCTCCTTGGTGGATCGGTCGCCTTTGAACTCTTTGGGCTTTGGCACCTCAAGCTTGGGCACCGTTTGTGTGGGCATCGCTCCATTGGTGATGCTCAACTTGCATAGGGCGAGCTCGGTCTTGAACTCTTGGATCTCCGCCTTCATGGCTTCGACCTCATCCCTACAAGGGCTAACTTCCTTGATCACTTGGACGTGCTCCTTCAGCACATCAATCGATGCTTCGAGGGCTTTGTCCTTGTCGTGCAATGGGGCTGTAGCTTCGTTGAGGCCGGTCGTGAAGTCTTCACGAAGCGAGGTCTCAACCTCCATGATCCGGTCTCTCACATCGTCAAGACCTTCCATGAGCTCGAGCACGGCACTCCGGACCTTCCCGATCTTCTCATCGAACGCAGCTACGGCATCCATCGAGGCATCTCTTTTCTTTGCTTTGCTGTGAGTCTCCTTGACTTGCACGGGCTCTCCATCCATGACAGCGTCTTGGCTCGACATTCTCTCGAACAATTGGCACTCCTCGATCTCTGGAAACGGATCTCTCCTTTGCTCTGATACCACTTGTCACGGGCCGATTGATTAGGATCGTGACCGTGCGGCGACTCAGGCTCTTTTGGATCACCTAAGCCAAGCCTTACTCGATCAATCGCACACTTGCTCGCCCACCCGGATCGTAGATAGAGAAAGCTTATAGAGAGAGGAGCTCTAGAAAGAAAGGAGCTTATATTACTGAAATAGTTGGATAGATCCAAATGAGAGGGAGGGCACCCCTTCTTATACTCGAGGCCCTCGGATTACACCCGTTAATCTAGAATTCATCTAGCGGACGAGATCGCACCGCCTCAACTATCGACACTAATGGCGGCTACTAACCACCGACACTTATAACAGGAAACTATCAACTACCGACATAAATAGCTAGAGACTAATTACGGTATTGCCTGCCCTTGGAAGATTATGGGAGGAGACTTGTTGGGAAGCCAAGCGAGCACAGGAAGTCCCCCACGGATGAGTCACGGCCGTTCCTTGGGAACCTCTTGGATTGGCCTTCTTTTAGGCCATGACACAAGAATATAGGATCAAAACGACCTGAAAATGACTCAAAAAACCACCGATTTGGTGGCCGAATAACTGAAGAGATGTCCAAATCCCAAACGGCCTATGAACATTACAAATGCACTCCCTAAAATCTTCCCACTCCTAGATGACTAACATCGCAAAAACAATCGGGAGCTCAGGACTAACATCCTAGACCATAAGACACTGAACATTATAAATTTTTTGAAACGCCAGGAACATTTTACCGACAAGACAAAGCTGCCCACTTGAGAAGAATAGTGTTGACACCTAAATTTCACCTAAATTAGTTAGTTAAAAATAGCATTAGAGATTAGGAATTAGCCAAAAATTAATTTTAAAAAAAAAAACGAAAATGGTCAAGTCGGGCCGAATGCGGCCTTGGCCCGACCACCCCCTCCTCTTTTCTCTTCCCCCACGCCGGGCCCGGCTGGCCCAGCCCTCTTTCCCTTTCAACCTAGCCCACGAACGAGCTGGTCTTCTTTCCCTCCGGTTGGTCTTCGAAGACTTGTAGAAAAGCAAGAAGGCAGAGCAGCAGAGGGAGCAACGAAAGCAGGAGCAAAAGAAGATCGAGATGGCAAGCGACCGGCATGATCCGCGGGCCGGGAGCAGCCTAGCCGATAGCTGGCATGAGAGGCCTCTTCGCGCGACGACCTGCAGAAAAGAAGAACAAAAACGGAAGCAGGAGAAACAGAGGAAAGAGGGAGATATACAAGCGGAGGAGAAAAACACCAAAAAAGAGACAGCATAAAGAAAGGAAGAAACCAGGGAGAAACCGAGAGGAAGAAAGGGGGGCAAGCAGAGGGAGGAAGGAAGCTCGAAGGAGCGACTAACCGTCGCCAGAGGCCCGTCCGCCAGTCGTTGTCCGCCATAGCTCTTCCCCGGGCGAGGTAGGTCCCCGAAACCTGTTGCCCCCATTTCTGGAAATCGTCGGGCCAGAGCTCGCGGCTGACCAGCTCACGCAAGCTGTGGCCCTTGCCACTTTTGCGTTTTGTTCCCGTATTCCTTGTACATTGTGTCTGAGACCCCCAATGCACGTTCGCGGCTGAGTTGGGCCGAAAACCTTTAAATTTGGTACTACACCCCAACTGTTTGACAAAATGCCTCAAAGAGATTCGAAAAGTCAATTCGTGTTTTAGCTTAGAATCGATCCGTGCTTGCATACATAGCTGTTGAATCATGTTTTTTGTTTGCATGGTCACTATGTTTTGGTGTGGTCTTCATGAAATAATCGTGCGTCGTCGAGAAAGTGAGGGTCTTCTTTGTCCCGGTGAGTGGATTATCGGTCATCGGAAAAGGTGGTCGGCGGCGGTCGCCACCGAATGAGCGGCATGACCAACGGGCGATGGTGGTCCAAGCACCGGTGAACTTTATTTGGAGATGATGCTCGTTGGCGCCGGTTCGGTGGAGGAAATCGTCGGACAAAAGGGGCTACACGAAGACGTCGTGGGGGCCGCGAAGACCAGAAGAAGAAGACTAGAAATTTAAAAAAAAAAAAAAAGATTAAAAGAAAATGAAGAAAAAAAAAGAAAAAAAAAAAAAAAAGAATAAAAAAGAAAAAGCAAAAAATATATAGAAATAGAAAATGGGCTGTGATTTTAGTTTGGTTAGTGGGCTGGCGAGGTTAGGAGCTGAAATGAAAAGTTGGGCTTTTGGGCCTGTTTGTTTTAAAAAGAAAGGGGATAGCCTCACTTCCGAAAGGGGGGTTGGGCCTGTCGATGAGCTCAACGCCAATTTGAGAAATAGCGACCACCTCTAGTCGGGCCAAATCTCTTTTCGAAGCGGCAAACCGGCCCACCCCCCAACCGGACCCGATCCACACCGAGCGGGCCGGACCCGACCTGGTCCGGCCCAAAAAAATATTTTTATATTTTTATTATTTTATTTTATTTAAAAAATAAAAAATTTCGAAATTTAAAATATGTAAGGTTTGGTTAGGAATTGTCATGTCTTGCCTTTTTAGTGTAATTAGGCCTTTATTTTCTTGTATATTAATTGTATTGCATGTTTAATTTGCATATTTAACTATATTTAATTGTACGTGTTTAATTTTATTGCAATTAAGACATTGGTAGCTGTGATTGTTATTTTAATGATTGCGCACCCGCATGATCACCTCAAATGTTAGTAGATATGTATAAAATCAATCCAAACTGCCTGCCAAAGAAAATCCTTTTTCAAAAATGAACAAGATTAGGTACCGAAAGGGCACTAATTGGTCAATTAGTGTAATCAAGTCCCCGACCCTAAATTCTCTGGTTGCGTAGGAAGTGTGGCATGCTCCCGTGCCTCACTTGGTTTCTAGCCGACCCCAATAGGTTAGTGGCAACTCCTTTTGTGCAAAATTCCAAGAAATATCCCAATGTCACGCGGTGTATAGGCTTGGGAGAGCCCGCGCCTAATGATGGGCCTTCGCCTATCCTTTAGGCAATACCCCTAAACCTATTCCCTCCCCCCGAGGGGTAAGTCGCGACAAATAAAAATCAAACATATCTGGACAACTTGCTCCTCATCACGAGACCATAACATGTCCAATCATCCCCTGGGTCCAAGTCGCTTTTTCCTTGAGCTGCTCGTCATCAGATTGCAGACACTCACTGTAACATCCTGAAATTCGACCCCGTCTCGAATGTATGGAATGGTTGTTTTGTCGACGTGCCTATGGTCATTTTACTCTGAGCGGGCCCCTTACGAGCTAACTAATCTATTAGGTGAGGCCGTTAAGGGATATAAACGCGGCAGATTAGAGAATTCGATCAGAGATTGATCGCTCGACCATAATAATCGACAAGGGTCAATACGACACCGTTATAATTAAATTGAAATCGGATATAAGTCGATTCGACGGAATCACGTAATTGAATTGCGGGTGATTCCGCACAATTGCGAAATTCACGTCAAACGGTAGTAACCCAATTTTCTGTCGATATTATACTCGGGACACGTAATTGAAATCTCGCGATTTTTATGATAACCGAACGTCGTCTGAGTCGAAAATGCACAAACGTGGATCGAAAATTATCGATCTCGAGTCAAACGCGCTAAAACCCCTAAAATCTACCCAATAGGTTAAGTCGTACTAAAATCGCGTTTGGTCGATTTTAACCACGAAATTGAATTCGGTTTCGAGAATCAAACGTTCAATCGTGTCACGATTCATTTTTAGAACGTCATCTCATCTTTCGGAGAAATTTCGTTGAGTCTGAAATTTTGCAGAAAAATCGGTTTTCGGACAATGGAAAATAAGTGGAAATTCGGATCAAGGGAAAAAGAGGGATTTGGCTCCCCTATTTGGTTCATTTTGTGAGAAATTGGAGCTAATTTACCATTGGATGGCCACAAGACTTTAATGGCAAGAAGACTTTGGGGTAGTGTGATGATGGGGTGGGATATTTTGTAAAGCCTCTCATTAGCCAAGCTCTGGACTTTCATGTTCCCCTTCCATCCCTCTCTCTTTCCTCTCTCCTTCTTGCTCATGCACTTCCTCTCCTTGCTGCAACAGACCACTTTCTTCTTCTTCATTTCTCCCTCACATTTCTTCTTCTTCCTCCCTCTTCATCTTTGCCGCACCACATCTTCAGCAGCTTCCCATCTTCAAGTTTTCATCATCTCCATACAAAACATAACCGCAACACCTCCAGCTTCTTTCTTTTCAAAGCTGCCGCACCACCACCAGAATTTCCAACGCCAACCCCTCAGTGTCCAACAGCCTTGCTTCATGCCAGCACCACCCCAGCAGCCGTCCGTTCACCGTCCACGCCTCCACCAGCCCGCCAACAGCCGTCAGCCACCTTCCAGCACCACCATTTTCATCCCCGCCGACCAGCAGCAGCCCCATACGCCTCCAACAGCACCTACGGCGAGCAAGGACCAGCCCTTGGCTGAGACTTGTAAGGCTGTTTTCCTCAGCCGTTGAGCCGCCGTTGGAGACACGGTAGCCTCGGTTTTTCACCGCCTTCGCGTCGCCGTCGCCGTGAGCCACCGTTAGATTAGTGTTAATTAGCTTAGTTAGATTAGTGTTAATTAGCCTGGTTAGATTAGTGTTAGGTGGATTAGCTTAATTTCATATTCAGTTTACTAGACACTCGCCGTTTGCTATTTTTGTGGGGAAACTGTGCTACAATTTTGGGGTTGCTTCTTTCTTGAAAAATGTTCTAAAACTCTTCAACTATGACATATATTTTACTCAAGATTTTAGGGATTTAAAAGAACAAGGTTTCAGCTTCGTTATATGCAAAACAGAATCTCGGTTGGTGCTGAAATCAATGACCTTTTGGTGTTCCAATGATTTTTATCAACTCTTAAGGTTCGATTTTCGAAAGATTTTATTCACAAAAATTGTTCATTACATCTTGTAGTTTAACATATTAAAATTTCATATCAAACGAACAAGTTTGGGATCTCAAACCAAACTAATTTTGGAAAACAAAATTTCTGGACACAGACACAGTTTTTGTAACGGTTTGGGAGATTTACTGCTCTCATTATAGAAATATTTGGGTCAAGGTGTTCTCACAAAAAATTTTCATTTAAGTGTCCTTTATAACATATCCAAATTTGAGAATTTTCTGAGCTCGTTTGATTATGGTTCTAGAATTAAACTTGGAGACGCGCGAGTGGCCCGGTTTCTGCCGATTAGGACCGGTTGTGGTTTTGTTGTTGTTCTTGGTGTAGTGCTTGCTGGACAATGCATATTTGGTGATGTGATTGACTTTTGGCATACTTAGAACTTATGCGTGATGATCTGTGAATGGTTGTTCAATGGTGGTTGTTTATTGTTATTGCAAAAGATGGCCTCATAGGCTTTTAATTAGAATTACAATGAGGTGCCGGGTTTAGACACCAAAACTTATTTTCTCTATAAAACAATGAGATTTTAAACTAGGTGTGTGCAAAGTTTGGCGGATTAATTTTGAATACGTGAGCACCTACGAATTTCTTTCCAAAGGCTTTGAACAAAAAAAAAGGGATTACCCAAGTTTAGTTCTAAAAAGGGTGGTTGGGAAAGAAAATAGAAAATAAATAAGGTGTCGGGTTTGAACGCCGAATTTTATGTGCTCAATAAAACAATGAGGTTTTATAGTAGAAGCGTGCAAAATTTGACGGTTTGATTTTGAGTATGTGACTGCATACGAATTTATTTTGGAAAGCTTTGAACAAAAAAAAAAAGTTGCAAGGTTTATTCTTTTAAAAGGAATTTGGTATTTTGGGCTAATTGACGGAAGATAAGAGTTGGGTTGATTGATGGTGTGCTCGTGTGATCACCTAATATGCTGATGCGTATGAATATGCGGGGTAATGAACCTGTCTTGATGTGTATGAATATGTGGGATGATGCATGATTAAGTTCGGATGCCTCACGTCAACGGATGCCGATTGTGGTGGAGGCCGAGCCGATACTCCTGTGTGGAATGCCATCCCGATGCGTATGAATACGCGAGATGATACCGTGCCCGACGGAGCAGGACAACGCTCAATTATGCCGAATGACCGCCAACTTTTGAGTTGGCCGTGACCAATGGGTCGTAATAACTGGAACCCGCCTGAATGGTTGTGATAGTTGTGCCTGATTATGGGACAAAATGGTGTGGCACGATATGGGACGTGTTATAATAATTTGGCCTTATAATCGGGACCCATGTGATTGAAATGATGTGTTCCGATTATTAAACTGCGCTTGATGCACTGATGATGGTACATATGTTGAGCTAACGTGCAGGTACGTGCCTAGGTGAGGTAAATTCAGTATGATGTGTGCTTAGGACCACCTTCGAGGCGAATTTGCATCCTAATCAGAATTTAGGGTTTTTACTCACTAAGATTTTATCTCACCCTGTCGTAGGCTAACCTTTTTCAGGGTCGTAGCGTGGAGATCTACTGAGTGCGGACGTGGTGGGCACGAGATGCGACACCTTTTGGCTGGCCCTGCCATTAGTGAAGTAAGGTTTTTGAGAGGGTCAGTTGGAAGTTGCCAGTGTAAGGACTTGTAAATCATTAAACTTCCTAGGGACAACAATGGATAAATAAGTTGTGGTTTTTATGGGAAAATCGCGATCGTGTTTTACTATCCCTATGTTTATTTATTGGCTGGGTGTTTATTTAATTTGCTTCCGCATGTGCTTAATTGAAAGATAAAATGAATGGATTGGCGATGCGTCCTGGGACGTCGCATTTTTAATTGACTGCCAAGGGATGTGCACCTACTCAGGGTTAGGGGCATGACACTCACCCGAGAGATCATTCAAGATTGCACGGTCTTTGAATAATAACTTTATGTTTGGCCCCAGGGCGTCAGCGAGATCACCCGTCACCGCAACTGCGGCCTTTGTGACAGACTCGTCCCTGTAATATGGATAACCAAATTGAATTTTCTGAACCGAATAACATTTCATACATGAGCAAAAGGAAAATCAATAGATAATTACCTTTGTGTGTCCTTGAAGACCAACTCAATGAATTGCATGAGATGGGACGCGTATGGCAACATTACCTCAGACTTCGAATCCTTAAAGCCCTGGAGTATTCCGGAATAAGCTTCAAAAATGCTACACTTGAGCTGATAACCATATTCCATCAACTCTTCATCATCCGTGTCCATCTGGGCACAAATTTCTGCAGCTCCTTGCATCATTGGCAGTGCATAGGAGACGTATTTCTCAAAGCGATCTCCAATCGCAAGAGCAACATCACCAAAGCAAGAGAAAATGGGAGGCTTAACAGACCGGTGCAGTACCTCACTACGGAGATCATTGAGAAGGAGCTCCATAATGCCATCCCAAAATGGAAGCACCTTGTCATCCAAGGCACGGCAAATATCACCAACTACACCCACAGTAACTGCACAGACCTGGTATTCCTCAAAGTTCTGCAATCCCATCTCCAAATACTTGTAGAACTCCGGCATATATTTCAGAAAGTCTGCACCTGTAGCATAAGCAAGCGCACCAATCGCAAGCATAGCTTCTTCATTAACTGTAGGGCTGTGGCAGGCAAAAACTCGAAGGAATAGTAACATAATCTGATCTGCATACTGTAGTATTATGGGTTTTGTTTCATCGGTGTTACTTAGTTTCTGAATAATGACTTGAAGAACACCGCAGAGAGAAGCCTGCAGATCACTTTGCTTTTCTCTATCATCTAATGACACGATTTGGAGCTCAAATGTCTGTGCCAACTTATTCATGATGGCAGGAAGGAGCTGCGCTATAATTTGAGATGCTTCAGCAATATTGGCGCACCTAACTATCTCATTGATAGTTTCATATGCAGATGTCCTGAGCTTGGAGTCACCACTATCTGTGCGATCAGCAGCTGCAACAAGATATGTCATGATGTCTGGAAGGTATGGTGAGAGAAGTGAAGCACTTGTTCCGGCATCTTCAAACCCCTGGGCAAGGTGATAAATTGCCCCACAAACCTTTTCTGCAAGATTGAGCACATCCTCTATGCTCTCCAATAGTACTTTAACAACCCTTGGGAGGTTTCCAAGAGAGAGTACTGAAAATCCATTGGCTGGACTATGCAACAACTCAAAAACGCGTCAGTGTCCATGCGGTTGTATCGCGGACATGATTGTTCTCATCCTTCATCAGATTAAGAAGGAAATCTAAGCCTGCATTAACCAAAGGAGAGAGTTTCTCAAATGTTGGCCCGTCAAGGATTGAACCAAGAGCATATGCGGCAGCTTCACGACTATGACAATCCGGCTTCCTTATATTATCCTCCTCAAAAGGCGTCACAAGGGGAACAATAGGATCTCCTACAGTTCTAGAAACAAGACCAAGACAAGTTCCACCGGCCATAGATATATTCCAAATGCTATCATCCTTATCCTGATCATCTTGCTGCTTTAGCAAAGTCTCCAGCAGCATGGGAACTAAAGCAGGCAGAGCTTTCTCAATGAACCGAGAATGAGGAGACCCAGAATCTGCACTTTCAGAACTCTCAAACTCTTGAAGCTCTATTTCTTCGTCGCAAATAGAGCTCCAAAACTCCACAGCTTGAAGGGCAACAAATTCCTGCCAGTTGTCCTCAGTTGATAGAAGATTGAAGACAAACGGTAAACGCTTTCATCCCCACAAATTACTTAATGACTTGAGGACTCTTTTGACTTCTTGCTTCGTTTGTAGGCCATGCACAAGAATCTTGGTATAGAATTAGATGATCCAAATCTCTACTCCAATATAAAAATGACAAATTTTTTAGAGTGGTCATTAATTGAGAAAGTTGGAAGTTGACTGGAATTTTCATCTTTTCAACAGGATATACCTGCCATTTAAGAGAAACCATGAGAAAGACCTATTCCCATAATTTTGAGGGTTGAGGACTCTTTTGGCTTCTTTCTTTGTTGGTAGGCCATGAAATGGGGGATTTGCACGCTTTTGCCTACACTATTTTGTGTTTCTTCTTGGACACTAGTTCTTAACTCATACACGCAATTCGTATAATTATTATATGCATAATATATTCAAATAGGGTGTGGCAGCGGGCAGCCTCCCAGCCCCCTTTATCTTCCATCATCTCTTTTTCCCTTCATTACCCTATCCTCGTGTTGGGTGCTACACCATATATACGGTGCTACCTCACGACAATATGTTCCTTTCACATCGTGTTAGTGACGTCACCCCAACAATTTTATCATTTTTATGGTAATGAATAATGATAACCACCCCATGTGATGGCTGCGTTGAGCAGGCGCTCTATCCCCTCACGAAGGACGGGTTCAAACCCCTGGGCGATGCAGTGACTATTGATATTAAGTGTGATGGTGATGGTGAATCTGCGCTGGCGTCACGGGGAGTTCACGACGCGGTTGTTTGGCCGCAGTTCTGGCCCCTCCTGTCTCCAAAATAAAAAATAAATAAAAAATAATGAAAGGATTTGACCACCGGCCATGGTGGCTCCGCTGATAAGGCTTCAGTGATCCTTCGTAAGAGAGGGGAGAGGTTCGATCTCTGACGTGAGTAGCTAGGTGTATTAAGCGTGACGCCGTGATGGTGGGTCCTGCGCTAGCGTCACCAGGGGGTTTAGCTGGTTCCTCCTGTCTCCAAAAAAAAAAAAAAATAATAAATAATGAAAGGATTGAAGACTAAATTGCACAAATAATGAAACTTGAAGGACTAAAACTTCACTTTACCTAAAAGATATCGATGTACATGAGGGACAAATAAGTTAGTAGCTAATTTAGCATTAGGATATAAGTGTCCCCCATATAGATTAACTTCACCTAAGTGGAAGTGAATCTTTTCTTTTTATAGGTTTCCATATTATCAATGAGTATTGCCTAGACTCATTATACTAAATCAAGCAATCTATATAGCTACGCCGAGTTACCTAAAACACAGATTTTCATCGAATTCAATTTTCTATTTTTCGAATCCCCTTCTTTATATATATATCCTAATTTGCTTACCATTTTCTCTTGTAGTATGAAAGGGACCCGAGGAAATAACCCCGTCTTTTACAAATTGACAAGCATGCAATATCGAGAACGAAGTTTGTGGTCCATAACGAAGCACAACCATTCAACAAGATGAGAACGTTGCTCACGGTGTTTGTACGTAATTTCTCTTAACAAAACAACAATAAACTCAATGACCCGCTATTTCGCATTCAAACAAAGGACAAGAAAAATTTGAATTCAAGACCCTCTTGCTTCTTTTCTATCATACATAATTATATATCGCAATCTTCCCGAAAGATTAATGCCTTCATCTCCGAAAATTTCCAAATGCATTTGCCCGACGTTTCCATCGTAATCAAGAGGAGGTCCTTCTCACAACAGCCACGATGCCGTAGTAGGCTGCAACGGCCTCGGTCCTCAATTGACATACTCAAACGCATCGCGATCGCAAACTCGGGTTCGGGGACCCAAAAAAAAAGAAAAGAAAAAAGAAAGCACACGTTGATGAATCTCTAGAAATAAAGGAAAATTCAAACAGTTGCCCCAGCACGGCAAGTCGCCAAGCAGTCACTCCTTTCGCTCTTCAGCGATGAGTCGATGACTAAAAACCCGAACCATCTCCCCACAAAAGCACAGATTCAACGCGCTCTTCTGGTCTCGCCATCGCCGGAATATGTTGACTTTTGACCTACAAAACCTGCAGAATCTCTTCCCGGATGCTCTCGTCTTCTCCTCCTGCTCCTTCTCCTCCCAGATTATGCAGAAACTCTCTGCTTTGGGAATGGCGAAACATGGTGCTCTCTCCTTTTGCCTCATTTTTTTCTCTTGCTTCCTCGTCCTTGCCGTGTCCCAGTCTCAGCCTGATGATCAGTTCATCTTCAATGGGTTCAACGGCTCCACCGACTCCAACATTATCCTCAATAAGGCCTCCATCATCAAGTCCAGCGGAGCTCTCAAGCTCACCAACCAGACGAGCGACTACATCGGCCAAGCCTTCTACGCTCAGCCTTTCCAGATGTTGGCCGAGGCTTCCGGTGGCTCCGCCGCCGCTGTCTCCTTCAGCACCCACTTCGTGTTCGCCATTAGGCCGCCGAGCTCGGGCGAGGGCGGCTACGGCCTCGCGTTCGTGGTCGCCCCCAACACGTCCTTCCCCGGGGCCCAGGCCGACCACTACCTCGGCCTCTTCAGTTCCTCGAACGATGGGAACCCGTCGAACCACATGCTCGTGGTGGAGTTCGACACCGTGAAAGGGCACAACGAGATCTTGGACGAAAAGGGGAACAACGTCGGGGTCAATTTCAACGGCATGGAGTCGAACACCACCATGCCGGCCGGCTATAATATAAATGGCACGTCTAGCGTCGACGACATAACGCTGGAGAGTGGCCAGCCCATTCAAGGCTGGATCGAGTACGACGGCCCGCAGCAATTGATGAACGTCACTATATCTCCAATCAATGTGACGAAACCGGAGAAACCTCTCATGTCCGTGGGCGTTAACCTCGCTTCCATATTCGTGGATAGAATGTATGTCGGGTTCTCCGCTTCGACGGGGACCAAGAGAAGCTTTCACTACGTTCTAGGATGGAGCTTCCGATTGAACGGAACCGCGCCTCTCCTCGACCTGACTCGGCTTCCGCTGCCTCCAAACCAGACGGATTCATCTGATTCATCTTCCTCTAACAGGCCGCAGGTAATAGCCCTCATTGCCTCTCTATGCGGCATAGCTCTGTGTCTTTCGGGAATCTTGTTCTTGTATACTGTGATCAAGAAGAAGAGGCAGCCGGAGAATCTTGAGGACTGGGAGTTAGATTGTCCTCACAGGTTCGGGTACAAGGATCTTGACCAGGCAACAAAAGGGTTCAAACAGAGCGAGGTGATCGGGACCGGTGGCTTTGGCGCAGTGTACCACGGCATCTTGCCGACTAATGGGTGCGAGGTCGCTGTCAAGAAGGTGTCTCGAAACTCGATACAGGGAATGAGGGAGTTTGTGGCCGAGATCGAGAGCTTAGGCCGCTTACGGCACAAGAACCTCGTGAATCTCCAGGGTTGGTGCAAGCAGAAGGACGAGCTCCTCCTCGTATACGACTACGTGCCTTACGGGAGCCTCGATTCGCTGATTTTCAAGCGGAAGGACGGCTTCGTGTTGAACTGGGAACAGAGGTTCCGCATCATCAAGGGCGTCGCGGCCGGATTGCTGTACCTCCACGAGGAGTGGGAGCAAGTCGTGATCCATCGGGACGTGAAGTCCAGCAACGTCCTGATCGATGCGGAAATGAATGCGCGGCTCGGGGATTTCGGCCTCGCCAGGCTATACGAACATGGCACGACGTCGCACACCACCAACTTAGTCGGAACCATAGGGTACCTTGCCCCGGAATTGGCCCGCTCAGGGAAGGCTTCGACGAGCTCCGACGTGTATGCTTTCGGCATTCTGCTGCTTGAAGTGGCCAGCGGCAGGCGTCCGACGGGGTCAGGCCAATTCTTGCTGATGGATTGGGTGATAGAATGTTACGGGACGCATCGGATTCTCGACGCCGCGGATCCCAAGTTACGTTCCGCCTACGATGCTGAGGAGATGGAGATGGTATTGAATTTGGGCTTAGTTTGTTCCCAGTACAATGCCCAAGCTAGGCCTACCATGAGGCAGGTGATTCGGTATCTGAACCGGGAGGAGCCGGTACCCATCTTTGTCGATGATTCGGGCTCCGCTGGCTCTCGAAGAACCGACGACATGAGCTTCGGATTCTTGGAAATAGTTTCTTCCGATACAACCGGGACGTCTCATGCGTCGACATCATCCTACGTGTCATCGTCGGTCCGTGGCCTCTCCTCCACTTCTTTAGGTGGTTCTTGTAGATAATAGGTTGAGATTTACATGTACAGAGATGTTTCTGGATGTGGGCATTCTCGAGCAGTATAGGATAACACACAATACACAGACACAAATGCAATTAACTCGTCAGAATTTTTTCTGGTATATAGATTTTACACCAATTACAGTTCTCTAATTTACATGCAAATTCGCTTTCTGGGTTCTTCTTTCGAAATTTCAGGCTTAATGTTAGTCCAGAATTCATTCAAAATGTAATCATAAGCGAATATCATCTTGATCGAGAAATTTCGATAGCATTGTTCCAAATCGGATTACTTCTTATATTATAGTATTCCGTATTGTTTAAACACGGATCTATATGCTCTTTATATGCTATACGCATGTCTCTCTTTATTTATTAGTTTAAATTTTTTGGGTTGAACACTCTAATATGATTTGAGAGTTATATTATGTCATAATATTTATATATTTTACATATACATATAAATTTGGACCCCCTTGGAGTTTCCGAGAAGTTAGGGTGGCCTGATTTCAGTCAATGAATATGAATCATCTTCTTTTGGGAAAAAACAAAGATAATAGTCAAAAAAGATGTTTCTATATTTTTTATACCAAAACTCCTATGATTAAGAAGAATGACATTGTATTATTTTTTGTGGAATGTTCAGTGGACTGGAAAGTCTTTTGGAAATGAGGGAATCACTTCCAAAAGTGGTCTGAACGTAGAGTTTTCAGCGCGCTACTAAACAAGGGAAAGGAAGATTTTTAAAGTTGGGAATCATTATTATTTTAAGTAAATTCAACCCTCTGTCAGATTTTCGCGATAAAATGTCAGATTTCTAGCATACAACCTTTTTTCACAAAGGGCAAATAACATAAATCATTCATAAATATTGACCTTATAAATAATATCGCCTCTGAATTTTAAATGTATTCAGTATAGTTTCTAAACTCTCAAACAGCAAATTAAACATTGTTCGATGATGTGGATTATAAAGTCAACATGTCCATTACAAGCCCTCACTTCCTCCTCCCTCTCCTCCTCCTTTTTTTTAATATATTTTTTTAAAAATTCTAATTTTTTCTTTTTTCTTTTTTTTTCTTTGTTTTCCCTCTTCTTCTTTCTTGGCTTGTCACCGGCCACGGCAATGGCCAACGACCGACCACGAGGCAAGGCTCAAGTTTGCCGCAAGCATGAGGCTCGCCCACCTCCGGCAAGTTTAGGCTTGCCGCCGCGATCGGTGAGTGCGAGCATCAAACTTGAGGCTCGTCGATTTGGCGCGATGCTCGCCCTCGCTAATCCGACAAGACTCAAGGCAAGCAAGCTCGAATCTTGCTAATTTAGTGAGGCTTGAGGCCGACAAGCCTAAGCTCGCCAGAGGTGGGCAAGCCTCGTGCTAACTGGTGGTCGGTTGCTAGCCATCACCATGGCCGATTCGGCCAAAGAAAAGAAAAATGAAAAATAATTAAATAATTAAATAATTAAATAATTAAATAATCGATTTAAAAAAATTAAAAAAATGGAAGATCGATTTTAAAAATAAAATAAATGAAATAAGAGTGTATGGAGGAAAAGATCTTCCTTACCAAACAACAAAAAATATTTTTCACTTCATTTTTAGATTTCACCCAAACACCAAAAAGTAATTATATTTTCCTGAAAAATGGTTTCTTGGAAAATATTTTTCAAAAACGCCATATTTTCCGCCAAACGAACGAAGTCTAAGTTTCTTTTTTTCCCCCTTTTGTGTGCTTCTCTTTTGTCAATATTTAGATACGATCAAGCATAAATATGTTTAACATTTGATCATGCTTCTAACAAACTAATTTTTTCCATTTTCTTTTTATTGATTTTCATCAAGGTTGGCTAAATAATTGGATTGAATTTCAATTTCCAACTTTGAAATGTAGTCTCAGACTATTTAATAAGAAATAGGCAATTAATTGTGTGTTCCTAAATCTTCATAAATAGAAATTTCTAATCCCTTAGATTTAGTGATTAAAAATATGAGACCCTAAATTAAATTTAACAACGTGCTCTAAATAAAGTGATAACAAGATTCGGGATAAGATGATATCTAGTTGGATGTAATAGCGCATTTGTATTTTGAAATTGAGGAGAGAGATGATAGAACTAAATGTGGTTTGATAAAATAAAAATAAATAAATAAATAAATGGATAGAGGGGGGGATATTTCGGCCATTTAACTCAAAACAATGAGTATCTTAACCAAAATAGAGATGGAAATAATACTTTGCATTCTGATATAATTCAAAGCACTTTATATAACCTGTACACCCTCAAATTTCTGGAGTTTCAAAATTCAAAAATGTCGAGTAGGATTTTTCTAATAGTTAATACCACAAAATTACTAAATGTAAATCCATGAAAAATCGACCCTTCATTAGGCTCCATTTAATATCTTGTTAATTTGTTGACGTGGACATACATGTGGCAAAAAACCTTAGATGATTGGCATGATGTGATTTGACGTGGAAATTCAATATCAAAAGATCTTAAAAGTGATGTCACTTTGAAGAAACCATATATGAAAAAAATGAATTGAGACTGAGAAACCTACCAATTTTACCCCAAGAACTCACTCACGTTTTGAAAATTGCAAAAATCCCTAATTTTGCCTGGTGCCACAAAAGTTTTGATAAATTTATCGCAAATATATCATTTCAGAATTTTCTTGTCAAAAATATTGATTTAGGGTAAATGTGATATAAATGTACTAGTTAGGAGTTTTTGTGACACAGAATTTAGTCTAGGGTAAATGCGACATGGGACCACCAATTTGGGATCTTTTGCGACACAAAAATGAGTTTATGGGTAAATACAACAAGATTGCACCAATTTGAATTTTTTTGTGTTATTAACTCTTCTTTTAAAAGGAAAAAACAAAAGAAGAAGATTCCGGTGCATAGTGTCAAGTAGAACATGCAAACCTTCGAAGAAAGGAAAGGTTGTGAATTATATACACAATACTTTTCCCGATTTCTGATTTCCATCGAGCCACGGACGGTAATATAAGAAAAGACGACCCAAATTGGCAAACCCGAGAGGCCAGGGACAACAAGGCACATCACACATGGGTCCACATTCTACCACAAACCATCAACCGGGACCATCGCTTTAATTAATCAATTAAGAGAAGCCTTCCAATATCGAGAGACGGGCAAATCCCGGTCAAGACCCGTCAATCACGACGGCGGTCGGCCTCTTCTGCCATAAGTGCCGCTTCGTCCCGGTCAAGCTTATTGATCAATCACGCTCGCTGGTCGCGTTCTATCGCGTGCGAACTGGAATGAAATCTCGCACCAACTGCACGCGACATGCTCGACAATTAAACAGGCCACATAACTCTCAGGAAACTTCATCGATATGAACTTTTATCCCGTGAAAACGGAAGCCATACGCATGGATAGGACCAGGTCGAATGGCGTATATCTCCCTGAAATAAACCGAGCTTGTGAAGCTTTCCCGAGATGACTGCGATTTTATCTTCAGTATTTCAAAGCCTACGTCTATTCTTTTTGTGATTTTGGAGAAGTACTGTCTAGTACTACCAATCTCATGATATGCAACAGTATTCACATCTCAGCAAAACTCGAAAATTTCTGCTCATCAAGCAGATCAAAGGACAACAGTTCACGAGACGCCACTAAGAACTTTAGAGCAGCATGCATGGATGTCAATATGTATTCATTCTTTCCTGAGATTTATCTGCAAATGCTTTTTCACGGCAAGGTTGAAGTTCTTCCCACTGTCCCGCATGCATACCACAAAGGCAGGAGGTTTCAGTAGGTATGTGGCCCTATCGACTGTGCGAAAATACACAAGACGAATGCAGATAAGACAGATGCAACAATATAGGATCAAAATGACCTGAAAATGACTCAAAAAACCACCGATTTGGTGGCCGAATAACTGAAGAGACGTCCAAATCCCAAATGGCCTATGAACATTACAAATGCACTCCCTAAAATCTTCCCACTCCCAGATGACTCACATCACAAAAACAATCGGGAGCTCAGGACTAACATCCTAGACCATAAGACACTGAACATTATAAAATTTTTGAATCGCCAGGAACATTTTACTGACAAGACGAAGCTGCCCACTTGAGAAGAATAGAAATCAAACATATTTGGACAACTTGCTCCTCATCACGAAACCATAACACGTCCAATCATCCCCTGGGTCCAAGTCGCTGTTTCCTTGAGCTGCTCATCATCAGATTGCAGACACTCACCCAAGAGATCATTCAAGAATGCACGGTCTTTGAATAATAACTTTATGTTTGGCCCCAGGGCGTCAGCGAGATCACCTGTCACCGCAACTGCAGCCTTTGTGACAGACTCGTCCCTGTAATATGGATAACCAAATTGAATTTTCTGAACCGAATAACAATTCATACATGAGCAAAAGGAAAAATAATAGATAATTACCTTTGCCTGTCCTTGAAGACCAACTCAATGAATTGCATGAGATGGGACGCGTATGGCAACATCACCTCAGACTTCGAATCCTTAAAGCCCTGGAGTATTCCGGAATAAGCTTCAAAAATGCTACGCTTGAGCTGATAACCATATTCCATCAACTCTTCATCATCCGTGTCCATCTGGGCACAAATTTCTGCAGCTCCTTGCATCATTGGCAGTGCATAGGAGACGTATTTCTCAAAGCGATCTCCAATCGCAAGAGCAACATCACCAAAGCAGGAGAAAATGGGAGGCTTAACAGACCGGTGCAGTACCTCACTACGGAGATCATTGAGAAGGAGCTCCATAATCCCATCACAAAATGGAAGCACCTTGTCATCCAAGGCACGGCAAATATCACCAACTACACCCACAGTAACTGCACAGACCTGGTATTCCTCAAAGTTCTGCAATCCCATCTCCAAATACTTGTAGAACTCCGGCATATATTTCAGAAAGTCTGCACCTGTAGCATAAGCAAGCGCACCAATAGCAAGCATAGCTTCTTCATGCACTGTAGAGCTGTGGCAGGCAAACACTCGAAGGAATAGTAACATAATCTGATCAGCATACTGTAGTATTATGGGTTTTGTTTTATCAGTGTTACTTAGTTTCTGAATAATGACTTGAAGAACACCGCAGAGAGAAGCCTGCAGATCACTTTGCTTTTCTCTATCATCTAATGACACGATTTGGAGCTCAAATGTCTGTGCCAACTTATTCATGATGGCAGGAAGGAGCTGCGCTATAATTTGAGATGCTTCAGCAATATTGGCACACCTAACTACCTCATTGATAGTTTCATATGCAGATGTCCTGAGCTTGGAGTCACCACTATCCGTGCGATCAGCAGCTGCAACAAGATATGTCATGATGTCTGGAAGGTATGGTGAGAGAAGTGAAGCACTTGTTCCAGCATCTTCAAATCCCTGGGCAAGGTAATAAATTGCCCCACAACCCTTCTCTGCAACATTGGGCACATCCTGTATGCTCTCCAATAATACTTTAACAACCCTTGGGAGGTTTCCAGGAGAGAGTACTGAAAATCCATTGGCTGGACTATGCAACAACTCAAAAACACGTGTGAGTGTCCATGCGGTTGTATCACGGACATGATTGTTCTCATCCTTCATCAGATTAAGAAGGAAATCTAAACCTGCATTAACCAAAGGAGAGAGTTTCTCAAATGTTGGCCCGTCAAGGATTGAACCAAGAGCATATGTGGCAGCTTCACGACTACGCCAATCCGGCTTCCTTATATTATCCTCCACAAAAGGCATCACAAGGGGAACAATAGGATCTCCTACAGTTCTAGAAACAAGACCAAGACAAGTTCCACCGGCCATAGATATATTCCAAATGCTATCATCCTGATCCTGATCCTCTTCCTGCTTTAGCAAAGTCTCCAGCAGCATGGGAACTAAAGCAGGCAGAGCTTTCTCAATGAACCGTGAATGAGGAGACCCAGAATCTGCACTTTCAGAACTCTCAAACTCTTGAAGCTCTATTTCTTCGTCGCAAATAGAGCTCCAAAACTCCACAGCTTGAAGGGCAACTTCCTCAACATCGCCTTTCACTGCGTTTGAGGTGAGTTCAAATAAAGTCTGCATATAAGGTTCAAGCACCTCATAGTATGTCGAGGCGATAGAAACAAGACATTCAAAAGCTGCCTTCCTAATATCCACCTCCTTGCACAGAGCAGTTTCACATACCACCTTCATTATGTAGTTCCGTTCCATCTCATTTTCAAAGTTAGAGTGAGCAAAGCCTAAAGCATTACACAATGCCCTTGTTGCAGCAAGGCGAACTTCAGGACTGTGCTCAGCAAGGCTCATGCCTTGAACAACAGCAGTGAGAACAGTGTTTACTTCTTCTTGCACCAGATCTTGATCAGATATCTCTTCACATACAAATCCAAGAGTCTCTAAGGTTGCCTGCTTGAGTGAAGAAGGCTGATCGCGCTGAGTCATATTGTTAAGCAATGTTGCAATTAACTCTGGCCACTGCTTTTGAGGTATCTCAATAGAAGCAATTTTAGCAATTACTTGAGCAGAAGTATGCCATGCCTCTTGTGCAGATGAACCGAGGGTCCTTAAAAGCAATTCTTTTATCTGAGACTTAATTGCAATCTCAATCCCCATCCATTGCTGGACAAGAATGTTTTTCCTGGAAGCATCTTTGGCATCCAAAGAGTTCTTAAGAATGATACCAGCCAACCGACGGGATTCAGTAGGCTTCTCATTATTTGACAGCTCAAATGACAATGATAGAAGATAAACAGGCAAGTTCTGCTCTTGGAACTGCCTGAGACTGGTCTCTGCCTCAGTTCTAACTCTTGCATCGGCTGATTGAGCGGATAACAAAATCTGAGTGATTTCCATGGCCATAACTTCCCAACCTAGAAATCCACAAATATTTTATTGAAGGCACAAAGCTATGTCAGATCTCACCAGAAACTAAATAGTGAAGTGACAATTCAGAAGGAGCATGTAAATTGAATTTGCTATAGGTTCAAATAGACATGCATATCTTTTCAAGTAAACTCTACAACATTCACATTTTACAAAAATCACAGTCAAATGTCACTAACATGATAACAATGGTCTTCAACAGAGCACGGCAAATAATTTAAACTAAAGAGCAAAAGCAAGAATAGATTAACATTGGAACAACCTCAAATTACCGCAAATCCAATAGTTACCAAAAATACAACAAAATTAACTGTGGACAAAGAAAATTAAGACGAAACCTTCCCATCGTGATAAAAAGTTACCCCAGAACACCCTATTAAGGAAAATCGTGTATGTGCTTACAGGTCTCCTTTTCTCTATTTTTCAGATGCAGATTCAATATCATGGACATTTCCCACAGAGAAACTTAAGTCATCTATAACTAGCCAATTGAATTAAGTCTGCAATGAAAAACGGAGAAATGATGAGGGGAGAGGTTTATCTGTTTAACCGAGCCAAAGCAGGGGGGCATACATAGTTTTCCCAGAAAGAACATATACAAGCGCCACACGAAACACAAACACTTCAGCATTTAAAAACAGACTAGTCCAAAGAACAGGTTGCAAATCAACACATTTCGGTGACAATCTGAACTTCGAGACCACGAAAGACCGAAATATCAGGCTCTCTCAAACAGTTCCGTTGCAGATGTACCCCAGATGTACCATGACCAGATAAAGAAACACAAAACAGGCCATTCAGAAACAAACTCAACCTCGAGAAATCCAGTCAAAACACCCTCCTCATCCAAAACCTACTCAATGCACCACCCAAACCCCCCAGCCAAACAACCAACAGCCGGTCTAACGACTCCGCCAAGTTCAACAGAGCTCCGGCCGAAGCCCTAAACCAACAAGCGATCCGTCCTCTCCCCCCCCAACCAACTTCTTCCGCCGAGAAACGCTAAAACCCTAAATCTCGCCCCAGAAAAACCCCAAAGCATCGCCGCACACGCCCTAAACAGTACGATCGCCCGAACAAAACCGCAGATCGAAGCGAGAGAATCCCGTACCTTGCGCTCAAGAAAAAGAAACCCCCGCGCCCCCCGACGAAATCGAACGACCTCGAAACCGCCGCGAGCTAGGGCTCCTCCTCCCCGCCGCCTCGCGCTCCCGAGAAACCTCGCCGGCCGCCGCGCCCGCCGCGATTGCTGCCGGAGCAAGGGCTTCACCTAGAGAGAGAGAGAGAGACAGAGAGAGAGAGAGGGAGGGAGAGGGAGAATCGGCGGAGGCGTGTGGATTTGAAGGCGTGCTAAAAAAATTTATACAGAAATGAGAATAAGAAAAAACCTTTTTTTTTTTGGCGAAAATTTTTCGAATGGCTGCGAGAAGCGGGAGGGGCCGTGCGAAGGACCCCCCTGCGGCCAGGCGCTGCGGGGCTGCCCGCGCCTGCCCGCCTGCCCGGACCAAACCCTAGGGAAATTTCAAATCTTCCCCCTCACGCGCGCGCTCCCCCGTCCCACGTGCGAGGGCGGCCTCAAAGTGCGGAGGAGGCCTTTTGGAGATCGGGCCCTTCTTTTCTTGGGGGTCATTGCAGAAAAGCCCATGTAATTACAAGTTATTGCTTTTCGGCCCAAGGCCCTTTTGAAATATTCGTAGTCATCGGGGAATCCGAGTTGGAAACTTTGATTTCACATTGGGAAAGAGATTGGCCCTCGTTTGGTTCGGCTTCAAAGAAATGTATTTGGAGAAATATAAAGGTCTTTAACCTAAAGGAGTTTGGTGATATGCATATACCGTTTGGTATACTGAAATTGAAAATTGCATTGGGCTGCAGCATCAGAGGAAATGCTGTTTAGTAGACATATATTGGAGAAAGTCTTTTGATGTGCCAATTTAAGTTTTTGAACTTGAATATTTTTAAAATTGAAAAAAAAAAAAACAAAACAAAACAATGATCACACATGTCTTGAGGAAAGAAATACATTGTTCTTATATATGATACATAAGATACATTATCAAGTCTGAATTGTACAGATTTTTGCTACGAAATTTATTTCACTATAATCCTGAAAAAACAATGTTATTCATCTTTAATTAGCTTTTATCACTTTTTTGCGGTTGACAACTCAAGTAGCTTATCAATACGGAGAGTCTAATTGGTGGAAACAAAGTTGGAAGAAGGTCTAAGTTCATGAAAGAAATCATTTTTCTAAGTGGCTAGAATTGATAAATTTCATGAGTCTGAAATGAACCATAAGGTAAACCCATATTTGCATAGACCTTTCTACATAGGGCAATGAATACACAACACATGAGGCCCTCCGCACTTATATATCAAAGTCAGAGGATTCTATATAGAGGCTTTCATACAACAAACAAGATAATGTTACAAACATATATGACCATAGATGCTATCCTAGCACCCGGCAACATTTTGCATCCGTGGAAGCCACTTCTAAGTCCCCGATGAAGAACAATTTCTTGTCAAGAATACCTCGGCATCGACAAAATGCCTCCTTGGGGGTCAATTCTTCCCCATTTTGATGTCTCGTCAAGAATATCTTAGAATTCACTTGGTGAACGATCAGTCCTAGAAATTCACCCCCTTCTATGATTATCTTTAGTCCCCGAATCATGAATGAAGTGAGTATCCAATGCCACCGTATTAGGTTGTGTGGCCTCAACATCCTTTGATGACCTTGCCATCTTCTAGTAATATGAACATAAACAAATTTGAGAGGCACAAAACAGAATGAGATGGAACCGGCAAACTAATCAAAACAGAACAACAACCCTAAATTAACTTGATAGAGCATGAATTGACAAACTAAAAGTGATCACTACATAAACGTGAAAGTCCAAATGATAACAAGAACCACCATAGCCATTGAAGCCTAAAGTTCAGACTCATATCCAAATTCACCTTAACATCCTCCCCACTACTTCCACAGCCTCCGAAAGTGCAGTTAAGTGACAGAACATAATGGAACGTCATCTTGCTAGAGCCCAAAATTCAAAAACATAAGAGTAAGGAAGCAATAACTCCACTACAAGCATTAAGAACGACCTAAAACCGATTGAAATCATCCAACAAACCTCATTACCATTTTCAAGATCATCACTTCCCCAGAGCACTAAAAGTGATTGTTGCCAAGATCAAGCCTAGCAAGACACAAAAATAGAGAATCATAGAATCCAGAGTAAGAAAAAACAACTATGGCAAGTCTGGAACTTTGATAGCAGTCACATAGGGTTATCCAGAAATTGAAGTGAAGCCAAATCAAGACAAACTAGTAAAACACAAATCAAAGTGATATCGTAAAACCTTCATGCTCAACACAAAGTTACCCAAAAATTGTAAAAGTCGGCATACCTTTAGGGAAGATAGGTAAGCAGCAAAGTGGTGAGTGGCATCGAGAGCGGGCATGGGGGAAGAGAGGGGAGCGGTGTCGAGAGCGAAGAGCGAAGTGAGATGTATGTCAAGAGCATAGAGGCAAGAACGAAAGAAAGAGGGGAAGCAAAAGAGACAGGAACAAATCTTTAGGATTTGTTTTAGAGGGTTAAAAATGGAAGTGTACTTAACAAATGAGGGTAAAATGGGAAGTTTTGAAATATTCATTAAATCAAGGCTCAGTGTTTCGAAAATGCAACTTCTCAAGGCACCTCGAACTCTGCATTTTGCTAAAGTCCTTTGGAGAGTCTTAGAGATGCAATTGTTACTCCCCAAATCGAGTAAAAAAAAAGTAGCAAAATGCCATTTACATTTGGCTGAGGGATTTTAGGGCCCCAAAATCCCTTCCAAATGTTGAAACAAACGAGGCCAATATCATGGTTTAGTGCCTTCTCTAACCCGCAAAATGAACAACCCAACCCACCTATTTGCATATGAGGACCTTTGGCAAGAGAGATGGTGCAACTATGGTGGAGAGAGGGGAGGGAAGCAAAAGTGCTGCAGTTGCAACTATTCTCTCCCTCTAAGGTTCGGCAAAGTTACATCAACTCCAGCACTATTAGCGATGGCGAAGTGAAGGGAAGAGCTCCGCAATGCAATGAAAGAGGTGGCAGTGGGAGAGTGGGATGCGGAGAATGCCTAAGTTGAGAGAGTGATGAGGAGGGTGAGGCATTAGAGAGTAGAGTGTGAGATAAGATCGAGTGAAGAGGAGAAAGAGAGCATAAAAAGTCATAGACTTGCAAGTGGCTTAAGTCTAGGTAGAGTCTAAATTAGGAGTGTAAAAAAGAACCGGGACCCGCCCGGATCACCCGGAACCGGTGGTTCTTAAGGGAACCGGTCCGGTTCCCGATTCCAATTTATGGGAACAGGTGGGTATCGATTAGGTTCCGGTTCCATGGGCGGTTCCACCCACCCGCCCACCCGCCCACCCGGACCGAACCGATTATATTATAATAATATATTAATTTTTAATATTGAAAAAAAAAATTTGAAATTAGCAAATCTAAAATTTAGGACTCCAATCACCATCTTATCTCAATTCACTACTCTCCTACTTCATCTCGTCTCTCTTAGTTCAAAATCTCCCAAAGCTCCCTCTTCCTCTCCAATTCATCTCCGGATCTACTCATCTCCCTTCAAGTCCTAGTCCGAACTCGGCTAAATAGTGAGTTGATTCTCTTTCCCCACCTCAAACTTGAACTCTCTCTCCATGCCGTCGTCATCCTCATCGCCGCCTCCACATTCACTATCACTATTGTCCTCTTCGTTGTTAGGCTCGTCCCTCTTCCTCCTCCCCCTCCTCGGGCCTCCCCCATCATCCTCATTTTTGGGGATAGGGGCGAACTCCAAGTCTAAGAATGGCTCATCATCCCCGTTGTCCTCCTCATTGTCGGTCTCAAGGGAGGAGCGGGAGACGGTGGAGGTGGTGGTGAAGATGGTGGTGGTGGTCGGGATGGAAGTGGCGTGAGGGTCGCAACCGCCGTCACTACAGCGCTAATACTTGAGGAGAATAAAACTACCATGGTCGGAAGAGCCAAAATAAATAGATGTGAGGTGAGCTAAAAGGGGAAGGCGCGAAGGTTAGATCGGTTCTATGGATCCACCCAGGAACCGGACCGAACCGGCGATCCGGTTCCCGGGTGGATCCATGCAATTAGCGGGCGGTTTTCGGTTTTAATTTTTCGAAACCGGTTCTTAGTGGGCGGTTCTTAGATCGGGCGGTTCCCAATACTAGGCAGAATTCGTGGGCCTACTATCCTAAGCCCATTAAAACCTACTTTATATATATATATGTGTGTGTGTATTATACTAGTCATTTTTTAAATATGGGCTAAAAAGTGGGTCTATAACCCATTTTGTCAACTTTAGATGTTAGTAAGGCTTGCTCATAAATTGACTTCGATAAACATATGCGATAAATTTCATCGAATCAACTGATTGTAAGATAGATGACTCCACAAATCGAATAATGAGCCTTACATGCTAGGGTTGCTTTTTGTATGACGTTCACCATCAGTTGAATTCGATCTTGAACTGCACAATCGACATTAGCAAAAAATCCGAACCCTCCATGGCTATTGCAGTTCAAAAGACGGTATATATACATGGTATCATCTCTCAAATTTTCTACCAAAAATCAATGATAGATGTGACTCGGGCGTATATGACAAGAACCAAGAGTAACCCCCTATGCGACTACGTCGCGACCGCCTTTCTTACGTTGTTAACACCTCGTAAGGCATGACAAGCTTATCAGATCAAATCGAGGTGATGCGGACACGAGAACACGCGATCGTGCCTTCATTTTTGCTGCTCCTTAGCTCGCTCCCATGCCTTGGTGTATAGCTCGCACGTCTCGATGTGGTCGGGCTCGAGACACAGGGCCGCCTCGCAATCCCTTAAGGCGGCGCTGGCGTTGCCCATGGAGTCGTGGAATGCTGCTCGGAGATGGAGTAGCTGCAGATCGGGTATGAAGTTAATTGCCTTCGTGAGCTCTTGTACCGCTTCGCCTTCTTTATGGTCATCCATCAAAACTGCATCGATTTCAGCACAATTTCTAAGTCAAGAAAAACTCGATCGACGGCTGCAATCGTCGTTTGTAGAGAGATAATTACTGTAAGAATGTTTGATAATGTGACTTACTTGCTGCTCTGTATCTGTATGGATACGTCCGGACTGGGTCCAGCTGCGTCGCCATGGCGAGATCGCTCCTCGCCATGTCGCGGTCGCAGTACTCAGAGCGCTTCTCAAAGGCCGATGCGTTGTTCTTGGCCTTCTCTATCAGCCTCGTCATCTCATCGTACGCGGATTTGCGCTGATTCTTGAGGTGGTACACCCGCGCGAGGCCCTGGTGAGCTCGCGTGTGCTTGATGTTGAGAGCATTCATGTAACAGTTAGCCGCGAGATCCAACTTGTCGCAGTCGACATAAATACTTCCGAGATTATTTAGCGCCTGCAAAGTAATGAAGGAAAGTCGAGTGTCGGATTCGTTAGGGTTTTCGCAGTATGGTCGAGTCGAAAGTTTGAATGCGGTCGTCTCGATAATTTTCTTGAAATTTACCTGCCCTTTTCGGAGACCATCTGAAGGGCATTTCAAAGCATCCTCAAGGAGTTGAATGACGTAAGTTGAGGACTCGGAATCCAGGCTCGAATCGGCTAAGATGTACGCCTTGAGGAAGAACGCTTCGAACGATCTCTGGATCGAAATGGACTCCTCGGCCTTGGCGAGCGCCTCTTCGCGGTGGCCGGTGTCGTACAGTATCCAGCCTTCGTAGACGAGCCTCTCGTGGTCGAAGTTGGAGTAGTTCCGAGCCAGTCGCAGGCTGTGCATCGCCGCCTTCTGACAGTTTAATCTGCATATTTTCCGAGCGTCGATTGATGAGTTTCCAGAAGATAGAAGGGCAAAAGGCATCAAAGAAACTCGTAATTTTATCAAATCGATACACACTCACCGTAGGAGGAGAAGAGATTGGCGAAATCGTAAAAGGCTCTTGCCGGGGTCGTTCTCTAGCATGTGATGTACGACGGCCAAGGAGCCGATGTCATCGACCGACGACCATCGGTCGTACAATTGCATCCAACAATCAGCTTGGCTCCATTCCTGGACGTGAGGTTTAAGTAGCTCCACCAGCTGGTTCCCGTGCATTTTCTCATTGAACACCATGTAGTTCGGATTCAGCGTCAGGAGCGCCCGCACATCCCGCAGCGCGGCGTCGTAGTCCTCTAGGGCGAGCGAGAACCAAGCCCTCAGCTCTAGGCAGTCGGGTGAGATCTTGAAGCCGATTATCTTGTTGATCTCCGAGATCGCTGCCCCGATTTGGTTCTCCTCCAACAGCATGACGGCTCGGTACTTGTACGGAAACACGAGGGTCGGGTCTAGCTCGGTCGCGGCATTCAAGTCCATCATCTTCTCATTCCCGGCGCAATACATGGATCTCTCTTGGTACATCCACCCGGTCGGTCCGTGCTCGGAAATGAGCGAGCTCATCAACTTGTACGCCGAGTACATGTGTCCCCGTTTGTACTTGGCCCTCGCCACGCCGACTAATGAGTAGAGGTTCCCCGCCTCGACGGCGGCCTCGAACCAATGCTGCGCGTCTTTGTATTCTTTCCTTCCTAACATCACGACTCCGAGCTGGTGTAGCGCGACCTGCTTCTGCCAGGAATCGGTGCAACACTCCACCAATCTTTCCAGGAGCATTACCGTTGTATTCGATTTCATGTCTGCCTCCATTGCAATTTGGCTTAGGAAGTAGTATAATGTAAACGACGCGTGCCCGGCGGTAGCCATCTTTTCCCTTGCCTCCGAGCTACAGAACAATCTCATGACGTTCGGGTTGTGCATCGAGCTCGGTAGGTCTCTCAAGAACACCTGCAAGCACGCTGCGACCAAGAAATAAGCCGTCTCGTCCAATCCGTAGTCGATGAATAGCGTGGCATCTTCGACGCTGTGCACCAGCGAGGCTAAATGAGCGTCGCAGGAAGCCTTCATTTCCTCGCAACAGAACCTGTTCGCAAACGAGAGGAGCTCCAGAACGACGTGCGCGTCGAAAGAATTCAGTCTTTTGGTCCTGCTGAATATCTCGGCGGCTCTCATTCCTTTCAGCGAGAATCCGTTCTGGGTGAAGTTTATCTTCTCTCGACGCGACTCCCTGAAATCGCCGCACAACATCGTGCTGAACGGTACCGAAAGGGATGCTATCTTAGACCGAAAGCACCTCACCTCGTCGTCCCCGACAAAAAACGACATATCGCCGTCTTCCTCCGAAGTCGAACATTCCTCGTCTTTCATGGATAGATCGTCGTCGTCGTCGTCGTCCTCTCTAGGACCCCGAGGACAGATGCAATGGTCATAAACCGATTCAGGATCATAGCCCGGTACCAAGTTGGCCTTGGGGCACTCGATGTTTCTCCCACAACAATCCATGGAGGACGTACCGATGAGTTCGTCTTCCCTCCTCTCGAACCTCAACCACGCGGCGAGAACGACTTTGGTATGAACATCGACAGCGTGCTGCCTGGCGGATTGAAGGCTTCGTCGGACTAGCTTCGGATCCAACGATCCCCGGAAGATCAAACCTTGTTCTGTATACGCATCGGATTTTTCGAACTGCTGCGAGTTTTCTATCTTCCGGTACATACGAGCCAGGGCCTCGACGAAGTCGACAGATTTGAGGCACCGTTCGATCTGGGGCTCGAGCAGATCGGTCATGGGCAGGCCATAAGGGAGCAAAGTCTCGATCAATACGCTCGGAGTCTCGTTCGGGGCCTGGTAGTTGCGACTCGATCTCGCCCGGATCGAATTCATCCGGATATGATCATGGAGATGTTGGAAGAGTTTCTCCCGTAACCACTGCACCTGCCGCCGCCGCCCATGTCCGAGGCCGGACCGGACGGATTGACCGCGCACACTTGGGCGCTCTTGCATCCGTCTATGACTTTCAAGCTGCGCATTGTGGTGATTATGTTATTCTGCATCTTGGCATGCCGGATAACGAAATCAAACTGAACCTAAATCACGAGATGTCAGTGTCGGTTTAGAACCAATTTGTCGAAAGAATCATGAGGAAAAAAAGAATTCGGAAATCGGAGAGATGAACGCAATTACCCTCAATGGCCTGCAAGCGCCACCGATTCAACAGATGGAGATTAACCTGAAAGTGGGAGGACAGGAAAGAGATTAGGAAGTTAGGAGATGATGGTGATGCAGGCTAAATGATTCTAAATTGGTGTGTTTTCTTTTCTTTTCTTTTCTTTTTTATTTTCTTACCCTTCTCAAGATTAATTAGACAGCTAAAATAATTTAAATAAATAAAGAAGAAGAGGAAATTGGAGGAGCTGGAATGAGGTTTGAGAGAAGAATGTGGCGAGTGTCTTACGTTGTAAGCCAACCAAAAGTTGAGAACAAGGGGGCTGTTTCAACGGTCGCTCACTTTGCCTATTTTGTCTATGGATCAAATAGTTGTCTTTTCTAAAATAAATTATAGCTTAATAAAATAGTGTAAGTAGATAAACCTATTAAGACTCTCTCTCTCTCTCTCTCTCTCTCTCTCCAATACTCATTTTTATGTTTGTCATAAATTATAGCTTAATATGCGGTCCGATCCAGTTTGAATGGACCGGCCAGGTACTTTTTTTTTTTTTTTTTGTTAACCTAGATCCTTATTCGAGTAGCTTGAATAATGAAGATTTCGAGTTCTCGTTGGCCAAGCTACAAGTCATTTTGTTGCTAATGGTGGAGTTAATCATCGGAAATTACACTTTACGAGTATAATCAAGATATAATTAGACTTATATTGGAGTTAAAAAGAGGAGCTTGCAATATTAAGACATGCAAGTAATAAAATTCTTTTCCCGTTTGGATTAGTTGATGAAATAAGGAATTTGATAACTAATGATATTCTATTATAGTACTTCTTGTTCTCTCAGTCTATCCATCTTTTTTCCCTCGTTTTTTTTTAACTTCACCAAGGTTGATGACCACAAGACAAGAATGAAGTTCATTTCGCTCCCTTTTTTTTTCTTTCTAATTAGTGGAAAAGAGTTACTTATGTCGGTGACTTAATAGTCGTCATTGTAGGAGTTTCATATTCACGACGAAATGCTTGATTTGAATTGTAACTACTACGCCCTTTGGGCAAGCCAACTTATTACCATCACCCCAAGCCAACTTGTGACGACGGCCCAAGCGACGGTGCGCGGGGAGGAGGGATGGCGGTGCGTCCGCGCCTTGGTCCCCACACGTGCGCAAGGAAGGGGTCCCTCTCTTGTCCCACATCGCTTAGGGGGGAGTCCTGGGCTAATTTATAAAGCTTGGGTCCCTCTAATCTGTGTAACGTTTTTCACGTATGCTTCCGCTGCGCTGAAAACAAACCCATGAGGGGCCTACTGTGGGGCCGCCAAAGCGGACAATATTGGGTTGGGGAAAGGAATGGCCGAGTGCAATCTTGTCTCCAGACAACGCGTTCGAGTTCTTACCCAACTTATTGCCATCACCCTGCTACGACACTAGTGGGAGTAGAGCCGGACTTATCCTATGTCGTGGCCCAACCGCCCTCTCTTAAAGCATGAGCCAGACTTGTCCTTGTTTGCGCTTGTTCTTTTATGCACAGGCGGAACAGTATTAGGCCATGGGTCGTTGCGTATCCCAAACGCGACGGTTGTATTGGACTTAGCCCCTTTTTTATTTTTATTTTTTTTTTGGGGGGGTGGGGGTGGAGGACAAAGACAATTCAACTATGAAATAGACTTGTCATTGCTTGATATTGCAGATCTACTTAATCATAGGAATTCTGAAATTTTACCAAGTTTTGTTAAAAAAAAAACACAAGTGAGAAAGATTCAAGTGAGAGTTGGGGAGCACATGGTCTCAATCGACTCTCTACTACTATTGGGAATCTTTTGCGATCCTCCGTGCATCCCATTTATGTATTATTTTTTTTTAACCTTTCAAGTGGGGACTCAACTATGATGTCAAATCATCAATGTATACCTAAGTGGTAACAATTGGCGCCTGGCAAGTAGCCACCTTATATACAGGGCAAAAAGTACAGTAAAAATCACAATAGTACATCGATCGTGATCAAATTAACCTTTGTCCCACACTCAATCCCTTCGTGCCCCCTTACACGAGACCGCCATCACAAAGCACTCCTCTTGTCCTCCTGCCCTTAAGGAGAAGGACAAGAAAATGTGGTGAGCCGATCGTACCGAAGTCGAGCTCCAACAATCGACTCCTCCAAATTTTGAAGAAAAGAAAAAGGGCTCCGGCAAACTATGCATCCAAAGTAGAGGACCACAGATGAGATTCGCCACTGACGCTTTGGACGAGAGCAGAAACCCTTTGCCTCCATGGATGCAAAGTGCGATGACACTCTTAGATTATGTGAAATCCACGAGATCAATAGTTATGACTAATTATGTTTATGTAAAGTCGGCACTCGCATGAGAATTTTTGCCCAAAACAACTGCCATTGAATCACTCGAATCGCTAACCTATTCCCGTTTCGTTTCTCTTGTCAGGAGGAAGAAGATTGATTCGTAAAGATTCATCAGCAAATATGAAATCCAGCCTGAATCTCGACCCTATAATGTGCAACTGAGTAAGCATCAGATACAGAAAAAAGGAACTTGGAACTCCTGAAGCTGAACGTACAATCAAATAGGATTCTAAGCAGCAATCTTTCTTGAAAATTCAGAACATAAGAAGTACCACAAAAGAAAAGAAGCAAAAGAACTGCATATACTAAAGTTTTCCATAGCCCAAGATTATATCCAACAAATAAAACCAAAATCCAACACTTAATCGCACATACCCAAATCATATGTAATGCCATAAGATCAGATCACTGTCAACTGAATATGAAATCTTTCTATACTAATTGATTAAACAGTTTGATAGGCGTTCGTATTGTGCAGATTCTCCCCAGACCTGGCAGAATAACCCTTAACCTGGTTCGCCATCGGAAACTGAACCGGGGGTTGAAGCCCCGGATGTCCGGCGGGCTTGTTGTCGCCGTGGGCGTTGCCGCGGATGTGGCGGTGCTTCATACACGTCAAGACCACGAGGAAAATGAAGAGAGATGCGAACAGCAACACCACGACCAGCATCGTGGCCTTCCCCTTGGCCGCGAAGTCCCGGTCCTCCGACAGCGGGAGCTCTCCCTTCCGGGGACTGCGGTCGGGGGCTGTGAAGTTCACCGCGAAGGAGCTGCACCCGGCCATGCCGTCCGGTGGAGGTGTCGGCACTCCAAGCACGTCGTGGGGAGGCTCTTGGGCGGGCTACCGAAGTCGCACACAGGGAGGTGCTTTTGGTCGCGTGCTGCGGAGGTAGCAAGCTGACAACGGTGGTGGGCGAGGGGTGGAAATTGTGCGTTCACGTTCGCGCGGTGGGTCGTTGTGGGCGATGGAATATAGAGAGAGGATGCGAAGTAATGAGGAAGAAGACAAACAGGATGTAGCGAGCGTGGGCCTCCTGCGTCCGATATCTCTCTGCATCCAGCTTCCATATTGCAGAATTACTGTAGGTAACAAGCAAAAACTAAAGCCATATATAGGGATGCAATCGGCGATGATGGACGCAGAAATGATCCGATCGAATCGATCGATCGAAGGGATCGTGTTTGCGCATTCTCCAGCAACAAACTGAGATGGCGTCTCCCATCATCAGATCCATCTCTAGGCCCCAGAGGGTCTTGATGGTTTGGGGGACTCGAACTATTGATTATTGGAAGTCATTAGTTTCAGAATCCTGAAGCCCAGGCACGTTTCCAGTAATTCGGCGAGGTACCATGTTCTCTAATTGTTTCCGACAACTTAAGCCCTCGATACAATGCCTTAGCCAAACCTTTGGGTCGTGAACAGAGCACGCATTTCGAAAGCTTCACAGCCCAAAATTGTTCTTCCCTTTAAACATCTTCCGCTACAAACAATTACAAGGAAGCAAAAATAATAATAATAATAATCCAGACGATGATCACCCAAGCAAAGGTCTCAATTCTTCTCGAGAAAACCCTAGCCAAATGCGACAATTATTGTAAACGTAAAGAGGATCTTGCAATTGGAATCTATAATGAGAAATGATAAAGAACATTAGGGAATTACATGATTCCGTATGAGTTTGCTACCTACTTTGCGAGGAGAGCCAACCGTAAAGAATGCACTACAATAAGATAATTTTACAGAGTTACAATCAATCATCCAATCTCTCGTGTATTTCCCAAAGCTCCGATACACAAATTCACACCAGCTCTCGTGTTTCTCTCACCAAGATTCGCTAGAGAATATACGAGCTCGCAAGGTCCATATGACTGCCGGATACCTAGTAACGTGACTGCCGGGCACCCACCAGATACCTAGTAACCAAACTGATCATTGAGGCAAGAGGCCTAACACGCAGACAAATTTGGCATGGGCGTTCGAGCGTAGGGACGAGTATCTTTAGTCACTAGCTTCATCGGACTGCCGGCCTGGGCATTTGGCTTGGGCACCTGGCCTCCTCTTGTCTCGCACCTCCAGCATCTCCAAACTTGTCTCGTACCTATTTCAATTCTCTAGGGTCCGATGTAAACGCCGGTTCATCAAGAACTTGAGGTGCAAATTCAACACGATTAACCTTTAGAGGTTCACCCAATTCACCATGGGTTGAGTCTCCATACAGTAATTTGGCCAAGTTAGGGGTCTCATTCTACTAAATTAAATCATTCATACGTTAAGAAACAGTGAGACACATTGGATTTCAAAATAAAGATATGCGTTCTATTATGTGCATCACATCATGTATAGTACGTCCAAGGAGATAGAGATGTCTTATTTTGTTTCCATCAGCGGGCAGAAAAAGCCTCCCTCAGATCGTCTAGCCAAGCTGAATATTTTGGAAGCCATACCCTTTTCAAGCCAGACTTCTTTTAGCTTCATGTTTGGACCTATGTGGAACGAATATTCCTTTTCTTACAATTCGTAGCATGGCAAATTTAGATGTGCAGTTTATGGAATTCAACAAGAAATACCTTGTCAAATACACTCATGTCCCAAACATTTCAATAGCTAATTTCACAGTTTACATAACAAACAACAAATTATTTTATGAGCGTGTTATATATAGTCCCTTTAATGTTGTGATTGGGGCACTTTAAGTCAACTTTTGTATTCCAGATAATTTCACGTGTTCCGCGCAGTGAAATGTAGGCTATACCCGTAAAGCATTAGAGGGTTGTCAGTGGATTTCCAGTTTAGGCTTTGAAGGTCAAACGTTCAAATGTTCCACCTACTGCCCCCAATTTAATTCAAGTCAAAGTCAACTCCATATGCCAATAAATTGTAACTTAACCAATTTATAGAGCTTACAAGATGTTTCACGGGGGTTTAGATAGTTGGTTCTCAACCCCTATAAGCTTAATTACCGAAGAAAGGAATTCTAAAGAAATTAAGTACAATGATGTGGCGTTGAGCGTAGTGGAAATCTGAGAAAAGTGCAAAGGAATTCCCAAACCATATGTACGAAATGTTATCAAGTCTTAAGCATTTTAATTATTTCAATTAAGTCCTAAACTTTTGTCAAAAAATTCAATCAAGTCCAATCAATGAACAACGTGTCACTCGAGAAAGTGCTTTCAAGGGATCCTTAAATTTTACTTTGCAACATTTTTTTAAGAACTAATTGCATTCTACTATATAAGTTCTAGACTAAATTGAATCAATTAAAAGATTTATGATTCAATTACACTATCTGGTATAGGTTTGAGACTCGATCAAATTAACTTAAAGGTTCAGGGGATCAATTGCATTTCGTACATAAGGTTTACAATATGTAGTGTAAGTTTACATGGAGATCAATTCACGCCATCTTTAAAAACACTAAAAAGACGTGTCGAGAGAGACCCGGCAATGACCGCTTCTTGCCATGTGTTGGACGATGATTAGTGTTTCAGCTCGTTAACACGTACAATCAATATATATATATATATATATATATATATATATATAAATATATATATATATATATATAATGAAGAGTTGCGTGTGAGAAGGAGTGGAGTGAGATTCAAGCGGTCTTAGATTCTCATTTCATGGATCAAACTGTGATTCTTCTTTTTTTTTCTTTGTTCACTCGTTCCTTTTTAATATATTAATTACCTTTCACAAACAAAAAAAAAAAAAAAAAAAAAAAAAAAAAAAACTTGTGATGGCCCTGGCAGTGTTTTGTTCTTCTATTTTATTTGTCATCCTCTTTCTTATCTTCCATTTTCTCTTGACTTGAAAAGAAAATTTTCTTTTTATTTTACTCTATGCTTCTCTAAGTAAAGACAAATTTACCGCTTGCTTCTTTTTTACTCAATGCATCAGATATTCCAGGGATTTCTTTCACAAATTCAGGTGGATCGACCTTATCCGGGCAAGATTCCACGCAACAAAGTGCCTAGGGAAGTGTGCTCTTTTGGCAGCAACTTCTTCGATGATGCTCCTTACATCTGGTGGCCTTTCGAGACCATTCAAAGAGATCTCTAAAGATTACTCCCTCGAACATGTTCCCAAGCAAGATGTAAAGCCCTTCTTCGGCTAAATAGAGGAAATTCTCCTTTGGGAGATTAGTATTATTCCTAATTTTGGGCTTTTTAAACATCATTAAGGTCCATTTATTTGAAGAAAAATTATTTCTAAAAAATTATTTTTAACTTAACGATATTTTGAAAACGTAAAATTAATCGATCTACAAAAAATTACAAACTTAAATTGGAAAAAAAAAACAACTTCTTTTATAACAAGAAGGAAATCACTTTTCTTAAATTACAAAACAAATAAGAACTAACTACTTTTCTTGAAAATAAGTTCCATGAAAAGCATTTTTCTTTAACATAAAGTTTTTAGTAAAACAAATGCACCCTATGTATTATTTGATAAATTTCCTAAATTGTTGATGTGACTTGGTATATAGCGACCGACACTCTAGGATCACTTCAAGAGAATATATGTCTAGAATGAACTTGCATGTCCCATCAATCCCTAACAGATTAGGCAGGCGAATTAATGTACCAATCGAAATGTGGTCTGGAAAATGAACTAGAAAAGTGCATTAACTTGAGAAAGTCATCATTCGAGATTACTCCCGTGCTGAAAAGTGAATCCTCGATTGGCTGTGATTTTACCCTCATCGATAAATGGAGTGATTTCAAGCGCTCTATGTCCCCTGGAGAAGGGATAAATAATGAATAAGAACACCATAAAAATTATAAATTTGTAATTATTTGAGTGCTATAATTATTTTTTTTAATCACTTGAATATCACATCGATGAAAAATTGTTCACTTGAATGTTTGTCTTGACAATTCGTCCTATGCAGCTTTTAATATTAAATTATGACTCCAACATGACTTTTTAAATAAATTAAAGTCTAACGTAGATAATATTCGTTTGCGACATCGACTCTCTAGAGAATGTATTGGTATGTAGAGATCGCCGTCAGACTCCGCTCTGCGGCCGTAGAACACGGCAATTCAAAGAGCCGATGTCGGAGAGAGAGGGAAGGTAGGGCAAGAAGTTGTCCATGCCTTCTCAAACTGGGGTTAGGTTTTGTATGCTTTAATTTTGCCCCAGTTAATAAATTGGGGGCAAATAGATGTGAAACATAATGACCCACATCGGCCGATTTATAATAATTTAATTTTATGTTAGATTTTCTAAACATACAAATTAGAATAATTTTTGGCCAATATGATACTCAAGTGATAGAAAAATAAATTATGACACTTAAGTTACTGTCATATGAAAATTATGACACTTATAATATCATTATTTCAATGACCTTTGTCGATGTAATCTAAGTGCGGCTTCCTATACACAGGCATATATTCCTGCGAACTCAAGGTCCATGCGGATGCTCTATAATCTAGGCCAAATATTCTTAACTGGGAGGAGTAGCTATTATTGGTTCATTTTCACTTTGTCCTTCCTCATATGGTCTATTCCTAACCTCCTTGGGGGCAGGCGTAGTTCTCTAGATCTCCTACCATCATTATACATTGGTCCATTAAATGTGCGTTTGTTTGTGTTTTACATTCTTTTTTTTTTTTCGAGAAACGAGAAATAGAAAAAAACTATTTCCGTTCGGGGAACAATTTTTGAACAAAAAACGCGCGTTTAGTAAACTTGTTCTGGAATAAAAAAGAATAGAAACATATTTGGTAAATTTGTGTTCTTTTTTTTGTTTCTTTTAATTTTTTAATTTTTTAATTTTATTTTTTTATTTTTATTTTTTTCTTTCTTTTTATTTTTTCTTTTTTTTCTTCCTTGTGGGCCGATCGCCGGCCTCGGCCATGGCCGACGACCGGCCAACGAGGCCGGTGGTCGGGCGAGCTCGAGCTCGCCCAACCAAGGCTAGGCCGAGTGTCGTCGGCCGGCGCGAGGCTCGGCCTCGCCTTGGCTAGGCGAGCTCGGACTTGCCCAGATCCGCGACAACACCGACTTGGCGATGGCTTGGCGAGGCCAAGCCTCGCCGGTGGCTGGGCGAGCTTGGCCTCGGCGGGGGCCGGCGACGCTCCGGCGAGGCCATGGCGGCGATCGGCCAAAAAAAAAGAAAAGAAAAAAAAAGAAAAGAAAAGGGAGGAAAGAGAAAAGTTGTTCTTAAAAATTGTTCGGAAACAAGAAACAATTTTTTTTTTATTTCTTTTTTCAATTTTTTTTTTGTTTCAGGAATAAAAAAATAGAATTTTTGTTCTTAAACAGAAATAAAGAACATAAACAAACACCCCCGATGTTCCCCTTCTCCTAAAGAAAGGCTCAAAGTGCCTACGTTTTTCTAGGCTGAATCCAGATCAAGGGTATTCGTCGTTGTCTTCCTCAATGATAAGAGTGTTGCCTAGTTCGATCATAATCGTTCCACTCTGGGATGCCGCCAGTTCTGGCACCAGAGCTTTGTCCCAATGCGTCGAGTGTGGTTTCTTCAAAAGTAGATTATTCCTTAGGAGTGGGGTCCGTCCTGATGGGATCTTGTCCATTGACATGGCCATTATTCCCACGTGTTAGCATTCGTATTTGCCTCCTATAGCCCTATCGACGAAGTTCTTTACATTAGTCCTGTTTTCGAAGGCATTGATGAGTCTTTTAACATCAGTCCTAAATGCCACCTATTGTATTCGATAGAGCGAAGGCTTCGACTTGGTCATTTAATTCTTTTAAGGCTTTTTCCTAAATTTCTCAGATGATCCGAGTGAATTGATCAAATGGATCTTCTTGGACATTCTCAGCAAAAAACTAAGATGTTGGTCTTCCATCCTCCGGACCATCTCTAGCCTCGGAGGCTCTCGATGGGTTAAGACTCGACTCTTGATTATTGGAGTCATTAGCTTCACAATCCTGAAGCCTGGAAATCCTCCTAGTAATTTAGTGAGACACAGTTTTATCCCATTGTGGTCATTAAAAATGAGTTATGTTTATTTTTGTCAAGTTGTGTATATTGGAAATTCAATGATTTTAATGTTAAGAGCCCGAGGATGATTGATGGCCAATTATAGTATCAGTTATGACTTCAAATCAAAAGAGAATGGATTCTAATATGCCCTGAAGCCTCAACTGACTTTGTATAATTCAAAGTAAATAAGGAAATTATAAGTTGAATTAGAACAGACGATTTACATTCTTCGATGCCAAATGCCATATCTGCTCGATGACTAAGATTGGACATAAGCTTCTTAAAGGAAATTAATGAAGTGCTAGGGAAAGAAAAAGGCTTGCAAGACACGGTTGGAAATTGTTTATAATTGAAGTACTGGAATTAGGAAGCCCAATCTAATGTGAAATTGAAATTCAAACTAAAGAAAAATCTTATTCGAGCGATCTTCTTCAAAATTTGGTGGCCCTCGCCAATTCTGATGACTTGATTGATGCTTTGTGAGTGTACACTCCAAATTTAACATATTAATAGGTTTTTGGTTCACACGACCTAGTGCGGCGACTGCTTGTCAAAAAGCCTTTGTAACGAATCTGAGAGATATGCTCTTTTATTTCCACCATATCTTTATGAGCCAACTGCTTCTTGACTTATGTCTTAGCTGGGGATGATTTGTACTCGCTCCCGATCCTTTAGCTACAGCTATCCTTTGGTTGATGGATCCTTCATGACTTAGTCTTCAACTTCCCGTCACATTTCAAGCCAATCGATTATCGTCACATGTTATGAACTTCACTTAGATGATACTCGTGATCGGTGAGCTCGTCAACGTTCCATCGATGAGTTTTTCTGAGCCAATCGTATTCTACGAGCTTTATGATTGATGGACTCATTAGCCATTTAATCAAATGGTTCCTTATGGTTAAGTGTACTTGTTATAAACCGGTTTAGACCATTATATTCTTTACGTTTGCACCCAGATTTTGGACCCAGTGACTATACACATAAGAATGTAAGCATTGATAATCCTGGAGAAAAAATAAGAGTGGACCCAATGATCAGTCAAGTCACGAGGTTGTAACATCATACACTGCATCATTGAAGCCTATTATGGGACCCAGATAATCTATTACTAAGATTGGAATTTCTGAGCATTGGAACGAAGGCCGGTCCAGAGGAAGCGACAGACGATCTTGGAATCTACCCTACGATGAACTTTCTTTTGGGCTCGAGATCGTGAAGATATTTGAGCATTGTACACGGTACAAATGCTTCTGGCAGCAAATAGGAAAAGATGAATGAATACAATGAGGCAAGCAGAAGTTGCTTAGGTAATTCAGTGATTCACCCTCTCATGCTCGTGTGCTCGGAGGAGGGAAAGCTAGGTTTTCTTTTGTCGCTTGGTGTCTGGGGAGAGCTCGGACGGGTCGAACCGTCCCGAGGAACCGCTCCTCCATGCATCCAACTAGAGTTCGATAGCGATGGTCCAAAAGAGACTAAGACATTCCAGGTTTTCATCGGAAGGAGCTCGAGGATAATGGAGGGTCCTACGGAGTTAAAATCCGGCTGTCGTCGACCGGCTGGAGATTTCAAACATCATCACTTATTCAAGTTTAAAAGAAAAAAAACGAGTGGTTGGCTTGGCCACTCTAGTACAAAGTTAGAAAAGTTAGAACAAGCCAAATAGGGAGGTGACACGTGAAATTTGATGGGAATAGCCCTGATTTCGACATTATATTAAAAGGTCCAATTCAAAATCTGAAAATATTAAATGAAATGAGATCACTTATATATAAAGAGCATATAAAACTCGTTATCAAGTGATACGAGACAATATTTCAATATAAAAATTTAGACATTAGGAGTTTGATTTCTTATTATAGGGAAAATTTTGAAAGGGAGCAAGCTCCTTCAACATGCCTTGTCAAACCCGATTTCACTCGATATCCAATAGTTACGAGTCGATCTAATGATAAAGCTGTTCTATCCCTCATCATTTGTCCATTCTGAGATTTTTATTCACTAAGATGCCCGGGTTTTTAAAGATGGTACAGCATGCTAGGGAAATTCATCTGTAGGCTTCGGTACATCCTACCCCTAAACCCTAGGGGTGCCTTGTCCTATGCTCGAGACGTTTCCTAAAAACCATATTCGTGGCCCCCTACAAAGAGAGGAAAGGAACAGCGGTACTTTCACGGCCAAGTTGTTCTCTCGAGCGCAGCATCGAACGACTGTTGAAGCACCGGCGTACAGGTCGTATCGTGCATGTCAGTTCTTAAATCATGTGGTTTCTATGCGAAATTCGTATGGTCCGATCAATGATGTACCCGGTGCAAATGCTCCCTCATGTCAGCACTGTCTCTCTCTCTCTCTCTCTCCATGCACCACTAGATGGGATAGCCTCATCCCTCGATTCAGATTTTTGTAATGTTACCAGTAAATCAAGTCAAAAATGGTGTTGAGATAAGTGTGGCTCGTATTTGAAAAGTTTCATAACGAAGAATTGATGTGATATGATGTGGGACAATTATTCTTCTAGGTTTATAATTCACCATTATAATTTTTTAAATAAATGTGGATTAATTATGTTGACTGGCTCGGACTTAAGCTCTATTTTAGCAATCGCCCCAAATAAAGATATTTGGTTTATGTTGCGCTCCCAACAAATGATATGATAGCCAATGATCAGTTGGTGGAATATGTATTAGTGTTTCGTAAATATTTCAAAAAATGAATTTGATCAACGTGGTTTCTCGGCAGCCTAGGCGTCGTGGTGTGGCAACCACGCTCTAATGGCGTCCTTAATGGTTTAATATGGAGAAAGAGATTAGAGATGAAAGTGGGTGTACATGAATTTAGAGCAAGTATACCTAACATTGAAGACTTCGGTCCATTTGGATATGTTGATTTAGCAATGAAGAGATGTTGATCCAACTGAATATGTTGATTGGCTCGGATTTAAACTCCCTCACGGCGATCTCACCAATTAAGGGTATTGGACTTATGCTATGGTCCCAATAAATAGCATTCCACACATTGAGAACAAAAGATTGACGATTAATTACCTCCTCACGATCTAGCTCAAAATGTTCGTGCCAACTTGAATTTCCAAGGCCAAAGAACCTCCCAAGTACCACAACTTGGCACGAAAGAATACATAAGTTTCAAAACTTCCAAAAAGTACACTAATTATTATTTTAAAAAAAAAAAAAAAAATAGGACACTTAAGTGTTAACTTTGATGAGGTTTGCCAGAAATCCGATATGATGTTATTTTGTTAATAAAATTGGTTCACATGGCTCGCCAAAAGGTCCACTCAATAATCCTTATCTAAAACGACGTCATCCTCCATGTTCCCCCAAATTAGAAATCCTAAATTGGCCAAAATCTCCTATGGAAGGCCCCCAAGCCCTAATTTTGATTTGCCCTCAAATTGCACTGCTAACTCTAGGAAATGAAGAGCGGGATCTTGAGTAGAGGCTGAAATTCCTCTCAACGGAGCAAAGGAGAAGGCAAGTGTTTATGTTATTGTGGATTATCAAGTCCAAGAAGAACATCATGGACTTGATTGAGTGAGTGACGACAACGAGTGATGAGCGACGAGCAACGAGCTGTGAGTAAATGGCAAGTGGCGATGAAGCCTTAGCAAGAATGACAATCGAGCATGAAGGGCAAGTGTGAGAAGGAACGGCTAGTTATGGACACTGCCTTATTGTGCGACGTCATTAGTGTCGCACAATCAAGTCAAGATGCTAAATGACATTGTTTTGGCATGGTTTGCTAAAACGATGTCATTTAGCATCGTCTCACATAGTCTACGTGGATGGCGTGATGTCGTTCATTCTTTCTATGTGAATAATTTTTTTTAAAAGAAATGTCACATCCTTTAAAATTATTGTCGGAAGAAAGCCATGTTAGTCGTTTGGCCATTGGCATTTAAGTAATTTTCTTATCCCTTTGAAAGGCACTTATGTATCTCCTCATGCCAAGTTGTGGCATTTAGGGTATTCTTTCGTGGAATTTCCAACATGATATCGAAACTATTCCCAACCCGAGATCGAAATTACCTCTTCAGAAAACTCAACTACGCCTCTCACCTTTCGTTTTCCTCTTTTTTTTTCCCCCTTTGAGGGCTCTCTTTATGCCTTGGTTCCATCACAATCGATTGCCGGTGCGAATTCGCTACCGTTCTCCTTCCCGACAACTCGCAAAAAAGTATTCCAAATTCTCATCCGAAAAAGCAATTGTAACTTTCGGCTAGTCAAGATGCTAGTGCCTGTCATCCATGCGGCCAATGTTGGGCATTGCATCACCCTAGAATTGGGTAAAGTTTCTTGGTGTCCGTTTGATTGAACTTGTCCTATGTCACCCAATAATTCATTGGAGTACATATCTATTTCCCAGATTTCCAAATGATGTGCTTCGGCCATCCTCCGATGAATTTTCGCCGAGCCTACTTGGCGCCATATCGGCGATTTGTTCCGGCAAAAAAGAGAGGAATAGTTACCTCCAAAATGGATGATCTTCAGGTACAAGATCGTGAGAATTGAAAATGGAACAGGGTCCGATCCATGACAGCCTAGCCCATCTCTGATGTACATCCTGTTCAATCTCCCATAGCAGCAGCTAGGAATTGCGCGATCAGTCGTTGGTTTCACGATCCGTCGCGATGCTTGTCTTGCGACCTGCGTGTGCAAGAACTTAATGCGAGATGCCTATTTACAGATGCTAATCGGAAGAAGATTTTTCATTTTTTCTGCTGCAAGATGATGAGTCGTGCTGAGCCTATCCACCGTAATGTTTAGCGGAACACTTTCGAACTCATGCCAAGTAACAAACCAAAGTGAGATTCTACTCTTAAACTCCATGAGAATTTCACCATTTAGATTCTAGCCATGGCCACCGCAGATAACAGATATTCCCTGACAAGTTGCACGTAAAAGGTGGAATATCTGCAATATAATTGAAGCCATTCAGGATGCCAGATGACCTCGGAACTCACGCATGGGGAACCTTTCAGGAGTGGCTAGCGAAACGCTTCAAGAACTCGCGAACCGGCTCCAACAGTACGAGCTGCCGCTAGGACTAGAAGTCGACCACAAAGAAGAGCAGAGTGGCGATCTATTTACAAAATCCAAAGATGGGGCAAATGATCAATCCCGATGTGCTCAAGACGGCAATTGTTGCTGTCCCGTCGAGCCGAGGAGGAAGAGAAGAGCTGCCGTCTTGGTGTGCCTCTTTGAAGGCCACGGAGGAGGAGAGCTTCGAGTCATTCTTACTAAAAGATCGATGAAACTGTCCTCTTATCCTGGTATATATGAACTCTGCGCCTCCTACAGATCGTTTCATAATCATTTGCTTATGCGCTAATACAATTCTGACGTTCGACGGGTTATCTGTTGAAATTTGATATAAACGAAGATATCTTCGTGTCGATGTCACAAACCCTTCCAAGATATTTGCTAGTTTCGTTTTGGATTCGAATTATGAATATAGAGAATGGACAAAGTATCCAGTTGACCCCTCAATGATATGGCCATGCTAGAATTTCATGTTCCAATCAATGATCTCTACATTTCTTAAGTAAAAAATCCGCAAAGCAGCATATCAATTGATCGCTTAAGTTATCATGAATCAATTCATTTGAAAGGTGAAAACAGATATTAACATCGTCGACTTGCTTATTTCTGAGAATACCTCAGTTTCATCCTCTGCAAGAACAAGACTAATCGCCTTGATGAGCAGTACCTCTAGAGTTCAGTTCTGACAGTATATGATTCTGTGTCACGAGAACAGGAGACGTTGCATTGCCGGGTGGAAAGATGGAAGAACATGATAAGGACGACGCCGCGACCGCATTGAGAGAAGCCACAGAAGAGATCGGCTTGGACCCGGAATCGGTTCAAGTCGTTGCTAATTTGGAACCCTTCTTTTCTCAGGTGTACTATGTTAAGTTATTCCCTTGCTGTCTGCAGTATCTGTGCTCAATTATTCACTGGTGTCCTCGCCGTTGCACTTAAAACAGCATCTCTTTGAGGTCATTCCCGTCATCGGCCTACTCGCCAAGAGAGAAGATTTCACGCCCTCGCTGAATGCGGATGAAGTGGATCTGGTTTTCGACGTCCCGTTGGAAATGTTTCTGAAGGTTTCTTCCTCTACGCATTATTCTTCCCCTCCTTATGTCCTATCTACTCGTGACAGATGAACCGTATCAATATTCAGTAACCAGTCTGTAATTTCCACGTTATGTCTTGGGCAACACAGGAGGAGAATCACAGATGTGAGGAGAGAGAATGGCTAGGATGGAAGTACATTCTTCACGTTTTCGATTTCCGATCGGAGCAAGAGACTTTCCGCATATGCGGATTGACAGCGAGAATTCTGATCCGGGTGGCATCCATCGTTTTCGGCGGCCTCCTTCGTTCGACCTGCACACTCCCGACTTCCGACAATTGCAGCAAGTACTCGAAGATATCAGACGGAAAACTTGAAGTTTGGCACTACGACAAGCTAAGCACTGGGGCCGCGGTCCTTACATCTATTGAGGTAAACACCAAAGACAACGACGACCAGACGCAGATCATGGTACCCTTATTTGCACCGCATAATGCCATTTTCTCGGTCGCAGATTCAAGTAATGAATTTGCAGGATTATCATAGCGAACATGAATGATCATTGTAATCCGTTTACTCTCTCGGATCATCTGATGTTCTCAATCACAACGCGCTGTGTCGAATCGAGTAGTATTAAGGTATGATTAATGCTCGAGCGAGAGAGGTTGAGGGGGATAACTGGTTTGTTTCAGATTCTCTATTCACCAAAACACACAGACGTACAAGAACAGTGAAAGTGTCATTTAAGGTTTGATCACAGCAACTTTCCTGAGAAGCCCGAAATTCTAGCACTGCCGCTACGTTTATATACACACCCATCTGTCCTCGAAGAGCACGTCCGCGCATTGCACGATCAAGCGAGAACAAGCGATCAGCTCACAGATTAATGGTTACGCCTCTAGCGCCATTCATATAGGGCGAAGGCTCCATCATCTCCTCTCCATGAGACAATGAGTTGTTCCAGCCGTGTCTCGTGGGGTCGTACTTCTCTCCGTCGCCCCAAAGAGCGTAAGCCTCCTCCCCGTGGACGGCGTCGTCGCCTATGATGAGCTGCTCGTCCGGCATTCTCAACGGCACGACCAGCCTAATGCCGAGACAAATGACTGTCGTCGAGAATATGTTCCACCCGATCACGAACAAGGCTGCGACGATCTGCTTCAAGAACTGGACCCTGCCCGTGCCGCCATAGAATGCGCCCCTTGAGTTCGGGATCGGCAACACAAGACCGCAGAGATGCGGCTCGGCGAAAAGCCCGGTGAGAAGCCCTCCCAGCAATCCGGCAACTGCGTGCGTGTGGAACACGCCTAGCGTGTCGTCGACCTGATCACGAGTCACCGCAAAACATGAGTCAGATTATGGTTCTTGTTCTACCATCTATGGTTTGTCTTGGATCAAGAAGCTATATTTTGACCAGACAAGTTCTCGTAACTTTTACATCTTCCTAAATTGCTATTTGTTTGTTAACAAGGAAACTATGATCAGACCTTATTGTGTCTGACTTCTGACAAATGACAATAATCATTTGCTTTAAATAAATTAAATATTCAATGTATTTGATTCAAATCTTGATCCCTCAACCAACTTTCATGGGAAAAATTACAAAAAAGAAAAAATTCCTAAATTTATTGCACTTGAATTCATTCTGTCTTAAACCTTTTTAATTTGGTCAATTTTTAGTAATAAATGTTATGACAATTTGCAAATTTAGTTATAAATTGTTCGATAATTTGTCAATTTAGTCATTCATGCCAATATTGACCAAAAATAGTTAATATATCGATCTAGTTAACGCTGATTGTCCTACATGACATGAGCAACACTAGTGTAGCAAATAACTTTTGAAATTTTTTAAATTTAAAATTTTCTTAATTCTTTAATTATTTTCTCTTTTCTTTTTTCATTTTCAACCTTAGGCTAGCTAACCTCGCCTAGTATGGGTGAGGGCACCGTGGCCCTCACAGGCCCCAAGCAAGGGCCTAGGTCAATGGCCAAGAGGGCATAGAGGCCCTAACCCATGGCCAACGATCTCATCATCCCAAGGTTGGAAGAAGAAAGAAAAGAACAGAGAAAAAAAAATTAAAAAGTCAGAAAAATTAAAGATTTAAAAAAAATGCAAAAATCATCCTAGTTAGCATTGATTATACCACATAGAATGATCGATGCTAATTAAACTGTCACATCATCTGTTTCTAGTTAAAATTGACTGAAATGATTAAATTAGCAAAATTTCAAAATGTTTAAAACTAAATTGGTACAATTTAAAGGTTTAAAACTCGGTTAATAAATTGTCGAAAGGTTTAGAATTAAATTAATTAAATTAAAAATATTAGGATTAAATTGATATAAATATGATAAAATTTAAAACGTTTTAAATCATTTTTCAACTTTCAAGAGATTACTATTATTAAGAGCGGACCGTTCAAAATTAGGAAAGTAATGGGAACGCATACGGCCACTTGGGCATTGCCAAGCCTCCATCAAATAATTGAGCAGCACGAGGGAAAAAGCACAGTTGGCAAAATTGAACAAGCGTCGCTTTCATATTCTCCCCACCCAAAATCACAAAAATAGAAAGTGCTAGTGGCAAAAATATCAAATTCCCTCTTCACGTGTTACCGCAATGCTCTACTTTATACCCTCTACTTTATAAAAAAAAATCCTACTTTCCAACGTGAGATAATTCTCCTGAACGAAATGACCAAAATGCCATTCCTCATCAACTTGACTAACTCAACACAAATCCTAACCTCCATTTCCAACAATCCAACCCACCCACGCCTCATGACCGGCCGTCATCAAATCAACGCCACCGCCACCGTCGTAGGCAATCTCATCCTACTCTCATCGTCGGCGCCCATCTCTTTCTCTTTTAAGTGTGTCGTCCCTCTCTTTGTCCATGGCCTAGGGAGGTTGGTGGCCTCAACTTAAGGACGAGGGGCCGGCAACGACGCTAGATATGGCGCAGGGTGAAGGATGGGCCACAGCACAGGAGGCGCAGATGGCGGCCGGAGGTGACGGCAGCGGATGGAAGTGGATAAAGTCGGTCAGCGTGGCTGGGAACTAAGGTTTTGCATTGGAAGTTTGGGGAACTTGGAAGGAGAGCGGGGGTAATTTGGGAAGTGGCGATTATGCAAATAAATCTAAGTTGCTAACTCATGGGAGGGAATGCAATTTGGTATCCAACATAAAAAGCACAAGATGCAAAATGGTAATTATCGAGGTCAAAAGCGAATTGAATTTTTTGGTATTTTTCTCATTATTAAACTATAGACTTACGCAATTATATACGCTTGATATGTATTTGACCGTGACAAATATCTTTTGTAAATAAGCAAGAATAAAAATTATTTATATTTACCTTTTGAAAAAGACTGGATTTCTTGTGGAGAATCATCATGGAGACCCATGGAATGCTGCCAGAAAGTATGCCCATTACTATAGCCGCCCACGATGGCACAACACCTGGAAAATTATTGCCATTCTTAGTCAACTCCAAATCATAATCGTGCCTCCCATTTCCCAAAAATTTTAATCTAATCCCAAAAAAATTATTTTAAGAAAATAAATCGACGAAATATCTTTGCTTACCTGCTCCAGGCGTGATGCAAGCCAGGCCCGTCACCATCCCTTGGACCGCCCCGATGACCGACGGCTTCCCGAAGAACACGACGTCGAGCGACGTCCAGATCAGGAGGCTCGTGGCGGCGCATATGTTGGTGTTGAGGACGGCGACGGGGGCGGTGATGTTCGCCGCGTACGGGGCGCCGCCGTTGAACCCGGACCAGCCCATCCACAGCAGGCCGGCCCCGGCCATCATGAGCAGGACGTTGTTCGGCGAGAACCGCTCCCGGTCGCTCTTCAGCCTCGGCCCGACCTGAAACACCGTCACCGGCAGTTCATATCACTAAAAATCGAATTAGAGCATCGAATCGAATCCGAGATTTTGCGACGTTTATTTTATTTATCCATCTTTGGTTTTTATATTGTTCTGAGTTCGAGGTGCCATCGATTTTCCACATAATGGTCCCGGAATGGAAAGCTTGGACGGGCGCGACGACGTGCATGAACATATGTCCAGAGACACGAGGTTTCATGACAGATCGAGGCCTCGATTTTTTGAAATTAATGGAATATAAACTAACTTTTCATGAATTTCATGATAATAGAGTAAGCTTCGTCAAATGATGACTTACCCAATAAGCGGCGGTGAACCCGGAGATGCCGGACGAGAGGTGGATGACGTAGCCGCCGGAGTAGTCGATGGCGCCCCATTGGTAGAGGAAACCGCCGCCCCACAGGCTGAATGCGCCGACGGTGTAGGAGAAGATCAGCCAGAGCGGGACGAAGGCCATCCACGCCTTGATGTTCATCCGGCCGAGGACCGAGCCGGCGAGCAAGATCATGGTGATCGCCGCGAACTGGAAGTGGAAGTAGACGAGGGTGGCCATGGGGTAGAACGGCTCGATGGCGGACCTCCCGTCGGGCACGGCGCTCGCGGGCAGCTTGGCCCGGCCGACGAGGTAGTCCTGGCTGAGGGCGGGCGCGCCCTCGCCCCACATGGGGAGGAGGCGGTCCCCGAAGGCCAGGCGGTAGCCGACGAGGACCCAGATGATGAGGACCGCCGCGAAGGCGTAGAGCGCCATGAAGGCCGAGTTCACGGCCCACTTCTTCTTGACGATGCTGGCGTAGAGGATCACGAGGCCCGGCATGCTCTGGATCCCGACGAGGGTCGACGCCGTCATCTGCCACGCGTTGTCGCCCTTGTTGAGCCAGTCGGGCACCCCCGGGACGTGGGACGCGTAGGCGGCGGCGGCGGCCATGGCTGGGCGGCACGTGAACCTCGCCGAGCTTCGACTCGCCGGAGAATGGAAAGGAAAGGATCGGAGAGGGGAGAATGTCCGGAGAAAACGGTCTAGCCGGTGCGCTCTAATTCCTTCTTATAGGTGGTGAATATCAATGCATTTTGGATTAAAATAAGACGCGCGATGCTGGTCCAAGCTTCGGTTATTCAAAGTGCATCGAAGGTTCTCTGTACGAATGAAGGACGGACGGAGTGTGAAACGGTGCCACATTTGTCAATGAAGGCGAGTTTATTAGAGGCGACGAAGACCCTAGTCGGCGAGGATATACAGCTGCCTCAAACCGAGAATCAGATCGAACCCGACCAACCAGTTTAGGGCAATTCTAGGGGGCGTCGATTTGGAACCGGTGATTTTCGATCCGATTCCCGGCTCTAGGGTAAGGAGACCCATTAATATTTTTGTTTATTTTGTTTATTTCTTAAATAAATAAAGTGTAAACATAAACCCTAATATCCTCTCACGTCTCGTTTATTTCATGATGAAGCAAATCTTTGTTTCTTTCATATTGCTATTTTGATTCATCCAACTTGCTCCTTTTATCTCTTATTTCTTTCCTTATTTTATTTTCCTGCAAAGACTTGCTAATTTAACCTCTCTCGCTTACTCGCACCTTCCTTAAATTCGTGAGTCCGATGTTTATGGAAAAGGAATCCACCGACTCCTCCTCCTTTTCTCACGTGTGTCCCTACAATCGCGGTCCCATCATCTCTCGGTCTTCTTCGCAAATTTTGGACGAAATCCCAATTTGGAATCGCAATCCGGATTAACAATTCAATTAATCCAAAACTTTCGACGACCAAGATATGTGAATCCACCGATTCGATTCACAATTCCTAAGTGGGATCGGAACGAGAAGAACGTGAAGTCATGGACGAAAGGAGGGAGGGAGAGAGATACGTGGTGAAGTGACGCGATGAACCCATCAAGAACAGAAAGACTTTGACGCGCACGATGAGAGGGGATTGGAGTTCTGGGGAGGCCGCGAACATGCCATGGTCAAATTCTAAGTTGGGGATTTCGTGCGTGATCGTGACCCTTTTTGGGGGAGAGTTGCTTCGCGACTTTTCATACGGAATGGGACGAAGAAGCAAGGGTGATTCTCGAGGAGGGTTAGCGACGTCGCTTTGCGATCCCTCGAAGCAAACATCAAAGAAGTTTCTCTCCCTCGAGTCCATCAAGAAACAACGCACATCCAAGTTTTGCTAAATCTCTCTCTCTCTCTCTCTCGGGAGCATCCATTGACCTATAATTCTTGGAAACCCTAGGCCATGATTACCTCACAACACAAAGAAGGATAAGAAGAAAGATTGATCTTGTCAAGAAACGAACCAAACCGACCGTCGCATGGAGCGTCTAATTGCAAAAAAAACAGCATCATGGTTGAAGGAGACGACTTAATCACTGAGGTTTGCCTCAATGATCACCTTCCAACTTGGAAAGGAGAGGTGAGGGGTTCGAATCCTCACTTTTTCAGGGGATGAAGTGGGGACGAATTAGTTTCGGGGTGGTTCGATTTCCCACGCCTCGTGAGTAGGTAGAAAAAATTTGAAGAAATTTTTAAGTAGGAATAGAATAGGACGCAAAAAAAATGAAGGGGACGACTTGAATTCCACCCGGATTTTTCGCCCACCATTTTATCTTGGTATATCCGAACTTGTCTAGTTGTAGAGGAGAAGCAGCCAAGCTCATTCCTTTCACTTCCTGGGCGTGCAGTCTTTCCTGGCCAAATCGAGGATTTGGGGCTTCTTGCTACCCAACAACACAACAGAAATATGATATTTTATTATCCTATCAAGATTCTAAACGCAACCTAAACGAAATCCGATACCAAGAAATCATTGATAATTTCTCTATTGACAACGCTAAATCATCTCGGATGCCTAACAAAATTGCCTGATGGCTTCCTGGAGATAACCTGGTACGATTTTGCCAAGATTGGCGCATGGTTTTCGTTCAGAAATATGACGGGGGAATATAAGCAGAAAGATATCATCTATACACCATCTGCTAGGTTCAGAAATATGAGATCCCGCTCTCGAGGTAACGAAAGCATCGAATTCAGTTGACCAAGTGCAAAACCATGTAGGAATCTCGCCTTGTCGCACTGAATTTCGCAACGGAAAATCAACGGTCGTCCATTCGCACGCGAATATCTCAAATCTTTTTTGTGTTTTTTTTTTTTTTTCCGGGAAGCTTCCCGTGGCAGTGCCTCGATTCATCAACGCCCAATTTCCGTAAATTCTGTCCCGGCAAGTCTTTGGGATGACTCGTCAAGACATGGAAAGATGAGTACTGATTATATTTAAAAAAGTTTATTTTCTCTTTCCTTATTTCTTTTTCTTTTTTTCTTTTTAACTCTAGACTGGTGAAGCCGCCTATGACAAACAAGGGCTGTTGGGCCCTCGCCCAAAACCCAAGCCCTCTCTTGAATGTGGCGAGGGCATCGTGATCCTTGCTAGGTTTTGAGCAAGGGCCCGACGGCCCCACCTGTAGCTAGTGAGGGCTCAATTAACTCGCTTGTGGCTAGCAAGGGTAATCGCAATGCCCTCGCCAGCCAAAGGGTGCAAGTCGCGATCCTCATCTAGATCTGGGCAAAGGCCAATACCTTTACTTGTGACCGGTGAGGACGCGATGACCCTTACTCATGGCCAATGACCCTAGCTTGTGGCCGATGAGAGTCAATTGGCGACCTCACCAGCTTAGGGTTAAAAGAGCAAAAAATAAAAATAAAAATAAAATCACAAAAATTATTAAAATATGAAAATAATATTAAAAATTATCCATGTCAAAATTAGCTAACACTCATGTGAATGATTTTTAGCTAAAATTGATCTATTGATTCAATTGACAAAACGTTAAAAGATTTAGGACTCTATTGATAAAATTAAAAAATTTAAGAATAAATTGATAAATTTAATTTAATTTAATTTAAGATTTTTTTGGGATAGTTGCCCTTTTTGAAAGTTATAAGCTTTGTTATAGTGTCCCTTTCCCCAACCTAATATAAAGTGGGCCCGTTCCCAGAATATTCTATTTTGTGGGCATTAAATTATGTAGGTCCGAAGGAGAGCAGACCCGAAAGGGAGACTCGCCTACTTGGGAAGCAAGCTTGACAAACCCCCCGAAGCCTTCCACACTTTTCGCCTCTGTCTCTATCTCTCTCTCTTCGTCTCCATATTCATTTATAGACTTTAGTGAGCAGGCAAAACTGCATTTATTTCACAATAAAAGTATAGTCACCGTTCACAAAAATATTTAGACATAATTGTTACCTAATTATTTCAAAAATATCTATCATGGGCTTTATCCATGGGCCAGTTTCGTGCTCGTATCATCAGGCAAGCCCCGCGACTTCTCGAGTCGAAATGCCCGAAACCAAAAAGAGCCATGAGGTCAGAGAAGACCGAACAGGTCGTCCGCATACAAAGTACTCTCGATCACCTCTGATCAGTGACAAATTACACTATAGAAACACCTTCACATCGCTTTTTCCGACATCGGATCAGCTTGTATTATTCAAAATCTTGCCGCGAGTTTACATAACAAGTATCTATCACCACATTCGACCTCAGAACGTAGCGATCAGCACGGCCTCTCCAACAACATGCCCTTCGATCGCCTCCAGCAGCTTCTCTTTGGTCACCTGAAAAGAAAACCTCAGAACATGAACATGCATTCGCGCGCGATTCCATCGCTTCGAGATACCGAGCTCCGTTTGAACAGGCATCGTATCGTGCCATACGCACCTTGTGGCCTATGTTCAGCTTCTCGTCCAAGGCGTAGAGCTTGAACTCGAAGCGGTGCCCGTGGGACGGAAGCTTCGGCGCGCGCCAGCCCGGCACCTTGTGGTCGTTGTGCCCCTCTTGGATCTCGGCGTAGTCCCCGCCCAGCTCCTGCCCTTTGCCCGAGAAGCCCTCGGGGAGGCCCTTCAGCTGCGGCGGGATGTTCGCCACCACCCAGCACGTCCACGGCACGATGGGGCTGCTAGGGTCGGGCGCGTCGATGTCCTGCACCACGAGGGCGAGGCTCTGCGTCCCCTCCGGCACGTTGTACCTAATCCCATGCAGTCAAGATCGAATAACGTAAGAATGATCTGACGATTTGACTAAATGAATGCATCTGCTCGAATTCCCGGCTCTTGCAGGGTAACGTTTTTACCACTCGAGCGGCGGAGACACGCTCTTGAGAGCGCCCTGGCCGTTGTCGGTGTACTTCCTCGGCAGCTTCCCCTTGCGGTCGATAGGCGGAGACACCAGCCTGAACTCGTCGCTCGCCATCGGATGTCAACCTTCGATGACCCTTATGCTTTCGCTTGAATCTGATGAGCGTTTGATGGAGATTCGATTTAGAAATTGGCGACGGTGACGATGGAGATGATAGGGCGATCCGGGTTATATAGGGGGGAGTCTTGTTTGGCCGAAAAGACGGCGAAGAAGCTACGTGCAGCGTTGAGAAGGTGCGAGCAGCTGGACGGAAACGACGCGTGGCCTGCCATTCGGAGGGCTCTAGAGGGAGTAAGAATGTTTCTAAACCAAAAATTTACTCGGCTACAGATGAGAAGAAAACAGAAAGGTCAGTCCGATCTGACATGCCTAAATCTGGAATATCCATCCACTTATCGCAAGAGTGGAAAAGAGATGGTCGGCGGCAGTTGATAAAGAATTACTTGCTGTTATTTGGTTTGGAGGCCCTTGATCGCGAGTTCGAATAACCTTGGTCGCCCCTCGATCTTGAGATAAGCAGCGATTATGACTAAATCAGAACACCCCGATCGAGCTGTTGTAGAGCTTATATGGTACCATCGAGGGTGCCACTTAGTCGCTCTTCTCACTCTTTTTGATAAAAAGAGAATAGGGTTCTTTCGGTATTTCTCTCTAGCATGTTGATTTTCGGTATTTCTCATTCATTTTCGTTCTTGATTGAATTGCACGTGGGCGGTCTACATACTGTGATTTGCCAACGAGTGGATTTCTCCAGATTTGAAAGAAAAATGCAGTTATTCTTATTGGCAGCTATTGTGAGTGTAATTGCTAGAGTAATGTTCTCATTTTAATTCCATAATATAGAATGTCTCGAGATTTTGTCACACGCAAATGGCGGACCACCGGCCCAAACATATGACAGGCTTACAGCACTGTGGTATTGAAAAGTCCAAGTCCACCAAGGATCACATGATTGACCAAACAAAAGTTGCATGAATCCTACAGATTTCGAGGCAATGAAGACTTGTTGAGTTGATCAGTTGCTTGGCAGTTTGCTCAACACTATAATAAGGTGAGAAAGAGGAGAGATTTTAAGTTGGACATTCAGTTTTTGTTGAAAATTTCGGTTTGGCTTGATTAACCAAACCGAAATAACCCAAATCAGAAAAAAAGAACATATATTTTTCCATTATCCAAACCAAAAACCGAACCGAACCGAACCGAAAATGCACGAAATTTCAGTTTGGTTTCAGTTTGGTTCAAAAGACAAATGGATGGGCTTGGGCAACGTTGCAATTGAGAAAGCCCGGCCGGTCCAACTTTAGCCCGAGCACAACCCAACCATGTAATCGCCAAGCCAATACAATGCAATAGCCCCAGCGATCACCTGTAAACTACCCATCTTGTCTTCAAACTGACTGATGAGAAGGTGTGGAGGAGATTATCAGATTGGCAGCGTAGAACATGGAAGCGATGGACGGCAACGGTAGAGGCTTAAGAGACAAAGTTATGTTTATTTGTTTATAGATAAAACCAAAGTAAGATGAATGCTAGAGCTTCTTCTGGTTTCGGGCTGATTGAGGGGGTGGCGCAAATGATATCGGAAAGCTCAGTCGTCATGTGAGCATCAAGGTCAAGTGCCGATGCCATGGAGGTCGACTCTATGAAGTCTAGCGAGGTGATCAACCGGCAGGCCGCTCAATTTGAGAGTGTGAGTGAGAGTGAGAAAGAGCGAAATGACGAAATGTGAGTGCAACTGCACTACATTATGTGTAATCGCCTTCATCATTTATGTCATGGCTAGGTTAACCATTGCACGCCATACACAATTAACATGATCCTACTAAATCTGCTTTTTACCAAGAGATGATCCTCAGTATGTGTACAATTAGAAAGAATCCCTAGAAATAAATATTGACAATAAAATTGGAAACCACTAGTGGAGATAACACTTGAATTAATCAAGGACTGCTTATACGCGGATATTTTTATTGTATTTTTATTCTGGTGCGAACTGGAGATAACGTTATCAATCTCGGATTGCTTATCACGTGGATATTTTGATTATGTTTTAATTCTGATACGAGCTGGAGATGACGTTTAATTCTAATGTAAGCTAGAACAACTAATAGTGAATTGAGTCGATAGATGGGAAGACATCTAAACACAAAGGACAAGAGAATGCAAAGACTTAAACATTTACTAAACCAAAGAAAATTGCTTACTCACTCTCTAATATTCAAAAAGGACACAGCAACTTCCTCTATGAAGTTAAAGTGGAACAAAACTTTCTCATTTAATTTGCAAGTGGTCCCATCTTCTTGCTTGCTGTCAGCCACTATCTGAGATCCCAACAGGACAATTGCACACTCATTCCGAAGTCTAGTGAGCTCGGGCGACACGCTTACCTGAGAAATCCTGACCAGCCCAACTTTGGCCCATGCGCAGCCCAAACATCTGAGTGGATTTTGATGGGGTTATCAGGCTTGGACGATGCGCGAGAAGCTCGATCTTCAGGCTTGTCTCGAGCCTAATGTTTACTTCGAAACTACCTATCTTGAAGGAGATCATCAGACTGGTAGCATGGAACATGGAAGCAATGGATGATAGCGGCAGAGGAAGTGGAGGAGGCAGTGTACTAGGCGCCTTGTCTCTCTCTATCTCTCTCCCTGTCTCTCGTGCTGAGACAGTAGAGTAGACAGAATCGTGCTTGGACATTGATTCACAGCAGTAAAATGCTATTTTCCTTCATGAAATGAATCGACGAGTAGCTCTGTTCATGCAGCCAGGAATAATTTCAGTTTTCATATCCCACAATAAACCTTCCATTTCTATTAATTCAGTAAATTCCAAAACAAGTTAGGATAACTAAAATATAATTTTTAGATGAAAAAGTTCAAAGAATCAATTAACTATAATTATAGTGAATTTTGATTTAGAATATATCAAAATAATTGTGAATAAACAAAGTAATATGAATTTATATTGAATGATTTTAAATACTCAGTTGTTGATTAGTTTAGTTAAATAAAATATAAGTTCTTGAATTATTATCCATGACTAGAATTTTATCACAATGGAATTATACAAAGACATAAATAGAAATGATAATACCTATACATGTTGACTTTACGGTAATCAGTTAACCAATTTATTAGATAGTTTTATTATCATTTAGGTCACATTAAAAACCAAAACAATAATAAACTAATTATCCATATATATCTCTTTCAATCGGTTTAAATCAATTGTGTTAAAGCCGCATTAAGCAGCACTTTTCTATTAGTGCTCAACCTAAGCAGGAAAAAAAAATGGGTAGTTCACGAAAAAGAAAATAATTTCTTATATCATATGCATGTATGCGTAATTTATTTGTGCCATTAATTCAATAGACCTAACTATAAGTTAAGTCCCTCAAATTATTGAATGGCATAGATATTTCTAATGTGCGCTACAAGTCTTCCGGCGCATGTACCCTTCTCCCCTGCCTAAAGGAGACATCATTTTCACATATGGTTCAATATGCTTAGCGCATGTAATTGCTAAGTCATGTTGGTCTCACATGGGATTCACATGATCAAACTAATCACATATGACGAATCTGCACTGTCTAGATGCACTTTGGTATTTGATGCATAGACAAGCTAATTGTGGGGAAATAATATAAATCGTCATGAACTTTGATTTTATGTGTAATTTGATCTAACGTACTTCAGCCAATACAATATGATTGCTGAACTTTTTATATATGTTCAATTTAGCCTATAAACTATACAAAATATTCAATATTATTGTTGAATTTGAATTAATGGAAAAATAATATTAAAGATTTTCAAATAATGGCTACACATGGCGAGAAAGGCGGACAGTGCGGATAAAAGCTAAGCTAGTTCCCCAGCGCGAGCTACTGACTGGCTTCCAGCTGATCTTCATCGACGGGCTGCGAAAGCTTTTGACAGTCCCTCTCATGACAAAAAAGTCTGCACTGAACATCCGACTCAGAAGCAATCCTGAGGGAAGTTCGTGGTGGACATTCACCCTTCCTTCGCTCGACACAAGACTCTGCGCCGAGTCACCACCCCCAAGGAGCAGTAGATCTAAAGAGCGGACGAACGTCTGCAGGAGAAATCGGTCGCGACTTGCAGACGTTTTCGTGACGTTTCCGCCCTCTCAAAACCCTGCAAATATCTCAGTGCCTCACTGAAAAAGAGACGCAGCGAAGTAATCATCAGTGCTGTGATGGGGTTTCGCCTTTGAAGGATGGACTTGCGAAACAGCCCGTTGCTTCGACACTAATGGCGGAACAACGAAAGTGAGAAAGAACCGGATGGTTGCTGATACCTCTGTTATGAGCTCGTGGCGTATAGATATTGTGATTTTCGCGCGATTTTATGTCCCTTTGGTTTCTTTTTTTGGTGTATAAAGTGATGGAAATGAAATATTAGCATGCAATGACATCTTTTTGGGCATTTTTATAAGACTTCCGTGACTCACAATGGAATATCTCATTGACATCATAGCTATTAGCTAGTTTATGGATTTGGGTTTTGAATGTTTGACACTGATAAATTTGTTATCATAATTTAGGATGTTAGAAATTCGAAAGTATAACATTTTTAATCTTTTCAAAATGCAAAAGAAATGTTGTTTTTTACCTGTCAATATTCAAAAAATTATTTACAATTTTCGAAAGTTACAAAAAATTTCATATGCGACTTTAAGTGTTCAAATATCTATATAATGAAAATTTCATAAATTTTTAGGTTGGAAAAAGAAAATCAAAGTGTGAAGCTGCGAGATTTGAATTAATAAAAGTAAAAAAAAATTAAAAGAAAATCAAAGTTTATCCATATAATATGTACTGCAACGATTAGGTCGAGGAGTGGAGGGGTGCAACGTTTGAGAAGACAGGCAAATCAGGTTATTTCATGACAGCAGCAGCCAGCAAGTAGATATAATCAATGATTTTACCAACTCCTCTTCATTACACGTGAATTCTGAAGGTACAATGTGATATTCTTTTATTTATTATTTAGGAGAAAAATTCAGAACCCGTATGACGGTCCTTGCCCAAAAGGATGGGAAATTGATTTGATGTGGGCATTTTAATTTAGTTTATCTAATATTACCGTGGGAAAAGTTAGGTATTAAATTTTATGTACGAAAAGTAATCTATAATTGTTCCATTAATTGGTTCAAACTAAATTATGAACCGTACAATCAAGTCCTTTCAGTAAATAATTGGTATAATTCAAAAGTTGCATAATTTGTGGGATTCACTTGATTTTATTATAAGAAGGTTTAGAATTTAATTGAACCAATCAAAAGATATAGAGCCAATTTCATTTTTGTACATGAAATTCAGGATTCACTGATTGATTTTCCCCTTTAAAATATGCCGTTTAATTGGGTCCAGTATCTTAGATTGATTCCTATTTGATTCTTGGGAATAGATCAAAAGATTGTGAATCTCAGCACCAGCCAACAACTCTCTTTTTTCCTCTTTTGTCAAAATGACTTGAAAAGAAGTGCTTGGATGTGACCTTGACTCCTTTTCCTTTTCCTCTCGGAGAGATAGATGACACCAAAATCAAGTTTTTGGAAATAAAGGGTTTGATTTTCAACCTAAGTTTTCAAAAGATAAATGATTGATTAACGTGATATTAGGGAGAAGATTGAGAACTTTAATTCGATCTTGATATTCCCTCGTATCGATGTTCTTTCCTATTCTCTATTTTCAATTTCAATAATGATCTAGGTGTTTATATGTCTACTTTAATTCCTTAAGATCGTGCATCTTTTACGATCAAGTCCTCGAATTCTTAATTTGCTTAATCAATCATTGTCTGCTCCAAAACTAGTTAATTGGTGCCGACGTGATCCTAAGAGCCAATGACATCTAGCTTGGAAAGCTCTGGTACACTATTCCTATTGAGAAATCTCATTTCTCATAATTCAATTTGTTGTGATTCTTTCCAAAGTTTTAAGTCTTGTACATTAACTAAATCGCTCAGGATCCTACATATTTTCCCACGATCAAACTTTTGCAGACATGTCATTTGTTAATTGTATCAGAATTCTAACTCCAATAGAAAAGCCAGGTAACTTCAAGGATTTGATAAGAGAAATAAAAAAGAATTAACTAATATTACAAAAAAATCATAAATTGATATATTTGTAATAAATTTATCTCAAAGTAATTTTTTAACTACAAAAAACCTAAAACTAATACATTCGTAATGAATTTACCCTAAATTAATTTTTTAACTACAAAAACTCCAAACTTGTACATTTATAATAAATTTACACAAAACTAATACTTCAAATTTGTACATTTATCACTAAGGAACACCCATACACAAATTGATAAAGATCTTTAAAAAGAAAGTGTTAACTTGATTTGTATCTTGAAAGTCTTTTTGATATTTTTATTATTGGAGAAGCCGGTGATCGAATCAACTCGTTTATTGCTTTCTTTTCTTTTATCAATCTCACTTGTTGTACGTTAGTTTATGTTTTAACAATGTCTTTGATCCGGTCGCTCGTTCCAATCTCCCAATTTGGAAAGGTCAAAATTAATCCTCTATGGCTTTGTTAGCTTCCGTTAAATTGGGTTAGTATCACTAAAAATTACAAACTAACATGAGAGTAAAACTTCAAATTAATACACCTATCAATTGCGACGTGTCATTAATTTTAGTAATTTAAAGGTAAAATTTAAGGGTAAGACCCTAAACTGATATATTCGTCAATTATTATATATTATCAAATTCAGTAATTTGATTGTAAAATCTAATGAAAATTAATGGATGGTGAATTTGTCATGAGAATATTAATTTGGGATTTTTTATTATCAAAAAATTAATTTTGGAAAATTTTGTTATATGTGTACATATTTGAGATTTTTTTCGTGGTATTAATTAAAAAAAAATCAAAGAATTGAATTTAGGGCATAGGCTTTGAAGATCAAAAGTGGAATTTCGTCCGAGCTATATGAATCATGGGCTCCACGCACGAGGACCGACATGTGCGCAGGAGAAAGTCATTACCAAAATATAAATGAGTTCGAATTTTAAGAGGAATCGTAACTATTATGACGAGGTGGTAATGATGAGAAAGAGAGAGGCAAAGGAAGGGAAAGAAAAGAAAAAGAAAAGGAAAAGAGCGAAAATCGTCCGGAAAAGCCAGGCAAGGATCACCTTTGCTTTGGATTTGGGAACGTCGGAAACCGAGGCGCTCGCAATCCCCTTCGATTTCCGAGGACACGACCCACCACAGCGGTCCGCTTGACCCGTCCTCCCGCTCCCTTGTCCACTCCTTACGGTGAACGATGGGGTCATGGGTAGGGGTCCCCCACGTGGCCATCCGTTTCCCTTTCTTCCTTCTCTTTATTACGAACAAAACCTTTTCCGTGCTCGGCAAAAAAAAATACCCGATTAATTCCAATTTGATTGTACGAATGTTGATTTTATCTTCAACATTTCGATTTTATCACTTTAGTTATAAACTTTATTCATGATAAGTTCTAGGATTTTATTACACTTGTTGAAAGTTTAAGTACTTAATTGATCTCTCTTAATCAATTTTAGGACTGCTTATGTGTTTATCCCTTATTATCAGGGCGTCAACAAAGGCCATTCTCTTCCCTCATATAACAAGGTGAGATCAACGGGGTTTGATGAGGGATGTCGTTATGGTGAGAATTGAGATTCACTCTGGACATTGATCATGAGCGGGAGGTCTTGAGACCTTGTTGTGGTATCTACTTGACCTGGTGAAGTCGGAGCTCATTGATCAATGACATGCATTGGAACACAGCCCTTTACCCCCTTAATTTATGGTACCGATTTCTTGTCATTCTCCTGCTTCCATAACATGGTAGGTCGATGATAAACACGTCATACTATTATAGATGAGAATAAAGTATTTCACGTGACAAATACAACAAGTGATAATGATTTATAATCGATCATATCATGGCTTGCATGCTACAGATTCCATCCTCTTTGGCTCCACCTTAGTGTGCATTCCTCACTTTCAATTGGTTGATTACACCACATATCACACGTCACAAACATGTGTTGTATGCCTCACACAAAACAACTTCTTCTTTCATGAGATTATAAGTTCGAGATCTGCCGTGAGTGAATCTACAATCATCTTGCACCTTAGGCATTTGCTACATTGTAGAAAGACATCCAAACTTTCAGCATTCCTATTGAGCTGAGATGATTAGTTCTTGTACCTTCAAATGGATTATAAGAAGCCCTTTTTCTAAAAAAAACATCTACTAATCATTCACAGCCCCTTTGTCGGTTGATTGATAGAATGAGATTGAATCATCCACCTTTTGTCACAGTCTCAGCACAGTTCATGGCTTCAAGAAATTCAAAATTTTGAGGCAACCGTTGTAAACTATACGTTGGCAACTCGCTAGTCTTATAATTTAGGAGTGTTACTACTTGAATTTTTGCAAGATTCAAGTTGCCCCATTCATTTTCTGCACCAAATATTTAGCTACAATGTCTCTCTTGAAGGCACTTCCCCTCTAAATCGCAATAGACTTCAAAAAATATCTCTTTTATAATTATCAAAAATGCACAATTCTTTGATCTTCTCGAGAGTGGTCCTAAAGAATTTGTAGGTACGGAATCACTTATCACTTGAGCAATCCCATTAAAGTTATTAGATATGTACCTTATGGGGTGTTACTCCCAAAAAAATGTACAATTCTGTTCATACAACTAGAATCACTTATCTTAGTGGATCTTCAAACTCGTCCAATTCAGGCCATTCAGGAACTCGATTAACTTTGTCTAATTTCTTCGACAAAATCGAAATTTTTTTCAAAGGCACGTGGTGCTGTACTGATAAAACATAAAAGCAAAGACAAAAGAATTGTAAAAGAAGAATAAGATGGATCGTCGATTTTAGCCATGCCTCGCCCCCTACTTTGCCGTGGAGCTGTGGCGGGGCAGCTCGTGTCCCTCTCCTCTGCAACCCTTGCAATGTCCCCCCAGCGATTCTATTTTCTTCTTCTTCTTTTTTAATATTCTCAAAATTTTACCCTTTTTTTTTTATTCTAACATCTATTTATCACCATATCAATTCTATTTGATTATGAAAAATATTTAAAAATATCACGTCAATCTATTTCCTTGCTTGGGCCACAAAGATTTTATGAATTGATTGTATTTTGTATACTCATTTTAAAACTTCAAGCACACTTCCCTATATATAAAAATAACGTGACAAATGAATATCATGTTCAAATATCCTATAAAAATATCACTATGTAAAGTTGTAAACAGTCCGTTTTGTTGCCTCTTGCAGCAGCCTATCTATTTATGTCCTACCCCCCTCAACACTCGTCAAAAACCCTCCTCCAATTCTCAAGGTCCAAGTCCACCATCCTCAGCGATCAGCGCATACATGTTCATGGAACATCACTGCCTTGAGAACAACCCCAACCCCGATCCATCAGCGAATGCACCTCCTTCTTCATCATCCCCGAACACGCTCGGCGACAGGAAGAGATCGCCGTCGGCCCGGAACGTCAAGACCCGAGGCGGGAGATCGGGGCCGCTCAGGCTCTCGACCGACCCGCAGAGCGTGGCCGCCCGGCGGCGGCGCCACCGCATCAGCGACCGGTTCAAGATCCTGCAGAGCCTCGTCCCCGGTGGGTCCAAGATGGACACGGTGTCGATGCTCGAGGAGGCCATCCACTACGTCAAGTTCCTGAAGGCTCAGATTTGGCTCCACCACGCCGTGTTCGAGGGCCGAGCCGGCTGGTCCGACCTCGTCCCGGCCTGCTCGGCCGCCCCTCCCCCGGCGGCTCACCAATGGGCTCAGATGGCTCAGAGCCAGCAGCCCGACAGCGCCTCTTCGAGCTTCGTGGACGTCGATCATCATGCGACGCCGCCGCCGTCGAGCTTAGCGGATCTCTGGTGGTTTCAAGGCGGTGAAGAGACCGTGTCGTGCGATGACCCGGGCATGAGACAATCTCTGGCTTAGTGTAATGTCCGTCTCTATTGGCTCGCGTGACTATCATATGTATATCGCATTGTGTGGGTAGTCTTCTTCTCTTTTTTGGAATTTCTTTTACGATTTTGAGGAGATGGGCGTGACCAAAAGTGGAAAAAAAAAGAAGTTTTGAGGGGGCTTGTGATAATTAATTGAGGCTTCGTGATGTCAATTTTGTATTAGTATGGGGAAGAAATCGGTAAAGAGAGGTGCAGATCAGGGGCAATGGCAGAATTAGTGGAAAGTTACTACCCAGATGAACCTATGCGATGAGCCGTTGGTGGTAAGCTTTTGACACTCTTTGATACGATCTTTCTAAGACGGTATGGTGGTCGTTAGATTTTTAGTTCGTTCGATAACGTAGTCTAAGAATATTTTGTAAATATTTAATTTAGTTTCTACACTTTCACAATTATACTATTGCTCAAATTTTGAAATGTTTTTTCAGTTCAATCTTTTTTCTAAATAAAAAAATAATGCCTTCCCGAAAGACCGATTGGGCCCAAAAAAGAAAAAAGAAAAAAAAAAAGAAAACGTGAGGAAGTTTACAAAGAAGAAAAATCGAAGTACGTGTTCGTTCGCAGATGATATTGGTCAAATTTTATTGGCCTGTGGCCTTTTGACTTTTTTGTCCATTGGGAAAGGTTGTCTAGATCCTGAGTGTTTCTTCCCGTACGCTTGTCCTGTCAAATTTAAATGATTTGAATTCATATATATATATATATATATATATATGTCTACATTAATTGGTAATGAAATTGAAAATAAAAAATGATATATATGCCTCTGAAAACAAGTATATCCCTGGGGGGCAAACTATCATGCAAAATTCGACCAAAAAACAAAAAAACTATCATGCAAAAATTGCCAAACAAATAAGCTAACCTTTGGCAAAGTGTCCTTGGCAAAGTAAAGACAAAATGAATTAATGAAAAAACAAATAAAACAAAAAGGTCGTGATAGGTTTTATTAGACAATCCACATTTCAGCTCATTTAGCATTCTAGGATTGAAACAAGTCTACATACTTAACTCAAGGAAAAGTCAAATTGAGATCAAGCTCTTCTCTCTCTTCCTATTTTCGCTGATCTTTTGCCTATAGTGGCTTGATTTCACGTTTGGAATCGCCGGAGTAATTTTCAATTTTGTAGCAAGTTGAAGCATTCACGACAAGCGTTCATGCTCTTCTCTCTCATCATCGCTCCTAATGCTAGTTAACCTAAAAGTTACAATTGACTCTCTTCTTTATCTAATGCTAGAACCCTCAACAATGTCTTGTATGACTAGAAAAGAAGATAGAAAACCCGGATGATTTCTTCTTTTTATACGTATCATTATCCATATGCTGGATTTGTAAAGGTTAAGGAGATGTACTTTAAAGTATAATTTGTAATGAGCCATGTACGTAACCTTTAAAATATCTGATGGTTATGAGAATATATAAATTTTTTTCAAGTTTTGTATTAATATAGAATGTGGGTTGAGTACGGATCCAAAATAAATGGTTAAACTTGTATCATGAAAAAATGAGTTAATATGAAATAAATAAATCAATTTGAATCGGACTTATTTTTCGAATCATTTATAAATCTACTCACAATTCGTCCACGTAGATTGGCTTGAGACAAAACCACGAGTGATTATAAGCCGAGCATTTAACGTGATTCGTTAAGTCGAAAGTTCAAATGTACGAGAAACAAAGTCGACAAAGCTACAGACACGAGAAAAACAATGGAGGAAAAGAACAGTCGGAGGTTGCCGATCACATGCGGAAGAATCTGAGAAGTTCCCTCTAAAGTTTGCACGAGATGAGAGGCCGGTCATACATTGATTCGGTGAAGGTGGAGCAACCAAAAACCTGGGTAAGCCCTCACCCCACTATATTTTACCTGCTTCTCTAAAGAACAGGGTGGGCAAGTTGGTCAAGTTCGGCCATTGTTATTGATGGCGAAAGCGTGAATTGCCATCAATGGGTAGGCGTTTTTGTACAGTTGTTTGAGAAATGTGATGGATCTCCACCTGTTCGACAAAATGCCTGAGAAAAGATTCTCTGTCAACATGTCGACATTGGATTGCCAGCAAATGCGGCACGCGGGAGGTTGATGGTCCCTGCTGTTTATTGATATATGTACTGAGAAAATCCCATGTTCTGTCCTCAACACCATTGACAATGGTATGTGTGTTATATATAGTATGCAAAGAACAGTAAGGCAAGCAAAAAAAGCTCAGAGTAGAGACCAAGAAAGTGCCTATGAAGAAGACGAGGACGACTAGGAGGAAGAAGAAGAAGACATAGTTGGCGAGTCATAGCATGTGCACTTTGGATCGTGTATGACTTTCTTCACACTGAGGTCTAGCTTGGTGATACTCTTCTTCTTCATCAAATTCATAGCCACTGTAACCACCTAAGATAGCTGTGCTGCTGGTTTTGAAAGCTTCGTCTCCCTCAAAGTTCTCATCATGATGCCTTGTGTATGTAGGTCCCATCTTCGGAAGAACCACTTCAAGGAGCTTTCCACTCGATCATCATTCCATTCTTGGCCTGTCTTCCAAAAGGTAAGAGGTGCAACAACCACCGTAGCGCCTGCCCCGAACCCCAAACCGACAAGAATGAACTGAAAATTAATGCTTCCCCAACCATCAGAACCATTCGTCCCATGCTTAGAGCTGTTGGTATTTGTGCAATTTGTTCCCAGCAGTGGCGTACACAATTCACTGTTGTTATTTGGGCATCTTGTTCTCAGCTGCTGTCCACACAATCTGCTATTGCCTTTGAAGGAACTTGCTGAAAAGGTGGGAAATTGTTTGGCTGCTGGGATGCTTCCCACTAGCTTATTGGATGAGAGGTTCAGGATGGAAAGAAAATTCAGGTCTGAAAGTTGTGTGGGAATCGTCCCATTGAGATGGTTCCGTGAAAGGTCCAAGGACTCAAGGTGTTGCAAGTGTCCTAGGGATGGATGAATTTAGCCCTGAGAATGCATTCCTTGATAAGTTGAGGAGATAAAGTGCTTTCAGATCCCCCAGAGTATCAGGCATGGGACCTTCTAAATTGTTGCATGAGAAGTTGATTGAAGTGAAAAGAGTCAAGATCTTCACCAGCTCCACTTGCAGACCTTTGACGGTGATGCTTATTGTGTCCTGATAATAGAGTCCACTCAAGCAAAGAAATGGATATTGGATATGACTGATGTCTACGTTAACCTTCATAGCCTCCCAAGTTGCGAGGCATTGAGCAGGCAGAATGCCGCTGAAATTGTTGGAAGATATGTCTAAAATTTGAAGCATCTTCCAAGTGCCGTTAGTCCCTGGACATCCAACCCCTCCATGGAATTTGTTGAACCGTAATACAAGGGACACGTAGACTTGGAATGCTCTTCAATTTACATGGAAACACATCATCAATCTGGTTGTTTCTGACATCTAAAACATCCAGAGTTGTGCAATTTGCCAATGACTTTGGGAACTTCCCTGGTAATAAATTACTGCTGGGATTCAAAGTCTTCAAACCACATGTTTCGGGGAAAATGAAAATGCTACCATCCAAGGAATTGTCTTGCTGATTTAATACCTTGAGAGACTTAATCACAGCGCGAGGTCTCTCACCCCAGGGCGGTTCTCCCGCCTGTTTCCTCCATGAGCCTTTTTAAGGATCTGCTCAGGTCCATACTAAGCAATCGGGACTATTTCCACTCAAATTATTGTGAGATAGGTTGAGCACCTGCAAATTGATTTTGGGATAATGTTATGGGACAGGAAGAAGAACATTGCAACAGAAAGGTTTGTACCAATAGCAGGTGGAATGACTAAAGTGAGGTTGTTGCTCGAGAAGTCCATTATGTGGCAAATGGGGGCAGCAGTAGTGTTTGTCCATGGAGCCTGTTCTTATGAAGGTCAAGAACTAGCAGAGAAGTAAGATTAGGCAATGGTGTTTCAATATCGTCTAGGAAATTAGACGAAAGATTGAGAAACACAAGATTTCGAAGCTTTCACATCCATTTCGGTATCTTGCCCAAAATTTGATTGCCAGAGAGGTCTAGAAATATCAATCTGTGTTGCCCACCAGGAACTCAGGCAAAGTCCTCAAGTTGCTAGAAGACAACTTTAAAGTTTCTAGGTCATGGAATGAAGACACCTGGGAAGCAGTAGTTATGGCATTAGTGGAGAAACGATTGTAGGAAAGATTCAAATATGAAATATGTCTCAATTGTTGAACCGAATTTTGTTATAGTCTCAGCACAGTTCATGACTTCAAAAAGTTCAAAATTTTCAAGGCAATTCGCAGTCTTGTTACTTAGGGCATGTATGGTAATATTTCTATTTTTTGGTTTTTTTTTTTATTCTTTTGTTCCTTGAAATAGAAAAAAAATGGGAATCTGTTTGATAAAGTCAATTAATTTTTTTATTCTCCGAAATAAAAAAAAAAAAAAGGCCAAGGAATAGATGTGGAATAGGAACAGTGGAAAATAGAAAAGAATAACTTTTTATTTTTTAGAACAATTTTAGAAATAAGTCTTTTCTTTCATTTCTTTTTTTCTTTTTTTCTTCTTCCTCTTCTAATTGGCTGGTGGAAACTCACTACCTACCGCCGGTCGCCACTGCTGGCAACTAGAGGAGGAGGAAAAAAAAAAGAAAAAAAAAAAATTAAAAAAAATTTTAAAAAATTATTAAAATTTTAAAAAAATTAAAAGGTTTTACCAAATGTATTTCTATTCTTTTTCTATTATTGGAATAAGAATTTTGTGTAATTACCAAACGCATTATTTTACTTAAAAATTATTTTAGCAAATAGAAATATAAAAAAAAAATTAAATATAATAAAAATTATTTTCCAAAATAAAAATATTACCAAACATATCCTTAAAAGCTATTAATACACACTGTGCATTTTGGCCCTACCTGCTCGTACTTGCCCAAAGAATTTCCGCACAATTCAAGTTGCCCCATGCATTTTCTGCGCCAAAGATTTAGCCACGATGTCTCTCATGGTGACATCTCCCCCTTCAAATTGCGCTATCCTTCAAAATCTCTCCCTTTCATAATTATTGAAAATGCATTGTTCTCAGATATTCTCGAGAGTGGCCCCGGAGAATTCGAAGGTATGGAATCACTTATCACTTGAGAAATCCTGTTAAAGTTATTAGAGATGTGCCTTCTTGGGTGTTATTATGTGTAGCTAGAATATATTAGTGGATCTTTAAACTCTCCTTAGGTCATTAAGTAATTCAATTAACTCAGTCTAATTTCGTCAACAGAATTACGGGCATGTCATTTTAAACAGTCTGTTCTGTTGCTTCTTGCAGCAGCCTTTCTATCGATGCCCTACCCCCCTCATCACTCGTCAAAGACCCGCCTCCAATTCTCAAGGTCCAATACATGTTCATGGAACATCACTGCCTTCAAAGCAACCCCGATTCATCAGCAAATGCACCTCCTTCTTCGCCATCCCCGAACAAGCTCGGCGACCGGAAGCGGGTCTGCCCAGCCCGGCGCCGGCGTCACCGCATCAGCGACCGGTTCAAGATCCGGCAGAGCCTCGTCCCCAGCGGGTCCAAGATGGACACCGTGTCGATGCTCGAAAGAGGCCATCCACTACGTCAAGTTCCTGAAGGCCTGACCTCGTCCCGGCCAGCCCAGCCGCCCCTCCCCAGGCGGCTCATCAATGGGCTCAGATGGCTCAGAGCCAGCCCCCCGACAGCACCTCTTCGAGCTTCGTGGACGTCGATCACCATATGCTGACGCCGCCGCCGTCGAACTTAGTGGATCTCTGGTGGTTTCAAGCCGGTGAAGAGACCATGTCGTGCGATGAGCCGGGCGTGGGGCAATCTCTGGCGTAGTATAATGTCCGTCTCCATTGGCTCGCGTGACTATCATATGTATATCGCATTGTGTGGGTAGTCTTCTTCTCTTTTTTGGAATTTCTTTTTTGATTTTGAGGAGATGGGTGTGACCAAAAGTGAAAAAGAAAGAAGTTTTGAGGGGGGCGCGTGATAATTAATTGAGGCTTCGTGATGTCAATTTTGTACCAGTATGGGGATGAAATCGGTAAAGGAAGGTGCAGATCAGGGGCAATGGCAGAATTAGTGGAAAGTTACTGTGGAGATCAGCCTATACAATGAGCCGTTGGTGGTGGGCGTTTACCAGTAGTGGTACTCTTTGATACGATGTTTCTAAGGTGGTATCGTTTCCATTAGATTTTTAATTCGTTCATCGTAGTCTAAGAATATTTGTCAAATATTTAATTTAATTTCTCCACTTTCACAATTATACTATTGCTCAAATTTGAGAATATTTTTTCATTTCAATATTTTTTCTAAATAAAAAAAATGCTGCCTTCCCGAAGGACCGATTGGGCCCAAAAAGAAGAAGAAAAACGTGAGGAAGTTTACAGAGAAGAAAAATCGAAGTACGTGTTCGTTCACACATGATATTGGTCAAATTTTATTTGTCTGTGGCCGTTTGACTTTTTTGTCCATTGGGAAAGGTTGACAAAATCATGAGTGTTTCTTCCCGTACGCTTGTCCTATCGAATTTAAATGATTTGATTCACTACATTAACTGGTAATGAAATTGAAAAAAAAAAAATGATATATATGCCTCTGAAAACAAGTGTATCCCTACTGGGCAAACTGTCATTGCAAGAGTCGACCTAAAAACAAAAAAAAAAAAAAATATCATGCAAAAATTGCCAAACAAATAATCTAATCGTTGGCAAAGTATCCTTGGCAAAGTAAGACAAAATGAATTAATGAAAAAACAATGCATAAAAAAAAAGGTCATGATAGGTTGCTTAGACAATCCGCATTTTAGCATTCTAGGATTGAAACAAATCTACATACTTAACTCAAAAAAAAGTCAAATTAAGATTGTGCTATTCTATCTTCTCCCATTTTCGCTGATTTTTGCCTATAGTGGCTTGATTTCACGTTTGGAATTGCCGGAGTAATTTTCAGTTTTGTAGCAAGTTGAAGCACTCGTGACAAGCATTGTGCTCTTCTCTCTCAAATCGCTCCTAATGCTAGTGAACCAAAAAGTTACAATTGACTTTCTTCTTTATCCAATGTTAGAACCTCGGCCAATGTCTCGTATGACTAGAAAAGAAAATAGAAAAATCGGATGATTTCTTCTTTATATGTATTGTTATCCATATGCTGGTTTGTAGAGGTTAAGGAGATGCACTTTAATGTATAATTTGTAAGGAGCCATGTATGTAACTTTTAAAACATCCAATGGTCATGAGAATATATGAACTTTTCAAGTTCTATGTTAATATAAAATATGTGTTGAGTTCAGGTCCAAAATAAATGGTTACAATTGTATCATGTAAAAATGAGTTAATATGAAATAAATAAATCCATTTGGATCAGACTTATTTTTCGAATCATTTATAAATCTACTCACAATTAGTCCACGTAGATTGGTTTAAGACAAAACCATGAGTGAATATGAACCAAGCAATTTAGGTGCCTCGTCAAGTCGAAAGTTCAAATATTACGAAAAAGAAAAGTTGACCGATGTTTACTCCGAAAGCTACAGACACGAGGATAACAGTGGAAGAAACGAACGGTCGAAGGTTGCTGATCACATGCGGAAGAATCTGAGAAGTTCTCTCTGAAATTTGCGCGAGATGAGAGGCCAGTCATGCATGATTTGGGGAAGGTGGAGCAACCAAAAACCTGGGTAAGCCCTCACCTCACCATATCTTAGCTGCTTCTCTAAAGAATAGACACTGGGCTATGCAATTGCAAATCAAGTTCGGTGTGCAGTTGTTATTGATAGCGAAAACATGAATTGCCATCCAATGGGTAGAAAATTTATACAGTTGTTTTGAGAAGTGTATTGGGTCTCCACCTGTTCGACAAAATGCCTGAAAGAAGATTCTCCATCAACCTACCCCGCATCGGATTGCCAGCAAATGTGCCACGCGGGAGGTTGATGATCTCTGCTGTTCATTTATGTATGTACTGAGAAAATTCCATGTCCTGTCCTCAACACCATTGACAATGGCATTCGTGTTATATACAGTATACAAAGAACAGTAAGGCAAGCAAAGAAAAGCTCAGAGTACGAGAACAAGAAAGTGCTTATGAAGAAGACGAGGATGAATAGGAGGAAGAAGAAGACATAGGTGGCGAGTCATAGCATGTGCACTTCGGGTCATGTATGACTTTCTTCACACTGAGGTCTAGCTTGGTACAGAACACACAATACCGTCCCCAAGATTCTTCCTCTTCCTCTTCTTGTTCATCAAATTCATAGCCACTGTAACCACCTAAGATAGCTGTGCTGCTGGTTTCGAAATCTTCGTCTCCTTCAAAGTTGTCATCATGATGCCTTGTGTATGTAAGTCCCATCTTTGGAAGAACCACCTCGAGGAGCTTATCCACTTGATTGTCATACCATTCTTGGCCTGTCTTCCAAATGGTAAGAGGTGCAACAACCACCGCAGCACCTGCCCCGAACCCCAAACCGACAAGAATGAACTGAAAATTAATGCTTCCCCAACCATCAGAATCATTCTTCCCATGCTTAGTGCTGTTGGTATCTGAGGAATTTGTTCCCTTGCTATCTGGGACTGAGCAGTTTGTGGGCAGCGGTGGTCCACACAATCTGGCATTGCCTTCAAAGGCATCTTCTGAAAAGGTGAAAATTGTTTGACTGCTGGGATGCTACCTTCAAGCTTATTGTATGAGAGGTTCAGGAAGGAAAGAAAATTAAGGTCTGAAAGCTGTGGGGGAATTGTCCCATTGAGGTGGTTGTGTGAAAGGTCCAAGGACTCAAGCTGTTGCAAGTTTCCTAGGGATGGAGGAATTGGCCCTGAGAATGCATTGTTTGATAAGTTGAGGAAATAAAGCGCTTTGAGATCCCCCAGAGTATCAGGTATTGGACCTTCAAAATTGTTGCATGAGAAGTCGATTGAAGTGAAAACAGTCAAGATCTTCACCAGCTCCACTTGCAGACCTTTGAGGGTGACGCTTACTGTGTCCTGATAATAGAGTCCACTCAAGCGAAGGAATGGATATTGGATATGATTGATGTCTACATTAACCTTCATAGCCTCCCAAGTTGTGAGGCATTGAGCAGGCAGATTGCCACTGAAATTGTTGGAAGATATGTCTACAATTTGAAGCATCTTCCAAGTGCCATTGGTCTTTGGACATCCAACCTTCCATGGAACTTGTTGGATCGTAAAACAAGGACACGTAGACTTGCAATGCTCTTCAGTTGACATGGAAACACATCATCAATCTGGTTGTTTCCGATGTCTAAAACCTCCAGAGTTGTGCAATTTGCCAATGACTTTGGGAACTTCCCTAGTAATAGATTACTGCTGAGATCCAAAGTCTTCAAACCACATGTTTCAGGGAACTTGAAAATGCTACCATTCAAGGCATTATTTCGCAGATTTAATACCTTGAGAGACTCCATCACTAAGCAATCAGGAATATTTCCAGTCAAATTATTATGAGATAGGTCAAGCACCTCAAGATATTCAGCTTGCAAATTGATTTTGGGATAGACCCTTGGAAATTGTTATTGGACAGGGAGAAGAATATTGCCACAAGAAGACTTGTACCAATAGCAGGTGGAATGTCTAAAGTGAAGTTGTTACTCGAGAAGTCCATGTATGTGGCAAATGGTGGCAGTGGTAATGTTTGTCCACGGAGCATGTTATCATGGAGGTCAAGAACTGATAGATTAGATGTAAGATTAGGTATGGTGTTTCAATATTGTCCAGAAAATTAGATGAAAGATTGAGATACAGAAGATTTTGAAGCTCCCATATCCATGTCGGTATCATGCCCTGAATTTGATTGTCAGAGAGGTCTAGAAATCTCAATTTTTGTTGCTCAGCCAGGAACTTAGGCAAAATGGTCAACTGGCAAGAAGCCAACTTTAAAGTTGTAAGGTTAGGGAATGAAGACGGCTGGGAAGAAGTATTTGTGGCATCAATGGAAAAGCGATTGTAAGAAAGATCCAAATATGAAAGATTTTTCAGCTGCTGAACCAAATTAATATGGAATGAGCCACTGAAATTATTGGAAGAAAGGGAGAGGTACTTGAGCCCTTGGAGATCCCATATAGACATTGATAATGCTCCTCCCATATTGTTGTTGCTCAAATCAAGTGTATTCAGCATGTGTGATGTAGCTTTAAAAGATCCCTTCACTTGACCAGAAAATTGGTTGTTGGAAAGTTGAAGCTTCTGAATCGATTGTAGTGTAAACAGAGATGAAGGAATATTTCCTTCGAGTAAATTGAATCGCAGGTCGAGAATATGAAGACTCAAGAGATCTTCCCATTGGGTTGAATTAATCGGACCAGTTAGATTATTGTGGGACAAAGTGATTTGTGTCAGATTCTTGGACTTGCTTAGTGATGGAATTGAACCACTAAAATTGTTGAATGAGAAGTCCAAATAAGTCAGTTGCAAAAGATACGTGAAAGAGCTTGGAATATATCCACCAAAGCTGCAATTCACCAGTTCTATTCTTGACAGATTTCTGAGTTTACCAATTGAATCTGGGAGCCTCCCAGAAATATTCGTGAAACTAAGAACCAGTGTCTGAAGAGAACAATTCTCCGCAAATTCTGGCAAAGTACCCTGTAGATGTTGGTTGAGCGATAGGTCAAGGGTCTGAAGTGTTTGTACCTGGAAGATTTTTTGAGGGAATTCTCCCTGCAGGCCACAAGAACTGAGATGCAGAGTAGTTAATTTGGAGAAGTTGGAAAAGAACTCCGGGACAATGGTAGACAGATTATTGTTGCCCAGTTTAATCACTGACAGAGAACGAAGTTTCACGAGGGAAGAGCAAGACTCAATGGGACCTGATAGATAACAATTTGTCATGCTCAACACTTGAAGCTTCGGCAGCGAAGAAGACAAGGCATTGCACAATTCATTGCCCGTGGCTGACACGTTCACTCCATCAAGGTACAACTCTCTCAGCTCTCTCAGATTCCCAACAAGCATCTTTAGATTCGGATTCTCGAGTTTCAGTGAAGTGAACCCAGGAAGATAAATCAGGGATGCAGATACATCAAGAGTAACCAACCTTGTCAAACGTGATATTCCAATTGGAACCTGTCCCGTGAAGCCCGCATTTGAAAGATTCAGGTACACCAAATTGGTGAGATTACTGAACTCAGATGGGATCTCCAGAGACTGGAAGCGGTTGAAGGCCAAATTCAGCCTCTGAAGATACTTGAGTCTGAAAAGACTCGATGAGTCGTTAAGTCCACCAGCGATGCTCTCGTTGGTCAGATCAAGCCCCGTCACTTGGCCACCTTCGCAGGTCACGCCATCCCAAGAATCATTGCTCTGATTCCATCTGACCAATTTCGAGGACAAAGAAGCAGTGAAGTTGAGGCTTTTCTTCAAATCCAGCAGCAGCGATTTCTGATCGCCGAGACACTGCCCCGAAACCAAAATCCTGCCTATGCTGAAGGGGTTGGTTTGCGCGAGCATTAAGACCAGCCATAGGAGGAGCCAAATCCTCATTTGTTTCGAGCAGATCAGGAGACACTCCTGTAAATGAGAGACCCAGCTGTTCTGAGTTCAGGAAACCGAAAGCCCACGAACATGACGACCTTCGAGAGAGGGATCTGCTGCAAAACGGGCAGCTCAAGAACAGAGAGTTGCAGGTAGGGGGAGGAGGAGGAGGAGGAGAACAGGGGACGGTTCAGAGTGGGAACACGAGGAACAGTCAAAGTAAAGCGCCTGCCGGAGGGGACGAATTTGTCAAATGTATACGTTGGTTGGAGGACTGGTGATGCCACTTTCTTTATGCCCTCAGGGGTGGGGAACAGGTGCAAAAGCGCGTTTTTGCGTTTGTCGGCATTTCTTTATTCGCTAGCCGATTTCTTTGGTGCCAGATCCGTCTCAAATTCCAGGCGCTGGCCAAACCAGGAAAAATCAAACCTCGATCGGGTGGGGGATAATGACCAGCTTTGGGAATTGGAATGTGAGCTCTTTTGTCAATGACGAAATTCAAGGGGGTGGTTGAAGGGTGGAAAGACGGAGATAACGCGCTTCAAAAAGCGGCGAGGTTTTATGTTTGGTCCATGCTTGTCGCAGCCCGCCGGAGCCAAGATTGAATTGGAGATGGATGAAAATGTCGTTGAAAAAAATCACTTGAAAGCGGAAATGATGACGGCTGGTCTTTTCTTACTTGTGCCTGGGTCTACTTTAGTGTGCTCATTATTTTAGCAACCTTGGACTAGTGTGATTAAGAAATTCAAGTGGAAGATATTTCAATTGTATTGTGGGTCCATAATGGGAATGTAGCTGCTGGATTGACTTCCATGGCAGATCTGAGGTAATTAACCGTTGTGCTGATTTTCTTTCTTTTCCACCACTAGGTGCCGACATCTCGTAGAAAGTCACGATCATGTGCTGGATTGCCTTCTTTGAACGAATGTCCAGTTGATGACCAAGACCGTTTTCCGAGTGTCGTTTGGCATATTTGTCGGCAAGTGCTTGAAAGAGAAGTGTAATCGAGTCGATATGGTGTAACGTTTGAATGGGGCTAGACTCGAAAATTCAAGAATGGGTACTCGATCCGAACCCGATCTCGACGATGCTCGATTTTCCGGACCGGGTTCGACTTGTGAAATGTTTTTACGAGCTGAAATCGACTCGGTTGATTCAACCTGATTACCAGAAATGAGTTTTTGTTGAAGCTCGATCCAGTCGTGAGCTCAAAGTCGATTGTCGTAAAGTTCGAACCAATGAGGCTCGACCTTGACTCGGTGTCGCCCTTTCAACTCGTAAATGATTTAGGCGTGCTTGAGAAGCTTGAATCTTTGGTACTTGAAGCGGCAAATAAAACCTGATTTGGAAGAAGCGTGCGAGAAAATGCTGGTAAAGCGCGTAATCATTTCGATCACGACTGCTTCTCCCATAAGGTCAAGCCCGAGATGAGTTCTTCTCGTCTTCCGACCATCACCCATCGTCGCTGGTGGAGGCTGCCGCAAATAATTCGTCCGCCCCTTTCTCGCGTGTCTTGCTTTTCCACTTTTTGTTTTCTGCATTTTACTTTTCTTACTTTCTAGAATAAAATCGGTTTCTTTTGATTTTCATTATTGACTTTCACCTTTTTCTAATAATGAAATTTTATCGTCTTAGCATGTCGCCTCAATATGCCAAAAATTATTTAAGAAGGACCTGGTTGAGAACGGGTAGAGTTAGAGGAGTCGATTCGAAAAGATCCGGTTGCACAAGAACATAAATTAAGGGACTTAAAGTGAAGTTAGTCTTTCTAAATAATTTTTCTACTAGCAAGGGAGCACCGGTATGCTTAAATTTATCAACTACAGTAAAAAGGAGAATAGAAAAATATGTTCGTAGAGTTCCAGCATTATAATATAATCTTTATATATTGAAATCAAATAAATGTCAATTTTCGTTGTAAATTTCTATCATTGTACTTTGTAACATAACTTTTTGAAAAATATGGGTGTTTCTAGTCTCTCTCTTTTTTTTTATCGTTATACGTAAGTGCTTTACTCCTCTCTCACCGTTCTTTAAACAAAGATTTCGTTTTTTTTTTCTCCATATTTTTGGCTGGTCATTTTAATCTTATTAATATTTTGTAATCTCTAGATGAACAACTCTCACATACCATAGGCTTACTCCATAAGTTCAATAGTTTTTGGATAAGTGCATTAAAAGTCGTGAAACTTGAAAAAAAGTGTAATCAAATCATAAATTTGATTGTGCATATAGTCTTTTGTGCCAAATTATGAATTCTAAAGTTCTCATTTATTAAGTATCAAGGCAATGTTTATATTTTTATTATGATAGTATGATGTAACCAAAACATTGAACTAGAAAAAGTAAGTCATGACACAAATGTAACATAAAAATATCACTACAAATTCGACAAGAATAATAATAAAAGAATGAGTAAAAGATTGAATGCGATAAAGTAAACCAATACGAGTCGGTAAAAAAAAAACATATCGTTGTTATTAAGCTGTAGGATAACAATCCCAATGAGCTAAATTCAAATTGAATCCAATTTTTCTAATAGTGTAAAATATTTAAATACAAATTATGCTAAATACAGCACTAAAACTAAACAACTTAATCAAGGTCTTGGTTTCTAACTATCTTTCAAATTTTTTTTTCTATTTCTTTCGCAATTATTATTTTGTAGGTAAATGTTTCTTCTTTTCTATTTTCATCATGCACCCAATTAAAGTATGCACGATCAGTTTTTTCAACTTTTATTTTATTTTTTATATTTTCACTTTTCATTCTGATCACTTTGGCCCGAATAGGGCCGCACGGTGGTCTCACAATTGGGCCCTCATATTGAGCCCTCTTTTCAATTAGAAAATAAGCCTATCTTTCTGAAAATGAGATTCAACCCAAACCCATCTAAGCTAAAAGTCAAGCCCAAAATTAACCAAGCCCCCAACTCATTCAAGACTGTCACAAACCCAAATTCGAATATGGAAACTCCCAAGCCCGGTCTCTAATGAAATCACCCTATAGCCCATACCCAATTCCTATTATTCCATATTTCTCTCTCTTTATTATTGTTTTGATTAATATCACGAAAAATGCCAAATCGATTTACATGAAAAATTTACCATAAACTATCTTTTTAACCACAAAAAACCCTAATTTGCTACATTCGTGATGAATTTATCCTTTGTAAGTTTCCGTGAAATTTTACCGTCAAATTGTTGAGTTGAATTACACGTGGTAGTTGACGGACATATTGGTTTGAGGTTTTACCATTAGTTTGTCACATGTGTATTGGTTTATAATTTTTTGTAATATTAATTCAATTTAACAGAAATTAACGAGAGAGTAAATATGTCACAAATGAATTGGTTTTGGGTTTTCTAGAGTAAAAAAAAATAGTTTTTGGTAAATTGTCACATGTGTATTAATTTGGAGTTTTTGATAGTCAAAAAATCAATTTAGGATAAATTGTCATAAATATATTAATTTAAGATTTTTCGTGATATTAACTTTTCTTGTTTTCTTTTATTCATTGATATTTGTCCCTCTAGCCCTTTTCCTCTTCAAGACAACCAAACTTTGAGCTACACATACACAAATTTACCCATCAATAACCGGCATTCTTAGCAAACAACTACAATTGGTCACCATCTTCGGCCACCTCTGATAACTATTATATTCCACTGTGACCCATACATACAGGAAATTATCTGTGGAAGACTAAGGGTGCGTTTGGTAATGATTATGTTCCCTAGGAGTAGATATTGATTAGAAATGATATTTTTTATTCTCGTTCCGGGGAACAGATTCTAAGCATTTTAAGCCATTTGGTAATTGTCCAAAATATCCGATTCTGGAATAGAATTGTGTTTGATACCGTCTAATTGATTATGTTCCAAATCAATTTCTTTTAATTTTTAAATAATTTTTATACTTTTTTTTTTTTTCTTTTTTTCTCATATTCTTCTTCTTCTTCGGGCTAGTCGCCGAACCGGCGACCAGCCAGACGAGGGCTGGCGACCTCACAGGAGAGTCGCCGGCCCTCGGCGAGGCCCTGTTTGGCCACCGCGGGGGCTGGGCGAGCCTCGTCGATGGCGGGTGAGGCTTGCCTCGCCGGGGTTGGGCGAGGCCCGCTTGGCCGCCGAGCTTTAGTGAGGTCCGCCTAGCCACCAGCGGGGCTGGGTGAGCCTCACCCGGCCAGGGCGAGGTCGCCGGACTGGTTGCCGGCGACCGGCGAACGGTGGCGGCGAACAACGGTCGATGAAGAAGAAGAAAAGAGAAGAAGAAGAAGAAGAGAAAATGGAAGAGGAAGAGTTGTTTTGATTCTTAGATTTGTTCCCGGAACAAGAATCAACTTTTTTTATTCTTGATTCTGTTCCAAATCTACTTCTTGGAACAAAAAAATGAAATTTGTTTTAACAAAAATTTTATCAAACGTGATTCGTTCCCAAACTATTCTGGGAACAAAGAATCGGAATTTGGCCCCTGTTTGGATGGTTACCAAACAGGGCCTAGCAAGGTAGAGGCCTCGATCATGAATATCACCATAAATGAAGGTTGAGAACAATAACTCATATCACATACTCATCATCGCCATTGAAAAGAAGTACAATGATTCGGAAATGTATTTGGCCATCGTGAAAACATTAGAACTCATGCTTAAATGACTTGAAAATCAATTAATATCACTTAATCTATGTCATCATACTTTTGGATTTAGAAAATGACGAAACTAATCCGCATTGAAACCTCATAGACATTTCGGTGAACAAATTGCAGTCAATGGAACAGATTTTTGCGATTTCAAACTTGTATTTGTGTCCATACGTAAATGAAATTAACATGTGAAGTTTAGAATCAAATACATGACTCTAACATGACCGATCCTAATTGAAGCAAAACAAGCTTTACATTAACTTCACCCTGGTCAGAATCATAGCATGATGGAAATCGGAGATTATCTTGTCAATGAAGTCAAGGTAAGTCATAGTAGGCAGTCCAATTTATTGGGAGCTCTCACGATCGTTGTCAGCTAAAATGAAGACCGTTGGAAGAGCTTCAAGTGAGTTTTGGCCACTTCAATCTTCACGGTCGCGAAACATAGTTGAACAGGGGCTTCTCCGGAGGCAGCGCTCGGGCAATGGCTACTTTGCCTTGGGCTTGGTGATGAGCTAGGAATGAGAAAGAAGTCTCTGAAAATCGATTCCTTGAGGGAAATTTTTGGGGAAATCTCCCTCAAACTCAATCCATGCGGAGCGTGATTCTCTACCATGCGGACGACGATCGGCAACAAGGTTGCAGCGATTGAAGGTGAAGACTAGTGGCCACGGAGAAGGAAGCAATTGAAGGTGATGACCAAGACCATTTTCCAAGTGTTGTTTGGAATATTTGTCGGCAAGTGCTTAAAAGAGAAGTGTAATCGATTGTAACCGAGTCGATATAGTGTAATGTTTGAATGGGGCTAGACTTGAAAATTCAAGAATGGATACTCGACCCGAACCCGATCTTGACGATGCTCGATTTTTCCAGATCGGGTTTGACTTGTGAATTGTTTTTACAAGCTGAAATTGACTCGGTTGATTCGACCTGATTACCCGAAATGAGTTTTTGTTGAAGCTTGATCCAGTCGTGAGCTCAAAGTCGATTGTTGTGAAGTTCGAACCAATGAAGCTCGACCTTGACTCAGTGTCGCTCTTCAACTCGTAAATGATTTAGGCGTGCTTGAGCAGCTTGAATCTTTGGTACTTGAAGAAGCAACTAAAACCTGATTTGGAAGAAGCATGCATGAAAATGCTGGTAAAGCGCGTAATCATTTCAATCACGACTGCTTCTCCCAAAGGCCAAGCCTGAGATGAGTTCTTCTCATCTTCGGATCATCCATATAATATACAAAGAGAAACTCTAGATAGTTGATATATTTCTCTTTGAACGAGATCTCAATTCTAGCGACGATTTCATGACCATCACCCATCATCGCTGGTGGAGGCTGCCGCAAATGATTTGTCCGCCCCTTCTTGCGTGTCTTGCTCTTCCACATTTTGTTTTCTACATTTTACTTTCCTTATTTTCTAGAATAAAATCAGTTTCTTTTGATTTTCATTATTGACTTTTACCTTCTTCTAATAATGAAAATTTATCGTCCATGTCGCCTCAACATACCAAAAATTATTTAAGGACCTGGTTGAGAACATGCAGAGTTAGAGGAGTCGATTCGAAAAGATCCGGTTGCACAAGAACATAAATTGAGGGACTTAAAGTGGAATTTATCTTTCTAAATAATTTTCTACTAGCAAGGGAGCACCGGTATGCTTAAATTTATCAACTGCAGTAAAAAGGAGAATAGGAAAATATGTTCGTAGAGTTCCAGCATTATAATATAATCTTTTTTTTTGGTAAGGCATTATAATATAATCTTTATATATTGAAAACAAATAAATGTCAATTTTTTTTTAAAAATTTCTGTCATCGTACTTTGTAACATAACCTTTTTGGAAAATAAGGGTGTTTAAGGTCTTTTTTTTTCTTCCCCTATACCTAAGTCCTATACTCCTCTCTCGCTTTTCTTTAAACAAAGATTTCGTTTTTTTTTTTTTTCCATATTTTTGGCTGGTCATTTTAATCTTTTAATATTTTGTAATCTCTAGATGAACAACTCTCACATACCATAGGCCTACTCCATAAGTTCAATAGCTTTTGGATAAGTGCACTAAAAGTCGTGAAACTTGAAAAAAAGTGTAATCAAATCATAAATTTAATTGTGCACATAGTCTTTTGTACCAAATTATAAATTGTAAAGTTCTCATTTATTAAGTATCCAGGCAATGTTTTTATTTTTATTATGATAGTATGATGTAACCAAAATATTGAACTAGAAAAAGTAAGTCACGGCACAAAGGTAACATAAAAATATAACTACAAATTCGGCAAGAATAATAGTAAAAGAACGAGTAAAAGATTGAATGCAATAAAGTAAACCAATACGAGTCAGTAAAAAAAAACATAACGTTGTTATTAAGCTGTAGGATAACAATCCCATGAGCTAACTTCAAATCGAATCCAATTTTTCTAATTGTGTAAACTATTTAAATATAAATTATGCTAAATATAGCACTAAAACTAAACAACTTAATCAAGGTCTCGGTTTCTAACTATCTTTCAATTTTTTTTTTCTATTTCTTTCGAATTTTTTTTTTTTGTAGGTAAATGTTTCTTCTTTTCTATTTTCATCATGCACCCAATTAAAGTATAAACGATCAGTTTTTTCCACTTTTATTTTATTTTTTAACTTTCACTCGGACAGGACCCCTTAGGCCCGAATAGGGCCGCACGGTGGTCTCACAATTGGGCCCTCATATTGAGCCCTCTTTTCAATTAGAAAATAAGCCTATCTTTCTGAAAATGAGAATTCAACCCAAACCCATCTAAGCTAAGTCAAGCCCAAAATTAACCAAGCCCCCCCAAACTCATTTAAGAATGTCACAAACCCAAATTCGAATATGAGACTCCCAAGCCCGGTCTCTAATGAAATCACCCTCTGGCCCATACCCAATTCCTATTATTCCATATTTCTCTCTCTTTATTCTTGATTGGGTCAATACCACGATAAATTTATCATTTATTTGTTTTCATTAAAATTTACCATTAAATTATTGAGTGGAATCACACGTGGCAGTTAATGGGTATATCGGTTTGAGGTTTTACCATCCGTTTGTTATATATGTATTAGTTTGTAAATTTTTGTGGTATTATTCAATTTAACATAAATTAATGAGAGAGTAAATGTGCGAGATGAATTGATTTTGGGTTTTTTATGATAAAAAAATAATTTTTAGTAAATTATCACGTGTATCAATTTGGAGTTTTTGGTGATCAAAAATTTAGTTTAGGGTAGATTTGTCATAGGTGTACTAATTTGAGATTTTTTGTGCTATTAACTCTTTTTATTTTCTTTTATTCATCGATATTTGTCGCTCTTGCCCTTTTCCTCTTCAAGACAACCCAACTTCGAGCTACACATAGACAAAATTACCTGTCAATAGCCGGCATTCTTAGCAAACGACTGCAATTGGTCACCATCTCCGGTCACCATGATAACCATTATAATCCACGGTGACCCATACATGGACTCACAAGGAAATTTTCTATGGAAGACTAACATGGTAGAAGCCTCGATCACGAATATCACCATAAATGAAGGTTGAGAACAATAACTCATATCACCTACTTATCACCGATCGCCATTGAAAAGAAGTATAATGATTCGGAAATGTATTTGACCACCGTAAAAACATTAGAATTCATGCTTAAATGACTTGAAAATCAATTAATATCACTTTATCTATGTTAGCATACTTTCGGATTCACAAAATGCCAAAACTAATTTGCCTTGAAACCTCATAGACATTTCAGCGAACAAATTGCAGTTAATGGAGCAGATTTTTGTGATTTCAAACTCGTATTTGTGACCATACGCAAATGAAATTAACATGCAACATTTAGAATCAAATACATGACCAATCCTAATTGAAGCAAAATAGGCTTTACATTCGCTTCACCCTGGTTAGAATCATAGCATGATGGAGAATCGGAGATTATCTTGTCAATGAAGCCAAGGTAAGTCGTAGTAGGCAATCCGATTTAACTATTATGAGCTCTCATATCGTGGCCGGCAAAAATGAAGACCGGTGGAAAAACTTCAAGTGAGTTTTGGCCACTTCAATCTTCATGGTCGCGAAACAGAGTTGAACAAGGGTGTATTCAGAGGCAGCGGTCGGGCGATGGCTACGTCGCCTTGGGCTTGTTGATGAGCTAGAAATGAGAAAGAATTCTCTAAAAATCGATTCCCTAAGGGAAATTTTTGGTGAAATCTCCCTCAAACTCAATCCGTGCGGAGCGCGATTCTCTCCACCGTGCGAACGAGGATCGGCAACAGGGTTGCAGCGGTGGAAGGTGAAGACTAGCGGCCACGGAGAAGGAAGCAATTAAAGTCAAATGGGCCTCGTTTAAATCCAAAATGGGCTCCTACTGGAAATCGAGGACTGAAGTTTTATGGGTCAAGTGAGCCCACAAGTTGATTGAAGTCTTATGGGTCAAATTCACGAGCAAACGGGTTTGGGTTTGAGTTGATGGGTTTGGATCAAGATATCGGGCTCAAGAAGAAAATGGCCGAAGGGGCTTCAGACATGATCTCTCTCTCTAAAATATTCTTTTTATTATTTTATCATTTATATTTTTCTTATTTTTCCGATTTATTAATCCTATAAATGGATATATGATTTTGTAAACAAAAAATTCCGGTGTTAACAATACTTAAGTGTCATAATTTTTTTTTTCCTATCATTTGAATGTTATGCAGTTGGTTCTTCTATATGTCAATTGTATATTATCTTTTGGTTAGAAAAAACATTTTAGACATTTTCTTAATAAAATCAATAATTTCAGATTTGATTTTTTTCATTTACAAAAGTTTCCGACAACTGTAATGTGACTATGCTAACGGTAGTGACCATGGTGGCTGAGCAATGGCATTCAAGATACGAGTTATTTGGGTGTACTAATTTTAGTACTTTCTCATTTGCTAATATTTATCATGTTTAATTTGTTTTACTAAATTGGTTAGGTCTTTTTCAATATGCTATTTTCTATATTTGAGGGGGACAATGGCTAAAAATTGAAGCCTAGATTGGATTGGATATGGGTATACTTTGGATTGCGACAGGTATGGGTCGCCAAAATTAATTAATTGAAACCCAATCTCACCCGTCTATTTAACAGGTCTAATTTCGGCTACTGCTACTTTTCATTCTCTTTATCGTTATGAAGGCCCTCTTTGCTACTTACACCTATTATCATCCCAAGAATTAACCAGCAAGTCAGTTTCAAAAACATATTTAGAGAAATCTAACTAGACCAATGAAATATGTGGCAATTTCATTTCTTGCTATCGCTTCGCTACTATTCTCAATTTGTTTTAGATCGCTTAAAAATTACATTCTTCATAGTAGTTAAATCATGTGGGATCACATGGAACTAGTCCATGACACAAACGTATGATGAAGAGCATCATATAATGTTAGAAAGTCAACATTTTCAATGAACTTACTAAATGTTAACACGGCCAATCGAATTTAGCAGATTGTTTTTCATATACAACATGATTGTTGGCTTGAAACCAGCAGCAATCACTAATCAGACCATTAAGCAAATCAACCGGATCCAATTTCACGCACCAAGCACACGAGCAGAGCAGTAATGTGAAAACTAAAATTTTCAAAAACAAAAATTCCGTTTACAGCCCTTGGTCCAGTTGGCGGGTACACGCTTTGAGATTTTTTTTTTTTTTTTTTTTTTTGGAAAAAAATTTCCATTCATTACCAAAATAATACATGAAAGGATTCATGAGAAATATTTAAGGTCACCATAACAAGGCAAGCCCGTAGATGTCCAAAACAAATCAAAAACCAGAATTCAAGGTACATCTTCTTACTTTGGTTGGCAGAGATAATCACACGCTTGAGGAATGTTTATTTTATCCAAAATTGAAGAATGTTCCAGATTGAATCGCTTTCCCACAATACACATAATAAGTCTAGAAATTCTTAATTAAATCATTAAACTTACTCCAATCAAGCTTGACCACCAAAGTTCACGGAATAGTTTCTGGTTGACTCGACTATAGAATGCCAAATTGGCGAGATGCAGTGACTATTCATTCGCTCTATTCGCCTTTAGCATAGAAAAGAATTTGATAGACCGTGCTAGTGCATTAACTCACATCAATCAATATTATAAGAAAATAGTCTAGTTAATCCCGAATCTATTATACGTATGGCGATTCAGTCTTAATCATTTCAATTTTGCCAATTTAATCATAAATCTCTACATGAAATTCCAATGCAATCATTTTGTCGAAAATTGCTAACTTGGCGGTATGCCACATAGAATTGGTGGTGATGACTAGACCGTCACGTCAACGATTTCAGTTGAAAATTGGCCCGAAGGAATACATTAGAATTTCACAAAAAGTTTTAATATTAAATTGACAAAATTGGAAAGTTTAGAAATTGATTGACATCCGTACAATAGATTTAGGATAATTTGTTCATTTTCTGTACAACAATTTTCTTTCTTTGTACCCACTAAGTAGTGCCATCTTGCACAAAGTCAGGTGTGTGCAAGATTCTCTTTGAAGAATGAACAACGATGACCAAGACTGATTTCTACTGCGTGTATGGAATATTTTTTAGAGGGTAATTGCAAGGAGAGTTGTAATTGCGAGGAGAGTTGTAATCGAGTCTGGTCGAGTTGATATGGTTTAATGTTTGAACCAAACTTGAATTCAAAATGCAAGACTGGATACTAGATTTAAATTCGATCTCAACGAAGCTCAACTTTTCTGGATGGAGTGTGGCTCATTTAATTTTATTATAAGTTTGAATTTGATTTGACTTGTTCATTATAAATGAGCTTCGTGGGAGCGTAATTCAAGCTTGAGCACAAATTCGACTTTCCTGAAATCCAAATTGATGAGGACGATTTTGTCAAATGCATATTCGTTGGAGGACTGGTGATGGTACTTTCTTTGTGGACTCGTGTAGGGAATAGGAGCAAAAGCGCATTTTGTGTTTGTCGGCTTTTCTTTATTCGTTTGCCGATCTCTTGGTGCCAGATTTGTCTTAATTTCAATCACTGGCCAAACTGGGAAAAATCAAACTTCGATTGGCTGCGGATATGACCAGCTTTAGGAATTGGAATGTAAGCTAGTCAATTACGATAACAGAGTTAATAAGTGCCCAAATTTAAAGGGTGGTTAAAGGGTTAGAAAGATGGAGATATGGTGCTTGAAGAAGCGGTGAGGTTTTATGTTTGGTCCGTACTCGACTCGTCACAACCCGCCGGAGCCAAGATTCAATATGACATGGATTCAGTTTATAATGTGAATGGACTCGTTTTATACTTGTCGACAAGTATTTAAAAAAGAGGTGTAATTGAGTCCAATCAAATCGATAAAGTCTGATGTTCGAATGAGACTTGACTCAAATATTCAAGATTGGATACTCAATTCACACTCGATCTCGACGGTGCTAAATTTTTCCGAATCGAGTTTGACATGTGAAATGTTTTTACAAGCTGAAAATAACTCGATCGATCCGGCTTGATTATCATAATTAAGTTTTTTGTCAAAGCTCGATTCAGTCGTGAGCTTAAAGTTGACTAAGTAAAATCCGAAACGATGAGGCTTGAACTTGACTCAGTCTTGCGCTAAATAATTTAGATGTGCTTGAGTAGCTTGAATCGTTGGTACGTGAAGAAGCAACGAAAACCTGATTTTGAAGAAGCATGTCAGAAATTAATGGTAAAGCGCATAATTGATTCAACCATCACACATCATCGCTGGTGGTGGCTATCGCCACCCAGTCCTCCACTTATTCTCGCCTCTGTTGCTCTCCTACTCTTCTCTTATGCATTTTACTTTCCTTGCTTTCTAGAAAAAAAATTAGTTTCTTTCAATTTCGACATGATTCGCTTTTACCTTTTCTTAATTATGTACAAAAAATAAAATGTAATCTTAGCATACCGCAACAGTATACTAAGAGTTATTCAAGGAGGACCTGATCGAGAATGGAATAGATTCCAAAAGATCCAATTGCACAAGATCATAGATTGTGGGGCTGAAAGTGTAATTTTTCTAAATTATTCTACTAGCAAGGGAACACCTATATGCTGGGGCACGCAAAAATTCGACCATAGTAAAAGTGCTTAAAAATTTATAATGAGAATAGAAAAATATATTGGTAGAGTTCCCATAATGTAATATAATCTTTGTGTATTGAAAACAAATAAGTGCCAATTTCCATTATATATTCAGGCATCATATTTTGTAACACGACTTTTTTTGGAAAAATAAGGGTGCCTCTAGTCTTTTCTTCCTAAACATAAGTCCTTTACTCCTTTCTCAACTTTCTTTACTAAAAAATTTCATTTTTTTTCCTATTTTTGGCTGGTCATTTTAATCTTTTTAACATTTTGTAACTTCTTGGTGAACAACTCACACATACCATGGGCCTACTATATAAGTTTAATATTTTCTTTTTCGGCAGAAGTGTATAAGAAATTCTAAAACTTGTAAAAAAAAAATGCAATTACATCATAAAAATGTAAAAAAGTACAATCGTATCCTAAAATTTGTGCGAAAAAAGTGTTACAAAGTACTTCCATTAATTAGGATGAGATTGACCTATTTTAAAGTTCAAACATTTGGTTATACTTTTGCTATAAGATTTAGGACTTATAATACACTTAATCCTCAATATTACCTAGTTTTCTAATATGGCGGATAAATAATGTTGCAAAGTAATAATTTTCAAATCCGAACTAAGGAGTCTTCAACTAGTTTCAAATTGCATTTTGGCTTTAGGTTTAGACTTTACCTATTCAAGCATTCCATCTTAGTTTAAAACAATCTTCACTGAAGAATCATCTTCATTGCCAATTTTTCATTCCAAAACTCCAAGAAAAATGGCCATATAGTTTTGTCATATTTTGATTTCTACGCTAGATGCAAATCTACTTTTTCTCCCGATTGGTAAGCAAGAGTTCTATTGATCAATAGACAAACCTTAATTTCAGTGGAAAGAACGAAAATACTCCTTTTCAAGTTTAATAACTGAATCCCAGTGGAAATCTTCATGAACGTGAGTGTCTGAACAACACTTTATCCCAAAAAGTGGAAAGAATCAAAAAATACTCATTTTCAATACTCCTTTTCAAGTTTAATAACTGAATCCCAGCAGAAATCTTCATGAACGTGAGTGTCTAAACAACACTTTATCCCAAAAACAATAGTAAGCATACCTCCATGATTGAACAAACACTAATGGACCATAAACTACCCAACAGCCAAAAACAAATCCAAGTGGTATGCCTAGGTAAAACCATTTCTTCTCACTATCATCATTGTTGCCATCATCACCAGCTTCTTTGTCCTGTTCATGGTAATTGAGCAACTTTTGTTGAGTTGAAGCCCACATAGTCCAAGATTTCCTTTGAAAGAACTTTTGGAAAATGTGAGAAACTGTCCGCTAATTGGGATGCTTCCCACAAGTTGATTGTTTGAGAGGTTCAAGAACGAAAGGAAATGAAGATTTGCAAGCTGAGTTGGTATGGTTCTATTGAGGTAGTTCCATGATAGGTCCAATGACTCAAGCTGATGCAAATTCCCCAAAATAGGAGGAATTGAACCCGAGATGGAATTATGTGATAGATTGAGGAAATGAAGTGCATGAGATTCCCAAGTGTGTCCGGTATTGGACCCTCCAATCTATTGCCCGAGAAGTCAATCGACGTGAAAATAGTAAGAATCTTGACAAGTTCTAGCTGCTGACCTTTGAATGTCACAATCACTCTATCTTGATAAAAAGCCAAGTCCGTGGGACAAATTCATAAAGGTAATTAAAGTTTGCATTGGCCTTCATAGCTTCCCAAGATGCGAGGAGACTCGTAGGTATTGTGCCGCTGAAATCGTTTGAAGACAGGTCAATGATTTGAAGCTTCTGCCAGGTATAGGGACCATATGGACATCCAATTTCCCCATGCAATTTGTTAGATCGTAAAACAAGGACGCGGAGATTCGACATAGCCTTGAAATGGCATGGAAATGTCCCGTCTATTTGATTGTCCCCAATGTTCACAACCTCCAATGTTGTGCAATTTGCCAATGATAACGGAATTTGCCCCTGCAACAAATTCCCACTAATATCCAATGTCTTGAGACCACATGTTGGTGGGATGTTTTGTGGAATATCACCACTCAACTGGTTATCTCTCAGATTCAATACCGTGAGGGACGCCATCATTAAACAATCAGGAATAGTTCCACTCAGATGGTTATGTGACAAGTCAAGCACTTCAAGATTAGCTTTGCAAATTGACTGCGGGATGGACCCATGGATATTATTCTTCGAAAGGGAGAAGAACAATGGGACTGATAATAGGGAGTCGCCAATGTTATCTGGAATACATAAGTAACGTTGTTTCTTGATAAATCCAAGTAGTCAACCCGTAACAGCATGGGTAGCACATTTCCTTGGAGCATGTTTGAATGGAGGTCGACGACACGAGCAAAAGTAAGATTAAGATTGTGCGGTGGTGTTGCGGAATCTTCAAAGAAATTAGAGGAAAGATTGAGAACTTGAAGTTGTTCCAATGTCCATATCCATCTCGGTATTTCCCCTCGAATATTATTGTTGGAGAGGTCGAGGATTCCCAAATTGGACTGGTTAGCCAAAAATTGAGGCACGGTCCGCAATTGGCAAGAAGCCAACTCTAATGAATAGAATTTAGGGAAAGAGGATGCAGCAGCAGAAGCAGGCGCCATAGCGTTAATGGACAAGCCACTGTACGATAGATCAAGATAAGTTAAATTTCCTAATCCCTGAAGTGCGTCGATATTCATCGAGCCATTGAAATTATTGTAAGAAAGCGAGAGGTCTCGAAGTTGTTGCAGTTTGAATATGGATGCTGGTATTGACCCTTGCAATTGGTTGCTTTCCAAATCAAGCGTGCTCAATTGATCCGAAGAGGCATTCGGATGTATGATAAGCTGACCATTAAATCTATTGTCCGAAAGCAATATACTTTGAAGTTGGGGAAGTGTAAACAGACCTGGGGGAATGTCACCTTCCAATGCATTGTTTCTCATATCCAAAATTTCAAGATTCAGAAGGTCTTCCCAGCCAACGGAGGTGATACGACCCCTTAAAGCGTTATGCGATAAATCTATTTTGGTCAGATTCCTAAATGCACCAAATGGTGGAACTGAACCAGTAAGATTATTAAAAGACAAGTCCAAATAAGTCAGCTCTGATAGGTTCTTCATTGAGCTCGGGATCGACCCACTCAAACTACAATTAAACAGTCTAATGTCGACAATTTTCTTAGATTACCGATTGAATCGGGAATCCTCCCTAAGATATTGGTATCATACATGACCAGAGTCTCAAGAGAACTATCCTCCAGAAAATCGGGCAAAGAACCTTGAAGGAGTTCATTGAATGATAGGTCAAGAGTCTGAAGTGTTTGTACTTGGAAGACTTTTTGAGGAAATTCTCCTTGCAGGCCACAATCAAATAGGCTCAGTATTTTCAAGCTGGAGAAATTTGCTAAGAAACTAGGAACTGTGGTGGACAAGTTGTTGCCATCGAGTTGAATGACAGACAAATTAGCAAGACTTATAAGAGAAGCGTCAAGAGGACCAGACAGAGAACAATCCGACATGCTCAACACCTCAAGTTTCGGCACTGAAGAAGACAACGCGTTGCACCACTCACTTCCCTCAACAGACACATTGACCCCATCAAGGTACAGCTCCCTCAACTCCCCCAAATCCCCGATCAGCGACCTCAAAGAGGGCTTTTCAAGTTTCAAAGAGTAAAGGTAAGAGAGATCAAGAGTACGTAGCTTCCTTAGGCGCGATAGCTCTGCAGGAATTTGCCGGCGAATCCGGCATGGGACAAGTTGAGATTTTCCAAGCGGCTGAGATTCGCGAGGCCCGATGGAATTGCCATGGAGCTGAAGTCGTTGAAAGCCAAGTTCAGGCTACGAAGGAACTCAAGCTTGAAGAGACTTGATGAACCGTCGATTCCGCTAGAGATCGACTCGTTGCTCAAATCGAGTCCCACAATGAGGCCGTCCTCGCACGTCACGCCGCTCCATGAATCGGCACTTCGGTCCCACTGTACTAGCTTGGAAGACTTGGAGGCATTGAAGATGAGGTTGTTTCTCAGCTCGAGCAAGAGCGATCTCTGGTCGACGCCGAGACACTGGGCTGAAGCTGAAGCCCTAGCAACATCGGAGAAGATGGAGATCGTGGATATAGCAAGAAGAAGCCATGAAACGATCGACTTATTCATTGGAAGAGGTGTAAGAAGAGCACGGGAAGAGGAGCAGGGAAGAGGGAGTCAACCGAAAAGAAGAAGACACTTGGGAGTGGAGGAGTCGTCCAACTTAAGTGCATTCTAGTGTCAATTTTGGGATGTCATTAGTCACCAAATTTGACTTATAACACTTTTGAAAATTCCTAGTAAAAATCGGTGACATTGCGCAACACAGTGACATTCTTTTTTCTTTTCTTTTTTTATATCCTAATTTTCCAATCGAAACAAAAGACCATATTTATGTTTTCTAGGAAAAAAGGAAAAATAAAAGAAATCTGCCTAAGATGTTGAGATTAGAACTTAACATCCCTTGAAAATGCTTTTGGCTGACCTTATTTTAAGATCATAAAACCAATGACATTATGTGATCAATGTTGTCTTTGTACATCAACATAATCCATGCAGAGATCGGTTAAAAGCAAACAATATAGATATTATATCCGACTATTTTATTAAATATGAAGATTCAAGAAGATAAATAATATGATTTACTTATATTTGAGTTTTATTTGTAAAATTTTATAAGATTGTGAAAGAAGCAAAAAAAAAAAAAAAATATAAACTCTAGAATCATATTAACTTTAGGATTTCACCTTTCATATACGACATGATAATTGACTGTATTGGGTCAAGCAAGCACATGAAAAACATTGAACTTACTCTAGTCAAGCCTCAGACCAAAGTACACGCAATAACTTTTAGTTGACTTGACTAGAGAATGCAAAATTATCGTTGCGGTGGTGGTCCACCCCTTATACAACATGATAATTGACTGTATTAGGTCAAGGAAACACATGAAAAACATTGAACTTACTCCAGTCAAGTGTCAGACCAAAGTACACGCAATAGCTTTTAGTTGACTTGATTGACTAGAGAATGTAAACTTATCGTTCGCGTGGTGGTATTGGTCCCCTGCATGAAAAACATTTTTAAAATCCCATTTTTGAATAAAAGGTAATTTTATTTCCGGTACATACGAAATATTAGTGGTAAATTTGTAATATCGATGATAACAAACCCAATAGCAAATTATCACTCGTTTTTTTATTCTACAAGTGACTACGTTAATGTTTGTAAGTGACCAACAAAATTAGTTTTATCATTCACGAACTCAGCAGTAAATTGCCACTTATTTCTACAAGTAGGTGCATGACTTTTTGTAGATTGTCAATTGAAATAACATTTCTACCATCCACAAAACCCAATAGTAGTTACCACTTATTTTTAAAATTTTAGATTTTACTAGTAGATGCGTAAGTAACTATTTGTATGTTACCAATTAGATAACAATTTCTTCATTTACAAATCTGATAGTAAAATTAACACTTTTTTTAATCTATATTTTGCAAGAAGGCACATAACCATTTATAAGTTATTAATGAAATAATATTTTACCATCCACAAGCTCAATAGTAAATATATAACATAGGTGGTAAGTTATTAGAACATTGACAATCGAAAGTGCCCAACATTGTTGCACAATCAAGTTAATTTACTTAATCAATAGGTAGCAAGTCGGACAATTAGCTATCGTTATTTAAAATTTATGGATGGTGTTACGGGTCTATTATTGAATGAAAACGATTCTTTGTGGGTCAAACGGAATGTTGGACACTTCTTCGTGATCTTTAGACGACTCATCATGACCCGAAAAATGAGTACAGGTTTCCATGGCATTTTCTTCGGTCCCACTGTACAGGGCATTTTATGTGATAGCTACTTTGCAATTTCTCTTGTTTAATAATTTTCTGGGCTACAAAGAGGATCAACTTTTGGACAATTTTGGTTGGAAACACAATACGGAACACTGTTCCATGCTGTTGAATTTGTGAAAGAGTTGGCGATTGTAAAACCCCGTTGGTAGCAAAAATTGACCGGTGACTTGCTTGGTCTGTACGTTAGTAACGTTCAATCAACTTTTTTTTTTTGAAGTACCGGCTTTGTTTGATTCTTCGAAGTTAATGATTATTCTATAATTTACCATCAATTATTTTCTTAAGCTACAAGCCTGTTAAAGTTACAAATTTTCAAAACAAAACTACCAACCTTAATTTTGAGTAGCTTAGCAACATTTATCTTATTTTTCCAATTTAACAACCATTTCAATAGTTTATGAAATTTAATTAAGTCAAATACAAACATGATAAGCTTACACATAAGAGTTATTATTATTATTTTTATAAAATTTTAGTAGCTTTAGGTTGTAGATTATTGAATTAATTGTTGATTAATAAATAATCAAATAGAGGTTAGTAATTGAGTTAAATAAAGTTAATAATTTCATAAAAAAGATTATGAGTTTAAATTCCACCGATAAATTATGGTTAATAGTTGGTAAAGGGTTTGTTTGGTAATTGGCTAATTGTTCGCTATTTCTGTTCTTTTGTTGTCCTGAATAAAAAAAGAACCGAAATCTGTTTAATAACGTTAGCTAATTTTTCTATTCTCGGGAACAGATTAATGGCCAAGGAATATATATAGAACATAATCAAAAAGTTGAAAAAAAAGTTACATTTTTGTTTCTGGGAACAATTTTAGAAACAAGCCATTTTCTTTTTCTTTTCTTCTTCTTCCTCCTCTAGTCGGTTGCCTGAGCTCAGTGATAGCTGGTGACTGGCTAGAGACATTGTCCGGCAACCTTGTCGGCCCTTGGCGAGATCGGGCTTCGCTTGACTATGGCGAGGCTCCCTTGAGGCTAATGAGGTCACCGGCTCTCTTCTCTAGCCGAGTCGGCCATCATTGAGCGACGACAATCGACAAGAGGAGGAAGAAGAAGAGAAGAAAAAGAGAGGAAAATCTCAAAAAATTATTAAAATATTGAAAGAAATTCTATATCACAAATTTTTTTGAGAATTTTACCAGACTCATTCTTATTCCTTTTTTATTCTAAGAATATAAATTTTATGCAGTTACTGAATTTGTTTGAATACCCAGAAATTCATCCAAGGAACAGAATTAACAAAAAAAACTATTTATGAGTAAATTTTTTTTTTAACAAAATAGTTTCGAAATGTTCCCTAATTTTGAAAAGAGTTGAATTTTTCTCTTATATTAAACTGAAAGGAAGAAAAAGGAAAAAAGATGCTAGTAAGACGATGGAAAATGGGTGTTATCTTTACTTAGAGGTATAAATAGCAGTATAAAGGAAAATAAAAAGAGGGAATGTTGACACCTAAATTTTTGGGGTTGATTTTTGCTAAATTAATAAAAATGAATAAAAAACACACACATGGCATATAGTTTAGAAACATTTTTATTTTGTTTTTTTTTTTATTTTAGACCACCGGTAAAGGGAGGATTTTTCACATATCCAGTTCAGATTTTTCACATATTCAAGTAATATACACTATTGGGTGTATTTTGAGCGGAAAGGAAATTTTTTAGGGATGGAATATGCAGAACATGCAAAAGAGAATATTGCATGAGCAAAATTGGAAACGAAATATGCAATGAGGATTCAATTTTTTACCTTATAAAAAGTGTGATGGGGTATAGAAAAAGGGGTCGGCAAATTTTGAGAGCAAAATAGGTGAAAGATTGATTGTTTTAGAGTAGAATTTTGAAAACAGAGAGTGTACGGCGTCGAGCCGAAAAAAAAAAAAAAAAAAAGGGCACTGTTCATCTTCTTCGCTGGTGAACCCTTGCCCGCGCCGGCGCCGCACTCGGTCGGCCTCCGCCTGCGACGACCTAACCCCTGACTCCCAGATCTGTCCGCCACTACAGCCGGTGTCATCGCGCCCGTCGCTGGTTCGGCCCGCCGCATTCCGTCCTGCTCCAGCCGAGACCCGACGTCGACGGATTTGGATCGAGCTCGCCTCTGCTCGTACCCTAGAGCCGACATCCAGATCTGCCCCGCCGGAACTCGCTGCCTCGCCCCGCCCGCGAAGTCGCCGCCGCCACCGAGCCGAGATCCAGACGCCAAGGCCTCTCCGCCTGCAGATCCGAGGCCCCCGTAGCAACCACAATCCAATTCCCCGCGCCGCTGTGCCGCCTCTTCGCCGATTCGCTTGACCAAGAGTCACCACTGCCAATGCCAAGCCCCTCGTTGCACGGTCTGCCGTCCGCGACGCCCCCACCAGATCTGGCGCCCTGCAGCTCGCCGGAACCCTCACCAGCTCCCCCCCAAAACTGGCGGCCAAAGTTCTTTTAAAAAAAAAAAAAAAAAAGAAAAGAAAACATTTTATTAGGTAATTTTGTTTTACTTTATTAGGCAAGTTTAGGTTTTTTTTTCTCTATTTTTTATTATTATCTCTTTATATGTTGTTTTCTTTGGTTGGAATATCTATCTATGCATAATTGAAAATGTCAATATATCACCTGATTCGCAACCGCACCAGGGTTTTTTTATTTCATCTATAAGGCATTAGATGAAATAATTAATCAAGTGGGAATAAAATTGATATTTTGATCTTTAAGGCTTAAGATCAATTTATCGATTTTACTAGCGAAATATTATCCCTTGAACGAATGATATGTGATATCCTTTTAAAAGTAATTTTGAATGGACTTGAATGTTTTATTTATCTTGAGATATGTCTGAGTTAGAATATTGCATGTTTTAGGGTTATTTGCATATTTAGGCAAAACATTCTATTTATCATGAATTTTCGAAATAAAAATAAAAATAAAAAAATCAAATCAATTAATTTAGGTTGCTAGTTTTTTAACTTGAATTGCATGTTTAATTATTTGGCAATTGTTAATTTCGAAATTAAAAAAGGAAATAAAAAAGAAAAATCCAAAAAAAAAAAAGTTGAATTAGGATTAGGTTTGTTTTTTATTGTCTTGCATATTTAGAATAGGAATTTTATTTTGAATCATGAAAAAGAAAACAAAAAGAAAGTACATTCATTTAGGATGCTAGTTTTATTATTATTTGAATTGCATGTTAAATTTTAATTTATTAAAAAAAAGGAAAAGCCAAAAAAAAAATCATCATGCATATGTCATGTAGAATTAGGGGGCATATTTTGCACGTCATGGCATATTAGGTTAACTTGCACTAAGTTTAATTTTAGATAATATTTTTCTTAATTTAATATAAGTTTAGGCATTTTCTTAAATAGATTGCATTTAGGATTATTTGGGTTAAGATAATATTTTAGTTTAAATTAGGATATGGCTCAACCTAATTCCTAATATAAATTAAATAGGATCTTAATCTAGTTAGATAATTTTCACATTTTTCTAATTCCGAATTTCATAAAAAATACAAAAAAAAAAAAAAAATGTCTTAGAATAAATTAGTTTCAATCTCTAGGATAGATTGCATTCTTTTAAGGAAAAAGAAAAGAAGAATTGTCATATGCACGTCATTAGGGTTAGATTCATTGAGATGCATGCCATTTAGTATTTTTGCTAGGCCCATTTAATTAGAAATTACATGTCATTTGAATTAGGTCATTTAGTTAATATTGCATTGCATATTGCATGATTTTCATCAATTAAGTGAAAACAAAACAAAAGTTGCGTGTTAATTAGAAATCATATCTAGGATTGTTGATGTGGATTTTAATCTAACATCGCAGATGATTTCGTTGCTTTGAGGTAAGTTTACAATTCATTCATTGCTTTCTTGGGTGTTAAATTGATGGATTGTGTACCCGCATGATCGCCTCACATGTTAGGGAAATAGATTTAAAATCAATCCAAGATGCTTGCCAAACATTTTTAAAATAAAGAATGGTACCGAAAGGGCATTAGAGAAAGCTAGTGTAACCAAGTCCCCATACCCATAGTCTCTGGTTCGTAGGAGTAAAGTAAACCTCCCGTTGCTTTACTTGGGTTTCTAATCGACCCACCAAAAATAGATTAGTGGCGACTCCTAATTGAAAACCATTTGCATGTTAAGAACTTGAACCTAAGTCGCGAATTGGTATGGGCTTGAGAGAGCCCAAGTTAAGTCTAGGCTTAACAATCCATTAGCTAAACCCTTGGTGGTTCACACCCTGAAAATTTTTGGTCGCGACAGCTTGGCGACTCCGTTAGGAACTTTGAGTTGAAACTCTTAGTGGACTTATGCCAATTTTCTCTTTATTTGAGAAAAAAGTTTTTGTTTGGCAGCAAGGATTCCAGGTACGTCCCTAACATTTAAGGTGTTAAATGTTTTTATTGGGAGGTATAAGGGGAGTAGTGATTGCTAACCTTTGTTTTGTAGGGAGGTGTAGGAATATATGGTGTGTTCTCATGTTGAAGTGTTGTTTGATATAAATTGCCGTGCATGACTTGCATTTACACCACACTTTTGCACACACAACCTGCCGCTGGACCTAGGCCACACTAGGATATTTAGGATGGTATTGAGTTGGGTACGACTTCGACCGCGAGGCCGCGTAGTAGAGGTTGCCCAACTCAATCTCGAAAGTTTTTCTTGGTGTCAAGAATGTTTACCTCTGCCTGCGAGGCTGCGTCGCATTGGGGTATCATTCTTGACTAAGCCGGAGTTAGGAGGACTTGACTTAGTATGCAAGGCTGCAACTAAGTCATCCCACCCTTTTAACTCCATTTTGCTTAGCCTTCCTAGTTAGAAATCGAACCCCACATATTATGTGCTTGTCTATGTGGTTTAATCGTCTGGTAAAGTAAGCTCCCTACCATTTACTTTTGCAATTTACTTACTTTATTATGTCTTTGGTCGGTCCATGACATTAGGTTATTCGAGTCTTGGTCTATAAACAATGGAAAGATCCGACATTCGATTTGTGCATGCACCAAAGGTTGAACTCAAATCATGGTGGGATTGTCTAGGCCACGATGGTCAAAGCTATGTAGAAGGTAGACTTGGTCGCCTTGTTCCCCTCCTCGACATCAATGTCCAGAGTGGCGTCATGCAAGCACTTCCTCATTTCTGGAGCCCCCAAACATCAACGTTCATCTTTGGTAAGCACGAGCTGACTCCGACTTTGGAAGAATACAGCATTGCCATAGGAAAACCCTTGGAATTGGAATTAATAAATCCACCCCTTAGATTAGAACCAGAATCGATTTTGTCTGATTTTCTTAGAATGGATAAGAATATGATAAAAAGAGTGCTGAAAGATAATTGTCTTGCATGTCCTTTTTCCTTCCTAGATCAGAGTTTTGCTAGTGCTAACACTCTCTTAAAAAGTAGGATCTTTCTCCTAGCTTTCTTCGGGTTTATTGTTTTTCCTCTTCGTAAAGGCGCTATTAATCCTTCTGTTGCATGGGTGGTCAGACAAGTGTGTGCTAGGATTAGTTTTGTCAACACCATTCTAGCTGAAACATTTTTGTCACTCACCCGATTTAAGGAAGATGAAGATAAAACATTTCGTGCACCAATTGAACTTTTACAAATCTAGTTCTTTTCTCCTATGAGTAAGATCGATATTCGCATGAATATTATTAATGTCACTGATTCTCATCACCCTATCGAGGTATTTAAAAATCATCAAGATCGAACTCCAAATCTTTCTTACTCAAAATGGATCAAATTGTTGAAAAATCCGAATACCAAGATTTTCCTATAGCATGCTAAATGGTTCCAAGTCTTCGAGGCACGTCTCTCTCATGGCGATAATGAGTCGATCCCGCTATTGGGGATCACCGGTGCCACTTCCTACTACCCACTCCGAGTAGCCCATCAATATCGAGTTGTTCAAGACCTACCACCCCCTCTAAAGTTGGGTTTGTTCCAAGTTCGATTCACTGCCAAGGATGGCGATCACCAAAGGGAGCTTCGTTGCATCGAATGAGCTTGGCTCGCATGTTGCAATCAAAAGTTGAGCTTGCTTGAAGATGAGCTTGAGGGGAAAGAAAAGACTAACTATGCTACGGCTCGATACATCTCAATATCAAGTCATGAGCACAAGATCCCAACCGAGTATCTCCCAAAGGTGCCGGATGTGACCGAAAAGCCCATTCGAAAGCCCACTCGGCAAGCGGAGCTTAATCGTCACAAGAGGAAGATTGAAGAACTTGAGAAGCAAGCCAAGAAGGATGCTAAGGAGAAGAGGCAATTACGTCAAATGTTGGCTTCCCATGTGTTTATAGATCGGGCCAAATAAAATGGCTTGAACCTATTTGGTTTTTAGCTTAATGTTTAGCAAGTTGAGTTATTTACTTGATTAGTTTATTTGTCTAGGGCCTTGCAAGTTTATTTACATTGTTAATGTCAAACAATTTCATTAATGAATAAAAGCAGTTAGACTTTCATCATGGACCGGCATTATTTTATATAAAGTGCTTACGTGTATTCATATTTTATCAATTAGGTGATAACAGATCCTCCACGCTCACCCATTATTACACGATTAAGAGCTAGAATGGCCGACCAATTCGAAATGCGTGATCGTATCTCCGCTATGGAAGGTCAACTCCAACAGTTAGCCGCCTCCATGGAGCTTATAACAACTCAAATCCAATCCCTCCGAGTGAATTCGGCTCTTGCACCCGCTCTCCCTGAGATAGTCGTCCCGAAGCAGGCAAACAAAGCCCAAATAGGTGATGACGATATCCCTGACCTAGAAGATGACCCTTCGCCGATCACGGTGCAAAAGGCTAAGCTTGACAACATCCCTAAGGCGGAGCATGACGAACGCTTCACAAAGCTGGAGGAAAAATTGAAACAACTGCAAGAGTTGCAGAATTCACTCCTGTTCGACCTATCTGTGTATGAGAAGGTCAAGATGCCAAAGAAGTTCAAGATGCCAGATTTTGAGAAGTACGATGGTATTTCATGTCCAAAAGCTCATTTGTAGATGTACCACGTGCGTATGGCCCAATATGTCAAGAACGAGCCCCTCATGATCCAATTGTTCCATGCGAGTTTGACTGGACCTGCACTTAACTGGTATGTCATGAAGAATGTGAACCTTCTCGACACTTGGAATGAAGTGGCTGACGCATTTCTCAAGCAGTACAAGTTCAACATGGATATTGCACCTTCCTGAGAGGATCTTGAGAGGATGGAGAAAAAGAGGAACGAGTCGTTCAAAGAGTATGCCGTGAGATGGCGAAATCTGGCAGCTCAAATCACTCCCGAGCCTACTAACAAGGAGTTGATGAAGTTGTTTATTAAAACCCTCCCATCTGAGTTCCGTAACCGGATGGCGAGCACGTACGTTGAAAACTTCAATCAGCTTATTCCCGTGGGAGAACAACTCGAGATGGGGATAAGAGAATGATGGTTTACTGAACCATCGAGTAGAAGATTCTCTGCCAAAAAAGAGAAAGAAGCTGCTGTAGATGTGAATGTGGCTTATGGCCAAGAAAAAACCAATCGTGCCCCGGCTGTCCAGATGAATCAAGGGCAACAACAAACTGCCAGCCGTCAATCATTCGCCCAAGCAAGAAGGCAATTCACTCCTCTCCCTGGGTCTCCATCCCAGGTGCTGACAATCTTAAGAAAGAAATGTTTGCTTACTAGTGAACCGAAGCGTCCTAACCGTGAAAGTATTCGAGGCTACGACTCGATGAAGAAGTGTGACTACCATAGTGGTGAATTGGGGCATTCAACTGATGAATGTTTCACCCTCAAGCACAAGATCCAAAACCTCTTGGACACGAAGGCCTTCTCATTTCAAACTGCTCGGCCGAACGTCCAGAAGAATCCACTACCGGAGCATGAGGGTACAGTTAATGCTATCCTGGAGCCTGAAGTCGGTCGGATCAAGAACTCAAAGGTGCATGTGGCAGATGCCTACAACGGGCTGGTGAGAGCTGGATATTATCTAGATCATAAGGATGTTCCTTTGTCACTGATGAAGGAAAGAGTCACCAGGATGGTGGATGACGACATCATCGTCTATGCTGACCATAACTGCATAGTTTCCACTATTTTCCACATCATTATTGATTGGGAGGAGGAGCAAGCTGCACTTAATGTTGATAAGGAAGAAGTTGATCCTTCGCTCTTGGACATGCCCCCACTTGAAGATGCATCTGACGGAGAGATAGTGATTGAAATGCCTTAGCCGTATGAATATGTCAACAATAAGGCGATCCCCTGGTCCTATGATCTAGATGTTGACCTCGTCACAAGGTCTGGTTGGACTTATCCTCAAGCCAATGCTCAGCCCGCGAAACCTGTCACCGATGAAGAAGCTAAGGAGTTTCTAGCCGTGATCAAAGCAAGCGAGTATAAGGTGGTTGAACAGTTACAAAAGATGCCCGATTAGATCTCTTTGCTCGAACTCCTGCTTACATCCCTTGTGCATCAAAAGTCACTAATGAATGTGCTAAGTGAAATTCATGGGCCGGAGACGGTCGAGGCAGACAAGTTAGAAGATTTTGTGGGGTCGATCCTTCTCAAGGACATGATTGCTTTTTCTGATGAGGAGTTCCCTCTTGAGGGTAGGGGCATAACAAAGCACTTTATATATCTGTCAAGCACAAGGCTTCTCATGTGTGCCGAGTGCTCATTGATAATGGGTTTGCCCTGAACATATGTTCATTGGCCACTCTTCATCGCCTCAAGGTAGACCCATCCAAGATACATGCTGTGATGACTTCTGTGCGAGCTTTTGATGGCACGAGGAAGGAGGTGCTTGGGGAGATTCACCTCGATGTGTAAATAGGGCCAGTGGTTTTCAATGTTCCCTTCCAAGTAATGGATATCCCCACTGCCTTCAACTTTCTTCTGGGTCGTCCCTGGATTCATATTGCTGGAGCTGTACCGTCAAGTCTGCATCAAGCTGTGAAGTTCATGATCAAAGGAAAATTGGTCACTGTCTATGGCGAAGATGATCATCGAATCTACCATGAGACAGCTCTACCATATGTAGAGCTAGACTCCGAGTTCAAGTCAAGTTACTACTCATTTGAATTGGTGTCCACCATACATGCATCCCGAGACTCACCACCACCCACTCCTGAAGTTTCAAATGCTGCCCTTATGATAGGAAGGGTAATGGTTGGGAATGGTTTTGTTCCTGGTAGTGGCCTTGGAAGAAATGGTCAATGTATTCCCGTGTTGCTGGATTGGGGTACCATGGAAGAGGTGGGGAAAGCTCTGGAGGACAAAGACAGGAAAGGCGAAACCCGCAACCTGATCAAGGGCGAGGAAGGCAAAACCCACCACCCTCGAGCATTCGCGAGACATTCCTTGGTCCTCCGATAATGATGCAGGATGAAGTAGAAATAATGGACACCCTGGGCAGCCAAGTAGAAAATTCGACTATTTGGTGAAATATTCGGCTCCTCCCAGTTTCTACATTGATCCCCGTGACATTGTCCCAGATGGATGGGGTGGCATGGATGATCTGACACCCTCGGAGATAGAAAACCCTGGAGATGCATTGGAAGGAATCACTAGTCTCTTCGATGACGTCTTCATAGGGACCATTGATGAAGGACCTCCGGAGGAGATGGGCTCTGGCCCACAAGAGTAACTCATTTACTGCTTTCTTACATTTCCCTGCGCGGGAATTTTTATCGCTTTCTAGGGCTTGTTTTTGATTTCTTCTTTTTCGCTTTCTTTTTAGGGCTTGAAAATTGTATTTCCATTCAATAAATGTAATTGATTGATGAATATCAATAAAATTACAAGTTTTATTTTGAGGGCATGATGAGGTACACCAAACTAGCCCGGTGATGATATCCAGCCGATAAAAGAAAAAGAAAAATCCAAAGAGAATTCTGAGGCCTGGGCTTCATCATGCTTCCTCGTGTCAGAATATTTCAAAAAAAAAATGTTTCTACCAAAATTCTTCTCAAAAGAAATAATATTTTAAAAACAAAAAACAAAGGATGTAGATTACTCTGTTTGTTTTTCTAATTTGTTTACTTCCTGTTTCAAGAACAGTCTTGTGGCATACAAAGGTGTGGAAATCGTCCAACCTAATGCAACAAATGCTGACATTGATTACCTCGAGGACTTGATTGAAGATGAGGTGCAGCGAAGCTGGGAACAACATGAAAAAGCCAAAGCTCTCACATCCGAGCAGACTGTCACTATTAATTTAAGTGACACTGAAGAAGCTAAAGAAGTTAAAATTGGGGCAAATCTCCCTAAAGACGAAGCCGAGCGCCTTATTCAACTACTGAAGGAATATCAGGATGTTTTTGCATGGACCTATGCTGACATGCCTGGTTTAGACCCATTGATTGTCGAGCATTGCTTGCCTACTAATCCGGACGTGCCACCTAAGAAGCAAAGACTGCGGAGAACTAAGCCCGAGCTCTCAAAGAAGGTAGAGGAGGAGGTGATGAAACTTTTGAATGTGGGATTCATTGAAGTCTCACAATACCCTGAATGGGTGGCTAACATTGTGCCGGTAATGAAGAAGGATGGTCGAGTTCGAGTTTGTGTTGACTATCGAGATCTGAACAAGGTGAGCCCAAAGGACGATTTCCCACTCCCTCACATTGATGTCCTCATGGATAGTACCGCCGGATTCGAACTATTCTCGTTTATGGATGGGTTTTCCGAATACAATCAGATAAGGATGAAAGGGGAAGACAATGAGAAGACTGCATTTATCACCCCGTGGGGGACCTTTCATTACAAGGTCATGCCCTTCGGACTCAAGAACGCAGGGGCAACTTACCAACGAGCCATGGTAACACTATTCCATGATATGATGCATCAGGAGATTGAAGTCTATGTTGACGATATGATTGCAAAGACCCGGCCTGGAAGAAGCCATATGGAAACCCTGAAGAAATTGTTTGACCGACTTTGTGAATTCAAGCTTCGGCTAAATCCCGCTAAATGTGTGTTTGGGGCAACATCCGGTAAATTACTTGGATTCATTGTAAGCAGTAAGGGGATTGAGATCGACCCATCTAAGGCTAAGGCCATATGCGAGCCGCAACCTCCATCAACGGTGAAAGAAGTTCGGAGTCTTTGGGAAGACCGAATTACATAGCCCGGTTCATTTCTCAACTATCTGAAACTGCCAAGCCATTCTTCAAACTCCTAAAGAAGAATGCATGAATCAACTAGGATGACGAGTGTCGAGAGGCGTTCGACAAGTTGAAGCAGTACCTGATGAATCCACCAGTTCTTGTCCCACCATCACCAGGACATCCCTTGATTCTCTACCTCACCATTCATAGTGAATCATTGGGTGCAATGTTGGCTCAGGAAAGTCCTGTTGATAAAAAAGAACGAGCCATTTACTATCCGAGTAAGAAGTTCACTAAATTAGAGTTGAAGTATTCTGATGTTGAGAAGACTTGTGCCGCTTTGGTATGGGTATTGCATAGATTGCGACAATACACATTGCATTACCAGACATTTCTCGTGACAGAGAATGACCCCATCAAGTACTTACTTGATCGGCCAACTCTGGTGGGTAAGTTGGCCAAATGGCAAATTTTGATTTCCGAATTTGATGTGCAATTCATGCCACAAAAGTCGGTTAAGGGTTGAGCAATCGCTGATCTATTGGCCGAGAATTCAGGCGTCTCTAACGACGATAACAATTTCTTTGATGACCGTGTCTTGAGTGTAAATGAAGACTCTGGAAGATGTTCTTCGATGGAGCTGTAAACTTGTCTGGTTCTGGTACTGGGGTAGTTCTGATATCCCCAAATGGACAGCACTATCCGGTAGCTGCAAAATTGACATTCCCATGCACCAACAATGTGGCCGAGTATGAAGCTTGCATCCTCGGCCTTCAAGCCGCAATCGAGATGGGTGTGGCCAAGTTAATGGTATTCGGAGATTCAGCACTAATCATACTACAGACTGTAGGTGAGTGGAAGACCAATGATGCCAAATTGCTCCCATATCACCAGTATCTCGAAGGTCTCATGAAGCAATTCAAAGAAATTTCGTTTGAATACTTACCAAGGTCTCATAATCAATTTGCTGATGCACTTGCAACTTTGTCATCTATGTTGCAAGCCGCTGACGGATTAGAAGTCGAGCCATTGAAAATAGAAGTTTTGTCGAAGCCGACTTACTGTATGATCATAACTGAAGAACCTGATGGAAAACCATGGTATTACGATATCATGAACTACATTAAAAGACAGAAATTTCCTGAAAGAAGCACTCCCGCTGATAGGAAGTACATCACGAAGATGGCCTCAAAATTCTTCGTCAGTGGCAAGAATCTTTACAAGAGATCCTATGATTCAGTCTTGTTACGATATGTGGGGACAGCAGAAGCCACTCAAATCATGCAAGAAGTGCACGAAGGGATATGTGGCCCTCACATGAATGGGCATATGATGGCTAAGAAGATTATGAGATTAGGCAACTACTAGCTCACACTAGAAAGTGACTGCATCCAGCATGTTCGGAGTTGTCACCACTGCCAGATTCATGGAAATAAGATAAATGTTCCTCCAATTGAGCTGCATCAGTTTTCCGAGCCATGGCCTTTCTCGATATGGGGCATTGATGTGATTGGCCCAATCAATCCTAAGGCTTCAAATGGGCATCGATTCATTTTGGTGGCAATAGACTATTTCTCCAAATGGATCGAAGCTACATCCTTTGTGAATGTCACCGCTCGCAATGTTGTGAAGTTCATCAAACGTGACTTAATTGCTTGCTATGGTGTCCCTAAAGCAATCGTCACCGACAATAGGATGAACTTGAACAATAAACTCGTTGACGAGTTGTTTAGCAAGTTCAAGATTAAGCATTTGAATTCGTCCCCTTACCGCCCTCAAATGAATGGGGCTGTTGAAGCAGCTAATAAGAACATTAAAAAGATCTTGGCTAAGACAGCTGAGAATTATCGAGATTAGCACGACCGGTTACCTTTTGCACTAATGGCATACCAGACATCGATCCGCACTTCTACCGGGACAACCCCTTTTGCTTTGGTGTACGGCATGGAAGCAGTTCTGCCCGTGGAGGTGGAGATTCCTTCTCTTAGAGTTTTATCCCAAGTGAACTTGTCTGAGGCTGAATGGATGCAGCAAAAACTTAAGCAGTTAAACTTGATAGATGAGAAAAGACTAAAGGCTCTTTGTCATGGCCAAACTTATCAGCGGAGAGTTGCCAGATCCTTCAACCGAAAGGTATGACCGAGACATTTTGAGATAAATGATCGTGTTCTAAGGAAGCTGTTGCCGATTTTTCCAGATCCTGGGGGCAAGTTTGCCCCGAATTATGGCGGCCCATATGTGGTGAAGAAGGTACTTTTTGGAGGTGCCCTGATTTTGGCAAAAATGGATGGTCGTGAGTTTTCCACTCCAGTTAATTCTGATGCTGTCAAAAAGTATTACCTGTGATAGAATCTGCCGTGTCATGTCGTGAATTGCAAGTATTTCTATGATGAATAAAATGCCTCAATGAGTTGAATTGTTCAAATTTGTCATAAATCTTGCATTTTTCTTCCTTGAAGAATTGTGTGAGATAAATTGAATGTGTCAAATGGAATACCTTGGAATGATGAAAGGCAAGCCTTATTCCATACACTTTTCATACACTAATCCCTAGTGAGCTGTGTGGAAAAATTCCATGTCCGCAAGAAAAATGGTGATCTCGCAAAGGGTACGCCATCCAAGGTGATGAGAGGCAATTTCTCCCTCTACCTGAAACACTACAGGTATACCCATCGTTCAGCCCTTTGAGCCCACACATGTGAAGAGTTTTTAAATCATCCTTGTCAAGGATCATCCCACATTGGGACAAAAGTTGAGATGAATGATAAGAATTTTCTTACTCACACTTGCATCAATCTTTGAGTATTGCTTCCGCGTTGTAACTCGTACGATAGTTTAAAGTGCCCTAGGATGATGAAGAGCAGTCATTTCTCTATCCTATACACTTTTATCCATTGCATAGCCCACTTGAGCTTATATTCATTTCATATTAAACCCAGTTGGTGATCGTCCCCCACATTGGGGGCAAGACAAAAATATCCAAGTGGCATGAATTAGAATGCTGAAAAAATGGAGACTTTGTCAAAAAAAAAAAAGTGCAAAATGAGGCATGGAAAAGCAGTGTGCCTAATAAAAGCAAGGCCAATGCCCGCAAAAAGAAAAATCAAACTCTTGATATAATGAGTCGTATCCTCAACAAGGCGGTACTAAAACTTAAATGCTGTTGCAATCAATGGAGATTTGATGAGGAAAAATCTTCGACAGTGGAGAAGGAAAGTGGTGGAAATGTCAAAATGATCACCAACTTTGACCCTCTAAACACTTTTTGAGCCTAAATGACCTTTTCATTTCACAGCCCATGAACCGAACCTACATTACGTCCCTTGCAAAGTCTCTTCAGATTAGGGCACTTGAATTAACGTAAGAGCTTACATGCTTGAAAGTATCGCTTGAAGAAGTGCGAGTAAGATAATTTCTGCCTCATTTCGTGTGTTTCTTGACTTGTAAATCCCAAGACAGTTGTGAAATGTCATCTTTCAATAGCTTCGACTCAAAGAGTCCCATTTGTTAAGCCATTGACCAAGTCGACAGTACAGTTCCTATTAAAGACCCCTCAGATTGGTGAGGTTGTACCACTTGCGAGATTGCTCAAACCCTTGCCTGGCATGACGATGGTGAGGTATAATGATTGTCAAGATCCTACATCAAAGGTCAGGATAAAACAACCCCTTTAAAAGAGGATGTGTGAAAATTCCTTTCAGACTGAAGAATCCCTCATTTGACATATCCATGGCGCTCATGCGTTCAAATTGGAATCATCATTCGAGATCATTCCTATTGAAATTAAGATGATGCGTGGTTGATAGAAATCATTACGCATGAACCTTACTTGAATTAATACATGTCTTTGATTACAAATGCATATTGCCTCTCCTACGATTATGATTTGCAGGAGACACATCCCCAAGGAATAGAGATGTCACCAGGTAAGCATATCTCTATTCATACCTTAAATAATTGTTGTTGCACAAGTATTCCCCTTTTGAATACACTGACACTCAATTGAGTTGTCCCCAAAGATTTTTCTCCAGATTGCGACGCTGGGCGACCGAAGAATGGTTTGGGTCCTATCCAAGCAAAATCTCCGTTTAGGCGACCGTAGAATGGTACGGGTCCTAAACAACATTTATTGCTCTAACAGGCGACTATGGAATGGTACGGATCCTGAAAAAGCAATTTCCTCATTCAGGTGACCGTAGAATGGTACGAGTCTTGAAAAATCAATTTTCCATCAAGGCGATTGTAGAATGATACGGGTCCTTGACAACACCTATTCCTTATTCAGGCGACCGTAGAATGGTACAGATCCTGGAAAGTGAATCCCTGTTTAGGCGACCGTAGAATGGTACGGGTTCTAGACAACACCTATTTCCTCATTTAGGCGACCGTAGAATGGTACAGGTCCTGAAAAATGAATCCCCGTTTAGGCGACCGTAAAATGGTATGGGTCCTAGACACAACCAAACACTGTCATACTGGGCGACCGTAGAATGGTACGGGTCCTAGACATTTAACACAAACTATCTCGAATTATTCCAGGTAGGTTCATTTATCATTTGCATTAGCATTTCCATGTATCACATAAATTGCATTAAAAAATGGAATTCATTTTCCAACAAAAAAATCATTCATTGCACGTGCATAGTCAAAATTTAGGTCTCAATTTGTCTTTGAAGGCAACCTCTTCGAGCTCACCTTCAAAGAGGGGCATCTGTTAACACCTAAATTTTTGGGGTTGATTTTTGCTAAATTAATAAAAATGAATAAAAACACACACATGGCATATAGTTTAGAAACATTTTTATTTTGTTTTATTTTTATTTTAGACCGTCGGTAAAGGGAGGATTTTTCACATATCCAGTTCAGATTTTTCACATATTCAAGTAATATACACTATGGGGTGTATTTTGAGCGGAAAGGAAATTTTTTAGGGATGGAATATGCAGAACATGCAAAAGAGAATATTGCATAAGCAAAATTGAAAACGAAATATGCAATGAGGATTCAATTTTTTACCCTATAAAAAGTGTGATGGGGTACAGAAAAAGGGGTGGCAAATTTTGAGAGCAAAATAGGTGAAAGGTTGATTGTTTTAGAGTAGAATTTCGAAAAAAGAGAGTGTACGGCGTCGAGCCGGGAAAAAAAAAAAAGGGCATTGTTCATCTTCTTCGCGGGTGAACCCTTGCCTGCGCCGGCGCCGCGCTTGGTCGGCCTCCGCTTGCGACGACCTGACCCCCAACTCCCAGATCTGCCCGCTGCTACAACCGGTGTCACCGCGCCCGTCGCTGGTTCGGCCCGCCGCATTCCGTCCTGCTCCAGCCGAGACCCGACGTCGACGGATTTGGATCGAGCTCGCCTCTGCTCGTACCCTAGAGCCGACATCCAGATCTGCCCCGCCGGAACTCGCTGCCTCGCCCGCCCGCGAAGTCGCCGCCGCCACCGAGCCGAGATCCGCACGCCGAGGCCTCTCCGCCCGCATCCGAGGCCCCCCAGAGCCATGATCCAATTCCCCGCACCGCCGTGCCGCCCGTTGCCGATTCGCTTGACCCGAGTCACCACCGCGCCGCGAGCCCCTTGCCGCACGGTCCGCCGTCCACGACGCCCTTGCTAGATCCGGCGCCTTGCAACTCGTCGGAACCCTCGCCAACTCCCCCAAAACCGGCGGCCAAAGTTCTTTTTTTTTTTAAAAAGAAAAAAAAAAAAAAAACATTTTATTAGGTATTTTTGCTTTACTTTATTAGGCAAGTTTAAGTTTTTTTCTCTATTTTTTTTATTATTATCTCTTTATATGTTGTTTTCTTTGGTTGGAATATCTATTTGCATATTTAGGCAAAACATTCTATTTATCATGAATTTTCGAAATAAAAAATAAAAAATAAAAAATAAAAAAATCAAATCAATTAATTTAGGTTGCTAGTTTTTTTAACTTGAATTGCATGTTTAATTATTTGGCAATTGTTAATTTCGAAATTAAATAAGGAAATAAAAAGAAAAATCCAAAAAAAATGTTGAATTAGGATTAGGTTTGTTTTTTATTGTCTTGCATATTTAGAATAGGAATTTTATTTTGAATCATGAAAAAGAAAACAAAAAGAAAGTACATTCATTTAGGATGCTAGTTTTATTATTATTTGAATTGCATGTTAAATTTTAATTTTGGAAAAAAAGGAAAAGCCAAAAAAAAATCATCATGCATATGTCATGTAGAATTAGGGGGCATATTTTGCACGTCATGGCATATTAGGGTTAAATTGCACTTAGTTTAATTTTAGATAATATTTTTCTTAATTTAATATAAGTTTAGGCATTTTCTTAAATAGATTGCATTTTAGGATTATTTGGGTTAAGATAATATTTTAGTTTAAATTAGGATATGGCTCAACCTAATTCCTAATATAAATTAAATAGGATCTTAATCTAGTTAGATAATTTTCACATTTTTCTAATTCCGAATTTCATAAAAAATACCAAAAAAAAAAAAAATGTCTTAGAATAAATTAGTTTCAATCTCTAGGATAGATTGCATTCTTTTAAGGAAAAAGAAAAGAAGAATTGTCATATGCACGTCATTAGGGTTAGATTCATTGAGATGCATGCCATTTAGTATTTTTGCTAGGCCCATTTAATTAGAAATTACATGTCATTTGAATTAGGTCATTTAGTTAATATTGCATTGCATATTGCATGATTTTCATCAATTAAGTGAAAGCAAAACAAAAGTTGCGTGTTAATTAGAAACCATATATAGGGTTGTTGATGTGGATTTTAATCTAACATCGCAGATGCTTTCGTTGCTTTTTGAGGTAAGTTTGCAATTTATTCATTGCTTTCTTGGGTGTTAAATTGATGGATTGCGCACCGCATGATCGCCTCACATGTTAGGGAAATAGATTTAAAATCAATCCAAGCTACTTGCCAAACATTTTTAAAATAAAGAATGGTACCGAAAGGGCATTAGAGAAATCTAGTGTAACCAAGTCCCCGTACCCATAGTCTTTGGTTCGTAGGAGTAAAGTAAACCTCCCGTTGCTTTACTTGGGTTTCTAATCGACCCACCAAAAATAGATTAGTGATGACTCCTAATTGAAAATCATTTGCATATTAAGAACTTGAACCTAAGTCGCGAATTGGTATAGGCTTGGGAGAGCCCGAGTTAAGTCTAGGCTTAACAATCCATTAGCCAAACCCTAGGTGGTTCACACCTTGAAAATTTTTGGTCGCGACAGGGAAAAATCCAAAAAGATTTAAAATTAAAAGAAAGAAAAGACAAAGTGAACTGTAAGAACATTTAATTGATTTCTTGTGCAAGCTGGAAAAGTACCATGGCCCCCCACCTGTAGTGGTCTATTACCATACTTTCATTCCTTGATGCGATTTTTTACTATGTAATAGAAATGCTTATCTAAATCATATGTCATGCACGCTGGAAAAGTACCATGGCCCCCACCTCCACTGGCCTATTACTATACTTTTATTCCTTTATGCAACTTTTTCCTATATATAATAGAAAAGCGTGTTGGTTGGCTAAAGGAACAATCAATGTATGACGAATGGAAAATCCTCATAGTCGCTCAGGTTTTCTCTTCTGGTATTGCACATTGATATATATTTAAAGGATTTCTTCCTCTTTTTTTTTTTTCTTTTTATTTATTTATTTATTTCATTGTGAGTTTTTCTATGCTAAGAGTGATTTGATAGAGATTTTTTAGACTTCTATTTTTTTTTTTTTTTAGATTGTGCAATCAAGTGTTGGGTTAGCTTCCAATAAGACTTGAAACCAAAACCATAAGAAGAGAATCAAGCACTCTCACCATCTAAGATAACACCTTATTGTTAGGTTTTTACTGCAGTTAAACTGTCAAAATCTGACATCAACCGAAAGAGATCCTATTGAGTAATTCATAAATACAAATCACCCTCAAATGAGCACCCATTGCTCAAGCTAAGGAAAAGCTCGACGTGTAATTGCAAATACATTTGCAATATCATTTTTCCTGTTCAAACAACATTTTAAATTAGTTACGGTGTGTGACCTCTCTAAGTTCATTACTAAGTTAGCAATAGAACTTGTACTAACACATTAGCACTCTCAATAGAATTGATTGTCTTGATCAATCTCCAATTCCTACAAGCTATGAGTGACATCTAACAATATGTCGTTGCTACCCAGATAGTGTGAATATTTTAAGAGCATAATGAACCCGTCATATTTGGCTACCATATAATTCAATCTTTCCTTCTTACTATATCCCAATCGAACAAAGAACATGGAAATTACTTGTCAAACCACCTATTCGACCATATGCATAGACCTAATTGACATATATTTTTAATGAGGCATGAACTATTCATTCTTGGTTATAACCCCGGATGAGGATTTCAATTCAATGTCTTGATTAAATAGTATAGGATATAATTATTGTACCTTTTATATAATAAGAAGACAAATTCCATATTGCTTACATGTGTGCCTTTGTATGTAAATAAACTATGACTATCAAGTATAAATAGGTTCAACAAAGCATCACTATGTGCATTTGTGAACCATAGCTATCCAAAACACAAGTCAATACCGTGCCTCAGGTCTAAAGATTATTTACACAAAATCAGAGCATAAATGATTAGACATTGACCACGCTAAAAGCTTTCATGTTGCCAATCATTCTATGCTTGCCATGTTCAGTGAAATTGTCCAATAAAGTATATGTGTTCTAGCTCAAGTATCACAATACCAAATGATTCGTAACTCATCATTCCCTTGGGTATCCAATATTTAATAATGAAGCTAAGAACACACCAATCTCAACAAAATCATCAATATCTACTCAGTGATTCGTTGATTGGGAATAGTTTAAAGATTTAGATTAACTATAAACCTGACACACATATTCTTAACGCCTTAAGAATATGTTCAGTCATAACTAAACTAATAAAATCATTCATATATATATAATTGGACAATGAATGAATACGTCTTTGTCAATAAATAAATAATACAATTGAAAGTACAACCGAAATCCCTAACATGTAACTACTACATGATTGCTTTAGGGTATATACCCAACAAGATTTGCGCAAATTCTATTGGAAATATTTTCATCAATTACACTGCACACTTGAAGAATTTTTTGTATTGAAGGACCTTTTTAGCAGCAAGAGATAGAACCAATCTCGAAATTCTTTAGCCTAGTCATCTTCTCGTTGATGCAAATCCACAAATCTACTTCATTGACCACTAAGACAGCAAAGGGCAATCGAGAAGAGGAGAAGATTGAAACATACTCTGGATCAAGCATAACAACTGTGATATTTGGGTTTGTCGACTTCGTCAAATGAAGTGGCTAATTACAAAAATTGATAGTCCACTTTCCTTTTTCTTTAACCTGTAACCTGAAAGTTGACTAGTCATAAAGAAAAGGAAAGGTGGACTCTTTATTAAAGGATAAAGGAGAGCATGCAAAGCACGCAAGATAGAGGAAAGGCAAGAAAAAGAAGAAAAGAAAAAAAAGGGAAAAAAGAAAGAAAAGGGAAATGAGTACACATCGCAGCAGCCATGCCAAGATAGATTAACTTCATTTCGCAATGCCTGCTAAAGATTTAAGCCTTTTATTCATCTAATCGAGTAGTTTTGGAATTAGGACACAAATTCAAAGTTATGTAAAATTTGAATTGCGAACTTTGATTTTTGAGTTACTAAGATGAGAAATTTCATGAAAATGATAGACTAGGGCATTAAGAGCCGTGGGGTATGGTGAAAACTGATTTAGAGTCCCATGCTCAAGTTCATCATTACGGATAGTTTTGAATATCCACTTCGGATAACAATTTTGTTAGAGCATATGAGTTATTTCAGTAACTAGTGAACTTGGTTTAGCCTTTGTTTCTCACTTAACTTAATCAATAGGTAGTAGGTCGGACGATTAACCATCGTTATTTAAAATTTATGAAATGTGTACAGATTTACTATTACATGGAAACTATTTCGTATGGGCATGCCATGTGCCCCTAAGTTCCCTCGGTATGCTTGTCTTTCCTAGAGAAAGGAAATACCCCTTGGAAGTTTCACGTCCCGAAAATCCCGAAGTTCGGATGAGGATTAAAATGAAGCCTTCTATGAACTTGCTTAGATCTATCTACTTAAAGTAGTATAAAGGAATATTAATAAGGGAAAAAATCAAAAATATTTAAAATTAAAAGAAAGAAAGGAAAGCAAACTATCACATGGAACTGATCCATCGTGCACGCTGGAAAAGTACCATGACCCCCTCCACCGGGCTATTACCATACTTTCTATTCCTTAATGCATCTTTTCCTTTATATATGACAGAAATGCGTGTTAGTTGGCTGAAGGATGACACATGGCAAATCCTAATAATCACCCCAAGTTTTCTCTTTTGGTATTGCGTATTAATATATTTAAAGGTTTTCTTCCTTCTTTTTTTGTTTTGTTGTGAGATTTGCTATGCTAAAAGTGGTTCGATAGAGATTTTTTAGGCTTTAGCTTTTTTCTTTTTCAATGTGTAGTCAAGTGCTGAGTTAGCTTCTAATAAGACTCAAAACCAAGATCACAAGGAGAGGAGCAAACTCTCTTACCATCTAAGACGACAACTTATTGTTAGGTTTTTATTGTCAAAATCTTATGGCAACTAAAAGAGATCCTATTGAGTAATTCATAAATAACATAAACCCCCAAATGAGCACCACATTGCTCAAGCTAATGAAAAGCTCTATCTTCTCCAAAAATAAACAAAAAAAAAAATAGCACTACATTGTATGTTTACTTACACACTTCTCGAGGGCCTGTCCTACATGAAATGGGTTGGATTATTGCATAAATTACCCATAAAAAACATTGGTATAAGCTCAATTTCTTCTCGCTGAATTAAATTACACTCGTCACCATCTAGACTTGTGAATTGTGTGACTTGTTGGATTCAAGTCAACTAAAGCATTCGCTCTTGCACAGAAGAAAAGTCGAAGTAAAACAACGAAGACATATTTTTAAGGAAATCGGCTGAAGTGTTTCTCTTGGTACCACACCAAGATAGACCAACATAAAAGAAGGTCATGGATTTGCGCAAATTCTAATGGAAAGACTCCAATCAATCGCACTGCATCCTTGAAATATTTTCTGTACTGAAGAGCCTTTTTAGCTCTAAGAGATAGAACCGGTCTCGAAATTCTTTAGCCTAGTCCTCTTCTTATTGATGCAAATCCACAAATCTACTTCGCTGTCCACTGAGAAAGCAAAGGGCAATCAAGAAGAGGAGAAGATTGAAACTTATTCCAGATCAAGCATAACAACTATAATATTTGGGTTTGTTGATTTGGTCAAATGAAGTGGCTAATTAAAAAAAAAAATTGACTAGTCAAAAAGAAAAAAAAAGGAAAGTGGACTCTCACATTAAAGGGGAAAAGGAGAGCACGAAGAGCACGCACATAGAAAAAGAGAAAAGAAAAAGAAGAAGAAAAGAAAGAAAGGGAAAAATACATTTAATGAGAGTAATTTTCAGAATTAGGACATAAATTCAAAGTTATGTGAAATTTGAACAACATGGTCAAATTTTTTGGTTGTTAATCCGAGAAATTTCATGGACATGGTAGATTAGAGGAGTGTGGAGCTGTGGGGATTGACAAAAATTGATTTGGAGTAACGGTTTAGTTGAAACAAAATTCAAAGTTTCGCACTCAAGCTCCACATCATGGATAGCTTTGAACATCTGCTCCGGAAGAGAGTTTTGTTTGTGCGTATGAGTCATTTTGTAAGAGAGTAAACTTGGTTTAGTAGATTTGCAGTTGATGTATTGTGATAGGTTCTTTTGGTTATGAGCTTAGTTAGTTATATATTTCTGAGCTGTATATGACTGAAATGAGTTTCCTGGGTTTAGTTGTTAGTTGGAGATGTATATATTCTTTCTGATGGTATTATAACAAACCTAATAGTTTATTGGATATATATAGAATGAAGATAAATAAATATATTTTGATAACATGTTGTTGGTTGTATTGGAGGCTGCGTTCTTCGGGTAGAAGAACGGGTGTGTCATTCCCCCATTCTTGTTTGATTCGAGGTGTGCAACAACCCTAGTTCAGTGAAAATTACTTACATCATCGCTAAAACCTAAATAGGAGTTGTTCCAAAATGACCGAAAACACCCAGAAGCCGACAGCTAATGCGAGCTGCATGCTCACATAAATTTGCTAACCGGACAGGAAATTTGGCAGTGGAATTTGTCGGAATGCTGCACAAGGACTCTCAGGGTAGATGTGCTCTTCAACTGGCACAAGAATATATCCTTCATCCCTTTGTTTCCAATGTCTAGGACCTCTAGCATGGTGCATTTTGCCAAGAAATTCGGGAGGATTCCTGTCAAGAGGTTACCACTAAAATCTAAAGTCCTCAAAAGGCACGCGCCTAGGAATGTAGGCGCAATTCCTCGAGTCATGTTGTTACTCCTTGTGTTCAACAGTCAACACTTTGAGAGTCTCCGCCATTTCCCATCAAATGGTTGTAGGAAAGGTTGAGTACCACAAGAAATCGAACTTTGCAAATTGAATACGGAACATGGCAATGGAAATGATTCTTGAGAGAGAAGAAAATTGTCTTATACAGGAGTACACCAATATCATCTGGAATCAGTGAATCAAAGTTGTTCCTCCAGGAAATCCAAGTAGACACCATTCGGTTGAAGAGGTAACGTTTTTCCATTGAGAAGGTCAATAATAGTCATTGTAGAAGTATGAATGGATGGAGCTTCTCCCAAATACTCAAGAAGATTACAGGAAGACTTTTTGAGATTCCACATTCATTTAGGTTTCTCCATGGATTTGATTGTTTGAAAGGTCCAGCAACTTTAATGCCGATTCTTTTGCCAAGAATTTTGGTAACGAATTCAGCTCAACTGGCTGGGACCCAACTTCAAAGTGTAAAGAATAGGGAAGGAGTGCAAAGAAGAAGTGGAAGCAGTAGCATTAATCGACAAACCATAGTAGGAGAGATCGAGATGGGTGAGGTTTCTGAGGTGCTGAATCACATCAATATGCAACGAGCCACTGAAATTGGTGAAACAAAGTGAGAGGTAGTTAAGCCCTCGAAGTTCACAAATAAATGCCAGGATGGAACCCTCTAAATGGTGCTGCTCAAATCAAGCAATTGATAGCAAGAGACAATAAAGACATACTCAACTGACTGAAAACTGATTGACGGAAATGTGCATCGTCTTAATCAAAGGAAGTGTAAAGAGAGACGGCCAAATAGTTCCCTCCAATGAGTTGTACAGCAAATCTTGTTTTACAAGGTTCCGAAGTTCTTCACATCGTGGGACTTCTTGGACATAATGAAGGAACTGAACCAGTTTGATTGTTTAAAGACAAGTCCAAATAAGTCAACTACAAAATGTTCTCCATTGAGGTCCAGATCGATCTGCTCAAACTGCAATTGAACAATTCTAATCTCGACAAGATTCTGAGATTACTGATTGAATCTGGAAGCCTTCCTGAAATATTCATGTAACTCAGGACCAGAGTCTCCAAAGGACCTTGCTCTGGAAAGTCATCAATGAACCCTGAAAATCACAAATCACTTGACCACAAATCTCCATTTTACCCAACTTTGTAATTATTTATAGATTCTGACTGATCTTGGAAAATTTAAGTATAAAAGGCATCAGTCAGATGACATCACGTGTAAACCTAATCGATCCATGTTTTTTGTTCTTTATTTTTGCAGTCTTTCACATATATCACATTCCTTTTCCTTTCAACATAAATGAAGTAATTATTGTGGCTATGAATTTAAATGTTTACTGGTGGAACACATTCTTTGATTATCCTGTCACATAATTCGAATCTAAACTCCTCAGGTACATGTTGACTGACGAAATATTTAACAGCAATGTTAGGATTTCGAGCAGTGCTGCTGCCGCTGTTCCAAGCACATCAGTCAAGTGATCCTCGTGAGATGATGCCTAGTGAGCATGCCTAGGGATCAACCTTTTTGTCTCAGTGCATTGTAATTCTAGGAACTGGGCAGGAGGTTGCGAGATTCTTGATGATCTAGCTGAGGAAGTCAAGTTTCATAGTGGCGCATGCTACTTGTTGGAGTTCTTCAGGCAAGCGACCAGATACCACCAGAGCAAATGGCACGTGAGATGGACAGGGATCAATTCTGCGTACTTCAGCAGCATGTGGTCCTTCATCTCGCCTACCTCTACTTTCATTCTCTTAGTTTATTCTGTCGTTCGGGCCTTTTATCCCATTTACATGTATTATTGTCTCAACAAGTAACCAACCTCAGCAACTCAGTTTCAGAAGCATACTTAAAGAAATCTAATCAAACCTATAAAATTTATGAACGTACCAGTTTCATTTCTGGATAATGCTTCGGCTGCTACTCATAATTGTTTTTAGATCATGTGCTACCATATGAAACTAGTCCATGACCCAATTTAAGGCACAGCGTAGAGCATTATATTAACTGCAGGATTTAATAATGCTAGAGAACTTAATACTGCTGATTGAAATTAATGGACTATATTTCATAAAAATGTGATTGTTGACTTGAAAGCAGCAGAATCACTAATCAGACCATTCATTAAATGAACGAGTCACCCAAGTTCCGATTGCACGCACCAAGCTTGTGAATTCCATGTACCTTGACAAAGCTGGAAGACGGCACCTTTGGTCCAGTTTGGCACAGTACATATTTCAAGAAATTTTAATTTTTCTTTATTTAAGGACTTTCCTACCAATAGACATATAGGTCTTGAATATTTTAAGTCCAATCATCTTCTACTAAATGCACGTCCTCAGTTCTATGTTGACAGTTATAATGGACAATCATGGAGAGGAAAAACTATGAACTTACTCCAATCAAGCATAACGACCAAAGTTCAGTGAACATGATAACATTGCAAAATTCTTAATAGTAAGTTATCCCAAAACTGATAATACACACGCTTCCATGACCGGATATATATTAGGGAACGTCATAGACATTTCGTCGAACAGATCGCGGCCAATCGATTAAGGAGCAGATTTTTGTGATTTCAAAGTCGTGTTTGTGACCATACGCAAACGGAATTAACAGAATCGAATAAAAGACTCTAACATGACCAATCCTAATCAAAGCAAAACGAGCTTTACATTCACTTCACCTTCACCAGAATCATGGCTTGATGGAGAATTGGAAATTACCCAGTCAATGAATCGCAGTAGGCAGTCACAATCAACTATTGGGATCTTTCATGATCGTCGTCAGCTAAATGGAAGACCAGTGGAAGAGCTTCAAGCGAGTTTTGGCCCCCGAAACAGAGTTGAACAGGGCTTCTCGGAAGCGGCAGTCCGGCGATGGCTAGTGGCCTTAGGCTCGGTGATGAGCGAGAAATGAGAAAGAAGTGCTCTCCGGAATGTTTTGAACTCAATTCGAGGGGAGCGCGTCTCTCTAGTCTCTACCGTGCGAGCGACGATGGCAATGAGGTTACAGCGGTCGAAGGTGATGACCAGCGGCGATGGAGAAGGAAGAAATTTAAGTCACATGGGCCTTGTTTAAATCCAAAATGGGCTCCGACTGGAATCGAGGATTGAGGTTTTATGGGTCGAGTAAGCCCACACATTGATTGAGGACTTATGGGTCAAATTCATGAGCAAACGGGTTCAGGTTTGAGTTGATGGGTTTGGATCAAGCTATCGGGTCAATTTGAATTACGGTCGAATGGGCTTCAAGAATGATCTCTCTCTCTCTCTCTCTCTTTTCTCATTCTTCCTATTATTTATTATTTATATTTTTTCATTTTTTTCGATTTATTTATCCTGTATATACATATATGATTTTGTCCACAAAAATTCCAGTGTCAACATCACTTGAGTGCCATAATTTATTTTTCCGATCATTTGAGCATCATATAACTTTTTTAATTGATTATTTAAATGTCATAAAAATTTTTAAAATGTTCCCATGAGTAAAAAGCCATGCTAGATTTCTGGCACTTAGGTGAACATTTTTTAAAAACTGTGGCACTCGAATGATCAATTAAAAGTCGTGTCATTCAGGTAAACATAATTTTAAAGTTATGGCACTCAAGTAGTTGGAAAAAAATTCTTACAAGTGAGTCATATAGTTTTGACAACTAGGAAAGTTACAAAGAGGAATAGCTTGATGCAAAAAGAGTTCCATAAATGCAGCATTTACATGCTGTTGTTTTTTTAAAGTATGGTATGTCAAACAGTGCCATCATGAGATTTTCTGTCTAGAACATTTAGATGATCCACAAGCATGTCATGAAAGCATGTGAGGGAGGTGATAGAGTTTGTGTTTTTCGAGCACTAGAATCCAAGGTTGAGGTGGTTGTTCATAGAGAGAATACTAGGAAGTTACAGTAGAGGAAATGCTCAAGATTCATGCCTAGGAAAATACACTATGCAAACCCAACCGTAATTATTTCTATGTAAATTTCGAGAGGTATTGAGTGCTTGCAATTATATGAGTCATGACAATACGCAATGATCATAAACACATAAAATTTTCAGACTAATTACACTTATTCTTCTGTAACACGACGCTCACGCACTAATGAATAAACTCGTTTAAGCAAACTTCCATCTTTTTTCCTTACACATATTATCCTTTATGACGTATCGGAGAGTATGCATACCACAATAGTGAGAGAATATCCTCGTGTTTACAAATTTTGCTGACCAAATTTTGGCCCTTGACTCTATTAGATTGATCTCACACCACTTAATAAGTTGAGGGATAGTCATCATCAGATTAAATGGTTATAAATTGTCCAGCTTTGACCTCAATATGAAGAAGAGAAAAGAAGAACAACATCATAGATATGCTCACTACTTCAACAAGTTGATGGGGAAAAAGTATGCCTTTAAAGATTCAGCAGGTAATATACATGGTGACAAAATTGCTAAATTGTGCCGTTAGGAACAAAAAGTCAAGGTATTGATGTTCCGAGACAGTAAAAGTGAGAAAGTAAGATGGAAGCAATGGAGAAGGACATGAAAAAACTGATAATGTTATCAAAGTAAACCTCGCACATAACATTCTTCCTGCCTTTGGAGAACTGCAACATTGGAAACCTATTTTTGGGATAAACTACGGTCCTGAACAACTCCATCTATCCTTACAATTTAAAATTAGCGAAAGAGATTTCAAAAATTAATAGGTAAACTCAATGTGCTCATTAATAATCTTAATTCTCCATATTGGGGAGAAGGAAGCACATATTCCTATCTGCATTTTGAGTCTGAAATGATTTCAATGGTATGACTGAAAGAATTAAAAAAAAAAAAAAAAAAAAAAGGGCATCGGAAATTTTGGTGGTAGATTGTTTCCCCTTGACTATGTGTCGTTTTCCTAATAACAGCAAATATTTGGCTCTTTGTTAACGACAACCATCTAGAACCATTGATTTCTTTTTCATAAGATATAAGTGATACCATTTGAAATACATTTCCTTGACCCGGTTAACATCTTCCCTTTATGCTAGTCCCTGCTTTCCCTTCTTGTATGGTTCCGATTTGGTTGCATTTCTGATCGAATGTAATCTCGAGGCAAAGTTAAAAGAATATATCAACAAAGCCATCTAGATCGAGCTCCAATTGAAGTTGACGTCTCGAGCTCGAGAAGTCAAAGCTCAATCACGCTTGAGTTTGGTATGTTGACCGTTTAGTTTGGAGATGAAGTGGGGTTTTGCAGACGACAAATTTGTATACGAAATCTGTGTACGTGTATTTTGGTTCATATCGGTAGGGATCTAGCCAGGGAGTTTGTTCACACTAGGGAGCTTAATGATGTCATCGAGTGAACATGAAAAGTATTTGTTAGAAGAGCAAGATCTTGTACATTGCATTAGCCTTCTAATTAATACTCCACCAACTTTTAATTGTGTGTGCATTCCAAAAGTTCGGATCACAAGCTTCCCGTTGATATAAAAGTCAAGTCAACCAAAAATCAGATGAAATTGTCATAATCGATTAAGGTTTGGCCAAATTTGGATAAAAATGAATAACACATATGAAATCTCATATGTTAAAAAAAAATAAAAATTGGGCACTAACCCACCTGCGGTTGAGGAGGATTTGTCTATAAAGAAAAGACAGAACAAAAATATCTAACAAAATACAGTACTGATCTATAATACGAACCGCAAATCAGCCTTACTTAAAGCAATGAGAGGGGTACGATGAGTTGCACTAAGGTAGTGCAAAGCTCTAAATCGGTAGCTAAGAGAAACCGCCACGGCGGTCTAACTCCCGACAGCATTGCCAAAAGATTGTGATTTCCAGCTTAATCTCGTGCTATAGCTGCCCACGTTTGCTCTCTCTGTTAAAAGTGTTTTTCAGCTTACGCCCGATACGCACATTTTCTTTTTCCATTTTTCATTTTCCCTAACTTTTTCTTTTAAAAATTAACACAATTACCATTTCCCTCATCAATGATAAACATTTCCCCATTTTAGCCTCATTTCTCAACCTTCACTTATCAGAGGCTGTCTAAAGCATGCAAGTGTTGAGATGGTGACAATAACAACTGACTAGGTTAATGCCCTTTGGCAGAGAGGAGAGAAATTGAGTCGAATCAATACAGATCGCGAGCAAGACGCTTAATCTTGAGTGGTGCACCATTATGCTAGGGGATGTTAAGACCACAGATAAATATTCAGCAAAAGATGGCTGAAGGAGTTCAACTAGACTGCAAGTGGATCCACTATTGCTATTGCAAAGGATTAACAAATGCAGTAATAAAAAGTTCATGCAGGGGCAAAGCACAGGGCGAATCCAGTATAGTCTTTGCCAAGAAAAGAACATGGATGCTAATTTAAAATGAGAAACCATAGCATTGAGAACATGAACACTCAAACAGTGTCATTGCACATCCTTTTTTTTATTTCTTCTACTTCATTTGATTGATTCTTTGACACCCTTGCTCCAAACAATACCAAAGTCATTTCACCAGAGGCAGTGCTGCCTGCGGCAAGAATGAACTCAAGGAACATAATAAGTCCATTGGCTCCATCTTCCTCTATTTGCCGCAACTTTAGGATCACCGACTTCTATTGCGACAAATGCCAAGGCGACGGTGAAGCTCCTACGCCAAAACTGACAGTGGAGCTGGAGCTGCAGCAACGAACGCAGAAGCTAGAGTTGTAGCAGTGAACGTTGGGTGGCTGCACAACTAATGGCATGGTGCTGCTGCCACGGCCTCCTCCACCTCTAGCTCCTCCTCCGGTGGTGAATTGTCTCGGTTCATGTTTTCTCTATCCTTTTTTTTTTTTTTTTTTTTTGGTTATGTTTACGTCGAAGCTGCAACTACGATTCTCATTGCCACCACGGCTGCCTCCATTCCAGCTCCCTCTCGGGTAGTGGACAAGTGGTGGTCTTGGTTCATGTTTTCTATATTTTCAATGGAGCTGTGTTTGGTCTAATTCATATCACATCTTATCATTAATGTCAGTGGTTCTTGGCTGTGGATGCAAATTCTTCAATGATCTCACCTTTGATGTTGACTCTACTTATTTGATCAAGTAATTGGGGCAAATGACCAAATACCACCATAACAAATGGCGTGTGAGATGAACGGCGGTGACAACGTCCTTGATCCTTCATTATGGTTGCTGTTTTTTACTCAATTAAGACCACCTTCGCTACAAATTTGACTTGACTGGAGAAAGCAAAAGTGCCGTTTTAGTGGTGCTCCCCGATGGGCCGATTTTACGACCAAAATGGAATTTGTTCTGTCCGCGGTAAACACCTAATATGGATAGTAAACTAAATTTGGAGGGTCGCACTTGTCCACGCCTATTTTTCGTTTATTCGCGCCCTATGATGGTGTTTCCCCAATTGCCCCTTTTGTGATTTTTTTTTTTTTGTTGGTATTTTTTTATCCGACTTTTCTCTTCCTTATTCTTTATTCTCTCCGTAATGCTTCTCCTCCTCCACATCAGCCACTCCTCCAAAGTAGGAGGAGATGACATGATCCGGCTGATGATCATCACTGCTGTGAATGATGCCTTCTCCATATATTGATGCTAATAAAGTTGGTCAGAGTAATTAATGGGCAAAAAGTCTTGAGAGTAAGAGTTATAGTAGGAATAGAATAGGATTGACAAAAAAAAAAAAAATTGGTCAAAGTAATAACCCTTATATTAGTTATGCAAAGGCCTAAATCTTCTAATCAAGGCTAGAATGATAAAGATAATCAAACTATTATTGGTCAAAATATCCAAATTGGTAACAAAAATTTGACAAATCTAATTGGCCAACAAGCCGATCAACAACCAAATGTTGAAAATATAATGCCGGTGGTTCCATTTATACTGCTCAATGTGAAAATTCTTGTTGGGCCTAGCATGTCAAATAACGTAAATAATCCGGCAAGACCAGCATTACTACCTAGGGGCAAGATGGCCAATTAAATCCACACAAAAAGCCTACATAGTTTACCGAAAAGTTCATCAACAATTAGGCTTACAATGAGTGCTATTGTACATGTTTATAAGAAACCATACACGAAAGGGTCGATAATCAGCCTTTTCAAGAGGTTTCCATTCGGAAAATTTTTATAATATTTTGAAGATGACAAAATAATCAAAGATTACTAATATGTGTATGGGTTGAATAAACCATGTGAAAGAAGTACAAACCATTGTCCTAATAGGATATCTAGAGTTTATGAGTTATCTATTGCTGACACCTGAATTTTTGTCCAACAAATCATACATGCAATTATTGATAAAAAGTCAACAAATATGAATGAAAAAAAGAAATGAAGTGAACGAAATAAATAAACAGATGTATAAAAATAAAAGGGGCCCCCGCGCGCTCTCTCTCACGTGCACTCCCTGGGCACGAGGAACACACACAGACTGAGAAAATCTCTCTTCTTCAGCGTTCTGAATCAAATCCAGTGCCTTAGCCCGCGGTGACTACTCTCCGCATGGTGCTTCGATCCTTCTCGAATTCGTTACATCCGGTTGAAGCTTCTTCATCTATCTCAGACCGGAGCCAGTTGCAGATGAACTCCGCTGGATGGATTTTATCACTGCCGAGCATCGCCATTAGAGATTCTCGTAATCTGCGTCCGATTTCTATCATCTTCGTCCTCGATGGAGGAAAACGGCGGTGACTGAAGCTTGATCGAAATTGAACTCTTCACTTCCAGCTCCTAATCATTAAATCGAGCACAAAAGGATTAAAAGCTGGTTTCCGATTTCGATTCGATCAATACCACTGATTTCTCTGTATCTTTCTTGGATCACCAGTGCTCGTCTCAGTCCTCTACAGTCATTGAAGAACCTCCGGACGTAGTAAAAATCCTGGTTCGGCTCAGGAGCTCAGAGGCGGCTACCTCTCTACATTTCCAGCATCGCAGTCACGAGAAGCGCTCTGTTTGCCCTTGCTTTTTAGTCAAAATCGTTGAAGCACTCGGATTCGAGTTCGTTCCTTCATCGCCGGCATCGATACTCATTGGTCACGTCTCCAGGACCTCTTCCATCTTTTCTAATCATCAGTCGCGCTCAGTTATTGCTCTTATTCCTGGTAACTTCTCTTTACTCTGTTTTCTGTTATTTTATGCATAAACCACGGGTCGTGATGCTTGTTGCCATCTGTTTGTTAATTTGCTTGAATTAATTACGTGATGTCTAGTTCAAGTCAAACAGAAACTGAGCTTAAACTGAGAACTATGGATCTGGATTAGATGAAATCATCTCCAATTGAGTATATATTTGCGATTTGAGACTGCTTTGATGATGCCGAGATGGATTGGTTATGGATTCCTGTTTTGTAATCGCAACCGGATGCATATTGCCTGTTTGATGATATGTCTGAACCAGAGAGTAGTGCGCATTTGTTTCTTGTTGTCAATTGATATAAGAACATATTGACATGATACGCACATAGCAATCTTATAATGCAATAACTACTGAGTGATTCGTGTTTCTTGGTCTTTACTTTTGCATTAATTCCCATACATCAGATTTTTTTTCCTTTCAAGCTAAGGTCATGTCTTTATTGTGCCTATGGAATGTATGATCAAAGGTGGAACAGTTTCTCTGATTATACTGTCTCATGATTCAGAGCTGAACGCCTGAGGTACATTTCCACCTTACAAATATTTAAGCAATGTCAGGATTTTGAGCGGTGCTGCACTTGCTACTGTTCGTCTTCCAAGCATTTCTCCTCCAACGTGATCCTCATTGAGTACAAATTTTCTGGGGACTGACCAGGGGCTTGTGAGAACTTCAATGATCTCCCTAAGGATGTCAGGTTTGATATTGGCTAGAGCTACTAGACCGAGTAAAGCGGGGAATGTGCCGGATACCACTGGAACAAATGGCATGTGAGATGGGACGAGCATCGAGCCCGAGCACTTTGGCAGCCCTTAGTCCTTCGTTATGGCTATTGCTGCTTTCATTCTCTCTGTTTTTTACCATGGTTAAGGCCTTCTTCACCGCTTATGCCTATTCTCACCCCAAGAACTAACCGACCTCAGGAACTCAATTTCAGAAACATAATTAGAGAAATCTTATCAGACCAATGAAATATGTGCTATGCCCACTTTTATTTATTGGTTTCATTTCATTTACAATTAGATCATGTGCTACCATATGGAGCTAGTCCATGACAGACAAAGAACATCATATTAATGCTGGGAATTGACATTTTCAGAGAACTTACGAAATGTTATTGTGGCCAATCTAATTTAGCAGATCTTATCTTTCATACAACATGATTGTTAACTAGAAAGCAACAATAATTGCTAGTCAGACCAATAATGAAGTGAACCAGTTAACCGGGTCCAACTTCAAGCGCATGAACAGACCGAGAATTCGAAAACCTTCTGGGATTGAAATTTTAATCCCCGAAATTTCCATGCACCTTCTTAGAGCTGGGAAGGTTGCACCTCTGGTCCAGTTTGGCCGGGGTTACACGCTTGCAGAATCTTCATTTTTATCCAAACTTGAACTTTTTTTACTGAAGGACTTTCGTACAATAGACAATTATCGAGAGGGAAAACATTGAACATGCTACAATCCAGCATAACGACCACATGCGATAGTTTTAACTTTTCAGTTGACAATGCAAAATTGTTGTTTTGTAGAGCTCCCCGATTTGGTGATCTATAAAATTACGTTGACAAGTAGAACGGAATTTTATCTGTGGACGGTAATTATGTAATGTCGATAGCAATATCAAAATTCCGATGATAAGTAAAAAGTGGTCAACAATTAGTTAATTCGGTTAGCTTGTTTGTAATTAGCGATCAAATAATAATTTTACCATTGATGGACTCAAGGGCATACTACCACTTGTTTTCAGATTTTATAAATGGACGCATAAATAAATGTTACTGGTGAATTAACAGTTTTATTATCCACAAATATGATAGTTGACTAACACTTATTTTTATATTCTACAAGTGGGTGCATAATTTTTTGTAAGTTGCCAATAAAATAACTACCTTACTATCCATAAACCCCATAAGAGAAAATCATTTATCGTGATTTGGTTTTGATTAGTAAATATATAACTAGAACGTTTATGGTTATAAGCCACAAATATTGTTGCAAAATATCATCAATATACATGACCAATAAGGAGTGCGAATTCACCACCATTATTTACAATTTTGACGAATGGTATTACAAATTTACCATTGAAAGGAGCATTATTCTGTATGGGGGAAGTGGCATGTTGAACACTTCATCTTGATTGTTAAAGGACTCATCATGATCAAGAAACAAAGAAAACAGCCGCCCTTCCCTTGTCTCAACATGGCAAGTTTCCTCTTGAAGCGGTAGCCGCAAGCTTAGAGATCAAAGATTGTAATGGTGCTTTATTTCACGAAAGTTCAAAATTTAGAATACATCTTCCAAAGAATAATCGTTTGTATTGCATACAAAAATAAATGAACAAAAACTATTTTCATTACCCACCAAAATAATTAGGTATAAATTGTTGTCAATTATGAAATCATTCTCGGTTTAAGTTTTCTAAGCAAGATAATTATTCTTTCTCGAAAAATATTTTTCTAGATCTTGAAATTTTTATAAAACATATGCACTCTGAATTCCGGAAAAGAGTACAGGCTCCGATGGCATTTCACTTTCGTGCTACTTTACAGGGCATACTTTGCAATATTTCTCTTGTTTTCTGGGCTACAAAGAGGATTAGTTTCTGCATGAGTTTGGTGTTTCATGAAACAAAATATGAAACAGCATAGGCGACGCTCATGAATGCAGTAAATAACATCGCTGAAACCACCCTCAGTCTGTCACCAATAATCTCGCGGTTGCTGCAAAGCCCTCTGGGACAAAGCTCACATCCATTCAAGCTTGGCACGGAGAGCTCGTGAGCATCGATGGGTGCAGCCATGGGACCCGATCTGGTCCAGTGGTCGGGGTCGTCCAACCATGGATCTAGAGCAGATTCGAGGCTGTCCAAACTTGGATCTGGGCTCTTACACGAGGCTTGCAGCAGTCACGATGATCACGCCCCCTACAACTCTTCAGGGGAGGATCTCTGAGGCAATGATGTGAGGAAGATGATTGTATAATTCAAACATCTTTCAGCTTTTTCATCCCTTAAAGACCCCGGTTTACTTTCCAACATTTTTTGGCCAACATCATTTAGTTTTTAATCTGTTAATCTTTTACATTATAAGAATTTGTTAATTTTTTATATTTTAAGAAGCGCCATGACAGTGCACCACTTAAGCACCGTTAGCCATGTCATCCGCCACAAAAGATCCCCTGAAAAATAAAATTATCTTTCTTGGGATTTAGCCTGACATTTTAAATTAAAAGTAAGAAATCTTATGTACTTAAGAGAGATGGATGAATATTATAGACAATTATTAATTTTCTTTTTAAGTATTACCAAAGGAGATGGTAGAAATCCGACTTCCAAGCCTTCAACAATCTCGGCAAGGAAAACATCGATCAAGACTCTTCAACTGTTCAACAATAAAAATGGATCAAGTGAACAGTGACAGATCAGTATGGGACCAGTGGATTCTTAGTTGAATTTTACTATATATTGCATGATATACAGCTGACAATAGCTCACCACAAGCATCTTGTGCTAAGGATTTGCAAGCTCTCTATCTTCATAGACAAAACACAAGCAAACTCTCTTATCAACTATTAATTACAAACAAGTGACAGGAGGATGATGAGTGAATCTGTCACCTTTGCTCAGCCCAATGAGGCAAAAAACCACAGCTCCCATACAATATCCTCGGCTGCTGCTGAGCGCTACCGAGAGACTCTAGCCACTAAATCTGATAGGAAATCTAGCTCATTGGGTAAAGTAACTCTTTTTAGCAATAGGGATTTGATCGTTGGACATTTCCTCTTTCTCCCGCCTCTGGGCCTAGATCGAAATTGCTCATCAAACTTTTTAAAATCACCCTGCATCCAAAAAGCCAAATTGCTAGGTATGAGGATCATCCAACTCTCTTGTAGTAAAAAGCTGGATTTCAAGAGCAGTAAAATTGTATTTCAATTTTTGAGAGAATGAGAGAATGGGGCTCACTGGAGTGTAAACATGGCAACCAGTTTTCTCGTGATGGTCTCTTGTGTGCTTATACACAAACTTCTTGCCACAATCCTTATGGCCGCATTCAAATGGCCTCACATCTGAATGCTTCTGAATCAGCTGAGCGTGCGGAGATGCCGTTGGATATTCTTCCTCAACGGCTTAGTCCCACATATGTCGCAATTGACCAATTGGTGAGCCGACTGCACATGCTACTTTGGATAGTCAACATTGCTGAAGTATTTCATGCACTCATAACAGAAAGCCTCCACAGTCTCCAGTTTGACTCCAGCAGTTGAAATGACGTTCTTATCGAATAGCACATTAAACACCTCGTAGATATCATTTGTCTTCACTAGGACACCTTCATAATTAAGTGACTTACCATGAGAATCCTCATGCTTTTGCAACTGTGACGCAAACTTGAAAACCTATCCACACCTGATCTCCGGACAAACATGCTGCTTTGGACTCTTAAATTCACCAGATGTCGATGGTAGCTCATCATTATGAATTTCATTCATGTGCCTTTTGATGTTCCCTTGATATGCAAATGACTTATTGCAACCACCAACAGGACAGCTGAAAATCTTGCATTTATGCTGAAGAAAGTGACAAGCCAAATTGTCTTTTCTCCTATAGCTGGCAGGGCAATCCTTTATAGAACACTTGAAAGGCCTCTGCAAATGAATTTAACATATTGACACATAGATACAAAGCATACCAAATCTCTAGATATCAGTACCAAAAAACGAACGATGCTTCAAACCTCAAAATAGAAGATGCGTGACCGAGGCTGACTTGATGGTCTTCTCAGGTGGTCCCCCAACCTGATACTAGTCCAATCAAGATACAAGATTGCGGCCTCTTGCATTTTGGAGTTCCTTTCAGTGGGATCCAATGCTTCACACTATTATCATATCATAATCAGATGAGCCAACATACGTTATCCTGCAAGACCTTGATTTCAGTATGGGTGAATTTACAGTAGACAAGTGGAAAAGAACAAACCAGCTTCATTTTTCAACCAAAGTCTGAACTTTTTTATCATAGAAACCTATTTGCATAACCAGACCACACTAAAAGATTGATGCCTTCTCATGGGTGCTTCCCATGTGATGATGCTCCACAAGTTCACGGCACCATATTTATAGGTAATCACCATTCCACAGCCCAGAAAATCTTGTACATCTCCAATGACAATTATCCAGATTGCTGTTTCTGACACCTAGAAGTTACAAATGTGAAAAGTTTAAGAGCAAAGACCACAACCGAGCATTGTACATCAAAAGCATCGGTTCAACAAGACCTGTGCTGCACATAGACAAACTTAGCCATCAACCGCTTGTATTCTTAACCAAACGACCGTGATCGGTTACCATCTCCAGCCACTGCCGTTAACTGTCATAATCCACCGTGACTCATACATGGACTCGCAAGGGAACGAGTGTGGAAGAGTAACACGGTAGAAGCTTCGGTCAAGAATATCACCAGAATAAAGGTTGAGAACAATAACTTGAGATCACATACTCATCGCCCACTACCATGGAAATTACCGGCGAGCATAGCACAGAACAAAGAATTATAGTGATTCAGAAATGTATTCAGCCATTGTGAAAACATTACAACTCATGCTTAAATGACTTGAAAATCACTTAATATCACTTAATCTATGTCAGCATACTTTCGGATTCAGAATTTGACGAAACTAATTATCCGCATTGAAACCTCATAGACATTTCGTCGAGCACATTGCAGTCCATCCATTAAGGAGCAGATTTTTGACAACATCGCATTTGAGACCATATCGCAAAAGAAATTAACATGTGAAGTTCGAAATCAAATACACGACTCTAACATGACCGATCCTAATCGAAGCAAAACGAGCTTTACATTCGCTTCACCTTCGCCGGAATCATAGCATTATGGAGAATCGGAGATTACCTTGTCAATGAAGCCAAGGTAAGTCATAGCAGACAGTCCAATTAACTATTGGGAGCTCTCACGATTGTCGTCGGCTAAAATGAAGACCGGTGGAAGAGCTTGAAAGCGAGTTTTGGCCACTTCAATCTTCACGGCCGCGAAACAAAGTAAAAAAGAGGCTTCTCCGGAGGCGGCGGTCCGGCGATGGCTACGTCGCCTTGGGCCTGGTGATGAGCTAGAAATGAGAAAGAAGTCTCTGGAAATCGATTCCCTGAGGGAAATTTTTGGTGAAATCTCCCTCAAAAGGGCTCTCTGCAATGTTTCGAACTCAATCCGTGCGGAGCACGATTCCCTCTACCGTGCGAGCGACCATCGGCAACAAGGTTGCAGCGGTCGAAGGTGATGATTAGCGGTAGCGGCGATGGAGAAGGAAGCAATTGAAGTCAAAATGGGCCTTGTTTAAATCCAAAATGGGCTCCTATTGGAGATCGAGGACTGTAAGTTTTATGGGTTGAGTGAGCCCACGCGTTGATCGAAGTCTTGTGGGTCAAATTCACCAGCAACCGGGTTTGGGTCTGGATCAAGGTATCAGGATTCAATGGCCGAATGGGCTTCAAATATTCTCTCTCTCTTCTTCTTTCTCCCATTCTTCTTATTATTTATTATTTCTATTTTTCAATTTTCCGATTTATATATCCAACAGGACACAAAATTCTGATGTCAACAGCACTTGAGTGTCATAAATATTTTCCAATCACTCGAGTGTCATATAATTTTTCAATCGATCAATTAAGTGCTATAATCTTCTTCTTCTTTTTAATCATTTGAGTGTTATATATCTTTTCAATCGATCGTTTGAGTGTCATAGCTTTTTAAAAAGTTTCACCACAGGTGCTTTATCGCGTTGGATTTTTAGCACTTATATAAATTTTATGACACTCAAGTGATCAATTGAAAGTTATGGGGTCAAGGCACTCAAGTGGTTGGAAAAAGAAGTTATGATTCTTAAGTGAGCGCCGTACGAAAGTCATGACACTCATCATTTTCCTGTAGTAAATCACTATCTTTGTTGCACAATCAAGTCAATATACATGAGCAATGGGTAGGAGGTTGCACAATATATTATTAAATTAGCGCAATATATTTTAGAATCAGTGTGCAAGCAATCTATTGTTGGAAAGTGCACTCGATGAGATTGTTTTGGTGACCTGAAACTTAAGTCATTTGACTTCGTATGGACCTCAGAAGTCAGAACAAGCAAGAGTAGTTGCCAAATCTGCCACGTTGGATTAGAGAATTCGCGAACTGTTCGTGCAGAGGAGTCCAACCCCGACGTCCAATCCTTCAATCCCAATGTCACTCCCGATTGCGATGTTCTCGGTGTTGGTGTCCATTGAAAGTAAGATTTTTCGATCCCTTTCACCTAGGAATTGAATTTTCATCTAGTCTCGAGCCCAAATTCATCGGTTTGTTCGATTGCATGTCTATGGTCAATTATTGATCATGATTTACGTGTAGGGATTGTTGATTCCATGTTATGATTCCCCTTTGCATGAACTTAATCAGAGAAAGGTCGCATCTTTATTACTAGATTTATCTCTTTTTGCGTGGATTTGCCCTTGGTTGAATTATATGGATGATTTTTTTGCTCGTTAACATTGAATCGGATTGGATTGATGATTCCTTTGCATGTTGTTCATGGCCCGTCTCCTTCGTGTTCTTGGTCACACCCCTCCCTTGTTTGATTGCATGCGTTTAATGTTGTCTTGTATTGATTGTCCTTATTTTATTTTTCTTGCATCTCGCCCATCTCGGTTAGGGTTTGTCTTGCTTGGTAGAATTTTGATCATTTGCTTTGCCGAGATTCATGGAAAATAGGCCAAAGCTTCGGTCTTTGCTCGATGCTTTCGCTCATGTCAAAAAGATCGAATCTTTCAAGGAAAGGTCAAACCTTTACTGCTCTTTATTGATGCATATAGGATACAGTTGCTAGTTCACGTAGATTAGCGAGAAAAATCATAAAAATTGCACCTTTCATTGTCATGTGGCATATAGGATATTCATGATCACTTAGGTAGTTGCATCAATAATAAAAAGGAAAGATTAAAAATAAGGACATCTTAGAAGCATGCCACGGGACTTTCTTTTTCTTTTTTCGGGTCTGGCATGCTAGGTGACTTTGCATCTTAGATTATGCAAGTTTTGATTAATTCATGTTCATCTAAATTAATTGGGCCATTTCGGCCATATAGGGGTATTCTCCACATGTAGGGTAATTTTAGGGTTTTAACTAGTGCTCATAAAAATTAGACAAATCAAAAGACCAAAAAAAAATTAGAATTGCATCTTAATCGCATTTAGGTGAGTTCTGCATCATAGTGTTAGCTCACGATATTTGATTCATGCATGATGTGTCAGGCAAGTCGGCACTTAGACAGGGCATCTCATGTTTATTTTAATCTAATGCACATTTATGTTTGGTTTATAGCTCACGAGGTTTTGTCCTAGGGCGTAATAATGAGGCCTTGTTAATTTTGCTCGATACCGTTCGGGTTCTTTATTTTCCCAGCACTTTATTTGCTTTATCTTTGTTATCGCTTGATTTAATATATATTTTTCTTGAACACCATTCATGATCACCTTTTTTTCCATGATTAGAGGATATCGGGAAAATAAACTTGAGAAGTTTGCTTGCAAAAAATTTTCACAAAAGAGAAAAAGTTTCTGACAACGGCCTTTAGATTTATCTAGTATAATCAGGTCCCGAGAATCATAGATCTCTGATTCGCAATAATAAAACGAGCCCATGCATCTTACATGGGCTCCTAACTGGCCTATAATTGATTAGCAGTAGCTCTAAGGCAAATTAAAATAAGTGGTTGAATTAGAAAATCAAGTTGCAACCGGTAGTATTTGAAAGTGTCTGTGCTAGGCATAGGCACCACCTCAAAAGAGGAACCATTAGCGTTTACTTAGGGCGCAAATGATAATCATTCTATTCTAGAAATCAATTTCTAACTAGAAAATGATTTTTCTATTTCTATCCCTCGGACGAGTTTCTAAACAAAAATACATGTTTAATTACCTTATAAAATTTATGTTATTGAAATAGAAATTCATTTGATAACAACACAAAATTCCTCCCTCTTGAGTGGTGGTAGGAGGCGTTCAGCGACCGACGGCGGGCGACCGGTGGCCGGCAACCGACAATTGGTGGCTTCCGGCGTACCACGGCGGCGAGTGGGTGACAAGCGATGATGAGAGTGAACAATAAGAAGAGTTTTCATTCCTCACTTTTGTTCTAGAAATAAAAAAGCTATAAATTTTAACTTATGATTTCTACTCCTAATCTATTTATGAAATAAAAATCTATTCCACAAATAAAAAGATGAAATTGCATTATCAAACGGATTTCTTTTCCAACATATTTAGGGGAATAGAAAAACAGATAAATAGAGAAACATAATGGTTATCATTTATGCTGGTATAAATCCGTCAACATCCCTAAGAGATCTCAACCTCAGGAGGGTTGCGACATTACATATGAAAGTTTGTCACTTAATGATGGTAATAGTTGGAATAGTTGGTAATTTAAAAAAAAAAATGGATAATTTCATTTAAAAAATTTGGTAAATTTAACACGTTGGCGAGCTCCCGAATTAATATTCACAAGCTATCAAAACCGCATGAAATAAGTGCAGGGAGCTCAATCAACCTTGTGATAATTTCTTCACATTCTTCAACCATCACCAATCGTCGCTGGTGGTGGTTGCTGCCACCGAGTCCTCCACCCCTCCTCGCGTCCCTCTAGCTCTCCCTCCCTTGTGTTCTACATTTTACTTTCCTTTTTCTATAGAATAAAATTATTTTCTTTTGATTTTAACATTACTGACTTTAACCCTTTTTGATAATAAAGAAATTATGAACTTAGCATACCATGTCACATAATAAGAGTTATTCAAGGACTTGATGGTGAATGGGGTAGAGTTAGAGGAGTTGATTCACAATAAAATAAAATAAAATTGATGGATCCAATTTTGCACAAGCAAATTTGAAGGATCCAATTGAAGGTCTAAACCGCAGACCTACTTTTGGATGGTGATCCCTACGCGAGATGCGGACCTACTTTTTTTTCCCATTGGTTAAGCAAGAGTTCTATTGATCGGTAAACAGAATCATCTTTAAAATGGTGATGAAGAATTTTGAAGAGAAGAAAGAAGGAAAATACACCTTTTCAAGTTTAGTAACTGAAAATCAGTGAAAATCTTCATGGACATGAGTGTCCGAACAACACCTTATCCCAAAATCGATAATAAGCAAACCTCCATGATCTAATAAACGCTATCGGACCACAAACTACCCAGAAGCCGACCACGAATCCCAGCGGTATGCCCATGTAAAACCACTTCTTCTCGCTATCATCATCTTTGTCGCTTTGAGTTGGAACACCACCTGCTTCTTCTGTCCCATTGGTTGTATTTGAGCAACTTTTGTTGATCTGAAGCCCACATAATCCAAGGTTTCCTTCGAAGGAACTTTTGGAAAACGTGAGAAACTGTCCCTTTGTCGGGATACTTCCCACAAGTTGATTGTTTGAGAGGTTCAAGAACGAAAGGAAATCAAGATTCGCAAGCTGAGCCAATATGGTTCCATTGAGGTAGTTCCATGACAGGTCCAACGACTCAAGTTGAACTAGATTCCCTAAAACAGGAGGAATTAAACCTGAGATGGCATTATACGATAGATTGAGGAAATAAAGTGCTTTGAGATCTCCAAGTGTGTCTGGTATTGGACCCTCCAATCTATTGTTTGAGAAGTCGATCGACGTGAAAATAGTCAAGATCTTAACAAGTTCTAGCTTATGACCTTTCACGATTACACTCATGGTATTTTGATAATAGGGCACTCTAGCTTGGGAAAACTGATTCTGCAAGTGATTGAAGTCTACATTGACCTTCATAGCCTTCCAAGATGTGAGGAGACTGGTAGGCAGTGTGCCGCCAAAATTGTTTGAAGATAGGTCAATGATTTAAAGCATTTGCCAGGTGTTGGGACTATGTGCACATCCAATTTCCCCATGCAATTTGTTGGATCGTAAAACAAGGACACGGAGACTTGATATAGCCTGGAAATGGCATGGAAATGTCCCTTCTATTTGATTGTCCCCAATGTTCACAATCTCCAACCTCGTGCAATTTCCCAACGACAACGAAATCTTGCCCAGCAACAAATTCTCGCTGATATCAAATGTCTTTAGATTGCATGTTGTCGGGATGTTTTGCAGAATATTGCCACTCAACTGGTTATTTCTCAGATTCAATACAATGAGGGACGCCATCATTGAACAATCAGGAATCGTTCCATTCAAATGGTTATGCGATAAGTCAAGCACTCGAAGATCATTAGCCTTGCAAATTGACTTTGGGATGGACCCATGAAAATTGTTCTTCGAAAGGGAGAAGAAAAACGTGTGTGATAGATAGTCGCCGATGTTATCCGGAATAACAGAAGTGATGTTGTTACTTGATAAATCCAAGTATTTAGTGCATGACAGCAGGAGTAGCATATATCCTTGAAGCTTGTTTGAATGGAGGTCGATGAAAAACAGAGAAGAAGTAAGATTGCGGGGAGCTGTTTCCAAATCTTCAAAGGAATTCAAGGAAAGATTGAGATATTGAAGGTTTTCTAGTGTCCATATCCATCTCGGTATTTCCCCTCGAATATTATTGTGGGAGAGGTCAAGGGAATCCAAAATGGACTGGTTAGCCAAAAACTGAGGCACGGTCCGCAACTGGCAAGAAGCCAAATTTAATGAACCGAATTTAGGGAAAGAGGATACAGCAGCTGAAGCAGGCGCCATAGTGTTAATGGACATGCCATTGTACGACAGATCAAGATCAATAAAATCTCCTAACCCCTGAAGGACGTCGATATTCATTAAGCCACTGAAATTATTATAAGAAAGTGAGAGGTACCAAAGCTGTTGCAGTTTGAATATGGATGCTGGTATTGACCCTTGTAATTGGTTCCTTTCCAAATCAAGCATGTACGATTGATATGATGAGACATTTGGATGTATGATAAGCTGACCATTAAATCTATTGCATGAAAGGACCAAGTATCTGAGTTGGGGAAGTGTAAACAGAGCTGGGGGAATGTCACCTTCCAATGAATTGCCTTGCAAGTACAGAAATTTAAGATTCAGAAGGTCTTCCCAGCCAACGGAGGTGATACGACCCCTTAAAGCGTTATAACTTAAATCTATGGCAGTCAGATTTCTGAGTGCACCAAATGGCGGAACTGAACCGATAAGATTATTTAAACCCAAGTCTAAATCAATCAGCTCCGATAGGTTCTTCATCGAGCTCGGGATCGACCCACTCAAACTGCAATCAAACAAAAATAATTTCGACAATTTTCTAAGATTACCAATTGAATTCGGAATCCTCCCTGTAATGTTGGTACGAATAAGGTCCAGAGTCTCAAGAGAACTATCCTCCAGAAAATCGGGCAAAGAAACCTGGAGTTTATTTTCTGATAGGCCGAGGGTCTGAAGTGTTTGTAATTGGAAGACTTTTTTAGGAAATTCTCCCTGTAGGCCACAATCACATAGGCTTAGTATTTTCAAGCGAGAGAAATTTGCTAAGAAACTAGGAACTGTGGTGGACAAGTTGTTCCCGTCGAGTTGAATGATCGACAGATTAGCAAGACTCATAAGAGAAGCGTCAATAGGACCAGACAGAGAACAGTGAGACATGCTCAACACCTCAAGTTTGGGCACTAAAGAAGACAACGTGTCACACCACTCACTTCCCTCAGCGGACAGATTGACCCCATCAAGGTACAGCTCCCTCAACTCCCCCAAATCCCCAATTAGCGACCTCAGAGAGGGCTTTTCAAGTTTCAGCAGAGCCGTAGAGTAAAAGCAAGTGAGATCAAGAGTACGTAGCTTCATCAAGCGCGATAGCTCTGCAGGAATCTGCCCGGCGAATCCGGCTGAGTACAAGTTGAGATGTTCCAAGCGGTTGAGATTTGCGAGGCCCAACGGAATTGCCGTGGAGTTGAAATCGTTGAAAGCCAAGTTCAAGCTTCGAAGGAACACAAGCCTGAAGAGACTTGACGAACCATTGATTCCACCAGAGATCAACTCGTGGCTCAAATCGAGTCCCACAACAAGGCCGTCCTCGCACGTTACACCGCTCCATGAATCGGCACTTCGGTCCCACTGTACTAGCTTGGAAGACGCGGAGGCGTCGAAGATGAGGCTGTTTCTCAGCTCGAGCAAGAGTGATCTCTGGTCAATGCCGAGACACTGGGCTGAAGCTGAACCCCTGGCTAAGTCAGAGAAGATGGAGATCGTGGATATAGCAAGAACAAGCCATGAAACGATCGAGCCTTTCATCGGAAGAGGTGTAAGAAGGGCGCGGGAAGAGGGAGCAGGGAAGAGGGAATCAATCGAAAAGAAGAGGACACTTTGGAGTGGAGGAGTCGTCCTACTTTAAGTGCATTCTAGGGTCAATTTTGGGAAATCATTAGTCGCCAAATTTGACTTATAACACTTTAAAAAATTCCTAGTAAAAATCGGCGACATTGCGCAACAAAGTGACATTCTTTTTTATCCTAATTTTCCAATCGAAACAAAAGACCATATTTATGTTTTCTAGGAAAAAAGGAAAAATAAAAGAAATTTACCTTTGATATTGAAATTAGAACTTGACATCCCTTGAAAATACTTTTGGCTCACCTTATTTAAGATCATAAAACCTATGACATCATGTGATCATTGTTGTCTTTGTACGTGAACATTAACCATGCAGAGAGATCTGTTAAAAGCAAACAACATAGATATTATATCCAACTATTTTATTAAATATGTAGATTCAAGGAGATAAATAAAATGATTTACTTATATTTGAGTTTCATCTGTAAAATTTTATAAGACCGTGAAAGAAGCCAAAAAAAAAAAGAGTCTAGAATCATTTCAACTTTAGGATTTCACCTTTCATATACAATTTCATAAAAAATTTGTTAAGTTTAAATTTCACTGATAAATTATGGTAATTACAGGAATAGTTGGTAGATGATTTCTCTTATATTAAACTGAAAGGAAGGGAAAGAAAGAAAACGGAAAAAAAGGCAAAAGTAAGACGATGAAAAATGGGCGTTATCTTTACTTAGAGTGGTATAAAGAGTAGTACAAAGGAAAATAAAAAGAGGAAAAAATCCACAAAGGTTTTAAATTAAAAGAAAGAAAAGAAAAAGCGAACTAGTGTAGATGCAGGGGATCGATCCATCGTGCACGTTGGACGAATACCATGGCCCACGTGTACCCAGCCAATGGATTATTACCATACTTCACTTCCTTTATGCAACTTTTACTATATTTAATAGAAATGCATGTTGGTTGGCTAAAGGAGCAATCAACGCATGGCACATTCTGATAGTCGCTTCGGAGTTTTTCTTTTGGTATTGTATATTGATATATTTGAAGGTTTTCTTCCTTCTTTTTTTGCTTCGTAGGAAGTTTTCCTATGCTGAGAGTGGCTTGATAGAGATTTTTTAGGCTTTTAATTTTTTCTTGTTAGATTGAGTAGAGTTAGCTTCCAATAAGACTCGAAATCAATACCATAAAGAGAGGAGCAAACTCTCTTGCAATCTAAAACAACACCCGATTGTTAGATTTTAAATGTAATTAAATTGTCAAAAATCTTATCTTTATTGAAAGAGATCCCATTGAGTAATTCATAAATAAAAATCAACCCTCCAATGAGCACCGCATTGCCCTAGCTAATGAAAAGCTCTGTCTTCTCTTTTGGTCCAAGATTTTGACAAGATAACAAGAAAACTAGTTATCATAGCATTTGCGAGCGGTAAAGAAACATTAAAAATTTCTTTTTTAGACAACCTTGATGAAACCGAATGGAAATCCAACTTAAATTGGGGCATGTTAAACTAAGTCACTCCATGGTACCCAACTTTGGCTACTTGATGAAAAAGTGTTCAACTCGAGTGCTCATAGCTACCTAGACATTTGGTAGCGACCTTGCTTGTCGATGACGCTCACAATTGGAAAATAAAAATAAAAAAACTTAACACGTCTATGGTACGCGAGTGTTGTAGATTGGAGCATTAATGGCACCGTAGAAAGCTCTGTCTTGTGTTTTTCTTTGTTTGCAATTGAAAAAGATTAAAAAAAAAAAAATGAAAAAGGAACTAAGACCAAAACCAACAAACCAAGTAATTTGATTTTGATGAAGTAGCAGAACCAATTACCACGATCAAGAAGGATGCACGAAGGAGTGAAGCTAGAGAAAAAAGAAGCCTGACTTTCAGTTGACTTCACCACCACAACGATGTTTGTGACATGGCTGATGAGGCCTTAGAGAAACGGCAACTTCCTCTGGCGACGAGGGAGAGATCATCGACTTGCAAGATGGAGCTACTCTTAAAGACAACGTGACCGTATTTTTTACTATGACAAGCATATGGCTATGGGGCACTTTTAAAGATGACAACTTCTTGCGGTTGCTCTTGAAGATGAAAATACTCAAACGTCACATCTTTACTTAACAAATTATCTTTATAATGTGTTACAATCAATGGGTATATATACCCGAACAATATGTACAGGAAAGGAAGTAATCTAATGTAACAAGCAAATTAGTTATCTTAATCTAACAAGGAAATTCTAGGAGATAATTAAATGTCTAAGCAATATCCCTAACATCTAATAATGTCTTTCATAAAATCTTTTGAAAAAAAAAATTCTCTAATATTCATAAATAAATAGCCCGTAAAGATGACGACTTGTGAGAGAGGCATCCAGAAAATTTCGTGCGAAATGGGCAATTCAAGAACAGAGAAATGCAGGGGAGGAGGAAAATAGGGGATGCATCGTCTTGGAAATAGGGAGCAGTCAAAGTAAACGTCTGCTGGTGGGGACGATTCTGTCTAGTATTAACGTAAGTTGTGGGACTGATGATGTTTCTTACTCTGTGGACTCATGAGTATTGGGATTAGGAGCAGAAACGCATTTGTGACTGTTGGCTTTTCTTTATTCGTTTGCGGATTTCTTGGTGTCAATTTATGTTATGCTGGCCGGACCAAGAAAAATCAAACTTCAATGGAGAGGATATGACCAGCTTAGCGAATTGGTATATAAGCTATGTTTAGTGATGAAAATAGAGATAGTTAAATGGTGCCCATATCCAAAGGGTGGTTTAGTAGTAGGACGATCGAGATATCGCACTTCTAGAAGCATTAGATTTTATGTGTGGTCCATTCTTGTCACAGCCACTAAAGGCAAGATTGAATTGGAAATGGAATTGGTTATAATGTGAATGGGCTCATTTTTTTTATTAGAGATAGTTGACGGACAAAAGATTGTTGAAAACATCACAAGTTCTTTATTAAAAGAAGGGTTAATAACACGAAAAACTTCTAACTAGTACACTTGTGACAAATTTATCTTAAACTAATTTTCTGACCTCCAAAAATCTCAAGCCCAAGTTGGTACACCAATGACAAATTTATCCTACATTAGTTTCCATTAAATTTTGCCATTAAATTTTGCCGTTAAATTTCTAAGCTTAACAAATATACTAGTTTAGGGTTTTACTCTCCATTTGTCATAGATGTACCGGTTAGGAGCTTTTCGTAACATTAATTCAATTTTATAGAAACTAACGGAGGATAAATTTATCACGAGTACACCAATTTGGGGTTTTTTTTGTAATTAAAAAATTAATTTAGGATAAATTATACAATTATACTAGTTAGATGTTTTTATGGTTAAAAAATTAGTTTTTGGTAATTTTATCACAGTTGTAATAGTTTGAAATTTTTTCGTGATATTAGCCCTTAGAAGAAAGTACATTTTGGATAACTTGTTAAAGCTTGATAAGTAATTGATAACGAAAATTTTCTATCAATTGATAGTTGTTCTTTTATTAATGTGTGCTTGTGTCTACTTAAGTGTTCCTACTAATTTAGTGATCATTACTAGTGTGCAAATGATTCTTATTAATAGACTCAATTTAATTATATCGTAATTATACTATGGATCTGCACTCAGAACATATCTGTTGGGGCTTACTTCCGTGGTAGTTGCAAGGTAATATTTATTGTCCAAATTTTCTTTGCTTATCCACACTACGTAATTTCATCTTGCACAAACTCACGACCATATGCAAGATTCCCTTTGAACGAATGTCCAATGATGACCGAGACTGATTTCTAAGAGGTTTTGGGAATATTTTTCTGCCGGTACATAAAAGAGGTTTAATCCATCAAGTTGATATTCATATTTGAACAATACTATTCTCACGGTCTGTGATTCTTCTGTACTCACATATCCTCGTGAGTAGAGCCTGGGGTTATCAAGTGAATGGTGAGTGATGCAGAGGGATGAATATAACTAGTTTGTGAGAATGACGTCAGGATGATTAATGCTAAAAAAATCTAGGAAAATAGAACGAATATATTTCCATGAAGCTCTAAAAGCGAGGTTGGCTTCCCATGTATAAACTGGTTGGGAGCTAAAGCTACCCTCCTAATGAGGCTATGGCAAGCCGAAACCAGTTGTTGTGCCTAAAGTGATCTGTTATCTCACTCATTAGATTAGACACTTGAGTTAAATTGGGCATGGTACGATCAGATATAAGGAGGTTATTCACCGTATTGTTCTCTAAAATAACTATAGAAGGAAGGTTGGCATGATGTTATCTGCTCACCAAGCGCCGCACAGGCTATTCTACGGTCAAGGAACTAGAGGCCCGTGACACTGGACTTAAAAATTTAAGATTGAACACGTCATTCAAACTCGATCACGTCGAAACTCAATCTTTCCGGATTAAGTTTGACTTGTGAATTTCTTTTATAAAATTGAAATGACTTAGTTTGATTCGACTCGATTATCATAAATGAATTTTTGTCGGAGCTTGATTTAAGCTTGAGCTCAAATTTGACTTTCGTAAAATCAAAACCGATGAGGCTCCGACTTGACTTAGTCACGCACTTCAACTTGTGATGTTAAAAAACATACATCTTCATTGCAGTTAGATCGATTATGTGCTAGTCCATGATAGACAAAGAGCATCGTATTAACACTAACATTTAACATTTCCAGAAAATTTACAAAATGTTATTACAGCCAATCAAAATTAGCATACCTTATTTTTCATATAACATGATTGTTGACTTGAAAGCAGCCATAATCGCTAGTCAGACCAATGATGCAGTGAACCAGTCGACAAGGTCCAACTTCAAGCCCATGAATTGAGCTCCATTCAAACGTAAAGAATGTTCTTAGAGCTGGTAAGATTGCACCTTTAGTCCAGTTTGACAAGCTCACGCACGAAGAATCTTTATCAAATCTGAACGTGAAGAATGTTTCTGATTGAAGGACTTTCCGACAATAGAAATTATGGAAAGGAAAGACAATTGAACTTACTTCAATAATGCATCACAACCAAAGTACACGCATTAGCTTTCAGTTGACTTTGACTAGAGAATGAAACAATGTCGTTTCAATGGAGCTCCCAGATTTGGTGTTCTATAAAATTCCGTTGATGGATAAAATGGAATTTTTCCTGTGGAAGGTAATTAAGTAACGTCGACAATAAATTTGAAATACTGATGATGCTATGTAAAAGTGATCAATAGCTAGTTATTTAGGTAAGCAATTTAAATTAGCGATGAAATAACAATTTTATCATTGTCAAACACAACTATATATTATCACTTGTTTTTAGATTTTACAAATGGACGCATAAGTAAATGTTACCAATAAAGCAACAATTTTAATGTTCTTAGAGCTAGGAAAATTGTACCTTTAGTCCATTTTGGCGAGCACACGCATGAACAATCTTTATTTTATCCGAACGTAAAGAATGTTTCTGATTGAAGGACTTTTCGACAATAGACAACTATAGAGAGGAAAGACAATTAAACTTACTCCAATAATGCATCACAACCAAAGTACACGCATTAGCTTTCAGTTGACTTTGACTTGACAATGCAACCTTGTAGCTTCAATGGAGCTCCCCAGTTCAGTGTTCTATAAAATTCAGTTGATGAATTAAACGGAATTTTTCTATGAAAGGTAATTTCGTAACGTTGATAATAAATTTAAAATACTAATGAAGATATATAAAAAGTGATCGATAGCTAGTTAATTCGGTTAGCAATTTGAAATTAGCGATGAAACAACAATATTATCGTTGACAAATTCAACCGTATATTACCACTTGCTTTTAGATGTTACAAATGGATGTGCAAGTAAATGTTACCAATGAAGTAACAGTTTTATTATCCACAAATATGATAGTAGACTAACACTTATTTTTATATTTTACAAGTGAATGTATAACTATTTTTAAGTTACCGATGAAATAACAATCTTACTATCTACAAACCCAATAATAAAAAACTATTTATCATGTTGTGATTAAGTTTTGAGTAGTAAATGTCTATGTCGCGACCCGATTTTTTTCAAAGGTGGATCACCTAAAACTAGGTTAATAGATTACTAAGTCCGAAGACTTGGTGCGGACCCTCCCAAGTCCTACCAATCGCGACTTGATACTAATTAACCCATTTAACATGCAATTATATTTCAAATTGGAGCCGCCACTAACCAATTAGGGTTGATTAGAAACCTAGGTAAAGTATGGGAGAATACTTTACCTTTTGCGAACCAGAGATTTAATGGATTCGGGAATATGGTTACGCTAGATTAGTCTAACGCCCTTTCGGTACCTTTTATTTCAAAAATATTTTTTGCAGGCAGTGTTGATCAATTTTAACCTAAGTTACTAACATGCAAATGATGGTCATGTGGGTGCACAATCAATGAAATAACATTCAATAAATCAAAATGCTAAGAAGTTATAAACCACAACTTTATTAAAGTCCACTCTCTAAAAAATGCTAATAAAAATGCATGCCCTAAACATGATTTCTAAATGACATGACACCTAACTTTTATTATTATGCAATCTTAATCTAAAATTAATATGCATGGATTTTACTTTAATGATATGTGAAACGCAATTTATATGGAATAGCTTAAACTATCACTATATGTATGCAATCTAATCTATAAAATTCTAATATGCATGCGTTTCATGATATGGGATGCATGACATAACAATTCTATATGCATGTTCTTTTTGTGATTTTTTTTTTATGATTCTTTTTTAATGTATGCAACCTACACTAAACAATGATGATGTGAAATGGGATTAATTATGAACTAACATATTAATTAACCAAGTAAATGACTTTTGTGTTTTTCTTCTTTTTTTTTTTTTTTTTAATGACCAAATAAAAAATAACGTAATGATGCAATGCTAACCTTTTGTTTTTTTTTTTTTATCTTTTATTTTATATTAAAAAAACCACATGATTGGGAATACTAAAAAACATTAAACTATGACCCACTAATTAAAATGCAACATGTAACGTGCACATTATGAAATCTATATAACCTAAAATAACATTTTTCTTTTTTAGTTTTTTTTTTATATTAAGAAAATTAACCTAATTCTACATGAATCTTAAAAAAAACTAAAATGCGTTGCTTAAAATGTGAAATGTGCATAGACCTAAATACCTAATATAATGCAATCCTAATTTACTAATATGCAAAACTCTAGTCAAATGTGCCTATTATGCAAACTAGTTAATATGCACCTAGTATTTTGTATATTTTTATTGAAAATAAAAAAAACTAATTAAGCTATTCAAAATGGAATAATTTCCTAATTCAATTTCGGGATTAATTTGATTTAAACCCCATTTGTCTTAGAAAACCATTATTCTTTTTAACTTTTTTTATTATCTTTTTATATTATGAAAACATGCAAACTTCTCCTAAATACTTTTTTTTTTTTAAAGGCTGTTTAAATCCAAACCTAACTAAAAATCAACTAAGGATGAAATCCTAAAAATAATCCTAAAGGTCAATTTATTAAGCCTACGTGTCTAATTTAATAAACCTATATGACCTACATGCTCATGCAAGATTTTAGTTTTCACTATTTTTCAATTTTTTTAATGTTTTTTTTAACCAAAACAAGTAATTATTTTTACATAAAAAACTAAGATAAGATAAGAGTTAAAATAATCAAAAAGATAATCCGTTGTCTCACGGATTAAATTAACAATTATTTTAACTCTACAATCACAACGAGGAAATCAAAATAATTAAAAATTTAGTCCGAAGTCTTACGGACCAAATTAAATAATTATTGTGATTTAAAAATTGGAATTCTAACACAAAACCAAAAATTATTATAATTAAAAAATGATCCGACGTCTCTCGGACCAAATTAATAACTATAATAATTTTAGGTAGAATCTACGGATAATGCATATATTAACACCCAATATTTAAATAACTAAACTAAATATGCTATCAAATAAACAGACAAATAATATAAAAGATAAAACAAATAACCTAAACTACCAAGTAATGAAAAATAAAAGTAAGAATATAAAACTACCTAGGGGTAAAACAAAAAGGCAACGTCAGGTGATTGTTGAAGAGGGAAGGTGGTCACGATCCGGTGTGGGCAGAGGTGGATCGGCGAGCGTCGGAGCGGCAGCTGTGCGGGTCGAGTTGTAGCTGGGTCGTGGCGAGGGCGGCGACGGCGTTTGGCGGATGTCGGGCTCGGCGGGCGGCGTCACGGATGTCGGGCTGGCAGCGCTGGCGTCGCCGGTGGCTTCGCGAACAGGGACGGATCTGGGCGGTACTCCGGCGTCGCGGATCGGGTGCGAGGAGGTTCGGCGGTATGGATGGGTCTTCGGAGCGGCGTCTTCACGGGCTTCGGACGGCGACCGGATGTGCAGGTGGCGCAGCGAGATGGCGGCGTCCGGAGGCAGAGCAACAGCGCGTCCGGCGGGCTGGTGCGTCGAGGTGGAGAACCGGCGGCTCTCAGGCAGTGTGTAGCGCAGGCACAAGCTTCGGCGCTCGGGCAGCAAGAATCGGCAGAGCAGGGGAGTCGCTCGGGGCTGGAGCAGAGATGCGGCGGTGGTCGGCGTGGCTCGGGCTGGAGTGGCCGGAGGGCGCGATGGGTCGCGGGCGAAGGCGCGGGCTACACGTCGGGGCTCCTGGCTTGAGCAGATCTGGGCGGAGCAGGCGGAGGCGGGCATCGGGAGCAGCAGAGGGCGGAGTGGCGAGGCAGGGGCGTCGGAGCTAGGCGACCGGCGGCTCGGGCAGCAGATGGAGGGCAGACTCGAGGAGGAAGATGAACAGGAACTCCTTTTCTTTTCCTTTTTTTTTTCTGTCTCCCTCACCTGTCTCTCTCTCTCTGTTGCTGTGCTCTGCTGCACTTTTCAGTAGAAGAAAAGTGACCCCTTTGCTAACCTCGAAATCAGCAAAAGAAAACCTACGATAACTTCTCTCACAAAAACTTCATTTCCTTTGAGTGTTCTTTTTTCGAAAACTGAGTCAAGAAGCCCCCCTCGGTTCCGAAGCTTGCTTTCTTTATATAGAGGGAATACTCGAATTTGTTTCTGCCGATAGAGATTTTCTCTCAACTTCTCAACAAACAAATGGCTCCAAAATCACACGGTTGTTGCATTTGTTTTTGAATTCAAAGTTTTTTTTTTCAAAATTTCCCTCTATAATCAAAGATTATCTTTTATTTCTAAAAACTAATTTTAAATTAGGTGTCAACAAGTGGAAAAGAAAAATAAAAAAAAAAAAATTGAATTTTTTTTTTGAATTTTGAAATGAAAATATATTTTCAACAACAAAGATTTTCAAAACCAAATTTAATTTATTATTTTTTAAAAAATATTAGGTGTCAACAGCTGCCCCTCTTTGAAGGGAAGCTCGTAGAGGTTTCCTTCAAAGATATATGACACCTAAATTTAAACCATGCAAAATGAAATATGAAATGCATATGCAAATGTTAATGACTTGACTTTTTTTTTTTTTAAATAATAAAAAATAAAAAATAAAATAAAGGATGCAATGTAAATGCAATGATTCGGTCGGGAACATAGATCTCTATGTGTCTATGACCAATGAAATGCAAATGTAAAGAAGAGCACGTACCTATCATACCTGTTTGGGGATTTAGGTGTGAAATGATTCCGATGAGACCTGTCAATCATCTGGAACTCCCTTAAGATAATTGAAAGGCTCAAAGTCTTTAGGGATCTAGAATTCTCATCAGATTCTAAGCACCTAGAAATTGCATCAAGTACTTGAAACTTCAAAAATCTTATTCTTATGTCAGACATTTGAAAACATTTACTAAACGTCTGGAAATCACATCAGATGTTTAGAAAGATAAACACTTGGAAATCACATCAAGCGTTTAAAAGTTCAAATATCTAGAATTCACACTAGACATTTGGAAACATTTTATAAATAGGTACTTGGAATTCTCATCAAGTACAAAGATGACTGAACAAATTCAGGTTTTCAAAGACAATTCTTTTTGGTCTTTGAGGAAAAATTCAATGAAGGCCCATGCATGATGGCTTTATCAAGCTTCCACCGGAAAAATTATCACCGGGACAATTTTCAGTTATAATGTGAGCCTCTTGGACATGCTAAATGAGACACTTCTGGTGTGAAAAGGCTTTTTCACTCGCTCTCATTTAAGAAGGGTTATTTGTCCCGACCATTGATGCGGGAATATATCACTCCATCTTATCATCATCTTGTCGACAAGAGTTCGAATTTTCTTGCAAACGTGCGACCTTACCAATCGAGAGGTCTTTGTCAAGGACTATAATGCGGGCTTGGTCAATGGCTTAACAAAGGGACTCTTCGAGTCAAAGCAATTGAAAGAACAATTCTGTAATCATCTCTGGGTTTACAAATCAAGAACCCTGCAAAATGAGAAAGAAATAATCTTGCTCGTACTTCTTCAAGCAATGCTTAAAACATGTGAATTCCTATGTTAATTCAAGTGCCCTAATCTGAAGAGACTTTGTAAGGGACGTAACATAGGCTGGGTTTATGGGTTGAGAAACGAAAGGATCGTTAGGCTCAAAGATGTGTATAAGGGTCAAAGTTGGTGATCATCTTGACATTGCCACCAGTTTTCTTCGCCATGGATTGTCTTCTTGACAGATTTCTTTATTGGCTCAAGGGTTTATCACCTGATGCCAATGATTATTCAACTGGAGATCTTTTCTCAACATTTTTTCAAAGTCATTTTCTTTGATGATGGACATTGGTCAGGCACACTGCTTTTTTCCTTTTTCTTTTTTATGCCTCCAATTCATCAGGCATTTCTCTCTTCTTTTCACGGGCATTGGCCTTGCTTTTACCAGGCACACTGCTTTTTCATGCCCCTTTAGTTCTATTTTGATTTCAGTTCTTGCGCACAATGCTTGTGTCAAGTATACTTTAAATGACATTCGAACTTTCAAGGGTCTTCATCTGTCTCTTGCCTTGCCCCAGTGTGGGGGATGATCATTAACTGGGTTTAAAAGAAACGAAATCACAGGTTCAAGTGGGCTATGCAAAGGATATAAGTGTGTAGGATAGTGAAAGAAATGCTCTTCGTCATCCTAAGGCACTTAAATTATCACATGAATTCAATGTAATAGCACGACTTGAAGATTGATGCAAGTGAGAGCAAGAAAATTTCAATTCATTTTTCTCACTTCATGATGTCATTTTATCTCCCAGTTGCCCCGATGTAGGGTGATTCTTGACAGGGGTAATTTGAAAAGAATATCCACAAGTGTATGGGCTCAAAGGGGTTTAAGGAATGGATCACCTGTATGTGTTTGGGATAGAGAAATGAACTGCCTCTCGTCATTTCGGCTGTTGTACTTTTTGCAAGAAAACTCTTCACCTCACAATATATAGACAGGGGACGGTGTATGGGATTAGGCTTGCCTTTCACACCTCATTTAGCATGCTCAAGTAACTCGACATCTTTCACTGAATTATCCATTTTGATAAATTTCAAGTGGAATTGACGAATTACACAACATCATGTGAAAGCATTCTATAATGACAAAGAGGGCATGCTCATAAAGTCAAAACTATTATGTGTCCATGTCTTGCCCTTCCTTTGTAAAGGAGCTCATAAAGGTTCCTTACAAAAATAAGACACCATCGTTCACATCCATTCTTTGCCCCTGCAAAAATAAAATATGCAACATTATACACTAAAGATTTGACCAACTTTGAGCGAGGAAAAGGTTTTTACGAGCCCTTTTATTCATGGATAGTATTTCTTTATAGCATCGAATTTACAGGATTTGTGAATTCCCGCCCATCCATTTTCGCCAAAATTAAAGCACCTCTAGGAAGTACTTTCTTCACAATGTATGGCCCACTTGTAATTTGGAGTGAATTTGCCACGAGGATCAAGGTTAATTGGTAGCATCTTGCGTAGCACCAAATCATGGACCTTGAAATGCCTTGGGCAAACCTTCCGATTAAAGGACTTGGCCACCCCGTTGATAACATTGACCATGACATACGGCTTTCAATCGTTTTTCTTCAATCAAATTGAGTTGGTCATACCTCGTTGTGCCCATTCAGCTTCGTCGCCTTAGGCGAGACAATACTCTTAGAGAAGGGATTTCTACTTCAACGGGGGGACCGCTTCCATGCCGTACACCAGAGAAAAAGGAGTTGCCCCAGTAGAAGTGCGAACTGAAGTCCTATATGCCATCAGAGCGTAAGGAAGCCTCTCGTGCCAGTCACGATAATTATCAACTGTCTTTGCTAGAATCTTCTTGATGTTCTTATTCGCTGCTTCAACCGCACCATTCATCTGAGGGCGATAGGGCGATGAATTCAAATGACGAATTTTGAACTCTTTGAACAAGTCATTAACAAGCTTGTTGTTTAGGTTTGTCCTGTTATCTGTGATGATGGCTTCAGGCATGCCATAACGAGCAATAATATCCCGTCGCACAAACTTCACGACATTCTTTGCGGTAACAACTGCATAGGATGCTGCCTCTATCCATTTTGTGAAATAATCAATAGCAACCAGGATGAAACGATGGCCATTCAAGGCTTTCGGATTAATTGGGCCGATTACATCGATGCCCCACATTGAAAAAGGCCATGACTCTGACAGTTGATGCAGCTCATTTGGAGGAACATTTATCTTGTCTCCATAAATCTGACAATGGTGACAACTTCTAACATGTTGAATGCAATTAGTCTCCAAAGTCAGCCAAAAGTAACCTAATCTCATAATCTTCTTTGCTAACATGTGGCCGCTCATGTGAGGACCACACACTCCTTCATGTATTTCTTCCATCAACTGAGTGGCTTCCTTAGCATTGACACATCTAAGTAGGACGGAGTCAAAAGACCGTTTGTATAATGTATCTCCACTAATGAAGAATTTGGAGGCAAGTTTCATGAGATGCTTTCGGTCAGCTGGATTGCTACCTTCTGGGAACTCTCGCTTTTGAATATAGGTCATGATGTAATGGTACCATGGTTTTCCATCCGGTTCCTCTATCACTACCATGCAATAAGCTGGCCTCGGCAAGACCTCTATTTTCATAGGCTCGACCTCTAACCCATCAGTGACCTGCAGCATAGAAGACAATGTCGCAAGTGCATCTACAAATTGATTATGAGACCTTGGCAAGTATTCAAACGAAACTTCCTCGAACTTTCCCATCAGATCTTCTAAATACTTGTGGTATGGGAGCAACTTGGCCTCCTTGGTCTTCCATTCACCTACGGTTTGCATTATGATTAATGTGGAATCCTCGAACACTTTTAACTTGGCCACACCTATCTCAATTGCAGCCTGAAGCCCGAGGATGCAAGCTTCATACTCAGCCACGTTGTTAGTGCATGGGAATACCAATTTTGCAGCCACTGGGTGGTGCTATCCATCTGGGGATATCAGAACTGCCCCAGTACTCGAACCAGACAAATTTACAGCTCCATCAAAAAACATCTTCCACGAGTCTTCATTTATACTCAAGATGCGGTCATCAAGGAAACTGTCATCGTCATTAGAGACTCCTGAATTCTCGGCCAATAGGTCGGCTATCACTCGACCCTTAACTGACTTTTGTGGCATGAATTGTACATCAAATTCGGAAATTAAAATTTGCCATTTGGCCAACTTACCCACCAAAGCTGGTCGATCAAGTAAGTACTTGATGGGGTCGCTCTCAGTCACGAGAAATATCTGGTAGTGCAGTGTGTATTGTTGCAATCTATGCAATACCCACACCAAAGCCGCACAAGTCTTTTCAACATCAGGATACTTCAGCTCTGATACAGTGAACTTCTTGCTCAAGTAATAAATGGCTCGTTCTTTTCTGTCAACGAGACTTTTTTGAGCCAACATTGCACCTAATGACTCACTATGAATGGTGAGATAGAGAATTAAAGGATGCCCCGGTGATGGCGGGATGAGCATCGGTGGATTCATCAAGTAGCACTTCAACTTGTCGAACGCTTCTCGACATTCATCATCCCAGTTGACTCGTGCATTCTTCTTTAAGAGCTTGAAGAACGGCTTGGCGGTTTCAGAAAGTTGGGAAATGAATCGAGCAATATAATTTAACCTCCCCAAAAGGCTCCGGACTTCTTTCACCGTTGACGGAGGTCACATCTCACAAATGGCTTTTGCTTTATCTGGGTCGATTTCAATCCCTTTACTGCTCACAATGAATCCGAGTAATTTACCGGATGTTGCTCCGAACACGCACTTAGCAGGATTTAGTCGAAGCTTAAACTCACGGAGTCGATCAAATAACTTCTTCAAGGTCTCGACGTGGCTTTTTCCAGGTCGAGTCTTTGCAATCATATCATCGACATAGACCTCAATCTCTTGATGCATCATGTCATGAAACAATGCTATCATGGCTCGCTAGTAAGTTGCCCCTGCATTTTTGAGTCTGAAGGGCATAACCTTATAATGAAAGGTTCCCCACGAGGTGATAAATGCAGTCTTCTCCTTATCTTCCTCCTTCATTTTTATTTGATTGTACCTAGAAAAACCATCCATAAATGAGAATAGTTCAAAACCAGCGGTACTATCCACAAGGACATCTATGTGCGGTAACGGAAAATCATCTTTTGGACTGGCTTTGTTCAGATCCCGATAATCAACACAAACTCGAACCCGACCATCCTTCTTCATTATTGGTACAATGTTGGCCACCCATTCGGGGTACTGTGAGACTTTGATGAATCCCACTTTCAAGAGCTTCATCACTTCCTCCTCTATCTTCTTTGAGAGTTCGGGCCTGGTTCTCCGTAGCCTCGCTTCTTAGGTGGCACATCCATTAGTAGGTAGGCAATGCTCCACAATTGACGGGTCTAAACCGGGCATGTCGGCATATGTCCATGCAAAGATATTCGATATTCCTTGAATCGAGTTAGGCGCTCGGCCTCATCTTTGGGAAGACTCGCCCCAATTTTCACTTCTTTGGCTTCTTCAGTGTCACTTAAATTAATAGTGATGGTCTGCTCGGATGTGGGAGCCTTAGTCTTTTCATGTCGTTCCCAGCTACGTTGCACTTCACTGGAGTCTTCTTCGGGATCATCATTATTAGCACCTGCCTTATTAAATTGGACCATTCTCACGTCCTTGCAAGTCACAATATCGTTCCTGAAACAGGAAGTAGATGAATCAGAAAGACAAACAGGGTAACATAGATTTTTTGAAATTTTTTTTTTGGCAAAAAGCATTTTTTAAACATTTTGACACGAGGAAGCATGATGAAGCCCAGGCCTCAGAATTCTCCTTGGATTTTTCTTTTCTTTTATCGGCTGGATATCATCACCGGGCTAGTTTAGTGTACTTCATCATGCCCTCAAAACATGAAAATTTTCATGTATTTTATTGGATAAAAAGCAAATTACATTATTGAAATGATAGAAATCCTAGGAATGGAAATGCAAATACGGAAAGCAATAAAAACTCCTGCGTAGAGGAGTGTGCAAATAATTAAAATTCTCCTACTCTCGAACTTCGTCGATGACCAACACGAAATTCTCTTCGAACAATTCGGCCGTTCCTCCGAGTGTGTCGTCTTTTCCAGTGGATCGAGTGGTGTCTGCAACCGGCTAGTCTACCACTACCCATTCGACAGGAATAGCATCAACGTCAGCAACTGGAGGCTTGGAGTACTGAACACAGGTATCAATCGCCCCTTCTTCCTCATGCATCATCCTTGCAGGCCCAGGGAATGTGGACTTAATGTGAGGTCTAATGACGCCAGTTCGTCCTTGTCCTCTTCCTCTTCCTCTACAGGATCGTCCACCTCTATCACGATAGCCCAATCCAGTAGTGTATGAATTCCGCCCGGCCTCAATTGGTTGGCGAGTGCCCTGACCATGTCGGCCTAAACCATTACCTGGAATAAAGCCACTCCCAACCATGATCTTGCCTACCATGATCGCCGACTTTGATAACTTTGGAGTGGGTAGGGTAGTACCTTGAGAGACATGAATGGTCGAAACCAATTCAAATGCTTGAAAACCGGATTCTTCTTTACAACTCGGTTCAATGTAAGGGATAGCCGTCTCGTGATAAATCTTGAACTCATCCTCTCCTCGAACCGTAATAAGCTTCCCTTTCGTCACAAACTTCACTTTTCGGTGAAGACTTGAAGAAACCGCCCGCCGCATGAAGCCATGGACGACCTAACAAAAAGTTGAATCTTTGTAGGTATGTCCAAGACCCGAAAAACTACATTAAATAACACTGGCCCTATCTGCAAGTCTAAATCAACTTCCCCAACTGCTTCTTTCTTGGTTCCGTCAAATGCTCGAACAGAGGTTTTTGCCACACGAATTTTCCCTAAGTCATACCCAAGACGCTTTAGAGTCGTAAGGGGGCATATGTTTAAAGCCGATCCATTATCAATGAGGACACGGGATACCAAGGTATTTCGACACTTGGCTGAGATATAAAGGGCTTTGCTGTGTCCCCTTCCTTCATCTGGGATTTCATCATCTGAGAAAGTAATCTGGTCGTTTAACAAAATGACCCCTACGAATTCCCCCAACTTTTCAGGCTCAATGGACTCTGGGACATATACTTCATTAAGGACTTTCATCAAAGCCTTTTGATGTTTCTCTGATGTCAAGAGCAACTCTAATATGGAGACTTGTGCCGGCAGTTTTCGAAGTTGGTCCACTACGCTATACTCACTTGCCTTGATCACAGCTAAAAATTCTTTAGCCTCTTCATCAGTGGCTGGCTTGACAGGTTGTGAGTTGGCCTGAGCGTAAGTGCGTCCCGATCGAGTGACCACATCTATCTCCGCATCATAACACCATGGGACCGCCTTATTATTCGTGTATGCATAGGATTGCGTAACATCAAGAATCAATTTTTCATCATCTGATGGCGGCACATCATTGATGATTAATCCATCTTCATCCGAAGCATCTTCCAACGGTGGCATGTCAAAAACTAGGGGATCGTTAGCTCCAATGTTCAAGCCGGTAAATTCATTTTCAAAATCAGAAAGCTCCTCCTCCAGATCAATAATGATTGGAGTGATAGTTGAAACTGTGTCGGCAGGATCTACGCAAACAATCATCCCCTTCTTGGACATTACCTTAACTCTCTGCACCTTTTGAGACATGGTAGGTTCTTTTACATCTGAGTAGTATCCAGCTCGAACTAAACCATTATAAACATCGTCCAGATGTACTCTCAAACTCTTCTTTCGACCAGCATCAAAACTGAAAATGGCATTCACGGTTTCGGGTGTTCGGGGAGTGGATTATTCTGGATGTTCGGGCGTGCTTCGCGGAATGAGACCACCTTAGCATCCAACGAGATTTTGGATTTTTGTGTCGCAGCGTATAGCAATCATCAATAGAATGCCCTACCTCCCCCATATGGTAAGCACATGTCTTAGAAGGATCATAGTTGGGAAACGCTCGGGATTAGGTCGCTTAGGCTCCTTAGCGAGTAATCCTTTCTTACGAAGGGTCGGCAAGATCTTGGACAATGTCTTAGGAAGAGGCGTAAATTGACGCCTGGAAGAGTTCCTCTGCTGGCCAAAGAATGGACGTGCTCCTCCCTGTTGAGTGTTCGAGACAAGGCGAGGGGGTTGAACATAAGCTGTATTGACTTCCGCTGCGAGCTCTTTATCCTTCTCGGCCGAAAATTTCTTATATGAGCTGGTTTGATCAGACGCCCATCCATCACGCAGGGCTATTTCAATTCGCTCGCCAACAGGGACTAGCTGATTGAACGACTCGGCAGTCGATCCTAACATTCGATTTCGGTATTCAGGCGGGAGCGTCTTCATGAACAAATCCATCAGCTCCTTTTCAGTCGGCTCCGGAGTAATTTGAGCAGCTATAGTCCTCCATCTCGTGACATAGGCCTTGAAAGATTCTGTCTTCTTCTTCTCGGTGCGAAGTAAATCCTCTCGAGATGGAGTGACATCAATATTATACTTGTACTGCTTGAAGAATGCATCAGTCAAATCCTCCCAAGTCTCTAGGAGATTAATCTTCTTCATAATAAACCACTGAAGTGCCGGTCCTGTCAGGCTTGCTTGAAATTGCTGAATCATCAGGGGTATGTTGTCAACATATGGAGTCATCCTAACCACATAAGTCTGCAAATGGATCTTTGGGCAAGAAGTGCCATCATACTTCTCAAAGTCTGGCATTTTGAACTTCTTTGGTATCTTGATCTTTGCATAATGGGACAGATCAGTTGGGTCTTGGCTAAACGCACCCTACAGCTGCTTAAGTTTCTCCTCGATTTTCACCAAGCGTTTTTCTTGCTCAGTTTTCGGTACGGCCGGCTGTATCACTTGTATCTCCTCATCAACAATGATTTGAGGCGTGTCAGTAGTTTTCTCCCTAGAGACATCATTAGAGCTTGATGGGCCACTTGTGAATACATTCTTGCCTTTATCTTTCGGATCAGCCATAGGAGCATGCTGTGGTAACACCACCTCGACTTGCGGAATTGATGGGACAGTATTTGTCTGGAGAGAGTCGATTTGTTTAGAGAGCTGCTCAAGGACATTCAGGACTTGCTTCATTTCTGTTTCGAGAGCAACGACACGAGCTTGTTCAGCACCACGCATTTGTTCGGCGTCATCAGCCATTGTTACTCTAGAACGAGTATGGATTGGTGATCTTCGGTGAGCCGTGTTGTTACCTAGGGAGAGAAAGAGATAACATAAGAAACAACGACAAGATAGGAAAATGGCCCATGACAATGGTCTAATCATCTCATTTTATTTATTTTAAATGTTTGAACCCAACTCCCTAACAATGAACCAAACTTCCTAATAATGAACTAAGAATTGATATTCAAATCCCTAAACATTGAACTAAAATTGAAAAGACTGAATTGAAATCAAGATCTCTAAACATTGAACATCTCATTTTATATGCTTTCGAACCCAACGCCTTGCGAAGCTTCTTATTTTCAGCTTCAATCATTTCCACTTTCCGCTTAAGATGCTCAATTTGTGCTCGTTGGGTGGGCTTCTCGGTCACATCGGGGACCACTGGACGCAAGGCAGCGGGAATCCGGTGTTCTTTGGATGTAGAACGCCGATGCATGGTGAATCTCCTCCTCGCCTTTCAGTCTCTTGGGCTCCAAAATCTTCTCTAGATGGCATTCATTCCATGCAGCAATGATCATCTGGGCCTCGTTAAAGTAATCATAGCTCTTATGATCAAAACGAACTTGAAATAATTCCGTCTTGAGGGGCGGAGGAATTTCTTGAAGAGCTCTGTACTGACGGGCCACCCTATGTGGGTAATAAGAAGTCGCACTGGAAAGGCCCAGCAATGGGACTGGCCCATCATGCTTGTGTGAGAAACGAGCCTCCTCAACTCGGAACCATTTAGTATGCCATAGGAATGCCTTAGTATCGGGATCTTTCAAAAAATTTATCCAACGAGCGTCGCTTGTGTGGAGAAAAACGTTCTAGGACCATAAATTTTTGTATGGGGTGCCTAAAATCGTCAATCCTGAATTGTTTCATCAGGTGCCCAAACCCTCTTATGTGAGAGAAAAACCATATTTGCAAAAGCTCAGGTAGGGCACGCATGGTCTTTTTCTCATTTGGTTTGAAACGGGTTAATGACAAAAATGTTTCAGCTAAAAGCATATTGACATAGTTCAACCCATCACAAACTCGATTGACCACCCACGAAATTGAGGGATTAATGGCATTTTTTCGATAAGGAAAAACGATTAGTCCAAAAAATGCCAATATGAAAATCCTAGCTTTTGAAATCATTGGTTGGTTTGCAAAACACTCTTTCGAAATGAAAATGGGCATGCATAGCAATTGGCTTTAACAACCTTTCTTACCACTTCGGCCTCGATTTTTAAAAATTGTGATAATTCAGAAATGAAATCAATACCGATAGGTGGCCTAATAAGCTCTTTCTCCAGAGGCATTCCCATGGCAATACTATACTACTCTAGTGTTGGAGTTAGCTCATACTCGCCAAACACAAAGGTTGAAGTTTGTGGACACCGAAATGGGGCGGCCTGTATAACACCGGAGTGGATGCGATATCTAACAGTGGAAGAAGTCGAGCGATCCTAGCTTTCACATATCTCGGCCGTCTTGATCTAACCTGGTCCAGCCACATTTTGAGCTCTTTTTGGGGGTGGAAATGAATTGTACGTCGGTTTTCCCCATTGCATATAAGACAAGACCGACGATGAAACCTATTGTCATGGACCGACAAAATTACAATAAAGTAAGTAAATTGCAAAGTAGGAGTTTAGACAACTTACTTTTACCAGAAAATGGATGACAATCACATAGACACACGCATGAAATGTGCGGCTCGATTTCTATCTAGATGGCTTAACAAAGTGGAGCTAAGGGGATGATCTGACCATTGCAGTCTCGCATTAACGTGTCAGGTCCCCCTAACTCCGGCTTAGTCGAATGGAATGTCCAATAATCACGCAATCTCGCGGATATGGACAAACACATTTGACACCATGAAAGAAATTTCGGGGAAGAGAAGGTCAACCTCTACATAGCAGTCTCGCTTTAGAGGAAGTATCCTTTTCAACACCATCCTAGAAATCCTATCGCAGCCTAGGTCCGGCTACAGGTCGTGTGTGCAATGTGTAGTGCTAAAACAATTTGAAAATCATGCACAACAATTTATAATACAAATAACACTTCAATATAAGGAAAAATAAATCATTCATCTTTACACCCTCCGCAAGACAAGGATTAGCAAAGACTACTCCCCTTATACCTCCCATCTGCAAGAACATTTAACACCTTAGAAATGTTAGTGACATACCTGGTGTCCTTGCTGCTAAACAAAAATATTTTTTTAAAAAGAAACAGGCCTATGTCCATTATGAGTTTTAACTCTAATTCCCCAGTGGAGTCGCCAAGCTGTCACGACCCGATTTTTTTCGAAGGTGGATCACCTAAAACTAGGTTAATGGATTACTAAGTCCGAAGACTTGGCGCGGACCCTCCCAAGTCCTACCAATCGCGACTTGATACTAATTAACCCATTTAACATGCAATTATATTTCAAATTAGAGCCGCCACTAACCAATTAGGGTTGATTAGAAACCCAGGTAAAGTATGGGAGAATACTTTACCTTTTGCGAACTAGAGATTTAATGGATTCAGGGACATGGTTACGCTAGATTAGTCTAACGCCCTTTCGGTACCTTTTATTTCAAAAATATTTTTTGCAAGCAGTGTTGATCAATTTTAACCTAAGTTACTAACATGCAAATGGTGGTCATGCGGGTGCACAATCAATGAAATAACATTCAATAAATCAAAATGCTAAGAAGTTATAAACCACAACTTTATTAAAGTCCACTCTCTAAAAAAATGCTAATAAAAATGCATGCCCTAAACATGATTTCTAAATGACATGACACCTAACTTTTATTATTATGCAATCTTAATCTAAAATTAATATGCATGAATTTTACTTTAATGGTATATGAAATGCAATTTATATGGAATAGCTTAAACTATCACTATATGTATGCAATCTAATCTATAAAATTCTAATATGCATGCGTTTCATGATATGGGATGCATGACATAACAATTCTATATGCATGTTCTTTTTGTGATTTTTTTTTTTTATGATTCTTTTTTTAATGTATGCAACCTACACTAAACAATGATGATGTGAAATGGGATTAATTATGAACTAACATATTAATTAACCAAGTAAATGACTTTTGTGTTTTCTCTTCTTTTTTTTTTATTTTTTTTAATGACCGAATAAAAAATAACGTAATGATGCAATGCTAACCTTTTGTTTTTTGTTTTTTATCTTTTATTTTATATTAAAAAAAACCACATGATTGGGAATACTAAAAAACATTAAACTATGACCCACTAATTAAAATGCAACATGTAACGTGCACATTATGAAATCTATATAACCTAAAATAACATTTTTCTTTTTAGTTTTTTTATATTAAGAAAATTAACCTAATTCTACATGAATCTTAAAAAAAACTAAAATGCGTTGCTTAAAATGTGAAATGTGCATAGACCTAAATACCTTATATAATGCAATCCTAATTTACTAATATGCAAAACTCTAGTCAAATGTGCCTATTATGCAAACTAGTTAATATGCACCTAGTATTTTGTATATTTTTTATTGAAATAAAAAAAACTAATTAAGCTATTCAAAATGGAATAATTTCCTAATTCAATTTCGGGATTAATTTGATTTAAACCCCATTTGTCTTAGAAAATCATTATTCTTTTTAACTTTTTTTATTATCTTTTATATTATGAAAACATGCAAACTTTCCCTAAATACTTTTTTTTTTTTTAAAAAAGGCTGTTTAAATCCAATCCTAACTAAAAATCAACTAAGGATGAAATCCTAAAAATAATCCTAAAGGTCAATTTATTAAGCCTACGTGTCTAATTTAATAAACCTATATGACCTACATGCTCATGCAAGATTTTAGTTTTCACTATTTTTCGATTTTTTTAATGTTTTTTTTAAACCAAAACAAGTAATTATTTTTACATAAAAAACTAAGATAAGATAAGGGTTAAAATAATCAAAAAGATAATCCGTTGTCTCACGGATTAAATTAACAATTATTTTAACTCTACAATCACAACGAGGAAATCAAAATAATTAAAAATTTAGTCCGAAGTCTTACGGACCAAATTAAATAATTATTGTGATTTAACAATTGGAATTCTAACACAAAACCAAAAATTATTATAATTAAAAAATGATCCGACGTCTCGGACCAAATTAATAACTATAATAATTTTAGGTATAATCTACAGATAATGCATATATATATTAACACCCAATATTTAAATAACTAAACTAAATATGCTATCAAATAAACAGACAAATAATATAAAAGATAAAACAAATAACCTAAACTACCAAGTAATGAAAAATAAAAGTAAGAAAATAAAACTACCTAGGGGTAAAACAAAAGGGCAACGTCAGGTGATTGTCGGAGAGGGAGGGTGGTCACGATTCGGTGTGGGCAGAGGTGGATCGGCGAGCGTCGGAGCGGCAGCTGTGCAGGTCGAGTTGTAGCTGGGTCGTGGCGAGGGCGGCGACGGCGTCGGGCGGATGTCGGGCTCGGCGGGCGGCGTCACGGATGTCGGGCTGGCAGCGCTGGCGTCGCCGGTGGCTTCGCGAACAGGGACGGATCTGGGCGGTACTCCGGCGTCGCGGATCGGGTGCGAGGAGGTTCGGCGATATGGATGGGTCGTCGGAGCGGCGTCTTCACGGGCTTCGGATGGCAACCGGATGTGCAGGTGGCGCGGCGAGATGGCGGCATCCGGAGGCAGAGCAGTAGCGCGTCCAGCGGGCTGGTGCGTCGGAGGTGGAGAACCGGCGGCTCTCAGGCAGTGGGTAGCGTAGGCACAAGCTTCGGCGCTTCGGCAGCAAGAATCGGCAGAGCAGGGGAGTCGCTCGGGGTTGGAGCAGAGATGCGGCGGTGGTCGGCGTGGCTCGGGCTGGAGTGGCCGGAGGGCGCGATGGGTCGCGGGCAAAGGCGCGGGCTACACGTCGGGGCTCCTGGCTTGAGCAGATCTGGGCGGAGCAGGCGGAGGCGGGCGTCGGGAGCAGCAGAGGGCGGAGTGGCGAGGCAGGGGCGTCGGAGCTGGGCGACCGGTGGCTCGGGCAGCAGATGGAGGGCAGACTCGAGGAGGAAGATGAACAGGAACTCCTTTTCTTTTCCTTTTTTTTTTTTTTCTGTCTCCCTCACCTGTTTCTCTCTCTCTCTGTTGCTGTGCTCTGCTGCACTTTTCAGTAGAAGAAAAGTGACCCTTTTGCTGACCTCGAAATCAGCAAAAGAAAACCTACGATAACTTCTCTCACAAAAACTTCATTTCCTTTGAGTGTTCTTTTTTCGAAAACTGAGTCAAGAAGCCCCTCTCGGTTCCGAAGCTCACTTTCTTTATATAGAGGGAATACTCGAATTTGTTTCTGCCGGTAGAGATTTTCTCTCAACTTCTCAACAAACAAATGGCTCCAAAATCACACGGCTGTTGCATTTGTTTTTGAATTCAAAGTTTTTTTTTCAAAATTTCCCTCTATAATCAAAGATTATCTTTTATTTCTAAAAAATAATTTTAAATTAGGTGTCAACAAGTGGAAAATAAAAAATAAAAATAAAAATAAAAATAAAAAAAACTGAAATTTTTTTTTGAATTTTGAAATGAAAATATATTTTCAACAACAAAGATTTTCAAAACCAAATTTAATTTATTATTTTTTAAAAAATATTAGGTGTCAACAGTATAACTATAACATTTACAGTTATAAGTCACTAATATTGTGGCAAAATATCCTCGTATCATTAACTTCTTAGTTCCCATGCACCACTCTCTTAAGTTGACTTGACTTACGAATGCAAATTCATCATTCCCCGCTTTCTACAGAATAAGTTCCCTTCTAGAGAGCAGATATTCATATCTCCCATTTTATATCTACAAGATGTATTGTAATCAGGACTCGATTTTTCTGTTTAATGTTTGCTATTGCGAAAATAAGGAAATCAAAGATGGAGCTCTCGGACTCGGTTTTCCTGTTACATTTGGACTGATCTTCGCAAATTAAGGAAAATGAAGACATCAGCCGAGGAGATCATTACGTTTGCATTCTCACACATATGTCAGATTTTTCTCCTTTCAAACTAAGGTCAAGCCCTTATTGTGCCCATCAAATTTACGATTGATTGTCGAATAGTTTCTCTAATTATCCTGTCTCATGATTTAGAGCTAATCTCATGTACGTTTCGGCCTTTGAAATATATAAGCAACATGTTGGGATTTCGAGCAGCGGTGCACTACTACTGTTTCCATTCTGAGCTCGCCTCCACTGACGCAATCCTCATGAGGTTGCGAGATTCTTCAATGATCTCCCTAAGGATGTCAGGTTCGATATTGGCTCGAGCTACATGACCAAGTAATTTAGGCGAGTGGCCATATACCACTAGAACAATTGGCACATGAAATGGACATAATCGGGCGCGAGTACTTTGGCAACCATTGGTCCAGCTACTACTAACGTTCTCTTTGTTTTTACCGTCATTAAAGCCTTCTTTGCCGCTTACATATTTTATCATTCCAAGAATTAACCAACCTCAACAACTCAGTCTCCAAAACATAATTAGAAAAATCTTCTTAGACCAATAAAATTTGTAACATGCTCGGTTTCATTTTTTGATATCACTTTGACCGCTATTCGTAATTGGCTAGATTGCTTAAAACTTTGCATTTTCTTTTCTTTGTCTGTGCTGCCACATGGAACTAGTCCATGACAGACAAAGAGCATCATATCAACTATGGGATTTGATATTTTTAGAAAACTTACAAAATGTCATTGCAGCCAATTGAAATTAGCAAACCATATTTTTCACACAACATGATAATTGACTTGAAAGCGGCAATAATCACTAGTCAAACCAATGATACAGTGAACCAGTCAACCAGGTCCAACTTTAAGCCCCTAAATTGGGTTGGAATTCGAAAACCTTTCAGGATTGAAATTTTCAAACCCAAAATTTATGTGCACCTTCTAAGAGTAGGAGCTGGGAAGATGACAGCTTTGGTCCAATTTGGTAGGCACATATGTAAAGAATCTTTATTTTGTCTTAAGTTGAAGAACTTTTCTGCTTGAAGGACTTTCTAACAATAGACAATAATGGAGAGGAAAAATAATTGCACTTATTCCAATAAAGCACGACGACCAAACTACATGCAATAGCTTTCAGTTGACTTCACTAGAGAATACAAAATTGTTGTTTAAGTGAGGTCCCCGATTCGGTGATTTATTAAATTCCATTCACGAATAGAACGGGCACATGTGTAAAGAATTTTTATTTTATCCAAACGTAAAGAATGTTTCTAATTGATTGGCTTTCCGACAGTAGACAATTATGAAAAGGAAAGGCAACTGAACTTACTCCAATAAAACATAATGACCAAACTTCACGCAATAGCTAGAGAATGCTAAATTGTCGTTTAGGTGAGCTCCCTGATTCATCATTTATAAAATGCAATCAATCTGGTCCAACTTCAAGCCCATGGACTGAGCAGGAATTTGAAAACCTTTTGGAATTGGAATTTTCAAATCGAAAATTTCCATGCACCCTCTGAGAAAAGGCTGGGAAAGCCTTTGGTCCAATTTGGTGGTGGGTATATAGCGGTTACACATCTTAGAAAATCATGGAGAGGAAAAACATTGAACTTGCTAACTACAATGAAGCATAATGACTAGTAGTTTTCAGTTGACTTGACTAGGAATGCAAAATTGTCCTTTCAGTGGGGCCCCTCGATTTTAAAAAATTCTATTGACGAATAAAATGGAATTTTTTCTATGAATTGTAATTGTGTAATGTTGATAACAAATTTGAAATATCGATGATTAGTAAAAAGTGATCAATAATTTGTTGATTGGCTTGTTGTAATTAGCGATGGAATGACAATTTTACCATTGACAGACTCTAGTATATTTCCACTTTGTTTGTAGATTTTATAAATGAACACATAAGTATATGTTGCCAATGAAATAACAATTTTATCGTCCACAAATCTAATAGTTGATTGACACAAACTTTTATATTTTACAAGTGGGTGCATAATTGTTAAGTCACCAATTAAATAACAATCTTATTATCCACAAACTCAATATTAGAAAACCATTTATTGTGCTGAGATCTAGTGTTGAGTAGTAAATATATAATTAGAAAATTTACAATTATAATTCACTAATATTGTTGCAAAATATCATCAATATACACCATTATTTGAAATTTCATGAATTACAAATTTACTATTGAAAGGAAGATTATTTTGTTTGGACTAAACGAAATGTTAAACACTTCTCTGTGAATATTTAATGACTCATCATCGTCAAGAAACAAGAAAACAGCCACAAGCTCAGAGAGCAAAGGAATGATGTAAAAAAATTGCTTTTATTCCACAGGAAATTCAAATTTAGAATATATTTTTTATTTTTTCAAGATATAAACTTTTGTGTTGCTTATGAAAACCTTTCGAAATATTTCCATCACAGATGAAAATTGGTAGGTATTAATTGTTAGTTGATCGTGAAATTTTTTTCTATTGATTAGCTTTTTAAAGCAATATAACCAGTTATTTTCCGAATGATACTTTTCGAATTTTGAATTTATCTTTAAAAGAAATGCATCTTGAATTTTAAACAATATTACAGGCTCCGATGACATTTTCCTTTTGTGCTACTTTACAAGGCATTGTTTGTGATAGTTACTTTGCAATTTTCTCTTGTTTTCTGGGCTACAAAGAGGAAAAGTTTTTGGACAAGTTTGGCCTTTCATGAATCAAAATACGGAAGACCATCGGCAATGCTCATGAGTGCAGTTGAAAACTTGGCCGAAACAGCTTTTAATCATCACCGGCAAGCCCATCCCCCTCGTTACTCTCTCTCTCTCTCTCTCTCTCTCTCTCTCTCTCATAGTCGAGGTAGTGCTTGTGGCTGTGAGAACTCCTATGGCACGAGCCTGAAGCTCAGGGTGGCTGCAGAGCCCTCTGGGATAGAGCTCACATCCATTGAAGCTCTGCACGAACAGCTTGTGGGCATCCATGGCTGCGACCATAGGACCCAATCTGGTCCGCTGGTTGGGGTCGTCCAACCTCGATCTGGACCAGATTCCAGGCAGTGACCATCGCTGGGCTCATACTTAGGGTTTGGGTGACGCTCACGAACAACTCTTCAATAGACGATCTTAGGCAATGATAAGAGGAAGACAATTCTAATAATTCAACCATTTTCAATATTTTCATTGGCACCTAACAACTTTTTCATCCCTTAAAACTCTGGTTTACTTTCCAACATATTTTGGTCAAAAACGTTTTAGTTTTTAATTTGTTATTTTTTTAATTAATTTTAAGAACAAATTAAAGCACCAGCATCATCCGCTATGGAAAAAGATAATGACGATAACTTTCATCCCTCCAGTAACTCCATCATATTTTCGGGACATTTGGTGAGGTGAGTTTTATCCCCCGGAAATGCGTACATTATCTTTCTTGGGATTTAGCTTGACATTTAAATTAAAAGTAAGGAATTTTATGTGCTTAAGAGAAATTATTTTTATAAACAACTATTACTTTTCTTTTAAAAGTTACCAGACGGGAGAGTACAAATCCGAATTCCAAGCCTTCAACAATCTCGGGAAGGAAAATATCGGCCGGGACTTTTCAACTGTTCAACAATAGAAATTGATCAAGTGAACAGGGACAGGTTAGTATGAGACCAATGGTTCGATTGAATTTTACTATTATATTGCATGATTTACAGCATCACAAGCATCTTTTGCTAAGGATTATTAACTCGCTCTCTTATCTCCTTACACAAAACAATAGCAAGCTCTATCTACTAACTACAAACAGGTGACAGGAGGATGATGAGTTAATTTGTCACCTTTGCTCAGCCTATATAGCCAAAAAACCACAGCTCCTATACATAACCCTCAGCTGCTGCCAAGCGCTGCCGAGCGCTGCCGAGCGCTGCCGAGAGACTCCAACCACTAATCCAAAAGGAAATCTAGCTCGTTGGGTAGAGTAACTCTTTTTCGCAGTAGGGACTCGATCGTCGGACATTTCCTCTTTCTTCCGCCTCTAGGCCTGGATCAAAATTGCTCATCTAACTCCTCAAAATCACCCTGAACCCAAGGAGCCAAATTGCTAGGAATGAGAATCATCCAACTCTCATGTAGTAAAAAGCTGGAATTCAACGGCAGTAAAATGGAACGTCAATATTTGAGAGAACGAGAGAATGGGGCTCACTAGAGTGTAAACATGGCAACCAGTTTTCTCGTGATGGTCTCTCACGTGCTTATACGCAAACTTCTTGCCACAATCCTTATGGCCGCATACAAATGGCCTCACCTCAAGATGAACAGCCTTCACATGCTGACGCAAATTTGATTTCTGTCAACAAGAAAATAATCAGCTAATGTACACTCAGCAAGCACACGATAAATGAGCTCACGCTTCAAAGTTCCAAAAGATTATAATCCATAACCAGCCAGAATCTACTTAGTAGATGACCGCATCTTACTGTTGAAAAAATGCGCTGACAACCGTCAAAATCACATCTGAATGCCTTTGAATCAGTCGAATTTTTCTTCTCATGCGTGCAGAGATGCCGTTGGATATTCTTCCTCAACTGCTCAGTCCCACATATGTCACAATTGACTAATTGGTGAGCCGACCGCACGTGCTCCTTCAGGTAATCAACATTGTTGAAGTATTTCATGCATTCACTGTAAAAGCCTCCACAGTCTCTAGTTTGACTGCGCAGCAGTTGAAATGACGTTATTATCGAATAGCATGTTAAATAGTTCATAGATATCATTCGGCTTCACCAAGACACCTTCATAATTAAGTGACTCACCATGAGAATCCTCATGCTTTTGCAACTTCGATGCAAATTTGAAAACCTTTCCACACCCAACCTCCGGACAAACATGCTGCTTTAGAGTCTTACATTCACCAAACATCAATGGTTCCTCATCATTGTGAATTTCATTCAAGTGCCTCTTCATGTTCCCTTGATATGCAAATGACTTATCGCAACCATCAACAGGACAGCTGAAAATCTTGCCTTTATGCTGAAGAAAGTGACGAGCCAAATGGTCTTTTCTCCTATATTTGGCAAAGCAATCCTCTATAGAACATTTGAAAGGCCTTTGCACATGAATTTAGCATATTGACACATAGATACAAAGCATACCAAATCTCTAGACATAAATAGGGGGAAAAATGAACGATGCTTCAAACCTCAAGATAGAACATGCATGACCGAGGCTGACTTGATGGATCTTCTCAGGTGGTCCCCCAACCTGATACTAGTCCAATCAAGATACAAGATTGCAGCCTCTTGCATTTTGGAGTTCTTTTCGATGGGATCCAATGCTTCACGCCATTATCATATCATAATCATATGAGCCAACATACTTTTTCCCGCAAGGTCTTGATTTCAGTATACGCAAACTCGCAGTAGACAAATCAAAAAAAAAAAAAAAAGTTTCAATTTTCAACCAAAATTAGAACATTTTTATCTAAGAAATCCATCTTTGAAACCAGACCACACGAAAAGATTAATGCTTTCTCATGGGTGCTTGCATGTGATGATGCTTCACAAATTCACGGCATCACTATTCCACAGCCTAGAAAAATCATGTAAATCCCCAACGATAATATCCGTATTGCCGTTTCTGACACCTCATTAGAAGTTACAAATGTGAAGATTTTAAGAGTAAAGACCGAGCATCGTACATCAAAACTGTCTGTTCAACAAGACCGGTGCGACTGTAATCTGAACCCTCCACTTTACAAACTGTACCTCACCCTAGACCACCTCCATGACAGGTGTAATCAAGTCGAAACTTGACTAAAATTTTCAAAGAACTTGCTTTCATGTTGCATCATCAATAACAAAACAGAGAGCTCAATATACCTCGAAAGAATGGCCCAGCATATGCTGCCTCAAGTACGCGGGTTTCTTAAACGTGGCGCCGCATTCTTCGCAGGTATTATTAGCTTTCGCTCCCACCTTCCACTCGACCCCTTGAGCCATTGCCGCTTCCACCTCATCCCGATAAAGACCAAACCAACACGAAAACATTCAAACGCAAGCAAATTCCGCAACCGCAAAACCAGCAATTGCCGATCGAGCTAGTCAAATCGTAGCACCAGAACTCGCGGCCCGAAACGAACCGAGCTGCTTACTAAGCATCGGAAGGCGACGAAGCGAGGAGAACTGACCTGGTGGTGCGATTGGATGTGAGAAGTGATGAGGGACTTCTTGGACCTGAACACGTGGCCTGCTTTCTCGCACCTCTCTTCTTCCCCCATCTCTCTCGCGCCCGCTCTCGCCGATGTTGCAGAGCGGAGCTCGTCGTCTCTAGGATTTGCGAAGAAACCAGCCGAACCGACGTATATCTAAATGGAGCGGTGTCGTTCTGGGCCCAACTTGACCGGGTCCAAATTGGTGATGGGAATGGGCCTAAATTAGGCCCGGCCCAATAAGCTCGGAACATGAAGATGTACGGAGAGCGACGCTGAGGTTTTCGTTGCAGAGATTGCTGAGGGAGATTTTCCGCGACGGAGATGGAGGTTGACGACGGTTCGGAAGCACGAGGTAACGAGAAAGTTCTCGAGTCATTTCTTGCGTTATTCGAGATGTTCGAGGGTTGCTGAGCTCTAACACCTTCGAAATTTTTTCTTTCCTTCTTCTGGTGCTCGCCGTCGTGGGTGTTCGGAAGTGGAGGAGAAGGGGAAGCAATTGGTGGTGGTGCTGGTGGGAGCACCCGGTAGTGGCATGTCCACCTTCTGCGACGCCGTCGTCGGCGCTTCTCGGAGGCCCTGGGTCCGCATTTGTCAGGTCCGTCTCTCTCGCGCCCCATTCGTTTGATGAAATGCTTCGCTGGGCCTGGCTCTTTACATTCGCTGTGGAAGGTTAGCCTTTCCCTCTGTCGTGCCCTCGTGGTGCTTTTGGGTGATGTATGCTTGTTCTGCTTCCCTTCCTGGAGTCTTTGTAAATGGTTATCCCTGAAATTCTTGTTGTTTCTTTGTCGCTTGTAATGTCGACAGGTTCTTGCTTTTTAGTTTTTCCATGGTGAGATTAGAGTGTTGTAGGCTTTTGCGCGAGATGGTCGATACCCATTACTTTCCGCTTGTTCTTTGCAGGACACAATTGGAAATGGGAAAAGCCGGGACGAAGGCTCTGTGCGTCAAGAGTGCCTTCAGTGCGCTGAAGGATGGTAAGAGCGTCTTCATCGACAGACAGCGGGTAGGAAAATCAAATCAGATTTTCTATAATAAGCGAAAAATATTTTCAAATTCGTTCTCAAGTTTCAACTAAACACCAAAAAACATTACCATTTTCAAAAATACCGCATTTTTTATGAAATAAATGGAGCCTCAAATTTTAAAAAAAAATTAAAAATTTATCCATTAAATTTGTAATTGTATTGAAGTGTTTTAACAATATATATATATATATATATATATATATATATATTTTAAATCATAAGAAACAAAATTTTCTAGATTTGATTAAATAGAGAAGTGTTTTACAATATGAGTTGAGTCGGATACGGGTTAGGTCGGGTATGGGTCGGTAAATTTACATTGCTAATAAATGGGTTGTAAACGGGTTAATGGATCAATTTGGATTGGATCATTAATGACTCAACCTAAACTTGATCCGACTCACCTGTTTGACAAGTCTAGCTGTTTGTAATTAGCAATGAAATAATAATTTTACCATTGACAAACTCACTGGTATATTATCACTTGATTTTAGATTTTAGAAATGGATGAGTAAGTAAATGTTACCAACAAAATAATAGTTTTATTATGCACAAATCCGATAATAGACTAACACTTATTTTTTATATTTTATAAGTGGGTGCATGGATATTTGTAGGTTACCAATGAAATAACAATATTACTGTCCACAAACGCAACAGTAGAAAACCAATTATCGTGTTGTGATTTAGTTTTGAGTAGTAAATACATAAGTAGAACATTTATGGTTATAAGTCACCAATATTGTTGCAAAATATCGTCAATATACATGATTAGTAGAGAATGTGATTTTACCATTGTTATTTGAAATTTGATGAATGATATTACAAATTTACTATTGAAAGGAACATTATTCTCTATGGGCCGAATGAAATGTTTCATGATTAATAAACGACTCATCATGATCAAGACACGAAAAGGTCTTTGTCTCAAAATGGCGAGTTTCCTCTTGGAGTGGTGCTTGCAATTTCAAAGAGCAAAGGAATTATTTTAAGGGTGCATTTGTTTCACTAGAAAACTCAAAATAAGAAATAATCCATTGCATCGCTTATAAAAATGAATGAATAAAAAATATTTTCATCACTTATCAAAATAATTAGACAAAAATTGTTGTTGATAACAAAAATATTTTCTTTTGATTAACTTCTTGTAGTGATATAACCAATCATTTTCCGAGAATTATTTTTAAAATCTTAAATTTTTCGTGGAATTTCAAACAAGAGTGCAAGTTCCAAAAGTATTTTCCTTTTGTGCTACTTTTACAAGGCATCAGATGTGATAAACTACTTTGCAATTTCCGCTTGTTTTTTGGGCTACTAAGAGGATTAAGTTACTTCGGCCCTAAAAAAAAAATGGCTTATGTTTCGAGAAGCGAGACGCGGAACACCATCGGCCATGGCTCATGAATGCAATGAATAACTTCACTGAAGCTGCTCTCAATTGTCATCAACAATCTTGCAGTGGCTGCAAAGCCCTCTGGGACAAAGCTCACATGTATTCAAGCTCTGCATGAAGAGCTCATGGGCATCCATGGCCGTAGCGATGGGAACTGATCTGGTCCAAAAGCTGGGGGCATCCAGTAACCATCGCTAGGCTCATACACGAGGTTTGCGGCAGTAACCACTTCTGACTCTTTCAAGGACGGTCCTAGGCAATGATATGAGAAAGATGATTCTATAATTCAACGTGTTTAAGTATTTTTCAATTTTTCATCCTGTTAAAATATATCTCGAGTTTAAGTCCGAAGCGAAAAGCTGAATTTTGAAATAATTAAAAAAAAAAAAGGCTATGAAGGAAGCAGCCTCCAACTCGCCGCTTGGAACCAAAAAAAAAAAAGAAAAGTGGTGGGCCCAAGGTCAAAAGTTTGACCTTAGGCACACACACATACATATTAAACAGAATTCTTTTGCAGGTCTTCCTTCCTTCGGTAGGTTGCCGCCTGAAACCCTATGTAAAAGACGCCGCCGAAGTCTACATACGTGTTGAGCGAAGCCACATATTGAAGCGCCATTTACTCTGAGTGCCGTGGGTGTTCTCTGTTTGTGAGAGACGTCCGTAGGCATTGGGTGCTTGATAGCGGGTCTTCGTGTTTCTCGTGCGGCAAAGCTTATTCGTGATTTACATCCAAGAAAGATTGGTATATTGGGTGTAATTGGGGCTTGGGAAACATCGAGAGAGTGTTTAAGTGACTCGAGTGTGTAATCTCCTTGTATTGCTTGATCTATAGTGAAATTTGCTGCTGCTCTCCCCGTGGACATAGGTCTTTACGACTAAACCACATAAATCTGGTGTCCGATTTATTTTCTTCTTCTGTCTATATTATTGTTCGATCGCTCGTTTTTTCGCAACAATTGGTATCAAAGCCAGGCTTGGCTAAGTTGAAGCGAATTGATGGCAACAGAAGAAGTAAAAGTGAGAATCGACAGATTTGATGGGAAGGATTTTAGTTTCTGGAAGATACAGATTGAAGATTATCTTTATCAGATGAAACTGCACTTGCCCTTATCTAAGGAGAAACTAGAAACGATGAAGCAAGCTGATTGGGATTTGTTAGATAGACGAGCTATGGGTGTTATTCGGCTGACGTTGGCTCATAACATCGCGTTTAATATCTTGAAGGAGAAGACCACTACTGATTTGATGTAAGCCCTATCGGATATGTACGAGAAGCCCTTTGCAATCAACAAGGTTTATTTGATGTGACGTCTGTTTAATTTGAAGATGAGTGAAGGTGCATCAATTGCAAATCATATCAATGAATTCAATGTAATTGTTAGTCAATTGAGTTCAGTTGAGATTGATTTTGAAGATGAGGTACGTGCTTTGATTCTGTTATCCTCATTGCCTGATTGTTGGAATACTATTGTTACTGTTGTTAGTAATTCCTCTAGGTCAACAAGTTTGACGTTTGATGGGATTCAAAATTTGATTCTAAGCGAGGATATTCGTAGAAGAGAATCTGGCGAATCTATATCTACTGCTTTAGTAGGTGAAAATAGAGAAAGATCTGTAATACGTGTGGGTAAGAGTAGTACTAATATGAATAGACGTAGTCAATCTAGGACTACTAATGTTGTCTGTTGGAGCTGTGGCAAGAGGGGGCATCTTAGAAGGGATTGCCTTAAGTTGAAGAATGAGAATGGTAAGGGAATTATAGTTAATTCTGCAGATAATGTTGTAGCTGTAGTAGATAATGCCGATTATGTCTTGTCTGTCACTAATGATTCATCGCTTGATGGATGGATTTTGGATTTTGATTGTTCTTTTCATGTCACACCAAATAGAAACTGGTTTACTACTTATCAATGCATGGATAATAGTAAAGTACAGTTGGGGAACAACAATGAATGCGATGTCATCGGTGTTGGCAATGTTAAAATTAGAATGCATGATGGTATCGTGAGGACATTGACTGGAGTGAAGCATGTTCCAGAATTGAAAAAGAACTTAATTTCCTTGGGTGCCCTAAATTCAGCTGGTTGCAAGTATTCTTCAAAAGGTGGAGTTCTGAAGGTTGTTCGAGGTGCCTTGGTGATAATGAAAGGAATCAAACACGAAGGCCTGTATAAACTTCAAGGTGAGACAATGACAGATTTCGCCTCGGAGACGTCGGATGCATCTGTTCGAGAGTCTATTGACTGCTCGAGGAAGACTTGGGTATTTGTGCCAATGCACAAGTTTGATGCCGATGTCAGGATCACGCGGTTGAGAGCTTTGATCGAGATGGAGACTGGTAAGTCGATCAAGCATGTGCGGACTGACAATAGCATGGAGTTCTGCTCGGAGCTGGCAAATAAGTTCTACATGAAAGAGAGCATAGTGAAACACTGCACTAGTGCCAATAAATCACAACAATTTGCAGAATTGATGAGCAAAACATTACTAGAGACGGCCCGAAAAATGATCTCTAGTACTGGTATTGCTAGGAGAATCCTAGCTGATGTGCTTGGTACGATGAGCTGCCTGGTGAATAGATCTCCATCAACTGCTATTGAATGGCGGACTCCTCAAGAAGTGTGGTCAGGTAACGTTGCTGGTTATTCTATTATTAGAATGTTTGGTTGCCCATGTTATTTTCGAGTGAGTGATGGTAAGCTCGATTGGAGGGCAATGTGCATATTCCATGGCTATGCACAAGGTGAGTGGGGCAATCGGTTGTGGTGCTCGGATATAAATTCACCTGTTGACAGCAGAGAAGTTAGCCTTGACAAGTCTCCGATACTTCTGGCTAGGAGTGTTTGTGGCAATGTTAATATAGATTTGGACGGTGTTCAGCTTGAGGTGGAGTTGCAACCAGAAATTCTTGAGGTAGCGAGTATGAGTACTAGCAAAGTAATAGACACAGATGGTGCTCATAGTGAGGTGGAGCCTATAGAGCCAATGGTTGCTGTAACTGCTGAAATTAACAAGGTACGTATTCGATCTCCTAATAGATATGGATGCAACAATGGTTTTACTTTATCTGTGGTTGAGGAGGTTGCGTCGGAAAATCCTTGCAAAGCAGTTAAAGGTACATGTGGAGTTGGTATTCTGATGAGGTCCTCGATTATGGCGAAGTTCAAGCGAGACTTGGACTTGGATAATATCTGTGACGGTTGAGCCCATCGGGGGCTATGGGAAAGTAGCGGCAAAATTTGAATTTTTACGAAGTGATTGTAATTTGGCTCAAACGTTGAGCCAATGTGGAGATTGTTAAAATATGTCTCGAGTTTAAGCCCAAAGCAAAAAGTTGAATTTTGAAATAATTAAAAAAAAAAAAAAAGGTTACGAAGGAAGCAACCTCCAACTTGCCGCTTGGAACCAAAAAAAAGGAAAGTGGTGGGCCCAAGGTCAAAAGTTTGACCTTGGGCACACACATACATATTAAACAGAATTCTTTTGCAGGTCTTCTTTCCTTCGGTTGGTTGCCGCTTGAAACCCTACGTAAAAGACGCCACCGAAGTCTATGAACGTGTTGAGCGAAGCCACATATTGAAGCGCCGTTTACTCTGAGTGCCGTGGGTGTTCTCTGTTTGTGAGAGACATCCGTAGGCGTTGGGTGCTTAATAGTGGGTCTTCGTGTTTCTTGTGCGGCAAAGCTTATTTGTGATTTACATCCAAGAAATATTGGTGTATTAGGTGTAATTAGGGCTTGGGAAACACCGAGAGAGTGTTTGAGTGACTCGAGTGTGTAGTCTTATTGTATTGCTTGATCTATAGTGAAATTCGTTGCTTCTCTCCCCGTGGACGTAGGTCTTTACGACTGAACCACGTAAATCTGGTGTCCGATTTATTTTCTTCTTCTGTCTATATTATTGTTCGATCGCTCGTTTTTTCGCAACACATCCCTTAAAACTCTGTTTTACTTTCCAATAAGTTTAGGCCAACATCATTTAGTTCTTAATTTGTTAATTTTTAAAACTTTAAGAATTACTTATAGTGCCACGTCAGTATACCGCTTAAGCACCATTGACTATGTCATCCACCATTCAATGATAAAAATGGATTAGGTGAATAGTGATAGATCAGTATGAAACTAAAGGATTCTTAATTGAATTATACTATATTTCTTTTCATGCGTGTGGAGATGTCGTTGGATATTCTTGCTCGACTGCTTAGTCCCACATATGTCGCAATTGATTAATTGATGAGCCGACCGCTCGTGCTCCTTCAAATAGTCAACATTGCTTAAGTATTTCATGAACTCACAATAGAAAGCCTCCACAATCTCTAGTTTGACTGCATCAGTTGAAGAATCCTCCACAATCTCTATTTTGACTGCATCAATTGAAGAAGAATAGAGAGGGAAGAAGAATAAGAAGAAAGAAGAGAAAAGAGAAATAAAAAAAAAAAATGGGTTGGCTTGATTCTGGAATTGTTTGGGAACAAAAATCAACTTTTTTTTTTTTACTTCTCGATTCTATTCCAAATTTACTCTCGGAAACAAAAAAAATGGAAAATTATTCCCGAAAATAAAAATTTTACTAAACGAATTTCTCTTATAAATATACTCTCGGAAACAAAAGAATAGAAATTTTTATTATTTGGTCGGTTGCCAAACGCATCCTAAACAGCTGATGGCCATGTGCCAACTAATGAGAGGGTGAGAACGGGCGAGGCCTTGGCTTTGATTCGTTGGGGAGACTTTCCACGAAAGAATAACAAACGAAAAAAAAAATAAAAAAAAAAAAAAAAAAAAATATATATATATATATATATATATATTGTTGGAGCCTGGACGTTCTGGAAAATTGGGTGGTGTCATAGGGCTTGGGGCATGTCGCAGCTATTGGTGGGGTAGTGGACAACGCATTTGCAAATCACTTGCATTTATCCAAAACAATTATACTACAAAATATACGTTTTCTATATACTTGAAATCCAAATGTGTTTATTATTTCAATATATTTTTTTTCGATCCAAGAAAATTATTTCAATATAATTTCAAATTTAAAGAGTTGAAACCTTTCCAAAGTAATGTGTATCCAAACATAAATATTTTCCAAACATCAATTCATCATGTCCTTGTAGTGTGTTAGTTTGACCGGTATCTTGTCCCAGTTACAAGCATGTATTAATAAAAAAAAAAAAACAAACTTAATACATTTCTTCTAAATTAAGATATCGCTGTCTTAAGTAATTTCATCGAAAAATCATCGAGAGGCGAAGTGAACTCAAAATTTGATTTTAAAAACTACAATGCAAGATATTTAATTTGTTAGTCTTGCTCTTTAGAAAATTTTGGAAAAATATGAAGAAACCAAACAAAAAAGTAGCAAATTAGTGAATTCGTGCTGAGTCTTTTATATTATTTTTTGTTTCATTTCTTTTTTGTTTTGTTGAGAAATGTAAAAAAAAAAAAAAATTGATGTCTAAAGGGAATTGATACAATGGGACAATAAGGGCACGTTTGGCAACCATTCTGCTCTTAGGAACAATTTCTGATTAGATTGATTTTTTTTTTATTCCGTTCTCAATAACAATTTTTAAGCATTTTAAGCCGTTTGGTAACTGTCCAAAATTTTTATTCCCGGAATAGAATTGTGTTTGATCGTTTGAAAATTTTTAATCCAAATCATTTCCTTTTTATTTTTAAATAATTTTATTACTTTTTTCTTTATTTTTTCTTTTCTTTCTCTTCTTCTTCTTCTTCTTCTTCAAGGGTTGCTGGTCTCTAGCTAAGCCTTGGCTTGGCAAGCAGCCTCACCTAGATCTGGTGAGGCCAAGCTCGCCCAACTGTCAGTGGGGCTCGACCTCGCGGTGGCTCGGCGAGCCTCGCTAGTGGCCGGGGGAGGCCTAGGTGAGGCCTGCCTCGCCGGTGGCTGGGCGCACCGCTGGTGACTGGCGGTGGTGGACGACGGCAGCAATAGCGACAACGGTTAAAGAAGAAGAGAGAGGGAAGAAGAACAAGAAGAAAGAAGAGAAAATAGAAAAAAATGGATTGGCTTGATTCTGGAATTGTTCTCGAGAACAAAGAATGAACTTTTTGTACTTCTCAATTCTATTCCAAATCTACTTCCAGGAAAAAAAATATATAAATTTGTTCTTGGGAATAAAAATTTTACCAAACGAATTTTGTTCCAAATATACTCTCAGAAACAAAAGAATAGAAATTGTTATTATTTGCAAGTTGCTAAACGTAACCTAAGGAAATTGATCTTATGTGAGTAAGAGCGACAAGCGAGTGATCAAATTTTTAGCAAATGCCCTTGTGGGTTGAAAGAAAATATGACCTTTTTATATTCAGAAAAAATGACGGGCTCCTCATATTTTAATTAGGTGTTTCTTTTGTACATAAAACTTTCTCCATCTTGAAACAAATCCCCACAAAAAAAAAAAAAAAAAAAAAAAAAAAAGACTTTGATTGTCTCTCTTTCAAATTTCAACTTCAACTTTCAAAAATTGATTTGTTGGAGTCCTTCAACCCACAGAACCTAATCTTTCTTCACCCGCCTCCGATCATCAATTTTAGCGCCTCCTTATGAGCAGGTTTCCAAACATTCAAATCTATACTGCCACGCCCCAATCCTTGGGCATGCACGCATCCTTCTACTTGGTCGATTTTAGAATGCAATATCCCAAGACTATGTATCGCCGACCCTTTCATTTTTAATAGCACGTGCGGAAGCAGTTATAAATCCCCAGATAATAAAACGATGGGATAGAAAAGCAATGCCATATTTTTCATATTGAAATCCACAACCATACTTTTATACAGAGCATAACTCAAGTACTTCACAAAACTATTCACAACTTTCTGATCTCACTCTATTCACATAAAAACAAGGTTCACAAAAGAGGATGGGATCTCAATCCTCATCCAAGTCGTACTCAGGATCATCCTGATCCTCCTCTGACTCTTCTTCACTAAGCTCATTTCATTCAAGCTCTTCATCTTTTTCTGGCTCATCATCCTCTTCTGGTTCCTCCTCCTCAAGCTCATCTACGGGCCTGAAATGTTGTCCCACAACCGGGATGAGATTATGTCTCAGCAAGTTCTACCCCACTAAGACTCGATTAGGAAACCAATACACCACATGGTTGCCTAAGCACAGCACGAATCAGAAGACTTACCTTGGCATCCGTCCCAACCTGCAATTCAAGGTTATATGCATATGCCTCGTACATTTCATCAAGCAATCACTCATTTCACGACAAGCGGATCAAATCATTAATCAATCGACCTAGTTGATTACATGTCAGTCGAACCATTTCAAGGTCAATTCCAATCACCAAATCGCATGTACTTTCTCAGGCGCTGATTTCGCCAAGGTGATGTATCTATCGGATAGCACTCGTGCGTTCTTTAAGGTGTCGTTTTCACCAGTGATATTCTTAATCACCGAACCACGTATGTTCATAATAATGCATGTAGTAGACAGCACTCGTGCGTTCTTTAACGCACCGTTTTCACCAGTGATTTCCTTATCACCGAACCACGTATGTCTATACTAATGCAGATAATAGATAGTACTCGTGCGTTCTTTAAGGCGCCGTTTTCACCAGTGATTTCCTTATCACCGAACCACGTATGTCTATACCTCGTACCTGTTCGGTATCAGCCAAAAGTATTCTTAGTTCACTCTCATGATTCTTTCCGCTTTACAACTCTTCAAAGCATTATAAATGCTAAATAAGCATACTCGGCCATCTACCGATCAATCATTCAATTTCACTCAATTTCAATTAATTTAGGAATAATTCCTCGAATTGCACAATTAATTCAATTCCACGCAACGTAGAGCTCAAATAAATAAATGTACTGCACCACAACAATCAGCACGAAATTTCGGTCGTTGGCTATCCTCGCCTAATTTCCAAAAAATAATTAATTAAATAATTAATTTCAAAAATTAATAAATAAATACTAAAAATCCAATTTAGGCCCGTATTGCCTAATTGAAGCCCGATAAGGGTCAAGAAAAATACCGAGGTGCATTCAATAAATAGTAGAGGCAATTCTCTAGCTAAGTACGCTAACCACCTAGCTAATATGTAATGCAATTAACTAATAATCACTAACCCATTCTAATATAACCACTTAATTCTACTTAATTAACACTAATCAACCATTAAGCATAATTAGTCTACTAAGCAAGGATTAGTGAGATTACTCACTTGCGCAAAGCGAAGACCGGGACATTGCAGCGACGACGCAAAGGCGGCCAAATTCCAAAATTTCGGCGGCGACGACGAACTCTCAGGCCGGGCCTAAAACGGGCCCAACAAATCTCAGCCCAAATATGAGATTTGCTTTTGAACTTGGGCTGGGCTTCACTTGACTGAACAAGCCTTGAATAGGTTGTCCTCACGGGCTTCTGATTTTGTTGGGCTTTGCTGGACTGGGCTGACTTCAAGTGGCTAAGCTGTAATTCACATGGGCTTGGAGACTGCTGGACTTGCGTTGGGCCATTGATGCGGGCTAATAGTGGGCTGAAGACTTCAACTGGGCCAAAGACACTGTGAAGATGGGCCTCGTTGAACGTCGATGGGCTGAAGACGGGAGGTGTCCACAATGGAGTGCTGGTCATCTTCGAGGGAAGCAGCGAAGACGGTGCTGGGTCAACAAACCGGCAGAGGGAGCAGCTTTGTTTGACCAGTGGGGACGCGTGGAGCTTCCTTCTTCGGTGGATGGTGATGCTGGCGGCTTATTTGTGCGTGGGCGTGGGCTGAAGGCACAAGTGAAAGAAGCAGCAACGGTCGGCGCAAAGCAGGAGTTGTCTCGGTTGTTGACGCTGGAGAGGGTGAGCTGGCAGCGTGAGGAACGCTCAATGGATCTCGCGGCTTCACGGCAAGAGGATTGACCAAATGAGTTGGGGCTTGGACGCGTGGAGAGAAGCACAGCAGCGAAGAAGAGGTCACGGGCGCTGTTGATGGAAGGAGGAGACGCGGGGATTGAAGCAACGTGTGGGTTGAATGAAGCTGCTAGCTTCTTGCTGGCTTCTTCGTTGCTGCGGTGTGCGAGATGGAGCGGAGATGAGACGTCCCAGACGGCAGCAAGAGAGAGAGAGAGGATAAGAGAGAGATAAGTGAGGATAGGGATGAGGGGCCCTTGGTCCAATTTTTTCCACAACAAAAATCTCCCAAAATCCTTCTTGACCAAGTAAAATCCCTTGGCCTCCAATGAGCCACACATGCACCTCTTCTAGAAGCCGAAATGGTCCAAAGGTTGTGGCTTGGTGGGGGTACACGAATTTGGGGGAGGATGGACTCAATTGTACATCAATTCTCTCTTGATTCACATTCAATTGATTCCCACAATTTCAAGTGGTACCTCGATGCCTCAATTGATAATTTTTCTCATCCAAAAACCCATCTTGCGTCTCAATTTTGCAATCGAAAACCATCTTCGGCATTTTCTGCACTAAAACAATCCGATGACGACTTTTTCCTAGAAAGTGTCAGTTGTCAGAAAAATCTTTTGAGACTGAGTCGTGGGTCCTAGAATTTATTGTGACATGACAGAATCTTCAATTTTCTGAAATCGGATTTGAATTGGCGGTTAATTTCCATTCGGCGCGTTTTTAGCGTGACCTAGACTATCGGGTAGTTTTCAGAACTTTTTAAGGCAAATGACCCGTGGTCGATTTTCTTCGAGCCACAATGAACCCACTCGACTCAATGACGACTCTTGATTGTCGTGAAAATCTCAAGGATTCAATTACGGACACAGAGTACCAAAACGACGGTGAAATTAGATTAGTGTCAGTCGATGAGAATTTTCCAATTTAGTGGAGTCACCCACGATCGGCCACACATCTCAGTCGAATAGACCTATCTCTAATCTCAAATTGATTTTTAACTGTGCCGTAATGACCTCTAAAGGTGAGCACGGTTGAGAAGCCGATTCCTAGTCGAATTCTCAAGTTTATTGCCTTAAAATTTCTTAATTGCTTACTCAGATAGTCTAGTTATCTCAAGAGTGATCGACTTTGAGAATAGCCCTATAAACGCATCAATGAAATGCCCGATTAATTCCGTAGAAAACAGGTTGAAAAATTCAGAATGTCACATATACTATATCAAGTAAAGTGAAAGTGCAACAGAAACTATGAATAAACTAAAAGACACTCTAATCAAATAGACATTGAGTTACATGTCAGCCCCACATATTGTTGAAATCTAGAGCGAGTACGGAGTCCGATTCAACGAGAACCAGTTTGAATCGGTCTTTTAAGCTTTGTTATTAAAGAAAAAGAAATTTGTACTCACAAGGCTTGTGAATTAGGTCTTTTAAGCTTTATTATTAGTGAAAATTAAATTTGTATTCACAAGATTTGAACCATGGTTTTCAATGTGAATAAATATTTGCATAACCACTTGACCAAACTAACATTCGTGAAAAGAAATAACAATTATTTTTTTTATAATCTAGTTTAAACATTTTACCAAAATGAAGGAAAGTGGCAATTTCCTGAGGAGAAATGGACGATGCAAGAGCTGGCAATCCCTGACCCAATCGGTTTGGTTTCCACGGGAATTATAGAGTCAGTTTTAGGCTAAAGGTCGAGAACCGATCTACTAGGAAATCGATACTCCTAATGCATTCTAGTGAATTGTCATATTATTATGAAGTTTTTTTTTTTCTTTTGTTTTTTTGTTTTTTTGTTTTTTTGTTTTTTTTGTTTTTTTTTTTTTTTTTTTTATCAATGCATAACGAAGTCAACAAAATGTAAAGGGAATTGAGGATCGCGAGTTCTTGAATTTAAACAGATTATAAAGTTGAGTATGCGATAGTGGAGACAGGCGTCACGGTTAATGGCTAGTTTATGGGTTAGGACTTTTTTGGTTAGTGACTAATTCGGTAGTGGTTAGTGTTCTTCAGGTGCTTTTTACAGGAGGTGTAAATTAGTCTCTGAACTTGGTGGTTATGTTATGTCTTGGGTTGCAATTGCAAACTAGACGATGCACATCGATACCCATGTAAAAAGTGCTTATCCTTAAGAGAAATGGGATAATGACTCAATAATGCACAGCAATGTTGCCGCCCTTTCCTCTTTCCATGTCTAAAACATTTAAATGCCATACAGTGCACAATACTGGTTTTTTTTTTTTCTTCAATCATATGAAATGAATGCAAATTGATGGTCACCCTATCTAGACATTGGCTCATGCCGCCAGTCTCTCCCTGGCGATCGTGATGCGACCATTGCCACTTGCAAACCATGCACATAAAACACAAACAAACATGCGCGCGTGCAACTAATCACAATAGCACACGTCTTGGGATTGTCAATTTCGAAGGTGCGGCAAACCGGGTTTTTACATCCTTTTAGGCTACGTTTGGTCGTTCAGATTTCTACTCGGAATAGGACTGGATAGGATAGGATATGAAATCTTGTGATTTTTTTATATCCCGTCAATTGTTTGGTGAATCGCAGTATTCAAGTCGGATATATTCACATTATATCATATACATTATATATATATATATATATATATATATATATATATATATATATATATATAAACGATATATCATTATAAATGAACATAAATGTTCATAAACGGATATGGTGAAAATCTCTCATAACATTATTCCTTAATTTATTTTTTATTTTTTATTTTATTTTTCCTCTTTTTTATATTATTTTCATTATTATTTCTTTTTTTCCCCTTTCATCATTCTTTAATAAAATTTTATCAAGTAGTAAACTGTACTAACATACCTAAAATACAAAAATACCTAAAATATATAATACATATAAATATTTAATTTATAGATTGAATGTTTATTATAAGATAGAATTAAAGTTGAATATATAAATTAAAATAAGATTAATTAAAAATAAATTTTTATTTTTATTTTTTAATTTCTTAAATTAGAATTCAAATATTATTTATATTGAAATATAATTTCAATTTTGTTAATTTAATAAGTTTGTTATTCAAGAAAATAACTTTCCTATTATGGACATTAGAAATCATATCCACATTTATCCCACCTCCCCCATGGGATAATTTTATCATGTCTATATCCCCTTTATATCTGACTTTATCATATCCTGAGCGAGCACCAAACGTAGGATAGAATAAATCATATCATATCCCGAATTTTATCCCGACTGCCAAATGCAGCCTTAACTCTTGTCAGAAAATGTGCAAAAAGGCCCTCACCAGCCTTTTTTTCCAACTGATATTGGCACTCCATATTACCAATTTTTGCTACATCAGTTGTGCCCTTCAGTAAAGCTTAAGAGAATCACTATGATGATGAAGGACCTGATTGTATAAACAAATCAAGTTGAAGACTGGACACATTAATCAAGTAAAAAATAATGGAGCTAATTGCATAAATAAATTAATGGCCCCAATCACGCATTTCACGTCAGTTTGGGGAAGGGACGCAACCTTGAAGATGAGCTTTTTGGACCCAGAACTGAAATGGCCCTTTGAAATGTCCCCAAACATGGTAAATTTCAACTTCCAAATGCAATTGGGTATGCAAATTGCAAGCTATCCATTGGACATGTAGAAGAATCTCTCTCTCTCTCTCTCTCTCTCTCTCTCTCTCTCTCTCTAATTGAGTCATATGCTTTGTTGCCCTTCGATCACAATGCCAATTGGTACGTCCTGCCTTTTTCACTTGAAATATATAATATCTTTTTTCCTAGAATTTTTTTTCCATTTTACATAGGAGCAATCAAAACATTACAGAGTGAAGTTAGTACCTAATTAAAACGATAAATTAAAGAAAACTTCGCTAACATTATTCTTTTTAAGTCTAGAAGGGAGATTGTTAAAAAAAAATGAAGATTTGATTTTTATCTAATTAAAAGCCTAATTTGCAAGCTCATGAGCAGTGCCATGTTAGGCCTACAAGCCCACTTCATCCTCCATCCCGGATTGCTGCGAAGTAGAAAGTGAGGGTTCAAGATGAAAGGTTGAATACTCCCATGGTGAAGCCCCTTTTGTTGAATGGCATCGTTCGAGACCTTGCAATCACTTTCAAAAATCACTTGATGCCAATGGAATCAGCAAATTTGCAAGCGAGAAGAAGAGCCGTAGCTCTGCTTCCATCGACGAGTTTCGTCTTCCACATCATATCCACGATTGGATAACTAAGCCTCTCCCCAATTGTGCAATTATACATATGGGCCATTTGCTATCCTTCTTTTCAGCATCTACATTAAACTTCAACTCTTGATCTAACGGTGGAGTTAGGAGTTTGTCCTTTCCCTAAGAGAATTGGCTTACTTGCTTAACTCAACTCCATTCCCATCCATAAGCATGTTTGAAAATTCCATAAAATATTGTATGACAAGTGTTGGGAATTACTGATTCCCTAAAACGGATTCGACACTAAATCAAACCCCTAAAACGAATGCGGAAGACGAGCCCAAATACAAACATGAATCACCGATCCTAAGGCACATCACATAATCGAACGTACCTTGTTTCCACAGACTAAACACCGATGTTGATTTGAGGAAGAAAAACTGATCCCATTCTATCCGATGATGTACTATCGCCTTGAAGGGGAGAAAAATCCGTCTCCTTTAGGATACTGTTCTCTTAGGCTTTTAGGAGGGAGAGAGAGGGAGGAAAAAAAAACTTACGTACGTTGAAAAGGTACATTCCTCTCTTTTCTTTTCTCTCTTAAATACGTCTCCTCCAAGAGACGTAACTCTTCAACGTTATACGTTCCCCCAAAAGTCATAACTCCTCAACGTAACACCTCTTCACATCTCAACCCTTCATACATGGGCCCTTATCTTGCGGGCCGGGCTTTTAGGCCCAACATGGGCGAACGAACCCTCTAAGGCCCATCAACATAAATAAAAACCATCATCTCCCACTCGCACATGGTGGGCCGAACAGAATCCTCTTTACCTCTCTACAACATTCATACCGGTGAATCATCCGTGCGACCAGCATACTTTGAGAGCTCGTTGCTATACATCTGTTAGGAATATATAGCAGCTCATAATGGACATCACACTCTGAGTAGATTTAGTATGCAGTACCCTAGATCGATCGATCACATTTATATCTCTCTTGATCTCCTTTTAAATAATGATTTATTGTATTCACAATTATGATTATCTCATAAACAATCATAATTGGTCGACCAATGAATACAAAACTAGAATGTGATTCTCCAAAATCGATCTTCATCTTTCCTTGAAACTCTCAATTTCAGTTCAACTTGCTTTTCTAGAAATGTCCCATTAGATCAAATCAATTTGATGATCATTGGCAACATCCTAAGATAGTAAACACTGAATAGAAATCTTGAGAATAAGTAAGAGTCATGAGGGCACTAAATTGAGGAACTCTTTTCCTCAAGAGTTTCACACGGCACAAAAAGTTGAGATAAAACTTTTGCCACTCTTATTGGTGGTCTCATGCATACGTAGTATGAAATACGTATTATGGTATTAACTCCTTTCCCATGGAGCATATGTCTACACCTTCAATACCGTACAGATGATAGTTCAGACATACATAATGTCTAACTTGAGTTCACATATATACTCATTCACAGGATTCATCAGAACTCACATCTGGCATCATAGACAGATAAAGTAAAATATGTGGGTTATTTTACTTTCGGACATTGCATAATATTTATTAAACTTGAGCTCTCGATTATCACCTAGATAATAAGCTTAAAACCGTCTCATTTCTATTTATCACATAGTAAATAGAGGCGATTACCCGTGTGAGTGGGCTAATCTTTTATCTGTCCGACATACTTTCTCAACTTTATATAATGCACTAAGCATTAAGATGCATAAACGTCAAACAAAGATTCATAGGCATTAATGATGAAAAAAACACAAATTCATTATATGTGAACACTTCGGGGAAATTACAATATTCAATACATCAGCCTCTACGCAGTCCTAGAGATTTTACATGACCACAAAACACATCTCTAGGTATTGGTTTTGTCATAGGATCTGCTACCATTCTATGCATACATAAGTTCACATCTTTTCATGCAACCATATCCTTGACAAAATTATACTTGATATCTATATGTTTGGTCTTGCCATGATATTTTGGATCTTTGGTGTACGCTATAGCTGCTTGGCTATTAAAGTTACCCAATAATGGATTTGCAGCATACCTAATAACACCTAAATGATCCAAAAATCTCTTAAGCCAAACACCTTTTTGTATTGCTGCTGATAATGCCACGAACTCAGCTTCCATCGTGGACAAGGCTATATACGTTTGCTTTTTACTGCTCCAAGATATGGCGCCATTATTCAATAAGAAAGCAAAACCAGAGGTAGATTTTCTTTCATCTAAATCTCCTCCCCAATCAGCATCTGAATAGCCTTCAAGTCGCGGATCCTTTCCTTGGTAATTTAGCTTGTAATCAGCAGTTCCCTTCAGATACCTCAGTATTCTTTTAACGGCCTTCCAATGTGCTTGACCTGGATTAGATTGGTATCTACTCACCATTCCAACTGCAAAACATATATCAAGTCTTGTACACATCATAGCGTACATTAAGCTTCCAATGGCACTAGCATAAGGAACATGTTTCATTTGTTCCTTCTCTTGTAAAGTCCTTGGACACAGTTTATGGCTCAATCCTTCACCTTTTACAATAGGAGTATCAATGGGTTTACAATCTTGCATACGAAATCGTTCAAGAACCTTATTTATGTATGTTTCTTGCAAAAGAGATAATGATCTCTTCGAATGATCTCTTGAAATCTTAACTCCAAGGATGTATGCAGCCTCACCCATATCTTTCATCTCAAAGTTGGAAGATAACCAACTCTTGACAATGTCAACAAACTCCCTATTGCTTCCGGCAATTAGTATATCATCAACATATAATGATATGATCACAAATTGATCTTTAGATCTTTTGATATATACACAATGATCCTCATCAATCATTGTAAAGCCATATGCCATTATGGTATTATGAAAACGTATATACCATTGTCTCGACGACTGCTTAAGGCCATCTATCAATCTCAAAAGTCGACATACCTTTCCTTCTTGGCCTTCCATAATGAAACCAGCAGGTTGTTCCATGTATATTTCTTCCTTTAATTCTCCATTGAGGAAAGCAGTCTTTACATCCATTTGATGTAACTCAAGATCCATATTAGCCATTATTGCCAGAATAATGCGAATCGAGGTAAATCTTACTACAAGAGAAAATGTTTCTTCATAATCAATTCATTCCTGTTGATTATACCCCTTCACCACAAGGCGAGCCTTATGCCTTTCTATCAAGCCATCAGCTTTACGCTTTATTTTGAGAACCCATTTGTTCCCAATAGCTTTGCGTCCTTTTGGAAGATCAACCAATTCCCAAACATTGTTTGACTTCATTGACTCCATTTCCTCTTCCATTGCATGCATCCATTTTTCCTTACTATGGCAATTTAAAGCCTCATTAATATTTCTTGGCTCATCCTCATCTTGTGGAGCAACCATAAAAGTTTTCCCTTCAATGTCAAAACGTCGACGGGGAATACTTTTGCGACTTGTTTGCCGTATGGGAGATTGTGCACTTTATACATCATTCCCCATCATGCTCCCACTCGGATTAGATAATGACGACATCATCTCATCATGTGGTTGTAATTGAGAGTGAGTTGAATTAAATTCATCACTTCTCATGTTACTCCCACTTGGACGAACTCCATTAAGTTCATTATCTTGATCCAAGGTTTCAAAGAGGGAGTAATCCTCACCTATTTCGCCCTTCTTAAGAAATTCATTATCTAAGAATGTGACATCCCGTGATTCGAATTCAGTTATACTTCCACTTTCCTGCTCACCTATGAACACATACTCTTTCGAGTGTTCAGAGTATCTTATGAAAATACTCTTCTTTCCTCTAGGACCCAATTTCCCAAACTTGTGAGAGGGCTCATGAGTATAGGCAGCACAACCCCATGATTTAAGAAAACTTAAGTCCGGTTTTCTGCCTATCCATAACTCATATGGAGTGGAAGTAACTGATTTGGAAGACACTCGGTTAAGTATATAGGCAGCATTTAACAACGCATCACTCCAAAAAGTGATAGGTAAATTAGCATGCGCCATCATGGATCTAACCATTTCCTATATGGTTCTGTTCCTTCTCTCCGCAACACCATTTTGTTGAGGAGTATATAGAATAGACAACTGTCTTTCTATTCCTTTTTCATCACATAATTTTCTGAACTCATCAGATAAATATTCTCGACCTCGATCGAATCACAATACTTTTATTTTCTTGTCTAATTGATTTTCTACCAAGTTCATAAACCTTTTGAAACAACTCAATGCTTCAGATTTATGAGAAATCAAATAGACATATCCGAATTGAATATAATCATCTATAAATGTGATGAAATAAATAGCCCCATGCCTTCCTCTCACATTCATTGAACCACAGGCGTCAGAATGGATTAATTGCAAAAGAAATTCAGCTCTTTTACATTTTCCAAATGGTTTTCTTGTCGTTTTCCCTGCTAGGCAATGCTCACATATGGGCAAATCGACTTTTTCAATATTGCCTAACAAGCCCTCTTTGGCTAGTCTATTCATACGTTGTTGGCCAATATGGCCAAGTCTAGCATGCCACACACTCACATGATTATCATATGAATTAGGAGACGTGAAAAGGGAATAACAAACATTGGCATTACTATAGTCAACATTTAATACAATAAAAACATCTAGAAAATAACCACAACCATAGTAATTTGTATCCAAATACAAATTCACACCACTATTATGGAAGTTCATATTAAAACCAAGCTTAACCAACACTAAAACAGACACTAAATTCCGACGAATCTCCGAAGCATACAACACATCATGTAGGAACAGAGTGCGTCCACCACGCATGTTCAATTGACAGATGCTAATTCCTTTTACTTCTACTCTGGAGTTGTTTCCTACATAGATCCACTTAGTTCCAGTCGGTACTCATCGGAATTCCACGAAGGATTCTCTATCCTTCACTACGTGGTCTGTCGTTCCTGAATCTACAGTCCACAAAGGATTAGACTCAGTTAAGAATACAGAACTTGACACATAAGCAAAGTTCTCAAAAGTACAAGGGGTGTATACCTTCTTTGGCTTGCGACAATTACGAGCATAGTGACCCTTCATGTCACAATTGTAACACTTCACCCTTGTTAGCTTCTTCATTCGAGGATGCTTTCCTCTTTCATGTTGGCCAAGCTTTGGTTTCTTCCCTGAAGAACTTGCTCCCTTGCCTTTCCTCTTATTGAACCAGTTAGGATGTTTGCGCGTAGAGCTCGAAGCTCCATGTGAGCTAGAACCAGCATGATAAATTTCAGCTTCCGGCTTAGCCACCAAGAGGCGGTCCTCTTCCAGCTCAAGATGACGCACTGCATCCTCAAAGGTTTTGATATTCTCATTATGGGTCAAGTGTACCTTCATATGCTCCCAACTCTGAGGCAAGTAACGAATCACTGCTTGCACTTGCTGCTCATCAGTCAAGACATGGCCAGCATCTTTCAACTCATTAATCATGTTTGACATCTTTCTAAGGTATTGCTTCATGGTCTGACTATGAGGCTTCTTATAAGAGTCAAACCTAATAGTGAGTTGTCTTAGTTTGGTCACCGAAGTATGACCAAACCTTGCTGCCAACGCTTCCCACATTTCCTTGGCATTCTCAAAACGCATGAACTCTCGCATGACGTCATTTTCCATGTTACTCAGCAACGTAATGCGAGCAAGGGAGTTCTTTCTTTTCCATGCAGCAAAAGCATTCTTATCTCTCTTATGTTACGCAGTGTTTCCTTCTTCAGTTTCTACCATGGTCAGGTTAAGAGCTTCTAGTGCCTCTTGCTCTTCTAGCACATATTGGATTTTCATATGCCATATTTCATAGTTATCGCCATTAAGCTTCTCACCTTTGTTTAGCTCAACGACTATGCTCTTTGTGGCTGAAGCCATTGATCTGAACATATCAGACATATATGCACGAATTATTAATGCTTATCATTTATGCATCCATTTTGCACAAAACCATCATATTAATGAATAATTTCAAGTAAGGTTTTAGAATCAAAAGGTCACTATATTTCCAATCATCATCCAAAATCCTAACTTGGAGTTATTATTAATATAACATTCTATGCAAAATAAATTCTTTGAAATTACAAAAATTTCTATGAACTACCCACAACAGTTGATAATAACAAAAAGCAAATAATATTTGATATCAAACAATGATATAATAATAATGCTTTCACATAATACAACTAACATATCAGTTGCCACACCAACAACAACTAGGTAGAAAACATTACATAAGATGTCCACAAAGCACACTAAAATAAAAACTAGCCAAAACATCCTAACACCAAGTCAATATATGAACTGGGAAAGATCCTCTTTTGTTCAACTTCCTGATCTTTTCTTTTGTAACAATCCAGTAATATTCATCTATAAAAGCCATCACAAGACTCCTATACGAAGTAGCTTTGTTGACTTACCATAAGCGATTCAACACTCCTTGCCATTCTGGTGGAAGAGTGTTCATGAAAAATCGCACCATCTCAGAATGTGGCATGGGACGACCATTCCATATGACCTTTTGTATTTTCCCGTTGACTTCAAGAACGTGATCAATTAAGTCACCACTCTCCCATCAATGATCAGTCAGCTCAGCTATCAACTTAGAAAGCCTTTTCTTTTGTTCATCGGTAATTGCACGAATAGGTGTGCACAACTTAAGGGGAGGCATTATTCCTGCAATAAATGCAGAATAAATAAAGGATTACATATAATCCACATAGACCTAATTGGAAAAAGAAACACATTCTTTTTTTTTTTTTTTTTTTTTTTTTTGGGTCAATGGTCAACTGGGGTCGGAGTCAACAGGTAGTCGAGTCGGACCGGACGAGTCGAGTCAGACCAGACGGCTCGATCGGGCCGGTCGGACTGGGTTGGACAAACCGACCGGCACGTGCCACGCACGTGCCTGGTTGATGTCATGATGACGTCAGCTGGCGCGTGCGTGGCACGCGCCTGGGGCCGAAACAGCCCGCGCGACGCATGCGCTTGCGGGGGACTGAATCGGCACCCCTGTTCGTTTTGGCTGCGCGTGGCGGCGCGTCCGATAGCCTCCGGCGGCGATTCGCGACTCGTTTTTCTCGTATGGACGAGAGCTTCGACCCTGCGCTATCAAAAACGAATTTCAACTTGCAGAAAATCATAAAATAGGGCGAACAGTGCGCAGGTGTCAGGTTTTTCCGTCCTCAATCGACCGGCAGCGGCTTTTCTCAAATTTCGACCACAAAAATAATTTAATAACATAAAAAGGGGATTGGGAAACATGAACTATGGCTCTGATACCATTGTTGGGAATTACTGATTCCCTAAAACGGATTCGACACTAAATCAAACCCCTAAAACGAATGCAAAGACGAGCCCAAATACAAACATGAATCACCGATCCTAAGGCACATCAGATAATCGAACGTACCTTGTTTTCATAGACTAAACACCGATGTTGATTTGAGGAAGAAAAACTGATCCCATTCTATCCGATGATGTACTATCGCCTTAAAGGGGAGAAAAATCCGTCTCCTTTAGGATACTGTTATCTTAGGCTTTTAGGAGGGAGAGAGAGAGAGGAAAAAAAAAACTTATGTACATTGAAAAGGTACATTCCTCTCTTTTCTTTTCTCTCTTAAATACGTCTCCTCCAAGAGACGTAACTCTTCAACATTATACGTTCCCCCAAAAGTCATAACCCCTCAACATAACACCTCTTCACATCTCAACCCTTCATACATGGGCCCTTATCTTGCGGGCCGGGCTTTTAGGCCCAACATGGGCGGACGGGCCCTCTAAGGCCCATCAACATAAATAAAAACCATCAACAAGCTTGACCACCTAGAAAAGATTTGGAATTGTCTGATCATGTGATGTTGCATTCCTACAACGCGACCTTTGAGTACAAAGAAGAGAAATATTTATGTGATTGTCCTTAATCTACTGTAAGAATATAGTCTGTCATTGGTCACAAAAAAAATAAATTAGAAATTACTCAAAGCCCACTCATTCAAGAATTTAAGGCTTGCAACATGTTGTTACTCTTACAACAGTCGAAAGACTGTTATGTTCATAAAGTGCTACAAAGAATTTATGCATAAAAGGTGAAGAGTTTGATTATATTTCTAGTATCCATGATTACCTTTCATAATGGAGAAGGCGAAGCCTCAACCTCATCATTCCAAAAATCGGACTCCAGAAATATTTGCCTTCGAGGACTCAAAGCCATGAGGTGAATATTAGGTTGGTCAATTTCATTCAAATGCACACTAATGCAAATTCTAATCTTTGTGTATTAAAGGCTGTTTTTACATGGTATACAAGACCCTGAAAATTGATCATCAGAATTCGATCTAAAATTGCCTAAGGATGCAATTGACCTTTTGGTCCACCAAGAGTGAGAAAATAATATCCTGGTGTAACAAAATGATTCTACAACATGCTTAGTATATTCAACTTCAAATTTCCATTTTCAAGATATTCCATTCCTTCACAATATTCTAGATCATATATATAAATTGCTTTTAGATGCTAGCAAGTTGTGACCCAACAACGAATAATGCCAATGGTTCCGTTGGTACCCCTTATGTGAAAATTCTTGATGGGCCTAACATGCCAATTAATGCAAATAATCTGTCAAGATTAGCATTATTGTCTATGGGCAAGATGGCCGATTATCCATGCTAAAAACCTATATAGTTTTCCGAAGAAGTTCGACAACAATTAGGTTTACTCATGGGTGCTATTCTACATATTTATAGGAAACCATACCTGAAAGGATCGATAATCAACCATTCAAGAAATTTATGTTTGGGAAAATTTCTATGATATATTGAAGATGACAAAATAATCAGAGGCTACAAATATGTGCATTAGTTGAGTAGATCATGTGAAAGAAGTACAAGCCAGTGTCATAATAGGGTGTCTAAAACTTATGCGTTTTCTATTGCTAACGCGTGAATTTTTGTCCGACAAATCGTACACTCAATTATTGATTAAAAGTCAATAAAATATGAATGAAAAAAGAAATGAAATGAACGAAATAAATAAACAGATATAAAAAAATAAAAGGGACCTCTCGCGCGCTCTCTCTCTCACGTACACTCCCTGGGCACGAGGAACACACGCAGACTGAGAAAATCTCTTTCTCGTCTTCACCGCTCTGAATCAAATCCAGTGCCTTAGCCCTCGGTGCCTACTCTCCGCAGGGTTTTTCGATCCTTGTCGAATTCGTTACATCCGGTCGAAGCTTCTTCATCGATCTCAGACTAGAGCCAGTTGCAGATGAACTCCGTTGGATGGATTTTATCACTGCCGAGCATCGCCATTAGAGATTATCGTAATCTGCGTCTGATTTCTATCATCTTCGTCCTCCGATGGAGGAAAACGGCGGTGACACACGATTTCAGTACAATATTAGTTTGTGTTAAGTTTTTATTGTTCGTTTGTTCTTGTATAGGTTGATACCTTGCCTCTTGCCTGTCATTTAAGATAATCTTTTTCAGAATTGCTTTCTGTGAGTTCAATTCAGTGTACGTTCTGGGAATCAACGAGGACTGAAAAGCATGGACAGTATAAAACAGAGAATAGATGCGTTCGATGTTGAAGTGCTCATACAGGTGTAATTCAAAAACTGATCAGTGAAAATCAGCCCAAACAAATCAACCTAAATGTTATAGTAATACGGTTTCAATCATGTCAATTCGACCGTTTCTGATTTGGGGGATTTGGCCCGCTACCGGTCCGAAGATCGCCTTCATGGGCTGCGCAAACTGGACTAAGACCAAATTAAACCCTCTATCTATTTATTTATTTATTTATTTATTTTTGTTTATATATAATTTTCCTTGTTTTTGAATAAAGATTGCCTAAAGTATTGACTAAAAATTAAGTATCAACGGTCCTTCCATCCTCTTAACATGGCGAGTTTCTTTTTTTTAGCGGTAGTTGCTCACTCTCAAGTCTCATATTGGAGATTTGGTTGCCAACTTGCCGTCCCATAAGCCTATGACCACCATGAGACCGTGCGCTCTAGATGGATGTGCCTAAGAGAAATAGAAAATAATGTGTGTGTGAATCTTTCCACGTTAGTTTGGCCCAAAAAGGCAAATAAACATTTTTTTTAAACGGCATTTAATTCGCATGAGAAAATATGGTCACGAGAATGGCTCAAAATTTGATAGACATTTTTTTTTAAAGTACGAAGACCGTATTATGAACAAAAAGAAAGTAAAGGAAATATTTTGAATTTCAAGTGAGAGTACAAAATTTTGATTATACTTTACTCCAAACTTACTGTATAGGCCATTGTTGATGATAGCTACTTTGCAATTTTCTCCCGCCTGATTATTATGGGCTACAAAGAGAATAAGCTTTTTGGACCTGAGTAGATTCTTAAAAGGCTCAATGAGGAAACAAACAGGAAAAAATTCTGGAGTTTGGATAAGACTTTTTCTACCCCTTTCATCTTTTAAATTGAGACCCCGCTCTGTCCTCCGTATTCCCTCTCTATCGGAAAGATAAAGATAAACAGGAAATTAAGGGGCCTCACGGTGGGGAAGGTAGACTCCACGTCAAGGTGAGCTTGCTTGCCCTGACTACCGCCGGATAGGTTGGTATAGTAGCCACCCGCGCTTGAGGTGAGTGAGGGTGGGTGAAAGGCTTACTGTAGAGGTAGCACCCCTCATAGCGCTGTTGACAACTGCAACCTAGCATAAGATGGACGCCATTATATGCTGTTGAATTCGGGAAAGAGTCGGTGTTGGCTGGCCCCACATTTGGGGCCCAGCTAACATAAAACACAAGAAAAGAAAAACAAAAGAGAAGAAAAGTCAAAAAGCAAGTAAAAAGATAGACAAGTGGTCAGGCAAATTAGGGTGAGCCAAAGGAGAGAGAAAAACAGAGGGAGAAGGGCCCTGTCTCACCGAGAGAAGCAAAGAAGAAAAAGAAAGAGGGCTGAATCTTTGTGGTCCCCGTTTGATGGCCAAATATTGATAGAATCAGTTCACATTTGAGTATGTCGTTCTTCCAAATATTGACAAAATCAGTTCACATTTGAGTATGTCGTTCATAAGATCAAGGGGTATGAGTTTATGGTACCGCCATTGGATTCTCCGATTGCGATTAGGGTTTTGTAGTTTTGTCCACATTTGTGATGAGAAAATGAGCTTGTATTATGGATGTTAAGCCTCTAGTGTGTGACTAGAGAAGACTACTTCGTTTATCCTACTGTTCTTAGTGATTAGTGAAAGTTTTTGGGTGGTCCGTAATTTTTCCCGCATTGGGTTTCCACATTAAATCGTTGGTGTTATTGTTGGCTTTATTTCTTTATCGGTTTACTGTTATATTGCTTATTCCGAGGTTATAGTGGCTGGTTGCTGTTGGGCTAAGTTGATTTTGGTTGATTTAGTTTTGAGGGAGAAATTGATTTTGGATTGTGTTTAGCTTGTAGTGAATTGTTATCCCGGGTTCCCCCAATAGTTCGCAAATGAAAAATTCCATCAGTAGCAAAAGTTGGCAGAGTACTTGCTTGTTTGTCACAGTTGGTAATTTACATTCACGCGATAATTTCTTAATAAAAATTAATAAATTCAACCCATAAAATCAGTATAGTATGCAATACATATTCATAAGTTTTCAAAATAGTATGAAATAATTGTTGTCTACCTACTAACATTTACCGAGTCCTCCACCCCTTCTCGTGTCTCTCCCGGTCTCCCACTCTTCTTCTCTTCTACAATTCACTTGAAAAATTAGTTTCCTTTGATATTGACATTATTGACTATTACCTTTTTAATAACAAAAATAAATAAATTTCATTTTAGCGTTGCACATGTGACATACTAAAATTTATTTAAGGACTTGATTGTGAATAAGGTAGAATTACAGGAGTTGATCCAGAAAAAGAAATAAAGCATCCAATTTGCACAAGCAATATAGTATAGATAGTCCAAACGAGTACTACTTTTATTTCTACTATAAACGCATGCCTACTTTTTTATCCCGGTTAGTAAGCAAGAGTTCTATTGATCAATAAACGGAACCTATCTTTTTAATGGTGATGAAGAACTATGAAGATAAGAAAGTACTAAAATGCTATTTTTCAAGTTTAATAACCGAACCTCAATAGAATTCTTCATGGATGTGAGTGCCTGATCAACACTTTATTCCAGATTGATAATAGGCAAACCTCCGTAATTTGACGAAGGCTAACGGACCACAAAATACCCAAAAACCAACCACAACTCCAAGCGGTATGCCCATACAAAACCACTACTTCTCGCTATCATTATTGTCGCCATCATCATTTGGGTCACTTTTAGATGGAACACAACCAGCTTCTTCTGTCCCGCTTGTGGTAATTGAACAAGTTTTCTTGAGCGGAATCCCGCACAATCTAAGGTTTCCTCGGAAAGAACTTGAGCAATTTGTTCCCAGCTGTGGTCCACACAATCCGGCATTACCTTCAAGGAACTTGCTGAAAAGGTAAGAAATTGTTTGATCGCTGGGATGCATCCCATAAGTTTGTTGTATGAGAGGCTCGGCATGGAAAGAAAATTAAGGTATGATAGCTGTGAGGGAATCGTCCCATTGAGGTCGTTCCGTGAAAGGTCCAAGGACTCAAGCCGTCGTAAGTGTCCTACGGATGAAGGAATTGGCCCTGAGAATTCATTGCTTGATAAGTTAGCAAATAAAGCACCTTGAGAACTCCCAGAGTATCAGGTATTGGACCTTTGAAATTGTTGCATGAGAAGTCGATTGAAGTGAAAAGGGTCAAGATCTTCACCAGCTCCACCTGAAGACCTTTCATGGTGACGCTTACTGTGTCCTGATAATAGAGTACAGTGAAGCCAAGGAATTGATACTGGATATGATTGATGTCTACATTTAGCCTTCATAGCCTCCCAAGTTGCGAGGAATTGAGAAGGCAGAGTGCCACTGAAATTGTTGGAAGTTATGTCCACAATTTGAAGCATCTTCCAAGTGCCATTGGTCTCCGGACGTCCAACCCCCCCTTTTCAATTCACACGGAAACATGTCATCAATCTGGTTGTTTCCGACATCTAAAACCTCTAGAGTTCTGCAATTTGCCAATACTCTGGAAACTTCCCTTGTAATAGATTATTGCTGAGATCCAAGGTCTTCCAACCACATGTTTCGGGGAAATTGATAATGCTATCGGCCAAGGCATTGTTTTGCAAATTTAATATCTTGGGAGACTCCGTCACTAAGCAATCAGGAATATTTCCCATGAAATTATTAAGAGATAGGTCAAGTGCCTTGAGATATTCAGCTTTGCAAATTGATTGTGGGATAGACCCCTGGAACTACTATTGGACAGGGAGAAGAATATTGCCACAGAAAGGCTCGTAAAAATAACAGGTGGAATGGCCAAAGTGAAGTTGTTACTCCAGAAGTCTATGTATGTGGATGACGGGGGCAGTGGCAACTTGGAGCCTGTTCTTATGGAGGTCAAGAACTGTCAGAGTGGAAGTAAGATCATGCGATGGTGTTTCAATATTTTCTAGTAAATTGGGCCAAAGATTAAGATATAGAAGATTTTGAAGCTCCGATATCCATTTTGGTATCGCGCCTTGAATTTGATTGTTAGAGAGGTCTAGATATAGCATGTTGTGTTGCTCAGCCAGGAACTGAGGTAAAGTCCTCAACTGGCAAGAAGCCAAATTTAAGGTTGAAAGGTCAGGGAATGAAGACGTCTAGGAAGCAGTGTTTGTGGCATTAATTGAAAATTGATTGTAGGAAAGATCCAAATGCAAAAGATTTCTCAGAACCAGATAGATATAGAATAAGCCACTGAAATTATTGGAAGTGAGAGGAGCTTGAGCCCTTGGAGTTCTCATATAGACTTCGGTAGTTCTCCTTCTATATTATTGTTGCTCAAATCAAGTGTCCATTAAAAGATCCCTTCACTCGACCAGAAAATCGGTTGTTGGAAAGTTGAAGCTTCTGAATAGATTGGAAGTGTGAAATCGTTTCAATCTTGGGCCTCTTATATCTCATTCTAGTTGAGTTTTCTGTTCGAATGGGGGTGAAATCCATATTCAATCCTCTACTTTATTATGTTTATGCGATTGGGTCCTCAAGACAGCATGTCTCTACTGCTTTGATGAATAGCCGGAGTGCAACCACTATCGATCATCGATCTTCGCTCCTCCAAAGGTCAACCTTGTTACGAGTTCTTTTTCCGACCATCACCTATCATCGCTGGTGGCGGCGGCAGGCCCTCCGCCTTTCTCGCGTCTCTCTTGCTCTCTCACCCTTGACTTCTGCATTTTAAAAAGATTCTCTTTTGATTTGGACACTATTGACTTTTACCTTTTTCAGTAACAAAGAAAATATCATATTAGCATACCACATCAATGTACTGGGAATTATCTAAGAAGGACTTTATTGAGAATGGGGAAGAGTTAGAGGAGTGGATTTTATTTGAAGGATCCAATTTTACTAGGGACATAATAAGTTAAGGGTATATAATCTTTTTAATCTCTAGATAAACAACTCACTTGAACCATACCTACCATGTTAGTTCGATATTTCTTTGTTAAGTTCATCTGGAGTCTTAAATTTATAGTAAAAGTGCAATCAAACCGTAAAACTGTCAAACAACACCATGAAAGAGCGGGGTGAGAAGAATTCCATCTTAGTTAAAACACACCTGACTGAAGAAATTTTGTCGTTGCAAATAAAAAATCAGTTGAAAATGGTTATATGATTATGTCGAATTCTAATTTTACGCTAGATGTAGGAATACCTTTTATTCCGATTGGTAAGCGAGAGTTTCATTGATCGATAAACAGAACCTGTCTATTTAATGGTTGAAAAATAATAATGAAGAGAAGAAATAACAAAAATAACTTTTTCATGTTTAATAACTAAATCTAAGTGGAAATCTTCATGGACGTCTGTGTCTGAATAGCACTTTATCCCAAAATCGATTATAAGCAAACCTCCATGATTTGATATATATTAACGGACCACAAAATATCCAGAAGCCAACAACGAATCCAAGCGGTATTCCCATGTAAAACCACTTCTCACTATCATCATTGTCGCCATCACCACCGGCTTCTTCCATCCCATTTGTGGTAATTGAGCAAATTTTGTTGAGTGAAAGCCCGCAGAGTCCAAGGTTTCCCTCAAAGGAACTTTCGGAAAATGTGAGAAAGTGTCCGCTGTCTGGGATGCTTCCCACAAGTTGATTATTCGAGAGGTTCAAGAACGAAAGGAAATCAAGATTCACAAGCTGAGCCGGTATAGTTCCATTGAGGTAGTTCCATGACAAGTCCAACGACTCTAGCTGATCTAGATTCCCTAAAACAGTAGGAATTAAACCCGAGATGGTATTATGCGATAGGTTGAGGAAATGAAGTGCTTTGAGATCTCCAAGTATGTCTGGTATTGGACCCTCCAATCTATTGTCCGCAAAGTCAATTGACGTGAAAACAGTCAGAATCTTGACGAGTTCTACCTGCTGGCCTTTCAACCTTACCTTCATTGTATCTTGATAATTGCTTGGAACTTGATAATAGAGCTCGCTATCATAGGGAAGCTGATACTGCAGGTAATTGAAGTCTACATTGGCCTTCATAGCATCCCAAGATGCGAGGAGATTTGAAGGCAGTGTGCCGTTGAAATCGTTTGAAGACAAGTCAATGATTTGAAGCATCTGCCACATGTTGGAACTTTGTGGACATCCAATTTCCCCACGCAATTTGTTAGATCGTAACACAAGGACGCGGAGACTTAATATAGCCTTGAAATGGCATGGAAATGTCCCTTGTATGTGATTGTCCCCAATGTTCACAACCTCCAGCATCATGCAATTTGCCAATGACAACGGAATCTGCCCCTGCAGTAAATTCTCGCTGAAATCCAAAGTCTTCAAAGCACATGTTGCCGGAATGCTTTGGGGAATATCACCATTCAATTGGTTATTCCGCAGATTCAATACCTTGAGGAACTCCATTATTAAACACTCAGGAATGGTTCCATTCAAATGGTTATATGATAAGTTGAGCACTTCAAGATATTGAGCTTTGCATATCGACTTCGGGATGGACCCATGGAAAGTGTTTTGCGAAAGGGAGAAGAACGCTGTGGCTAATAGGTAGTCACCGATATCATCCGGAATAACAGAATTAATTTTGTTACTCGAGAAATCCAAGTAGACACCATATGGCGGTAAGGGCAGCATATTTCCTCGGAGCATGTTTGAATGTAGGTCAACAACAGCCAGAGCAGAGGTGAGATTTGGCAAAGGTGTTTCCAAATCATCAAAGAAATTAGAGGAAACATTTAGATATATAAGATCTTCGAGTGTCCATATCCATCTCGGTATATGCCCTTTAATATAATTGTGGGAGAGGTCGAGGAAGAACAATTTGGACTGGTTGGCCAAAAACTGAGGTAATGTGCTCAACTGGCAGGAAGCCAATTTGAAAGTTGTAAATTCAGGGAATGAAGACACCTGGGAAGCAGTATTTGTGGCATAAATGGAAAAACTATTGTAAGAAAGATCCAAATAAGAAAGATTTCTCAGCTGCTGAACCAAATTAATGTGAAATGAGCCACTGAAATTATTGAAAGAAAGTGAGAGGTACTTGAGCCCTCGGAATTCCCATACAGACTTTGGTAATTCTCCTCCTATATTGTTGTTGCTCAAATCAAGTGTATCCAGTTTGTGCGGTGTAGCATTAGAAAATTCATTCACTTGACCAGAAAATTGGTTGTTGGAAAGTTGAAGCTTCTGAATCAATGGAAGTGCGAACAAAGACGAAGGAATATTTCCTTTCAGTAAATTGAATCGCATATCGAGAATAAGAAGACTCGAGAGATATTCCCATTGGGTTGAAACAATCTGACCAGTCAGATTATTGTGGGACAAATTGATTTGTGTCATATTCTTGGACTTGCTGAGTGATGGAATTGAACCAGTAAAATTGTTGAATGAGAAGTCTAGATAAGCCAGTTGCGAAAGATTGGTGAAAGAGCTTGGGATATTTCCATCGAAGTTGCAATTCACCAATTCTATTCGTGACAGATTTCTGAGATTACCAATTGATTCTGGGAGCCTCCCAGAAATATTCGTGAAACTAAGAACCAGTCTCTGAAGAGAACCATTCTCTGGAAATCCAGGCAAAGAACCCTGAAGGAGTTCGTTGAATGATAGGTCAATGGTCTGAAGTGTTTGTACCTGGAAGATTTTTTTAGGAAATTCTCCCTGCAGGCCACAATTATCGAGATCCAGAGTAGTTAAATTGTAGAAGTGGGCAAAGAACTCTGGGATAATGGTAGACAGATTATTGCCGCCCAGTTTAATCACTGACAGAGAACCAAGATTCACGAGGGAAGAGCAAGACTCAATGGGACCTGACAAATAACAATTCTTCATGCTCAACACTTGAAGTTGTGGTAGTGAAGAAGACAAGGCTTTGCACAATTCATTGCCTGTAGCAGACACGTTCACTTCATCAAGGTACAACTCTCTCAGCTCTCTAAGATTCCCAACAAGCATCTTTAGATTCGGATTCTCAAGAATCAGCGAAGTGGGCCCAGGAAAAAAAATCAGGGATGCAGATACATCAAGAGTAACCAACCTTGTCAAACGTGATATTCCAATTGGAACCTGTCCAGTGAAGCCCGCATGTGAAAGATTCAGGTACACCAAATTGGTGAGATTACTGAACTCAGATGGGATCTCCAGAGACTGGAAGCGGTTGAAGGCCAAATTCAGCCTCCGAAGATACTTGAGTCTGAAAAGACTCGATGAATTGTTAAGTCCACCAGCAATACTCTCGTTGCTCAGATCAAGACCCGTAACTTGGTCCCCTTCGCAGGTCACGCCATCCCAAGAATCATTGCTCTGATTCCATCTGACCAATTTCGAGGACAAAGAAGCATTGAAGTTGAGGCTATTCTTCAATTCCAGCAGTAGCGATTTCTGATCGCCGGTGAGACACTGCCCCGAAACCAAAATCCTGCCTATGCTGAAGGGGTTGGTTTGCGCGAGTATTAAGACCAGCCATAGGAGGAGCCAAATCCTCATTTGTTTCGAGAAGATCAGGAGACACTCCTGCAATTGAGAGAACCAGATGCTCTGAGTTCAAGAATTCGAAAGCCCATGAACATGACGACCTTTGAGAGAGGGATCTGCTGCGAAACGGGCAGCTCAAGAACAGAGAGTTGCAGGTAGGAGGAGGAGGAGGAGGACAACAGGGGACGGTTCAGAGTGGGAACACGAGGAACAGTCAAAGTAAGCGCCTGCCGGAGGGGACGAATTTGTCAAATGTATACGTTGGTTGGAGGACTGATGATGCCACTTTCTTTATGGACTCAAGTGTAGGGAATAGGTGCAAAAGCGCGTTTTTGCGTTTGTCGGCTTTTCTTTATTCGCTAGCCGATTTCTTTGGTGCCAGATCCGTCTCAAATTCCAGAAGCTGGCCAAACCAGGAAAAATCAAACCTCGATCGGGTGGGGGATAATGACCATCTTTGGGAATTGGAATGTGAGCTCTATTGTCAATGACGAAAATGGGGATGGTTAATAAAGTGCCCAAATTCAAGGGGGTGGTTGAAGGGTGGAAAGACGGAGATATTGCACTTAAAAAAACGGCGAGATTTTATGTTTGGTCCATACTTGTCGCAACCCGCTGGAGCCAAGATTGAATTTGGAGATGGATTCGGTTCTCACGTGAATGGGCCCATTTTTATTTTATTTTTTATTAGATTGGAGATTAATTTGGTGATGGATGAAATTGTCGTTGAAAAAATCACCTGATCTCTGCCAAAATGGAGTACATTCGTTAAAGCTTGATAGTCGCTTCGGAATTTTTCTTTTGGTATTGTATATTGATACATTTGAAGGTTTTCTTCCTTCTTTTTTTTCCTTCGTAGTGAGTTTTCCTATGCTAAGAGTGGCTTGTTAGAGATTTTTTAGGCTTTTAACTTTTTCTTTTTGGATTGAGCAGAGTTAGCATCCAATAAGACTCGAAATCAAAACCATAAAGAGAGGAGCAAACTCTCTTGCAATCTAAAACAACACCCGTTTGTTAGATTTTAAATGTAATTAAATTGTCAAAATCTTATCTTAATTGAAAGAGATCCCATTGAGTAATTCATAAATAAAAATCAACCCTGGAGTGAGCACCGCAATGCCCTAGCTAATGAAAAGCTCTGTCTTCTCTTTTGGTCCAAGATTTTGACAAGATAACAAGAAAACTAGTTATCATAGCATTGACAAGCACTAAAGAAACATTATAAAGTTGAAATCTCTTTTTTAGACAACCTTGATGAAACTGAATGGAATTCCAACTTGAATTGTGGCACGTTAAACTAAGTCATCCCATGGTGCTCAACTTTGGCTATTTGATGAAAAAGTGTTCAACTCGAGTGCTCACAGCTACCTAGACATTTGGTAGTGACTTTGCTTGTCGATGACGCTCACAATTGGAAAATAAAAAAAAAAATAAATAAAAAACTTAACACGTCTATGGTACGGGAGTGTTGTAGATTGGAGCATTAATGGCATCGTAGAAAACCTATCTTGTGTTTTTCTTCATTCGCAATTGAAAAGGATTAAAAATAAATGAAAAAGAAGTAAAATGAAAAAGGAACTAAGACCAAAACCAACAAACCAAGTAATTTGATTTTGACGAAGTAGCGGAACCAATGACCACGATCAAGAAGGATGCACGAAGGAGTAAAGCTAGAGAAAAAAGAAGCTTGACTTTCAGTTGACTTCACCACCACAGTGATGTTTGTGACATGGCTGATGAGGCCTTAGAGAAACGGCAACTTCCTCTGGCGACGAAGGAGAGATCATCGACTTGCAAAATAAAGCTACTCTTAAAGACAACGTGACCATATTTTTTACTATGACAAGCATATGCCTATGGGGCACTTTTAAAGATGACGACTTCTTGCGGTTGCTCTGGAAGATGAAAATACTCAAACGCCACATCTTTACTTAATAAATTATCTTTACAATGTGTTACAATCAATGGGTATATATACCCAAACAATATATACAGGAAGGAAGTAATCTAATGTAACAAGCAAATTAGTAATCTTAATCTAACAAGGAAATTCTAGGAGATAATTAAATGTCAAAGCAATATCCCTAACATCTAATAATGTCTTTAATAAAATCTTTTGAAAAGAAATTCTCTAATATTCATAAATAAATAGCTCGAAAGATGACGACATGTGAGAGAGGCATCCAGAAAATTTCGTGCGAAATGGGCAATTTCAAGAACAGAGAAATGTAGGGGAGGAGGAGGAAAATAGGGGATGCATCGTCTTGGAAATAGGGAGCAGTCAAAGTAAACGTCTGCTGGTGGGGACGATTCTGTCTAGTATTAACGTAAGTTGTGGGACTGCTGATATTTCTTACTCTGTGGATTCATGAGTAGAGGGATTAGAAGCAGAAACGAGTTTATATCTGTTGGCTTTTCTTTATTCGTTTGCGGATTTCTTGGTGTCAATTTATGTTATGCTGACCGGACCAAGAAAAATCAAACTTCAATGGAGAGGATATGACCAGCTTAGCGAATTGGTATATAAGCTATGTTTAGTGATGAAAATAGAGATAGTTAAATGGTGCCCATATCCAAAGGGTGGTTTAGTAGTAGGGATCGAGGTATTGTGCTTCTAGAAGCATTAGATTTTATGTGTGGTCCATTCTTGTCACAGCCACTAAAGGCAAGATTGAATTGGAGATGGAATTGGTTATAATGTGAATGGGCCCATTTTTTTATTGGAGATAGTTGACAGACAAAAGATTGCTGAAAATATCACAAGGTCCAACTTCAAGCCCATGAATTAAGCTCCATTCGAACGTAAAGAATGTTCTTAGATCTAGGAAGACTGCACCTTTAGTCCAGTTTGATGGGCTCACGCATGAAGAATCTTTATTAAATCCAAACGTGAAGAATGTTTCTGATTGAAGGACTTTCTGACAATAGAAATTATGGAAACGATAGACAATTGAACTTACTTCAATAATGCATCACAACCAAAGTGCACGCATTAGCTTTTAGTTGACTTTGACTAGAGAATGCAACAATGTCATTTCAATGGAGCTCCCGGATTCAATGTTCTATAATATTCCGTTGATGGATAAAATGGAATTTTTCCCGTGGAAGGTAATTAAGTAACATCGACAATAAATTCTAAATCGTGATGATGCTATGTCAAAGTGGTCAATAGCTAGTTATTTCGGTTAGCCATTTGAAATTAACAATGAAATAACAATTTTATCATTGTCAAACTCAACTATATATTAGCACTTGTTTTTAGATTTTACAAATGGACGCGTAAGTAAATGTTACAAATAAAGTAACAATTTTAATGTTCTTAGAGCTAGGAAAATTGCACCTTTAGTCTAGTTTGGTGGGCACACGCATGAACAATCTTTATTTTATCTGAACGTAAAGAATGTTTTTGATTGAAGGACTTTCCGATAATAGACAACTATAGAAAGGAAAGACAATTAAACTTACTCTAATAATGCACCACAACCAAAGTACACGCATTAGCTTTCAGTTGACTTTGACTTGAGAATGCAACCTTGTAGCTTCAGTGGAGCTCCCTAGTTCGGTATTCTATAAAATTCCGTTGATGAATTAAACGGAATTTTTCTGTGAAAGGTAATCACGTAACGTCAATAATAAATTTAAAATACTGACAAAGATATATAAAAAGTGATTGATAGCTAGTTAATTCGGTTAGCAATTTGAAATTAGCGATGAAACGACAATATTATCATTGACAAATTCAAGTGTATATTACCACTTGTTTTTAGATTTTACAAATGGATGCGCAAGTAAATGTTACCAATGAAGTAACTGTTTTATTATCCACAAATATGATAGTAGACTAACACTTATTTTTATATTTTACACGTGAATGTATTACTATTTATAAGTTACCGATGAAATAACAATCTTACTATCTACAAACCCAATGATAGAAAACCATTTATCATGTTGTGATTAAGTTTCGAGTAGTAAATGTATAACTAGAACATTTACCATTATAAGTCACTAATATTTTGGTAAACTATCGTCGTATCATTAACTTCTTAATCCCCATGCACCACTCTCTTAAGTTGACTTGACTTATGAATGCAAATTCATCATTCCCCGCTTTCTACAACACAAGTTCCCTTCGAGAGAGTAGATATTCATATCTCCCATTTTATATCTACAAGATGTATTGTAATCAGGACCCAATTTTTCTGTTTAATTTCACTATTGGGAAAATAAGGAAATCAAAGATGGAGCTCTCGGACTTGGTTTTCCTGTTACATTTGGACTGATCTTCGCAAATTAAGGAAAATGAAGAAATCAGTCCAAGGAGATCACCAGGAAAACAAAGGTGATCCGCGTTTCTTGGTCATTACATTTGCATTCCCACACGTATGTCAGTTTTTTCTCCTTTCGAACAAAGGTTGAGCCCTTATTGTGACTATCAAATTCACGATTAATTGTTGAACAGTTTCTCTAATCATCCTGTCTCATGATTCAGAGCTAATCTCCTGCACGTTTCGGCCTTTAAAGTATATAAGCAATATCTTGGGATTTCGAGCAGTGGTGCACTGCCACTGTTACCATTCTGAGCTCGTCTCCACTTACGCAATTCTCATGAGGTTGCGAGATTCTTGAATGATCTCCCTAAGGATGTCAGGTTCGATATTGGCCAGCTACATGACCGAGTAATTTAGGCGAGTGGCCATATACCACTGCAACAATTGGCACATGAAATTGACGGAATTGGGTGCGAGTACTTTGGCAACCCTTGGTCCAGCTACTACTACTTACATTCTCTTTGTTCTTACCGTCATTAAAGCCTTCTTTACTGCTTACATATTTTATCATTCCAAGGATTAACCAACCTCAACAACTCAATTTCAAAAACATAATTAGAAAAATTTTCTTGGACCAATAAATTTGTAACATGCGTGGTTTCATTTTTTGATATAACTTCGGCCGCTACTCGTAATTGGCTAGATTGCTTAAAACTTGCATTTTCTTTGTTGTGCTGACACATGAAACTAGTCCATGACAGACAAAGAGCGTCATATTAACGCTGGGATTTGATATTTTTAGAAAAACTTACAAAATGTTATTGCAGCCAATCGAAATTAGCAAACCATATTTTTCACACAACATGATAGTTGACTTGAAAGCGGCCGTAATCACTAGTCAAATCAATGATGCAGTGAACCAAGTCACCCAAATCCAACTTTAAGCCCCTAAAATGGGTTGGAATTCGAAAACCTTTTGGGATTGAAATATTCAAACCCAAAATTTCCGTGCACCTTCTAAGAGTAAGAGCTGGGAAGATGACACCTTTGGTCCAATTTGGTAGGCACATGTGAAGAATCTTTATTTTGTCTAAAGTTGAAGAACTTTTCTAATCGAAGGAATTTCCGACAATAGGCAATAATGGAGAGGAAAAACAATTGCCCTTATTCTAATAAAGCATGACAACCAAACCACATGCAATAGCTTTCAGTTGACTTGACTAGAGATTACAAAATTGTCGTTTAAGTGAGGTCCCCGATTCAATGATTTATAAAACAACGTTCATGAATAGAACAAGCACATGCGTAAAGAATTTTTGTGTTATCCAAAAGTAAAGAATGTTTCTAATTGACGGACTTTCCGACAGTAGACAATTATGGAAAGGAAAGACAATTGACTTACTCCAATAAAACAAAACAACCAAACTTCCCGTAATAGCTAGAGAATGCTAATTGTTGTTTAAGTGAGCTCCCTAATTCAGCAATTTATAAAATGCAGTAAACCAGGTCCAACTTCAAGCCTATGAACTAAGTAAGAATTTGAAAACCTTTCGGAATTGGAATTTTCAAACCGAAAATTTCCATGCACCTTCTTAGAAAAAGCTAGGAAGGCCTTTGGTCCAGTTTGGTGGCCGGTACATGGTGGGTACACACCTTAGAAAATTATGGAGAGGAAAAACATTGAACTTACTAACTACAATCAAACATAACGACTAGTTGTTTTCAGTTGACTCAACTAGGAATGCAAAATTGTCCTTTCAGCGTAACTCCTCAATCTAGTGATTTATAAACTTCTGTTGACGAAAAAAACAGAAATTTTTCCGTGGACTGTAATTATGTAATGTTGATAATAAATTCGAAATACCGATGGTAAGTAAAAAGCTATCAATAATTTATTGATTAGCTCATTTGTAATTAACAATGGAATGACAATTTTACCATCGACAGACTCAATATTATATTTCCACTTTCTTTTTTAGATTTTACAAATGGACGCGTAAGTATATGTTGCCAATGAAATAACAATTTTATCGTCCACAAATCTAATAGTTGATTGACACTAACTTTTATATTTTACAAGTGGGTGCATAGTTGTTAATTCACCAATTAAATAACAATCTTACAATCCACAAACTCAATATTAGAAAACCATTTACCGTGATGAGATTTAGTTTAAGTGGTAAATATATAACTAGAACATTGACAATTATAATTCACTAATATTGTTGCAAATATCATCAATATACACCGTTATTTGAAATTTCATGAATGGTATTACAAATTTACTATTGAAAGGAAAATTATTCAATTTGGGCTAGATGTAAGGTTAAACACTTGTTTGTGATTATAAATTACTCATCATCGTCAAGAAGCAAGAAAACAACCGCCCTTCTCTTGTCTCAATGTAGCAAGTATCCTCTTGAAGGGGTAGTCGCAAGCTCGAAAAGCAAAGGAATGATTTTAAACTTGCATTTATTCCATAGAAAACAAAAAAATTAGAATACATTTTTTCGAGAAATAATCTGTGTTGCTTATAAAAATAAATGAATAAAATATATTTCCATCACCGAAGAAAATAGTTAGGCATAACTTGCTATCAATCATAAAAACATTTTCTATCGATTAACATTTCTAACTAATATAACCAATAATTTTTCAACAAAATACTTTTCACATCTCGAATTATCTTAAAACAAATACATCTTGAATGTCAAACAATATTACAGGCTCTGACGCCATTTTCCTTTTGTGCTACTTTACAGGGCATTGTTTGTCATGTTGCAATTTTCTCTTGTTTTCTGGGCTACAAAGAGGAAAAAGTTTTTGGACACCATCGCAATGCTCATGAGTGCAGTTGAAAACTTGGCTGAAACTGCTTTTAATCATCACCGACAAGCCCATCCCCCTCGTTGCACACACACACTCTCTCTCAGTCGAGGTATTGCTCGTGGCCATGAGAACTCCTGTGGCACGAGCCTGAAGCTCAGGGTGGCTGCGCAGCCCTCTGGGATAGAGCTCACATCCAGTGAAGCTCTACCCGAACAGCTCGTGGGCATCCATGGTTGCAGCCATAGGACCCAATCTGGTCCTCTGGTTGGGGTCGTCCAACCTCAATCTGGACCAGACTCCAGGCAGTAACCATCGCTAGGCTCATAATTGGGGTTTAGGCAATGCTCACGAACGACACTTCAAGAGACAATCTTAGGCAATGATATGAGGAAGACGATTCTATAATTCAACCATTTTCAATATTTTCATTGGCACCTAACAGTTTTTTCATCCCTTAAAACTCTGGTTTACTTTCCAACATATTTTGGCCAACAACATTTTAGTTTTTAATTTGTTATTTTTTATTAATTTTAAGAACAAATTAAAGCGCCAGCATCATCCACCATGGAAAAAGATAATGATGGTCACTTTCGTCCCTCGAGTAACTCTGTCATATTTTCGAGACATTTGGTGAGGTCATTTTTATCCCCCGGAAATGCGTACATTATCTTTCTTGGGATTTAGCCTGACATTTAAATTAGAAGTAAGAAATTTTATGTGCTTAAGAGAAATTATTTTTATAAACAATTATTACTTTTCTTTTAAAATTTACCAGACGGGAGAGTACAAATCTGATTTCCAAGCCTTCAACAATCTCGGGAAGGAAAATATCGGCCAGGACTTTTTACCTATTCAACAATAGAAATTGATCGAGTGAATAGTGACAGATTAGTATGAGACCAATGGTTTAGTTGAATTTTTCTATTATATTGCATGAATTACAGCTGACAATAGCCCATCACAAGCATCTTTTGCTAAGGATTATTAACTCGCTCTCTTATCTCCATACACAAAACAATAGCAAGCTCTATCTACTAACTACAAACAGGTGATAGGAGGATGATGAGTGAATTCGTCACCATTGCTCAGCCTATAAAGCCAAAAGCCACAACTCTTATACATAACCCTCAGCTGCTGCTGAGCACTACCAAGAGACTCCATCCACTAATCCGATAGGAAATCTAGCTCGTTGGGTAGAGTGACTCTTTTTCACAGTAGGGACTCGATTGTCGGACATTTCCTCTTTCTTCCGCCTCTAGGCCTGGATCGAAATTGCACATCTAACTCCTCAAAATCACCCTAAACCCAAAGGAGCCAAATTGCTAGGAATGAGAATCATCCAACTCTCATGTAGTAAAAAGCCAGAATTCAACAGCAGTAAAATTGAACTTCATTATTTGAGAGAACGAGAGAATGGGCTCACTGGAGTGTAGACATGGCACCCAGTTTTCTCGTGATGGTCACCTGCTTATACGCAAACTTCTTGCCACAATCCTTATGGCCGCATACAAATGGCCTCACCTCAAGATGAATAGCCTTCACATGCTGACGTAAATTTGATTTCTGTCAACAAGAACATAATTAGCCAATTTACACTCAGCAGGCACATGATAAATGAGCTCACGCTTCAAAGTTCCAAAAGATTATAATCCATAACCAGCCAGAATCTACTTAGTAGGTGACTGCATCTTACTGTTGAAAAAATGCATTGACAACCCTCAAAATCACATCTGAATGCTTCTGAATTAGCCGAATTTTTCTTCTCATGCGTGCAGAGATGCCGTTGGATATTCTTCCTCAACCGCTTAGTCCCACATATGTTGCAATTGACTAATTGGTGAGCCGACCGCATGTGCTCCTTCAGATAATCAACATTGCTGAAGTATTTCATGCACTCACAATAGAAAGCCTCCAGAGTCCCTAGTTTGACTGCAGTAGTTGAAATGACGTTATTATCGAATAGCATGTTAAACAGTTCATAGATATCATTCGGCTTCACCAAGACACGTTCATAATTAAGTGACTCACCATGAGAATCCTCATGCTTTCACAACTTCGATGCAAACTTGAAAACCTTTCCACACCCAACCTCCGGACAAACATGCTGCTTTAGACTCTTACATTCACCAGACACTGATGGTTCCTGATCATTGTGCATTTCATTCAAGTGCCTCTTCATGTTCCCTTGATATGTAAATGACTTATCGCAACCATCAACAGGATAGCTGAAAATCTTGCCTTTATGCTGAAGAAAGTGACGAGCCAAATGGTCTTTTCTGCTATAGCTGGCAGAGCAATCCTCTATAGAACACTTGAAAGGCCTCTGCAAATGAATTTAGCATATTGACAAATAGATACAAAGCATACCAAATCTCTAGACATCAATAGGAAAAAAAAAATGAACAATACTTCAAACCTCAAGATAGAACATGCGTGACCGAGGCTGACTTCATGGATCTTCTCAGGTGGTCCCCCAACCTGATACTAGTCCAATCACGATGCAAGATTGCAGCCTCTTGCATTTTGGAGTTCTTTTCAACGGATCCAATGCTTCACGCCATTATCATATCATAATCGGATGAGCCAACATACTTTATCCTGCAAGGTCTTGATTTCAGTATAGGCAAACTCGCAGTAGACAAATGGAAAGGAACAAAACAGCTTCGTTTTTCAACCAAAATCAAAACTTTTTTTATCATAAAATATCTACCTGTGAGACTAGAACACACTAAAAGATTGATGTTTTTTCAATGGTGCTTCCATTTTATGATGTTCCACAAGATTACAGCACTATATTTATGGGTAATCACCATTTGACAGCCCAGAAAATCATGTACATCCCCAATGATAATATCCAAATTGCTGTTTCTGACGCCTCATTAGAAGTTACAAATGTGAAAATTTTGATGGCAAAGACCACAACCGAGCATTGCGCATCAAAACCATCAGCTCAACAAGACCGGTGCGACCGTGATTAGAACCTGTCCACTTTACAAACTGTACCTCACAGTGGACCACCTCCATGACAGGTGTAATCTAATCGAAACTTGACTAAAATTTTCAAAGAACTTGCTTTCATGTTGCAGCATCAATAACAAAACAGAGAACTCAACATACCTCGAGCGAATGGCCCTTAACCGTTATAATCCACCGTGACTCATACATGGACTCGCAAGGAAACCGAGAGTGAAAGACGAACACGGTAGAAGCCTCGGTCAAGAATGTCACCAGAACTGAAGGTCGAGAACAATAACTCCAGATCATATGCTCATCACCCACTGCCATGGAAATCACTGGCAACATAGCACAGAACGAAGAATTATAATGGTTAAGAAATGTATTTGGCCATTGTGAAAACATCAGAACTCATGCTTAAGTGAATTGAAAATCAATTACTATCACTTAATCTATGTCAGCATACTTTCGGATTCCGAGAAGGACGAAACTAATCCGCATTGAGACCTAATAGACATTTCGTCGAACAGATTGCAGTCAATCGATTGAGGAGCAGATTTTTGCGATTTCAAACTCGTATTCGTGACCTTACGCAAACGAAATTAACATGTGAAGTTCAGAATCAAATACATGACTCTAACATGACCGATCCTAATCGAAGCAAAATGAGCTTTACATTCACTTCACCTTCGCCAGAATCACAGCATTATGGAGAATCGGAGATTACCTCATCAATGAAGCCAAGCTAAGTCGCTGTAGGCAGTCCGATCAACTAAGGGAGCTCTCATGATCGTCGTCGTTGGTTAAAATGAAGACCGGTAGAAGAGCTTTAAGCGAGTTTCGGCCACTTCAATCTTCACGGCCACGAAACAGAATTGAACAAGGGACTTCCGGTGATGGCGACGTCGCCTGGGGCGGTGATGAGCTAGAAATCCGAAATGGGCTCCGATTTGGAAATCGAGGAATGGAAGTTTTATGGGTCAAGCGAGCCCACACGTTGATTGAAGTCTTATGGGTCACATTCGTGAGCAAATGGGTTTGGGATTGAGTTGATGGGTTTGGATCAAGCTATTGGGCCAAATTTAAACTCAATGGTCGAATGGGCTTCAAAAGTAATCTTTCTCTTCCTCTCTCTTTTCTCATTCTTTCTATTATTATTTTATACACACACACACACACACACACACACACACACACACACACATATATATATATTATATATATATATTTTTTTTTTTTTCAGATTTATTTATCCTATATGTGCATATACGATTTTGTCGACGAAAAAAAATTCTGATGTTAGTAGCACTTGAGTGCTATAACTTATTTTTTGATCATCTGAATGTCATATAACTTTTTAATCGATTACTTGAGTGCTAAAATATTTTTAAAACAATCCATATAACTTATTTTGTGACACTTAAAGTAAGAGAATAGGAATCGACAAATCGGATAACACATAAGGTATTATTCTTTATGAGATATTATCAATTTGCCACACAAATGTATTGAATCAATATCAGTAAAGTTGAGAGCATTCTTGACCATGGAAAGCTATGTGTGTATATATGCAGTTACCACAATGATTTGGTGTTTGAAATTTTATGGGATCGGATTGACCATTGAGAATTATCTCTAGATCAACATAAAGGTGCACACATACGGTACAGTCGCAATTAATATAGTCCAAGTGTAAGAATGTAAGAGTTTTTATAATGTGAGCTACATTGATTGAGATTGTAATTCACCATTTTTACGGAGTTGATCCAATAAAATAAGATATAAAGTTTCTTAATAGTCGAATATAGGCATGGCTTATGTGGGTTGAGTTGGGTTCGGCCCGTGATGAGAGAGTATGTTCAAAATTCTATAAATAGGCTAAGATCTCTCCTCTAATCCTCACTTTTTGCAACTTTAAATGCACACACCCACTATCTCACATAAGGAACGCTTGTGAGGGGTGGTCTCATTGAGTCAAGGTATTGAGGGTGATAGAGGAGAAGATCTTTAGCATCGAATGCTTGGAGTTGCTGTTGTTTTGCTCCAAGAATCATGGATTCCAAATAAGGTATGCAAATCTTCGTCTTCTCCTTCAAAACGTTCGAGTTTCTAGCTATGTCGATCTTGGGAAGCCGTTTCGTCAGCCTACAAAATTTTGACTAATCTTCAAAAAGTAAGGAAAATGGAGACATCAGTCGAAGGACATCACCCATAAACCGAGTGGTTAGTGTTTATAGGTCTTCGCTTTTGCATTAATTCCCATATGTCAGATTGGTTTCCTTTTAAACTAAGGTCATGGCCTTACTGTGCCAATGGAATGTACGATCAAAGGTTGAACAGTTTTCTCTAATTATCCTGTGTCATGATTCAAAGGTACATTTCCACCTTACAAATATTTAAGCAATCTTGGGATTTCGAGCGGCACCGCATTGCCCGTTTGTGTTCCTAGTATGTCTCCTCTAACGTGATCCTCACAAGTTGTCTCATGAGTACAAATTTTCTGGGCACTGACCAGGAGGTCGCGAGATTCTTCATTGATCTCCCTAAGGATGTCAAGTTCGACATCTGTAAATCAGGGAATTGGCCCACCAGAACAAATGGTTTGTGAGATGGACGAGGATTAAGCGCAAGCACTTTGGCAGCTCTTGGCCCTTCATTGCAGCTGCTGCTGCTTTCATTCTCTTCGTTTTTACCATTGTTAAGGTCTTTCACCACTTATGTGTATTATCATCCAAAGAACTAACCAACTTGAGGAACTCAGTTTCAAAAATATATTTGAAGAAATCTTATCAAACCAATGAAATATGTGACACGTCCGGTTTCACTTTTTGACATCACTTCGGCTCCTACTTGTAATTGGTTTAGATTGCGTAAAACTTACATCTTCATTTTAGTTTGATCATGTGCTACCGCATGAAACTAATCCATGACAGACGAGGAGCATCACATCAATGTTGGGATTTAACATTTTTAGAGAACTTACAAAATGTTATTGCAGCCAATCGAAATTAGCAAATCATATTTTTTCATCCGACATGATTGTTGACTTGAAAGTAGCAATAACACTAATCAGACCATTGATGAAGGGGACCAGTCAACCAAGTCCAACTTCAAGCCCTTGAACAGAGCAAGAATTTGAAAACTTCTCGGGAATGAAATTTACTATCCAAAATTTCCGTGCATCTTCTAAGAGCTGGGCAGATTGTGCCTTTGGTCCAGTCTGCGGGCCCGTGTGTGCAAAATTCTTTATGTTTATCCGAAGTTGAAGAATATTTCTGGTTGAAGGACTTTCCAACAATAGACAACCAAGCATGCCGACTAGCGAACATATAATAGTTTTCATTTGGCGGGACTAGAGAATGCAAAATTGTCGTTTTAGTGGACCTTCCCAATTCAGTGATTTATAAAATTCTGTTGACGAATGAAATGAAAGTTTTTCTATGCAAAGTAATTACCTAACGCAGATGATAAATTCGAACTACCGATGATAAGTAAAAGTGATCTATTAATTGTTAATCCTGTTAGCAAGTTGAAATTAGCGATGATTAAACAATTTTATCATTGATAAATGAAACGATATATTACCACTTATTTTTAGATTTTACAAATGGACGCATAAATAAAGGTTGCTGATGAAGTAACAGTTCTATTATCCCCTAATATGATAGTAGACCAACACTTATTTGTATATTTTACAAGTGGATGCACAACTGTTTGTAAGTTAGCAATGAAATAATAATCTTACTATCCACAAACCCAATCAAATAAAACCATGTAAAGGGCTGTTATACGTCACTAATATTGTTGCAAAATATCGTTAATACACTAGACCAGTAGGAAGGGCGATTTTACCATCGTTATTTGAAATATGATGAATGATATTACAAATTTACTATTGAAAGGAACATTATTCTATATAGGCATACATTGTAGTCAATCATGAAAACATTTTCCATTAATTAACTTTTAAAAGCAATATAATCAATCATTTTCAAGAAATATTTTTCAAATTTGAATTTTTCCTAAAACAAACGCATCCCTGAATTTCAAATAAGAGTACAAAGTACAGGCTCTCATGGCATTTTCCTTTTGTGCTACTTTTACAGGGCATTGTTTGTTGTAAGCTACTTTGCAATTTCCTCTTGTTTTTCTGGGCTACTAAGAAAATTAAATTTCTGGACGACTTTGATGTTTCGTGAAACAAAATACAGAACACCATCAGCCAACCTCAGTAATGCAGTGAATAACTCGCTAAAACCACTCTCAACCGTCATCGACAATCCGGCGGGGGCTACAAAATCCTGTGGGACAAAGCTCACATGCATTCAAGCTCAGCATGAAGAGCTCGTGGTCGTCCATGGCCGCGGCCATGGAAATCGATTTGGTCCAGTGGCAGTGGTTGGGAACGTCCAACCTCGATCTAGACTAGATTCGAGGCAGTAACCATCGCTAGGCTCATATATGAGATTTGCAGCAATCACAATGGCGATACTCACGAATGATTCTTTCAAGGGACGTCTTAGGCAATGATATGAGGAAGACGATTCTATAATTAATTATGTTGGTAGTTTGTTTATAAAACAAAAAAAGAGGTGCCTTGTCTCACATCGAAAAGATGTGAGGCACGTGCACGAGATTTGGCACTAACCAACGATCGCTATTTTATTTATTGAAAATTCGGATTTATTTTATAAAAAATTAATCATTGTGTCCTTTTGAAACAAAGTGCGACTATTCAAGGAAAGTTACGGTTATTTATTATTTATTATTTATTTAATTCTGAATTTTTTTATATCTTTTCAACGTAACCTTTGAGACGTACTTATTCATTTTGCAACTTAAGGTTGCCTTTGTTCTTTTTTGCAAATTTTTAAAGAGTTGCCTCTATTCAAAAGACAAAGATAAGCATGTTTGTTTTGAGAGAAAAACAACATATTCTTCTATATTTTCGTTTTCAAAGTCCGATTTGATTACTCGATCCGACTTCATTGTTCTACCCAATTCGAAGTCATATTTTCCAAACAAATTCAACCTATTTTAGTATTTTCATCAGCCTTTTTCAGTTTTTTCATCCCTTAAAACTCGGTTTACTTTCCAATGTTTTTTGGCCAACATCATTTAGTTCTTAAATTTATTATTTCTTGAAAAAAGTTTAGAATTAAGTAAAGCTCCATATCAGTGCACCACTTAAGCATCATTAGCCTTGTCATCTGCCACATAGACTAGTTTACATGGAAAAGATAATAATGGTCACTTTCATCCCCGGAGTAAAACTAGGGGATTTTTTTGGGACATATAGTGATGTCATTTTGATCCCCAGATAAATCATTTAAAGGGTAAGGCTATTTCCATACCATGTTGGCTAAGACAATACTTTCCAAATGTCTTTACAATAATTTTTTTGACCACCTATGTTAATCACCTATCTTATCTACAAAATTTAACTTATAGTATGAGCTTTATAAATTACAAATTATAGATTACAGATGTGCATAAATAAATTTACAGGTAAATTTGTAACTTGAAAAAGAAGTGATATTACCCTACACAATTTTCAGAATTCTTATTTAATTATTAGTAGAAACATCATACAACAATAATATGCAAGAGAAAAACAAATAAAATTCTTCATCGGTTAGTTTAGATTTAGTGATTCATATATCAAACTACGTCCAAATTAACAAGTTATAAGGCAAAGTGGTGTGGATATATTATTTTAGAAATATCCTGTCACGAAATTCGAATCTAAGCCACCTCAGGTAAATTTCCATAGTTCAAATATTTAACAGCGATGCTGGCTTTTCAAGCGCAACGCTACTATTACTGTTCCAAGCACATCAGTTAAGTGATCCTCATGGGATGTCTTGGGAGCATGCCCAGGGATACAGCCTTCTAGTCTTCAGTGAAGTATTATCCTGGAACCTGGTGAGAGCAGGTTGCAAGATTATTCAATGATCTCGATAAGGATGTCAGTTTCCATGGTTGCATGAGCTACTACTGGTCGGAGCTCTTTAGGCAAGTGACCAGATACTACCAGAACAAATGGCACACGAGATGGACAGGGATCAAGTGTGCGTACTTTGGCAGCCCTTGGTCATCCATCTCAGCTACTGCTGCTTCAAATCTATTAGTTTCTACCGTCATTCAGACCTTTTTAGCCATTTACGTGTATTATTGTCCCAACGAGCCAACCTCAGCAACTCAGTTTCAGAAACATAGTTAGAGACATCTTATGAGACCAACGAAATTTGTGACATACTGGGTTCATTTTTTGATAGCGCTTTGGCTGCTACTCTTAATATGTTCCATGTGCTACCACATGAAACCAGTCCAAGACATAATTTAAAGTACGATGAAGAGCACTATACTAACTGCAAGATTTAACAATTCTAGAGAACTTAATTAACTGCATGCACCGCTGATTAAGATTAGCAGACAATAATTCTTATACAACATGATTGTCGACCCAAAGCAGCAGCAATCACTAATCAGATCATTGGTGAAGTCAGTGGGTCACCCTTGTTCCGATTGCACATGCCAAACATGCGAATTCCATACACATTCTTAGAGCTTGGAAGGTGGCACCCTTAATCCAGTTTGGCACAGTAAACATTTGAGGAAATTTTATGTTGTGAAAGCATGAAGAATTTTCTTTATTGAAGGGCTTTCCTAGCACTAGACGTACAGGGATGGAATTTCTTGAGTCCAGTCATCTTCTACTAGATGCACATCCTCAGTTCTGCGTTGTAGACCCTTGACAGTTTATGATAGACAATCATGGAGACGAAAACTACGAACTTACCCCAATCAAGCATGACTACCAAAGTTCAGTGAACATGACAACATTGCGAAAGTCTGAACAGCAAGTCATCCCAATACTGATAATACGCATGCCTCCATGGCTGGATAAATATTAGGGTCCCGCAAAAGACCCAGAAGCTGACAACAAATCCAAGTGGCATGCTCATGTAAAACAACTTCATGTCAATCCAGCCATTGTCCTCGCGTTGTTTGGACCTTTGAGTAGGAACAACATCTGCTTCTTCAGGATTGGTAGTTGTTGGGCAACTTTTGGCAAGTGGAAACCCACATAGTCCTTCGTTACCTTTAAACGAACCTTCTGAAAATGTGAGAAACTGTTTCCTTGCTGGGATCATTCCGACAAGTCGATTATAGGAGAGGTTCAGGACTGAAAGGAAGTTCAGATTTGAAAGCTGTACTGGAATTGTCCCATTGAGGAAGTTCTGTGACAAGTCTAGGGACTCAAGTTGCTGTATTTTTCCTAATGAGGGAGGGATAGGACCTGAAAGCACATTGTGCGACAGGTTGAGAAAATAGAGTTCTCGGAAATCTCCCAACGCTTCTGGTATTGGACCCTCAAATTTATTGCTCGAGAAGTCAATGAAGGTGAAAACAGTTAGGATTTTCGTGAGTTCTATCTCCACACTTTTGAAAGTAACACTAACTGTGTCCTGATAATAGAGATTGCTTAATGAAAGAAACGGATATTGAAGATGGTCAAAGTGCGACTTAACCTTCATGGCCTCCCAAGATTTCAGGAAATCTTCAGGTAGCATTCCACTGAAATTGTTGAAAGCTAGGTCAACAATTTGAAGCATCTTCCATGTGCCATTAGTGACTGGACAACCAATTTGCCCGTGGAATTTATTGGAATGCAGCACAAGGACTCTCAGGGTAGTTATGTTCTCCAACTGGCATGGGAATACATCCTTAATCCGATTGTTTCCAATGTCTAGCACCTCTAACATGGAGCATTTTGCCAAGGAAATCGGGAGCTTTCCTGTCAAGAGATTACCATTAACATCCAAAGTCCTCAAGAGGCATGTGCCTGGGAATGTATGCGGAATTCCTCCAGTAAGGTTGTTATTCCTTATGTTCAACACCTTTAGATTCTCCCACATTGAGCACTGAGGGATGGTTCCCATCAAATGGTTGTTGGAAATGTCAAGGACAGTGAGGTACTGGGCTTGACAAATTGATTCTGGCAAAGGGCCATGGAAATGATTGTTTGCGAGAGAGAAGAAAATTGTGAAATATATGTGTTCACCGATATCATCTTGAAGAACTGAACTGAAATTATTACTCGAGAAATCCAGGAGGACAGCATACGGTGGCAGAGGTAATGTTTTCCCCCGAAGCTTGTTTCTATGGAAGTCTATAACAGTGAGACTGGAAGGAAGATTAAGTAAAGGTTCTTCCAGTTTATCGAAGAAATTGAAGGAAAGATTGATATGAGAAAGATTTTCCTTCCATATCCATTTTGGTATCTCTCCTTGTATTTGATTGTCGGAGAGGTCTAGATAGGCTAATGTGACTAGACTTTTCAAAAATTCGGGTAAGGAACTCAGCTGACACGAAGCCAGCTTTAAAGTGTAGAAAGTATGGAAACCGAACAATGCAGAAGCGGAACCAGTAGCGTTAATTGACAAACGATTGTGGGAAAGATCAAGGTGTGTGAGGTTCTTGAACTGCTGAAACATATCAATGTGCAATGAGCCACTGAAATTATTAGAAGAAAGCGAGAGGTAGTTAAGCCCTCGAAGTTCAAACGCATACGCTGGTATGGGTCCCTCTAATTTGTTGTTGCTCAAATCAAGCACGTTTAATTGACAGCAAGTGACATTTAGAGACCCACTCAGCTCACCAGAAAAATGATTGTTGGAAATTTGTATCACCTTAATTGAAGGAAGTGTAAAGAGAGACGGTGGGATGCTGCCCTCCAGTGAGTTGTACCGCAGATCTAGATTTACAAGGCTTAGAAGCTCTTCCCATCGGGTGGACTTAATCCCTCCTGTCAGGGCATTGCGGAATAGCATAATCTGTCTCAGATGCTTGGACATACTGAATGAAGGAACTGAACCAGTAAGATTATTTAAAGACAAGTCCAAATAAGTCAGCTCTGACAAATTTTCCATGGACCTTGGGATCAATCCACTCAAATTGCAATTAAACAATTCTAATCTCGACAATTTCCGGAGATTACCAATTGAATCTGGAAGCCTCCCTGAAATAGTCGTGTTGCTCAGGACCAGAGTCTCAAGAGAACTATCCTCCAACAAATCGGGCAAAGGACCCTGAAGAAGTTGGTTCCATGATAGGTCAAGGGTCTGAAGCGTCTGCAGCTGAAAGATTTTATGAGGAAACTCTCCATACAACCCACAATAACTCATATGCAGAGCGGTTAGATTGGGGAGTCTGGCGAGGAACTCGGGAACTGTGGCTGAGAGGTTGTTGCCATTGAGTTGAATGAATGACAAATAATGGAGATTCACGAGGGAAGAGTCAACAGGACCAGAGAGAAAGCAGTAAGACATGCTCAGCACCTCAAGTTTTTGCACTGAAGAGGACAATGCATCGCACCACTCATTCCCCTCGGAAGACAGGTCTACACCATCAAGATGTAACTGTATTAGCTCCGTCAGGTTTCCAATCAAGGTCTTCAAATTGGGATTCTTGAGCTTTAGTGTATCAAGTCCAGAAAAATAAAGAAGAGAAAGATCAAGAATACTTAACTTCCTCAAGCGTGCCAACTCTATTGGAATCTGCCCTGAGAATCCAGCATTGGACAAGTTCAGATAAACCAGGCCATGGAGATTTGAGAAGCCAGGCGGAATTGCAGAGGATTTGAAGTTGTTGAAAGCCAAGTTTAGCGTTTGAAGATGCTTTAGTCTAAAGAGACTCAACGAACTGTTAATATTGCAAGAGATTGATTCGAAGCTCAAGTCTAGACCGATGACCTTTCCATCCTTGTTGCACATCACACCATTCCAGGGGCGAGTGTTCTGATTCCACGTGACCAGCTTGGAAGACCAGGATGCATCGAAGATGAGGCTATTTTTCAACTCGACCAGCAAAAATTCTTGATCGCCGAGACATGGACTAGAAGCCAATACCAAATAAATTCCAAAGAAATTGATGCATATGAATGGCAAGAGAAGGCACAGCAACTGCGAGGTTCTCATTGAGTGCAAACTTGGATGCAATTTTACAGAGTTCGTGAGTGAACAAGGAGGTGTTTTGTTCTTATTGGAAGGCAGATGAACACGAACCTGCTTGTATGGGATTTCAATGGAGCTGTGTTTGGCTTAATTCTTATCACATCGGATCATTGACTTTTTAGTCCCTGTGCCCCACTATCTAAAGTGTACTGGACTTATGACTGCAAATTCACCAAACCACTTGATTGAGCCAGTGGCGGCCTGCGGTGGTTCTTGTTGTAATTATGGTTAATGGATCAACGAAAGCCAATAATTATGATACGTCCTTTCTATTCACGTATCTCTTTTGGATTAATGTATTTCCTAATCTTTTCTGTTCACGTATCTATTGATTTCATGAATTTCCTAAATTCATGTATCTTTCAGTTCATGTATTTATTGAGTTCATGAATCTCTTGAATTCACGTATCTTTGGATACATGAATCTCTTGGATTCACGTATCTCTTTATTCATGAATCTCGTGGATACACGCGTCTATTTAATTCATGTATCTCTTTAGTACATGAACCAAAAAGCTCTATAAATAGATATGAGAATAGAGCTTCATAACAGTTTTTTGGGTTTTGGTTTTTCCAACTCGATTCCAAAAAGCTTTGAAATACTTTCTACTCTTCTGTTTTTTTCTGAGTGTGCTGGTTCAATTGAACGGTTCGATTGAGTCCTGTTTGCATAGTGCTGATCCAAACAGGTTCGAGGTGTTGTATCTTGGGAGGCATAGTTCGTGAATCTGCGGGGCACCTTTGGCAGGAACTAATCGCCTTAAGGAGATTCGGATATCCGTACCTCACCTCCAATTTTATATTCTGATTACAACAAACAGTGTGTATTTTCTAGATTATTTCCAACAATCTTAAGGCGATTATCTTACTCACCGTGTTTGTTGTTCTTGTCAGATTATTGAGATGGCTGAAAACAATCAAGTGCCCTTCAATGTCCCGAATGTTTCAGGAGACGTTCCTTTGGTCAATTCGACCGTTGCTATGGAAGATGTTTAACCCTCAGGGTCTGAATTTGTAGCAGCTTATGCTACGGGCCCTTGGGTTAACACCAATTTTGGTGGTGCGGGTACAAGTCATTCGACTGGTATACCCGGGACTGTTTTTCAGAACAGTACAGGCCAAATGGCTTTTGGCTCCGTTTTTGGAGGGGTAGTTCAACGAACTTTGCCGACTGTGATGGCAACACCTTCAGTTACAGCTAATGAGAAACCGGAGAAATTCACCGGAGTGGGCTTTAAACAAAGTGGCAGCGAGAAGATGTTCTTCTATCGACCATGCTCAATCGACGAAATATTTATCGGAGGTGTGCCCGATAATTAGTCCGAGATGAGCAAGATGTCACGACGCTCGGTGCGTTGGAGGCTTGGAAGCATGGGGACTTCTTATGCCGAAATTATATCCTTAACTGTTTAGTGAATTCTCTTTATAATGTTTATTGTAATATTGAATCTGCTAAACAGTTATGGGAGTCCTTAGAGAAGAAATACAAGAGGCGAGGAGACGCCGGCACCAAGAAATTTGTGGTTGCCAAATTCTTGGACTATAAGATGGTGAATTCTAAATCTGTCATGAGTCGGGTTCAAGAATTGCAATTAATTATGAGTGACATCTCTGCCGAGGGAATGATTCTTAGTGAATCATTCCAAGTGGTGGCTATGATTGAGAAAATGCCTCCGGGCTGGTCAGACTTCAAAAATTATTTGAAGCACAAACGGAAGGAGATGAGCCTTGAAGATCTCATTTTGCGCCTCAGAATCGAGGAGAACAATAGAAGGAGTGCGAACCATTTGTCTGAGCCAAAGGCCAACATTGTGGAATCTTCCAAATCCCAGCAAGATAGAAAAAAGGAAGATGTCTTTTCAAGGAAAAGGCAAGCAGAATGAACAGTTCCAGAAATTTCAAGGGACGTGTTTTATATGCAACAAGCCTGGCCATCGTGCTAAGGATTGCAAGAAGCGCCCGAAAAAAGGCAAGAACGATGGTGCAGCCCAAGAACGAATTTTGAGAACATGACAACTTTGGAAGACTGCTGCGGTGGTAATGTCTGAAGCATCCCTGGTGTCCAACACTAATGGCTGGTGGCTAGACACAGGTGCCACAAATCACATTTGTGCAGACAAACACATGTTCTCATCTTATGAGAAGGCTGAAGAAGATGAGAAACTTTATATGGCGAACTCTACATCTGCAAAGATTGCCGGAAGAGGAAAGGTGATCCTGAAGTTTACATCTGGCAAGGAGGTCGCCCGTCGGGACGTGCTTTGCATGTACCGAGATTCGGAAAAACCTAATTTCTGGCCCCATACTTGTCAAGAAAGGTTTCAAAGTTGTATTTGAATCTGACAAATTTGTACTTTCTAAAGGAGGGATGTATGTGGGGAAAGGGTACTTGTGTAATGACCTGTTTAAGGCCAATGTGGCTGTCATTGATGTAAACTCAAAGTATGTGTACCCAAAGACTATTAATAAAGAAAAGTCTTGATTTACACTTTGTTGTGTCTCCTTATCTATGGCATGGTAGAGTAGGACATGTAAACTATGGTACAATGAAAAGAATAGCAAATTTGGGGTTAATTCCAAGATTTGAGTTGGATGCCTGTTACAAGTGTGAGACTTGTGTTGAGGCCAAGTTTGCTAAGAAACCTTTCAAATCCATTGAAAGAACAAGTGAACCTCTACAACTAATCCATAGTGATCTATGTGATTTAAAATTTGTAGAAAGTAGAGGTGGAAAGAAGTACTTCATCACATTTGTAGATGACTGTACTAGATTTTGCTATGTTTATTTACTAACTAGCAAAGATGAGACTATGAGCATGTTTGTCAAGTATAAAAATGAAGTTGAAAACCAACTTGATAAACGAATCAAAGTGCTTAGGTCCGATAGAGGAGGAGAATACAGTTCAATCAAGTTCAAAGAGTTTTGTGCTAGTTTTGGAATAATTCTCCAAACGATCGCACTTTATACTCCACAACAAAATGGAGTTGCTGAACGATTGAACAACAGGACACTAAAGGAGATGGCTAATGCCATGCTTTTGAGTTCGGGTTTACCTCGAGAACTTGTGGGGGAGGCGTTTTAACCGCAAATTATATTCTTAATAAAATACCTCACAAAAAGACAGGTAAAACTTCATACGAGTTATGGAATGGAAAGTTGCCATCCTACAATTTTCTAAAAGTGTGGGGGTGCTTGGCCAAGGTGGCAATTCCTCCTCCTAAACAAACTCGGTTGGGACCTAAAACGGTGGATTGCATATTCATCGGTTATGCTCAAAATAGTAGCGCATATAGATTTTTGGTTCACAAATCTGAAAATGCGGAAATCCATGTCAATACAATCCTAGAATCAAGGGATGCTGAATTTTTTGAGGATATATATCCTGCAAAAAGAAATCAAGGAGAACTTTCTCAGAAAAGGCTTAGAGAATCGGAATCTGAAAATGATGAAGTTGTGACTCAAGAAGCCAAACTTCGAAGGAGTAAAAGGTCTCGAATTGAAAAATCTTTCGGACCTGATTTTATAACATACATGTTAGAAGGTGAGCCTCAAACATATAAAGAGGCAATGTCATCTCCAAATGCTCCTTTCTGGAAAGAAGCCGTTGACAATGAAATCCATTCTATCCTAAGTAACCATACTTGGGAATTGGTTGATCTTCCACCTGGAAATAAACCAATTGGATGTAAATGGATATTCAAGAAAAACTAAAAGCTGATGGTTCCATTGATAAGTACAAAGCTCGGCTTGTAGCCAAAGGGTTTAGACAAAAAGAGGGTCTTGACTACTTTGATACTTATTCACTGTCACAAGAATAGCATCGTAAGGATGTTGATTGCTATAGCTTCGCTATACAATTTGCGAGATACATCAAATGGATGTGAAGACTGCATTCTTAAATGGTGATCTCGACGAGGAGATTTATATGGAACAACCTGAAGGGTTCAAGGTCAAAGGACAAGAACACAAAGTGTGTAGACTTGTCAAATCATTGTATGGACTTAAACAAGCTCCTAAGCAATGGCATGAGAAATTTGACTGGGTAATGATTCAAAATGGGTATAGAATCAATGAGTGTGACAAATGTGTGTACACTAAATCCACAACAGTTGGATATGTGCTTATTTGTCTATATGTCGATGACTTACTAATTCTTGGAGATAACATTGAGGTCATCAAAATCACCAAGAACATTCTCAAGAAGAACTTTGAGATGAAAGATTTAGGTGTAGCGGATGTTATACTCGGCATCAAAATTCTAAGGAATTTCGATGGCTTAGGTTTAACACAATCTCATTACATTGAAAAGGTAATTGAGAGATTTAAAGGATTCGGCATTAAAGATGCAAACAATCCTTTTCTTTCACACCTAACTTTAAGAAAGAACACTGGAAATAGTGTTAGACAGCTAGAATACTCTCAAGTAATCGGCAGCATCATGTATATCATGAATTGCATTAGACCGATATTGCGTACTCGGTAAGCAAAGGCGAGTAGATATACCAATAACCCCGGTCACGAGCATTGGGATGCTTTAATGAGAGTCTTAGGATATTTGAAAAGGACAAAAGACTATGTTCTACAATATGGCAAATATCCAGTTTGTTTTGGAAGGTTATTGTGATGCCAACTGGATTTCAGATTCTGATGAATCGAAATCAACTAGTGGATATGTGTTCACGCTAGGAGGTGCCGCAGTGTCATGGAAATCTTCTAAACAAACTCTAATAACTCGCTCTACAATGGAATCGGAGTTTGTTGCTTTGGATAAAGCTGCTGAAGAAGCAGAATGGCTTCGACAATTTTTAGAAGATGTTCCAATGTGGCCAAAACCTATTCCTGCAATTTGCATACATTGTGATAATCAAGCGGCAATTGCAAGGGCACATAATGTGATTTATAACGGTAAGTCTAGACACATTCGTCGTAGACACAATACCGTAAGGCAGTTGCTCTCAAATGGAATAATTTCTTTAGACTTTGTAAAGTCAAAGGAAAATATTGCGGATCCGCTGACAAAAGGTTTGTCAAAAGAGCAGATAAAGCTGCGCATCGAGGGGAATGGGTTTAAGAGCCTTAACCCAATAAAGAGATTCAGGGTGGAAACCTAACCTATGCGATTGGAGATCCCATGGACTAGGTTCAATAGGACAACGCAAATTTTGGAAACTCTAGTGTGAGCACTTGTCTCCCATTCCTATGATGCAACAGTGCTTTCCTACAGCGTTATTAAGGGTACGCTATGCGTTTAATGATTCCTATAACTTGGGATGTAACATCCAAGTGAGATATGGTAGGCTATCTTTAAAAGGAATGCACCTATATGCGTGGAGCTGGCCGACTCTATGAAAATTTTTAAAGGCTTGATTTTCTAAAGCACGCATGAATCCCGAGAGGTTCAGGGCCGAAAGAACGAACACAACGAGAACCAATCTTGAATTGGAGGTACTCCGTGTGAGGTTTATTGTCTAGGCTTACACAAACAACTGGCGATTCAAGGCTTAGTCCATCGACTAGTTAAGTAAGTCCGATAGGCTTTCACTAAAGAAGGTTCAAAGCGAAAGCTACCTATCTTGATGCGGTGTATTTCAACAGGCATGCTCAGATTTCTTCGAGCCAAAAAATGTTTTGTTGATCCATTAATGTGGGGGATTGTTGTAATTATGGTTAATGGATCAACGAAAGCCAATAATTATGATACGTCCTTTCTATTCACGTATCTCTTTTGGATTAATGTATTTCCTAATCTTTTCTGTTCACGTATCTATTGATTTCATGAATTTCCTAAATTCATGTATCTTTCGATTCATGTATTTATTGAGTTCATGAATCTCTTGAATTCACGTATCTTTGGATACATGAATCTCTTGGATTCACGTATCTCTTTATTCATGAATCTCGTGGATACACGCGTCTATTTAATTCATGTATCTCTTTAGTACATGAACCAAAAAGCTCTATAAATAGATATGAGAATAGAGCTTCATAACAGTTTTTTGGGTTTTGGTTTTTTCCAACTCGATTCCAAAAAGCTTTGAAATACTTTCTACTCTTCTGTTTTTTCTGAGTGTGCTGGTTCAATTGAACGGTTCGATTGAGTCCTGTTTGCATAGTGCTGATCCAAACAGGTTCGAGGTGTTGTATCTTGGGAGGCATAGTTCGTGAATCTGCGGGGCACCTTTGGCGGGAACTAATCGCCTTAAGGAGATTCGGATATCCGTACCTCACCTCCAATTTTATATTCTGATTACAACAAACAGTGTGTATTTTCTGGATTATTTCCAACAGTTCTTGACTGTTGATGAAGAAAAGCCAAGAGAACTGAAAAACAAGAGCATATCTTTCCCCTGGACATCATTCCCCACTTTCTACGGTACAAGTTTCCTTAATCAGGATCCAATTTTCTATTTAATGTTCACCATTGGGAAAAAAAGGAAATCAAAGATGGAGCTCTCAGACTCGGTTTTCCTGTTACATTTGGACTGATCTTCGCAAATTAAGGAAAATGAAGACATCAATCCAAGGAGATCACCAGTAAAACAAAGGTGATCCGCATTTCTTGGTAATTACGTTTGCATTCTCACACATATGTCTGATTTTTCTTCTTTCAAACAAAGGTCAAGCCCTTATTGCACCTATCAAATTTACAATTGATTGTCGAACTGTTTCTCTAATTATCCTGTCTCATGATTCAGAGCTACGTTTCGGCTTTTGAAATATATAAGCAATATGTTGGGATTTCAAGCAGCGGTGCATTGCTACTGTTACCATTCTGAGCTCGTCTCCACTGATGCGATTCTCATGGGGTTGCGATATTCTTCAATGATCTCCTTAAGGATGTCAGGTTCGATATTGGCTCCAGCTTCATGACTGAGTAATTTAGGCGAGTGACCATATACCACTACAACAATTGGCACATGAAATGGACGGAATCGGGCGCGAGTACTTTGGCAACCCTTGGTCCAACTGCTACTACTACTTACGTTCTCTTTGTTTTTACCGTCATTAAAGCCTTCTTTGCCTCTTACATATTTTATCATTCCAAGAATTAACCAACCTCAACAACTCAGTTTCAAAAACATAATTAGAAAAATCTTCTTAGACCAATAAAATTTATAACATGCTTGGTTTCATTTTTTGATATCACTTCAACCGCTATTCGTAATTGGCTAGATTGCTTAAAACTTGCATTTTATTTGCTGTGTTGCCACATGGAACTAGTCCATGACAGATGAAGAGCATCATATTAATGCTGGGATTTGATATTTTTATAAAACTTACAAAATGTTATTGCAGCCGATCAAAATTAGCATATCATATTTTTCATACAACGTGACAGTTGACTAAAAAGCGGTAGTAATCACTAGTCAAACTAACAACACAGTGAACAGTCAAACCAGGTCCAACCTTAAGCCCATGAAATGGCCTAGAATTCGAAAACCTTTCAGGATTGAAATTTTCAAACCCAACTTTCCATGCACCTTCTAAGAGTAAGAGCTGGGAAGATAACACCCTTGGTCCAATTTGGTGGGCACATGTGTGAAGAATCTTTATTTTGTCTGAAGTTGAAGAACTTTTCTGATTGAAGGACTTTTCGACAATAGACAATAATGGAGAGGAAAAACAATTGAACTTATTCCAATAAAGCATGACGACCAACTACGTGCAATAGCTTTCAGTTGACTTGACTAGAGAATGCAAAATTGTTGTTTAAGTGAGGTCCCCGATTCAGTGATTTATAAAATTCCATTCACGAATAGAACAAGCACATGTGTAAAGAATTTTTATTTTATCCAAACGTAAAGGAAAACAATTGAACTTACTCCAACAAAACATAATGACCAAACATCACGCAATAGCTAGAGAATGCTAAATTGTCGTTTAAGTGAGCTCCCTGATTCAGCAATTTATAAAATGCAGTCAACAGGTCCAACTTCAAGCCCGTAAACTAAGCAGGAATTTGAAAACCTTTCGGAATTGGAATTTTCAAACCGAAAATTTCCATGCACCTTCTTAGAAAAAGCTGGGAAGGCCTTTGGTCCAATTTGGTGGCCGGTACATGGCGGGTACACACCTTCTTAGAAAATTATGGAGAGGAAAAATATTGAACTTAATAACTACAATCAAGCATAACAACTAGTTGTTTTCAGTTGACTCAACTAGGAATGCAAAATTGTCTTGTTAGCGCAGCTCCTCAATCCGGTGATTTATAAAATTCTGTTGATGAATAAAACAGAAATTTTTCCGTGGACTGTAGTTATGTATTGTTGATAATAAATTCGAAATACCGATGGTAAGTAAAAAGCTATCAATAATTTATTGATTAGCTCATTTGTAATTAGCGATGGAATGACAATTTTACCATCGATAGACTCAATATTATATTTCCACTTTCTTTTTTATATTTTACAAATGGACGCGTAAGTATATGTTGCCAATGAAATAACAATTTTATCGTCCACAAATCTAATAGTTGATTGACGCTAACTTTTATATTTTACAAGTGGGTGCATAATTGTTAAGTCACCAATTAAATAACAATTTTACAATCCACAAACTCAATATTAGAAAACCATTTACTGTGATGAGATTTAGTTTAAGTGGTAAATATATAACTAGAACATTGACAATTATAATTCACTAATGTTGTGGCAGATATCATCAATATACACCGTTATTTGAAATTTCATGAATGGTATTACAAATTTACCATTGAAAGGAAAATTATTCTATTTGGGCTAGACGTAAGGTTAAATAGTTGTTTGTGATTATAAATGACTCATCATCGTCAAGAAACAAGAAAACAGCCGCCCTTCCCTTGTCCCGATGTAGCAAGTATCCTCTTGGACGGGTAGTCACAAGCTCGAAAAGCAAAGGAAAGATTTTAAAGTTGCATTTGTTTCGTAGAAAACACAAAATTTAGAATACATTTTTTCAAGAAATAATCTTTTGTGTTGCTTACAAAAATAAATGAATAAAATATATTTCCATCACAGACGAAAATATTTAGGCATAGTTTGCTATCGATCATAAAGACATTTTCTGTTGATTAACTTTTCTAACTGATATAACCAATAATTTTTCAAAAAAATACATTTCACATCTTGAATTTATCTTAAAACAAATGCATCTTGAATTTCAAACAACATTACAGGCTCCGACGCCATTTTCCTTTTGTGCTACTTTACAGGGCATTGTTTGGAATAGTTACGTTGCAATTTTCTCTTGTTTTCTGGGCTACAAAGAGGAAAAAGTTTTTGGACACCATCGCAACACTCATGAGTGTGGTTGAAAACTTGGTTGAAACCGCTTTTAATCGTCACTGACAAGCCCATCCCCCTCGTTGCACACACACTCTCTCTCTCGGTCGAGGTATTGCTCGCGGCCATGAGAACTCCTGTGGCACGAGCTTGAAGCTCAGGGTGGCTGCGCAGCCCTCTGGGATAGAGCTCACATCCATTGAAGCTCTGCCTGAACAGCTCGTGGGCATTAATGGCTACGGCCATAGGACCCAATCTGGTCCACTGGCTGGGGTCGTCCAACCTCGATCTGGACCAGATTCCAGGCATTAATCATCGCTGGGCTCATACTTGGGGTTTGGGCGACCCTCACGAACGACTCTTCAAGAGACGATCTTGGGCAATGATATGAGGAAGACGATTCTATAATTCAACCATTTTCAATATTTTCTTTGGCACCTAACAGTTTTTTCATCCCCTAAAACTTTGGTTTACTTTCCAACATATTTTGGCCAACAACATTCTAGTTTTTAATTTGTTATTTTTTATTAATTTTAACAACCAATTAAAGCGCCACCATCATCCGCCGTGGAAAAAGACAATGATGGTCACTTTCGTCCCTCGAGTAACTTCATCATATTTTTGGGACATTTGGTGAGGTCATTTTTATCCCCCGGAAATGCGTACATTATCTTTCTTGGGATTTAGCCTGACATCTAAATTAGAAGTAAGAAATTTTATGTGCTTAAGAGAAATTATTTTTATAAACAACTATTACCTTTCTTTTAAAAGTTACCAGACGGGAGAGTACAAATCCGACTTCCAAGCCTTCAACAATCTCGGGAAGGAAAATATCGGCCAGGACTTTTTAACTGTTCAACAATAGAAATTGATTGAGTGAACAACGACATATTAGTATGAGACCAATGGTTCAGTTGAATTTTACTATTATATTGCATGATTTACAGCTGACAATAGCCCATCACAAGCATCTTTTGCTAAGGATTATTAACTCGCTCTCTTATCTCCATACACAAAACAATAGCAAGCTCTATCTACGAACTACAAACAGGTGATGATGAGTGAATTTGTCACCTTTGCTCAGCCTATAAAGCCAAAAACCACGCTCCTATACATAACCCTCAGCTACTGCCGAGTGCTGCCGAGAGACTCCAGCCACTAATCCAAAAGGAAATCTAGCTCGTTGGGTAGAGTAACTCTTTTTCGTACTCTTTCTTCTGGGCCTGGATCGAAATTGCTCATCTAACTCCTCAAAATCACCCTGAACCCAAGGAGCCAAATTGCTAGGAATGAGAATCATCCAACTCTCATGTAGTAAAAAACCGGAATTCAATAGCAGTAAAATTGAACTTCAATATTTGAGAGAACGAGAGAATGGGGCTCACTGGAGTGTAAGCATGGCAACCAGTTTTGTCGTGATGGTCTCTCACGTGCTTATACGCAAACTTCTTGCCACAATCCTTATGGCCGCATACAAATGGCCTCACCTCAAGATGAATAGCCTTCACATGCTGACGTAAATTTGATTTATGTCAACAAGAAAATAATCAAATAATGTACACTCAGCAGGCACACGATAAATGAGCTCACGCTTCAAAGTTCCAAAAGATTATAATCCATAACCAGCCAGAATCTACTTAGTAGGTGACTGCATCTTACCGTTGAAAAAATGTGCTGACAACCCTCAAAATCACATCTGAATGCCTCTGAATCAGCCGAATTTTTCTTCTCATGCATGCGGAGATGCCGTTGGATATTCTTCCTCAACTGCTCAGTCCCACATATGTCACAATTGACTAATTGGTGAGCCGACCGCACATGCTCCTTCAGGTAATCAACATTGCTGAAGTATTTCACGCACTCACAACAGAAAGCCTCCACAGTCTCTAGTTTGACTGCAGCAGTTGAAATGACGTTATTATCAAATAGCATGTTAAACAGTTCATAGATATCATTCGGCTTCACCAAGACACCTTCATAATTAAGTGACTCACCATGAGAATCCTCATGCTTTCGCAACTTCGATGCAAACTTGAAAACCTTTCCACACCCAACCTTCGGACAAACATGCTGCTTCAGACTCTTACATTCACCAGACGTCGATGGTTCCTCATCATTGTGAATTTCATTCAAGTGCCTCTTCATGTTCCCTTGATATGCAAATGACTTATCGCAACCATCAACAGGACAGCTGAAAATCTTGCCTTTATGCTGAAGAAAGTGACGAGCCAAATGGTCTTTTCTCCTATAGCTGGCAGAGCAATCCTCTATAGAACACTTGAAAGGCGTCTGCAAATGAATTTAGCATATTGACAAATAGATACAAAGCATACCAAATCTCTAGACATCGATAGGAAAAGAAAAAAAATGAACGATGCTTCAAACCTCAAGATAGAACATGCGTGACCGAGGCTGACTTGATGGATCTTCTCAGGTGGTCCCCCGACCTGATACTAGTCCAATCAAGATACAAGATTGCAACCTCTTGCATTTTGGAGTTCTTTTCGGTGGGATCCAATGCTTCACACCATTATCATAATTAGATGAGCCAACATACTTTATCCTGCAAGGTCTTGATTTCAGTATAGGCAAACTCGCGGTAGACAAATGGAAAGGAACAAAACAGCTTCATTTTTCAACCAAAATGAGAACTTTTTTTATCATAAAATATCTACCTATGAGACTAGAACACACTAAAAGATTGATGCTTTTTCAATGGTGCTTCCATTTTATGATGTTCCACAAGATTACAGCACTATATTTATGGGTAATCACCATTTGTCGGCCCAGAAAATCATGTACATCCCCACCGATAATATCGAATTGCTGTTTCTGACGCCTCATTAGAAGTTACAAATGTGAAAATTTTGATGGCAAAGACCACAACCGAGCATTGCGCATCAAAACCATCTGCTCAACAAGACCGGTGCGACCGTGATCAGAACCTGTCCACTTTACAAACTGTACCTCACAGTCGACCACCTCCATGACAGGTGTAATCTAATCGAAACTTGACTAAAATTTTCAAAGAACTTGCTTTCATGTTGCAGCATCAATAACAAAACGGAGAACTCAACATACCTCGAGCGAATGGCCCTGCATATGCTACCTCAAGTACGCGGCTTTCTTAAAAGTGGCGCCGCATTCTTCGCTGGTATTATTAGCCTTCGCTCCCTCCTTCCCCTCGACACCCTGAGCCATTGCCGCTTCCACCTCATCCTGATAAAGACCGAAGCAACGTGAAAACCACTTCACATCGGTCCCCATCGCGGCGTACATTCGAACCCGAGCATATTCCACAAACGCAAAACCAGCAATTGCCTATTGAACTAGTCAAATCGTAGCGCCAGAACTCGCGGCCCAAAACGAACCGAGCTTCTTGGGAAGCATCGGAAGGCAATGAAGGGAAGAGAACTCACCTCGTGGCGTGACTGGATGTAAGAAGTGACGAGGGACTTCCTGGACCTGCAGATCCCGCAGTGCTCGCGGTAGTAAAGCCACAACCTGGAAGAGACGCTTGGATCGGTGTTGTTCCGGGCCTAACTTGACTGGGTTCAAAGCTATGATCAGTTTGGGCCCAAATTAGGCCCGGCCCAGTAAACTTTCCATCGAACGAAATTAGATCCGCGAACAGGAAGCTGCTTACTTCGCGATTGTTGCGCACATTATTAGATACGAGCATGAAGATGTATAGAGAGTTACCGCGAGGTTTCGTCGCAGAGATTGCAGAGGTAGATTTTCACGATGGACTTGGAGGTTGACGACGGTTTGGAAGCACGAGGCAACAAGAAGCTCTGGTACGAGGTACATTATTCTTGTTTTCTTTCATTCACTGATATTTGTCCTTCTTGACCTTTTCCTCTTACAGATCAAGAACCACCAGATTATTATACTCAAACACTACATGAGTTTCAAAGCTACGATTTGAGATCAAGACACCCAGACTCCAGGCTGCACATAGACAAACTTAGCCATCGACCGTTTGTATTCTTACACAAACAACTGAGATCGGTCACAATCTCCAGCCTCTGCCTTTAACCGTTATAATCCACCATGACTCGTACATGGACTCGCAAGGAAACCAAGCGTGAGAGACTAACATGGTAGAAGCCTCGGTCAATAATGTCATCAGAGCTGAAGGTCGAGAACAATAACTCCAGATCATATACTCATCGCCCACTACCATGGAAATCACCGGCAACATAGCACAGAACGAAGAATTATAATGGTTAAGAAATGTATTCAGCCATTGTGAAAACATCAGAACTCATGCTTAAGTGACTTGAAAATCAATTAATATCACTTAATCTATGTCAACATACTTTCGGATTCCAAAAAGGACGAAACTAATCTGCATTGAAACCTAATAAACATTTCATCGACAAATTGCAGTCAATCGATTGAGGAGCAGATTTTTGCGATTTCAAACTCGTATTTGTGACCTTACGCAAATGAAATTAACATGCGAAGTTCAGAATCAAATACATGACTCTAACATGACCGATCCTAATCGAAGCAAAATGAGCTTTACATTCACTTCACCTTCGCCAGAATCACAGCATTATGGAGAATCGGAGATTACCTCATCAATGAAGCCAAGCTAAGTCGCTGTAGGCAGTCCGATCAACTAAGGGAGCTCTCATGATCGTCGTCGTCGGTTAAAATGAAGACCGGTAGAAGAGCTTTAAGCGAGTTTCGGCCACTTCAATCTTCACGGCCACGAAACAGAATTGAACAAGGGGCTTCCCGGGAGGCGGCCATCCGGCGATGGTGACGTCGCCTGGGGCGGTGATGAGCTAGAAATCCGAAATGGGCTCCGATTTGGAAATCGAGGAATGGAAGTTTTATGGGTCAAGCAAGCCCACACGTTGATTGAAGTCTTATGGGTCACATTCGTGAGCAAATGGGTTTGGGATTGAGTTGATGGGTTTGGATCAAGCTATTGGGCCAAATTTAAACTCAATGGTCGAATGGGCTTCAAAAGTAATCTTTCTCTTCCTCTCTCTTTTCTCATTCTTTCTATTATTATTTTTATATATATATATATATATATATATATATATTTCAGATTTATTTATCCTATATGTGCATATACGATTTTGTTGACAAAACAAAATTTTGATGTTAGTAGCACTTGAGTGCTATAACTTATTTTTTGATCATTTGAATGTCATATAACTTTTTAATCAATTACTTGAGTGCTAAAATATTGTAAAAACAATCCATAGAACTTATTTTGTGACACTTAAGATAAGAGAATAGTAATCGACAAATCAGATAACACATAAGTATTATTCTTTATGAGATATTATCAATTTGCCACACAACTGTATTGAATCGATATCAGTAAAGTTGAGAGCATTCTTGACCATGGAAAGTTATGTGTGTATATATGTAGTTACCACAATGATTTGGTGTTTGAAATTTTATGGGATCGGATTGACCGTTGAGAATTATCTCCAGATCAACATAAAGGTGCACACATACAGTACAGTCGCAATTAATATAGTCCAAGTGTGAGAATGTAAGAGTTTTTATAATGTGGGCTACATTGATTGAGATTGTAATTCACCGTTTTTACGGAGTTGATCCAATAAAATAAGATATAAAGTTTCTTAATAGTCGAATATAGGCATGGCTTGTGTGGGTTGAGTTGGGTTCGGCCCGTGATGAGAGAGTATGTTCAAAATTCTATAAATAGGCTAAGGTCTCTCCTCTAATCCTCACTTTTTGCAACTTTAAACGCACACACCCACTGTCTCACATAAGGAACGCTTGTGAGGGGTGGTCTCATTGAGTCAAGGTATTGAGGGTGATAGAGGAGAAGATCTTTAGCGTTGAAGGCTTGGAGTTGCTGTTGTTTTGCTCCAGGAATCATGGATTCCAAATAAGGTATGCAAATCTTCATTTCTCCTTCAAAACGTTCGAGTTTCTAGCTATGTCGATCTTGGGAAGCCGTTTCGTCAGTCTACAACATTTTGACTAATCTTCAAAAAGTAAGGAAAATGGAGACATCAGTCGAAGGACATCACCCATAAAACTGAGTGGTTAGTGTTTATAGGTCTTCGCTTTTGCATTAATTCCCATATGTCAGATTGGTTTCCTTTTAAACTAAGGTCATGGCCTTACTGTGCCAATGGAATGTACGATCAAAGGTTGAACAGTTTTCTCTAATTATCCTGTGTCATGATTCAAAGGTACATTTCCACCTTACAAATATTTAAGCAATCTTGGGATTTCGAGCGGCACTGCATTGCTCCTGTTTGTGTTCCTAGTATGTCTCCTCTAACGTGATCCTCACAAGTTGTCTCATGAATACAAATTTTCTGGGCACTGACCAGGAGGTCGCGAGATTCTTCATTGATCTCCCTAAGGATGTCAAGTTCGACATCTGTAAATCAGGGAATTGGCCCACCAGAACAAATAGTTTGTGAGATGGACGAGGATTAAGCGCAAGCAATTTGGCAGCTCTTGGCCCTTCATTACAGCTGCTGCTGCTTTCATTCTCTTCGTTTTTACCATCGTTAAGGTCTTTCACCGCTTATGTGTATTATCATCCAAAGAACTAACCAACTTCAGGAACTCAGTTTCAGAAATATATTTAAAGAAATCTGATCAAACCAATGAAATATGTGACACGTCCGGTTTCACTTTTTGACATCACTTCGGCTGCTACTTGTAATTGGTTTAGATTGCTTAAAACTTACATCTTCATTTTAGTTTGATCATGTTCTACCGCATGAAACTAGTCCATGACAGACGAGGAGCATCACATCAACGTTGGGATTTAACATTTTTAGAGAACTTACAAAATGTTATTGCAGCCAATCGAAATTAGCAAATCATATTTTTTCATCTGACATGATTGTTGACTTGAAAGAAGCAATAACACTAATCAGACCATTGATGAAGGGGACCAGTCAACCAAGTCCAACTTCAAGCCCTTGAACAGAGCAAGAATTTGAAAACTTCTCGGGAATGAAATTTACTATCCAAAATTTCCGTGCATCTTCTAAGAGTGGGCAGATTGTGCCTTTGGTCCGTCGGCCCGTGTGTGCAAAATTCTTTATGTTTATCCGAAGTTTAAGAATATTTCTGGTTGAAGGACTTTCCAACAATAGACAACCAAGCATGCCGACTAGCGAACATATAATAGTTTTCATTTGGCGGGATTAGAGAATGCAAAATTGTCGTTTCAGTGGACCTTCCCAATTCAGTGATTTATAAAATTCTATTGACGAATGAAATGAAAGTTTTTCTATGCAAAGTAATTACCTAACGCAGATGATAAATTCAAACTACCGATGATAAGTAAAAGTGATCTATTAATTGTTAATCCTATTAGCAAGTTGAAATTAGCGATGATTAAACAATTTTATCATTGATAAACGAAACGATATATTACCACTTATTTGTATATTTTACAAGTGGATGCACAACTGTTTGTAAGTTAGCAATGAAATAATAATCTTACTATCCACAAACCCAATAAAATAAAACCATGTAAAGGGCTGTTATATGTCACTAATATTGTTGCAAAATATCGTTAATACACTAGACCAGTAGGAAGGGCAATTTTACCATCGTTATTTGAAATATGATGAATGATATTACAAATTTACTATTGAAAGGAACATTATTCTATAAAGGCATACATTGTAGTCAATCATGAAAACATTTTCCATTAATTAACTTTTAAAAGCAATATAATCAATCATTTTCAAGAAATATTTTTCAAATCTTGAATTTTTCCTAAAACAAACGCATCCTGAATTTCAAATAAGAGTACAAAGTATAGGCTCTCATGGCATTTTCCTTTTGTGCTACTTTTACAGGGCATTGTTTGTTGTAAGCTACTTTGCAATTTCCTCTTGTTTTTCTGGGCTACTAAGAAAATTAAATTTCTGGACGACTTTGATGTTTCGTGAAACAAAATACAGAACACCATCAGCCAACCTCAAGAATGCAGTGAATAACTTCGCTAAAACCACTCTCAACCGTCATCGACAGTCTGGCGGGGGCTACAAAATCCTGTGGGACAAAGCTCACATGCATTCAAGCTCTGCATGAAGAGCTCGTGGTCGTCCATGGCCGCGGCCGTGGAAATCGATTTGGTCCAGTGGCAGTGGTTGGGAGCGTCCAACCTCGATCTAGACTAGATTCGAGGCAGTAACCATCGCTAGGCTCATACATGAGATTTGCAGCAATCACGATGGCGATACTCATGAATGATTCTTTCAAGTTTGGACTTGTCGTCGAAAAGATGTGAGGCAATGATGGCATTAACCAACGATCGCTATTTTATTTATTGAAAATTTGGATTTATTTTATAAAAAATTAATCGATCCTTTTCTATGATTAATTCGGTTATTTATTATTTATTATTTATTTAATTATGAATTTTTTTATATTTTTCAACGTGTTTCAGCATTTTCATCAGCTTTGTTCTTTTTTCAGCCTCTATTCAAAAGACAAAGATAAGCACGTTTTTCATATTCTTCCCAAAGTCCGATTTAAAACTCGGTTTTCCAAACAAATTCAACCAATTTTGTATTTTTGCCTTTTTCAGCTTAAAACTCGGTTTACTTTCCAATGTTTTTTGGCTAACATCATTTGGTTCTTAAATTTATTATTTCTTGAAAAAATTTAGAATTAAGTAAAGCTCCACATCAATTCACCACTTAAGCATCATTAGCCTTGTCATCTGCCACATGGACTAGTTTACATGGAAAAGATAATAATGGTCACTTTCATCCCCGGAGTGAAACTAGGGGATTTTTTTGGGACATATAGTGATGTCATTTTGATCCCCTGATAAATTATTTAAAGGGTAAGGCTATTTCCATACCATATGTTGACTAAGACAATACCTTCCAAATGTCTTTACAATAATTTTTTTGACCACCTATGCTAATCACCTATCTTAACTACAAAATTTAACTTATAGTATGAGCTTTATAAATTACAATATATAGATTACAGATGTGCATAAATAAATTTACAGGTAAATTTGTAATTTGAAAAAGAAGTGGATATTACCCTACACAATTTTCAGAATTCTTATTTAATTATTAGCAGAAACATCATACAACAATAATATGCAAGAGAAAAACAAATAAAATTCTTCATCGGTTAGTTTAGATTTAGTGATTCATATATCAAACTACATCCAAATTAACAAGTTACAGGGCAAAGTGGTGTGGATATATTATTTTAGAAATATCCTGTCACAAAATTCGAATCTAAGCCACCTCAGGTAAATTTCCATAGTTCAAATATTTAACAGCGATGCTGGCATTTCAAGCACGACGCTACTGTTACTGTTCCAAGCACATCAGTTAAGTGATCCTCATGGGATGTCTTGGGAGCATGCCCAAGGATACAGCCTTCTAGTCTTCAGTGAAGCATTATCCTGGAACCTGGTGAGCAGGTTGCAAGATTCTTCAATGATCTCGATAAGGATGTCCGTTTCCATAGTTGCATGAGCTACTACTGGTCGGAGCTCTTTAGGCAAGTGACCAGATACTACCAGAACAAATGGCACGCGAGATGGACAGGGATCAAGTGTGCGTACTTTGGCAGCCCTTGGTCATCCATCTCAGCTACTGCTGCTTCAAATCTATTAGTTTCTACCGTCATTCAGACCTTTTTAGCCATTTACGTGTATTATTGTCCCAACGAGCCAACCTCAGCAACTCAGTTTCAGAAACATAGTTAGAGACATCTTATGAGACCAACGAAATTTGTGACATACTGGGTTCATTTTTTGATAGCGCTTTGGCTGCTACTCTTAATATGTTCCATGTGCTACCACATGAAACCAGTCCAAGACATAATTTAAAGTACGATGAAGAGCACTATACTAACTGCAAGATTTAACAATTCTAGAGAACTTAATTAACTGCACGCACCGCTGATTAAGATTAGCAGACAATAATTCTTATACAACATGATTGTCGACCCAAAGCAGCAGCAATCACTAATCAGATCATTGGTGAAGTCAGTGGGTCACCCTTGTTCCGATTGCACATGCCAAACATGCGAATTCCAGACACATTGTTAGAGCTTGGAAGGTGGCACCCTTAATCCAGTTTGGCACAGTAAACATTTGAGGAAATTTTTTGTTGCGCAAGCATGAAGAATTTTCTTTATTGAAGGGCTTTCCTAGCACTAGACATACAGGGATGGAATTTCTTGAGTCCAGTCATCTTCTACTAGATGCACATCCTCAGTTCTGCGTTGTAGACCCTTGACAGTTTATGATAGACAATCATGGAGATGAAAACTACGAACTTACCCCAATCAAGCATGACTACCAAAGTTCAGTGAACATGACAACATTGTGAAAGTCTGAACAGCAAGTCATCCCAATACTGATAACACGCATGCCTCCATGGCTGGATAAATATTAGGGTCCCGCAAAAGACCCAGAAGCTGACAACAAATCCAAGTGGCAAGCTCATGTAAAACGACTTCATGTCAATCCAGCCATTGTCCTTGCGTTGTTTGGACCTTTGAGTAGGAACAACATCTGCTTCTTCAGGATTGGTAGTTGTTGGGCAACTTTTGGCAAGTGGAAACCCACATAGTCCTTCGTTACCTTTAAACGAACCTTCTGAAAATGTGAGAAACTGTTTCCTTGCTGGGATCATTCCGACAAGTCGATTATAGGAGAGGTTCAGGACTGAAAGGAAGTTCAGATTTGAAAGCTGTACTGGAATTGTCCCATTGAGGAAGTTCTGTGACAAGTCTAGGGACTCAAGTTGCTGTATTTTTCCTAATGAGGGAGGGATAGGACCTGAAAGCACATTGTGCGACAGGTTGAGAAAATAGAGTTCTCGGAAATCTCCCAACGCTTCTGGTATTGGACCCTCAAATTTATTGCTCGAGAAGTCAATCAAGGTGAAAACAGTTAGGATTTTCGTGAGTTCTATCTCCACACTTTTGAAAGTAACACTAACTGTGTCCTGATAATAGAGATTGCTTAATGAAAGAAACGGATATTGAAGATGGTCAAAGTGCGACTTAACCTTCATGGCCTCCCAAGATTTCAGGAAATCTTCAGGTAGCATTCCACTGAAATTATTGAAAGCTAGGTCAACAATTTGAAGCATCTTCCATGTGCCATTAGTGACTGGACAACCAATTTGCCCGTGGAATTTATTGGAATGCAGCACAAGGACTCTCAGGGTAGTTATGTTCTCCAACTGGCATGGGAATACATCCTTAATCCGATTGTTTCCAATGTCTAGCACCTCTAACATGGAGCATTTTGCCAAGGAAATCGGGAGCTTTCCTGTCAAGAGATTACCATTAACATCCAAAGTCCTCAAGAGGCATGTGCCTGGGAATGTATGCGGAATTCCTCCAGTAAGGTTGTTATTCCTTATGTTCAACACCTTTAGATTCTCCCACATTGAGCACTGAGGGATAGTTCCCATCAAATGGTTGTTGGAAATGTCAAGGACAGTGAGGTACTGGGCTTGACAAATTGATTCTGGCAAAGGGCCATGGAAATGATTGTTTGCGAGAGAGAAGAAAATTGTGAAATATATGTGTTCACCGATATCATCTTGAAGAACTGAACTGAAATTATTACTCGAGAAATCCAGGAGGACAGCATACGGTGGCAGAGGTAATGTTTTCCCCCGAAGCTTGTTTCTATGGAAGTCTATAACAGTGAGACTGGAAGGAAGATTAAGTAAAGGTTCTTCCAGTTTATCGAAGAAATTGAAGGAAAGATTGATATGAGAAAGATTTTCCTTCCATATCCATTTTGGTATCTCTCCTTGTATTTGATTGTCGGAGAGGTCTAGATAGGCTAATGTGACTAGACTTTTCAAAAATTCGGGTAAGGAACTCAGCTGACACGAAGCCAGCTTTAAAGTGTATAAAGTATGGAAACCGAACAATGCAGAAGCGGAACCAGTAGCGTTAATTGACAAACGATTGTGGGAAAGATCAAGGTGTGTGAGGTTCTTGAACTGCTGAAACATATCAATGTGCAATGAGCCACTGAAATTATTAGAAGAAAGCGAGAGGTAGTTAAGCCCTCGAAGTTCAAACGCATACGCTGGTATGGGTCCCTCTAATTTGTTGTTGCTCAAATCAAGCACGTTTAATTGACAGCAAGTGACATTTAGAGACCCACTCAGCTCACCAGAAAAATGATTGTTGGAAATTTGTATCACCTTAATTGAAGGAAGTGTAAAGAGAGACGGTGGGATGCTGCCCTCCAATGAGTTGTACCGCAGATCTAGATTTACAAGGCTTAGAAGCTCTTCCCATCGGGTGGACTTAATCCCTCCTGTCAGGGCATTGCGGAATAGCATAATCTGTCTCAGATGCTTGGACATACTGAATGAAGGAACTGAACCAGTAAGATTATTTAAAGACAAGTCCAAATAAGTCCGCTCTGACAAATTTTCCATGGACCTTGGGATCAATCCACTCAAATTGCAATTAAACAATTCTAATCTCGACAATTTCCAGAGATTACCAATTGAATCTGGAAGCCTCCCTGAAATAGTCGTGTTGCTCAGGACCAGAGTCTCAAGAGAACTATCCTCCAGCAAATCGGGCAAAGGACCCTGAAGAAGTTGGTTCCATGATAGGTCAAGGGTCTGAAGCGTCTGCAGCTGAAAGATTTTATGAGGAAACTCTCCATACAACCCACAATAACTCATATGCAGAGCGGTTAGATTGGGGAGTCTGGCGAGGAACTCGGGAACTGTGGCTGAGAGGTTGTTGCCATTGAGTTGAATGAATGACAAATAATGGAGATTCACGAGGGAAGAGTCAACAGGACCAGAGAGAAAGCAGTAAGACATGCTCAGCACCTCAAGTTTTTGCACTGAAGAGGACAATGCATCGCACCACTCATTCCCCTCGGAAGACAGGTCTACACCATCAAGATGTAACTGTATTAGCTCCGTCAGGTTTCCAATCAAGGTCTTCAAATTGGGATTCTTGAGCTTTAGTGTATCAAGTCCAGAAAAATAAAGAAGAGAAAGATCAAGAATACTTAACTTCCTCAAGCGTGCCAACTCTATTGGAATCTGCCCTGAGAATCCAGCATTGGACAAGTTCAGATAAACCAGGCCATGGAGATTTGAGAAGCCAGGCGGAATTGCAGAGGATTTGAAGTTGTTGAAAGCCAAGTTTAGCGTTTGAAGATGCTTTAGTCTAAAGAGACTCAACGAACTGTTAATATTGCAAGAGATTGATTCGAAGCTCAAGTCTAGACCGATGACCTTTCCATCCTTGTTGCACATCACACCATTCCAGGGGCGAGTGTTCTGATTCCACGTGACTAGCTTGGAAGACCAGGATGCATCGAAGATGAGGCTATTTTTCAACTCAACCAGCAAAAATTCTTGATCGCCGAGACATGGACTAGAAGCCAATACCAAATAAATTCCAAAGAAATTGATGCATATGAATGGCAAGAGAAGGCACAGCAACTGCGAGGTTCTCATTGAGTGCAAACTTGGATGCAATTTTACAGAGTTTGTGAGTGAACAAGGAGGTGTTTTGTTCTTATTGGAAGGTAGATGAACACGAACCTGCTTGTATGGGATTTCAATGGAGCTGTGTTTGGCTTAATTCTTATCACATCGGATCATTGACTTTTTAGTCCCCGTGCCCCACTATCTAAAGTGTACTTGACTTATGACGGCAAATTCACCAAACCACTTGATTGAGCCAGTGGCGGCCTGCGGTGGTTCTTGACTGTTGATGAAGAAAAGCCAAGAGAACTGAAAAACAAGAGCATATCTTTCCCCTGGACATCATTCCCCACTTTCTACTGTACAAGTTCCCTTAATCAGGATCCAATTTTCTATTTAATGTTCACTATTGGGAAAATAAGGAAATCAAAGATGGAGCTCTTAGACTCGGTTTTCCTGTTACATTTGGACTGCTCTTTGCAAATTAAGGAAAATGAAGACATCAATCCAAGGAGATCACCAGTAAAACAAAGGTGATCCGCATTTCTTGGTAATTACATTTGCATTCTCACACATATGTCTGATTTTTCTCCTTTCAAACAAAGGTCAAGCCCTTATTGCGCCTATCAAATTTAGAATTGATTGTCGAACCGTTTCTCTAATTATCCTGTCTCATGATTCAGAGCTACGTTTCGGCTTTTGAAATATATAAGCAATATGTTGGGATTTCGAGCAACGGTGCATTGCTACTGTTACCATTTTGAGCTCGTCTCCACAGACACGATCCTCATGAGGTTGCGATATTTTTCAATGATCTCCTTAAGGATGTCAGGTTTGATATTGGCTCCAGCTACATGACCGAGTAATTTAGGCGAGTGGCCATATACCACTGCAACAATTGGCACATGCAATGGACGGAATTGGGCGCGAGTACTTTGGCAACCCTTGGTCCAGCTGCTGCTGCTACTTACGTTCTCTTTGTTTTTACCATCATTAAAGCCTTCTTTGCCGCTTACATATTTTATCATTCCAAGAATTAACCAACCTCAACAACTCAGTTTCAAAAACATAATTAGAAAAATCTTCTTAGACCAATAAAATTTGTAACATGCTTGGTTTCATTTTTTGATATCACTTCAACCGCTATTCATAATTGGCTAGATTGCTTAAAACTTGCATTTTATTTGCTGTGCTACCACATGGAACTAGTCCATGACAGACGAAGAGCATCATATTAATGCTGGGATTTGATATTTTTAGAAAACTTACAAAATGTTATTGCAGCCAATCGAAATTAGCATATCATATTTTTCATACAACATGACAGTTGACTTGAAAGCGGTAGTAATCACTAGTCAAACCAACGATGTAGTGAACCAGTCAAACCAAGTCCAACCTTAAGCCCATGAAATGGCCTGGAATTCGAAAACCTTTCGGGATTGAAATTTTCAAAGCCAACTTTCCGTGCACCTTCTAGGAGTAAGAGCTGGGAAGATAACACCCTTGGTCTAATTTGGTGGGCACATGTGTGAAGAATCTTTATTCTGTCTGAAGTTGAAGAACTTTTCTGATTGAAGGACTTTCCAACAATAGACAATAATGGAGAGGAAAAACAATTGAACTTATTCCAATAAAGCATGACGACCAACTACGTGCAATAGCTTTTCAGTTGACTTGACTAGAGAATGCAAAATTGTTGTTTAAGTGAGGTCTCATTCAGTGATTTATAAAATTCCGTTCACGAATAGAACAAGCACATGCGTAAAGAATTTTTATTTTATCCAAACGTAAAGGAAAACAATTGAACTTACTCTAATAAAACATCATGACCAAACTTCACGCAATAGCTTGAGAATGCTAAATTGTCCTTTAAGTGAGCTCCCTGATTCAGCAATTTATAAAATGCAGTCAACAGGTCCAACTTCAAGCCCGTAAACTAAGCATGAATTTGAAAACCTTTCGGAATTGGAATTTTCAAACCGAAAATTTCCATGCACCTTCTTAGAAAAAGCTGGGAAGCCTTTAGTCCAGTTTGGTGGCCGGTACACGGCGGGTACACACCTTAGAAAATTATGGAGAGGAAAAACATTAAACTTACTAACTACAATCAAGCATAATGACTAGTTTTCAGTTGACTCGACTAGAAATGCAAAATTGTCCTTTCAGCGCAGCTCCTCAATCCGGTGATTTATAAAATTCTGTTGATGAATAAAACATAAATTTTTCCATGGACTGTTAATGTTGATAATGAATTCGAAATACCGATGGTAAGTAAAAAGCTATCAATAATTTATTGATTAGCTCATTTGTAATTAGCAATGGAATGACAATTTTACCATCGATGGACTCAATATTATATTTCCACTTTCTTTTTAAGATTTTACAAATGGACGTGTAAGTATATGTTGTCAATGAAATAACAATTTTATTGTCCACAAATCTAATAGTTGATTGACGCTAACTTTTATATTTTACAAGTGGGTGCATAGTTGTTAAGTCACCAATTAAATAACAATCTTACAATCCACAAACTCAATATTAGAAAACCATTTACCGTGATGAGATTTAATTTAAGTGGTAAATATATAACTAAAACATTGACAATTATAATTCACTAATATTTTTGCAAATATCATCAATAAACACCGTTATTTGAAATTTCATGAATGGTATTACAAATTTACTATTGAAAGGAAAATTATTCTATTTGGACTATACGTAAGGTTAAACACTTGTTTGTGATTATAAATGACTCATCATCGTCAAGAAACAAGAAAACAGCCGCCCTTCCCTTGTCTCGATGTAGTAAGTATCCTCTTGGAGGGGTAGTTGTAAGCTCGAAAAGCAAAGGAATGATTTTAAAGTTGCATTTGTTCCATAGAAAAGAAAAATTAGAATACATTTTTTTGAGAAATAATCTTTTGTGTTGCTTACACCCCATTCGATGGCTGCGTTGATATGCGCTCAGACCCTCTTCACGGTAGAGCGAGAGTTCGAATCCCATGGTTCGCATACTGGCGCATTCATTAGTGGTCTTAAGTGCGGTGTCATGGTGGTGGGTCCTGCGCTAGCGCCGCCCCAGGTTTACGTCGTCCGGCTGCCAGCTGTACGGTGGTTCCTGGGTATCAAAAAAAAAAAAGAATAATAAAATATATTTCCATCACAAACGAAAATAGTAAGGCATAACTTGCTATCGATCATAAAAACATTTTCTGTTGATTAACTTTTCTAACTGATATAACCAATCATTTTTAAAAAAAAAATACATTTCACATCTTGAATTTATCTTAAAACAAATGCATCTTGAATTTCAAACAATATTATAGGCTCCGACGCCATTTTCCTTGTGTGCTACTTTACAGGGCATCGTTTGTGATAGTCACGTTGCAATTTTCTCTTGTTTTTTGGGCTACAAAGAGGAAAAAGTTTTTGGACACCATCGCAACGCTCATGAGTGCAGTTGAAAACTTGGCTGAAACCGCTTTTAATCGTCACCGACAAGCCCATCCCCCTCATTGCACACACTCTCTCTCAATCGAGGTAGTGCTCGCGGCCGTGAGAACTCCTGTGGCATGAGCCTGAAGCTCAAGGTGGCTGCGCTGCCCTATGGGATAGAGCTCACATCCATTGAAGCTCTGCATGAACAGCTCGTGAGCATCCATGGCTGCAGCGAAAGGACCCAATCTGGTCCACTGGTTGGGGTCGTCCAACCTCGATCTGGACCAGATTCCAGGCAGTAGCCAATAGCCATAACTGGGCCCATAATTGGGGTTTGGGTGATGCTCACGAACGACTCTTCAAGAGACAATCTTAGGCAATGATCTAAGGAAGATGATTCCATAATTCAACCATTTTCAATATTTTCATTGGCACTTAATAGTTTTTCATCCCTTAAAACTTTGGTTTACTTTCCAACATATTTTGGCCAACAACATTTTAGTTTTTAATTTGTTATTTTTTTATTAATTTTAAGAACAAATTAAAGCGCCGGCATCATCCGCTATGGAAAAAGATAATGACGGTCACTTTCGTCCCTCGAGTAACTCCATCATATTTTTGGGACATTTGGTGAGGCATTTTTATCCCCTGGAAATGTGTGCATGATATTTCTAGGGATTTGGCCTGACATTTAAATTAGAAGAAATTTTACATACTTAAGAGAAATGATTTTATAAACAAATATTAATTTTGTTTTAAGCATTACCTAAGGGGATAGTAGAAATCCAACTTCCAAGCCTTCAACAATCTCGAAAAGGAAAATACTGACCGGGATTTCTCGACTGTTCAACAATAAAAATGGATCAGGTGATTAGTGATTGATCAGAATGAAACCAGTGGATTCTCAATTGAATTTTACCATATTGCATTATGCATAGCTGACAATAGCTCATCACAAGCATCTTTTGCTAAGTATAATTCGCTCTCTTATCTTCATATACAAAACAATAGCACACTCTATCAACTACAAACAAGTGACACGAGGATGATGAGTGAACTCGTCACCCTTGCTTGGCCCTATGAGGCAAAAAACCACAGCTACTATACATTATCCTCGGCCGCTGCCGAGCGCCCCTGAGACACTCTAGCCACTAATCCGAAAGGAAATCCAGCTCATTGGGTAGAGTAACTCTTTTTCGCAATAGGGACTCAATCGTTGGACATTTTCTCTTTCTCCCACCTCTGGGCCTAAATCGAAATTGCTCATCTAACTCCTCAAAATCACCCTGAAGCCAAGGAGCCAAATTGATAGGTATTAGGATCATCCAAACCTCATGTAGTAAAAAGCTGGATTTCAAAAGAGCAGTAAAATTGAATTTCAATATTTGAGAGAATGAGAGAATGGGGCTCACCAGAGTGTAAACATGGCAACCAGTTTTCTCATGATGGTCTCTCATGTGCTTATATGCAAACTTCTTGCCACAATCCTTATGGCTGCATACAAATGGCCTCACCTCAAGATGAACAGCCTTCACATGCTGATGTAAATTACTTACAGCGCCACGTCAGTATACCGCTTAAGCACCATTGATTATGTCATCCACCACAAAGAATAATTTTACCGCTTAGGCACCATTGACTATGTCATACACCACAAAGAATAATTTTACATGGAAACGATGATGTCGGTCGATTTCGTCCCGCAAATATAACTTATGTGATTTTTTCGGGACATCTAGTGAAGTCACTTTTATCCCCAAGGGAAAAAAAAAATATCTTCCTTGGAGTTTGGCCTGACATTTCAAATCAAAATAAGAAATCTTATCTATTTAAGTGAGATGGATGAATATTATAGACAATTATTAATTTTCTTTTAAGTATTACCAAAGGAGATGGTAGAAATCTGACTTCCTAGCCTTCAACAATCTCGGGAAGAAAAATATCGATCATCACTTTTTAACTATTCAATGATAAAAATGGATCAGATGAACAATGACAGATCAGTATGAAACCAAAGGATTCTCAATTGAATTATACTATATTGCGTGATATATGATAGCTCATCACAAGCATCTTTTGCTAAGGATATACAAGCTCTCTATTTTCATAGATAAAACAATAGCAAACTCTATCAACTATTAACTACAAACAAGTGACAGGAGGATGATGAGTGAATTTGTCACCTTTCCTCAGCCTATAAAGCAAAAAACCACAGCTCCTATATAAAACCCTCAGCTGTTGTCAAAAGCTGCCGAGAGACTCCAGCCGCTAATCCAATAGGAAATCTAGCTTGCTCGGCAGAATAACTCTTCTTCGCAGTAGGGACTCAATCGTCGGACATTTCTTCTTTCTCCCACCTCTGGGCTTGGATTGAAATTGCTCATCTAACTCCTCAAAATCACCCTGAACCCAAGGAGCCAAATTTTTTAGGTATGAGGATCATCCAACTCATGTAGTAAAAAGCTAGATTTCAAAAGAGCAGTAAAATTGAAATTCAATATTTGAGAGATTGAGAGAATAGGGCTCACTGGAGTGTAAACATGGCAACCACTTTTCTCATGATGGTCTCTCACATGCTTACACGTGAACTTCTTGCCACAATCCTTATAGCTGCATACAAATGGCCTCACCTCAAGATGAACAGCCTTCACATGCCGACGGAAATTTGATTTCTGTCAACATGAAAAAACATCAGCAAAGGCACACTCAGCAGCCACACAATAAAAGAACTCAAGCTTCAAAGTTCCGAAACAATTATATTCCAACCAGAAGCTACTTTATAGGTGACTGCATCTTACTGTTGAAAAAATGCGGAGAGAACCCTCAGCATCGCATCTAAATGCTTTTGAGTCAGCTGAATTTTTCTTTTCATGCATGCGGAGATGCCGTTGGATATTCTTGCTCGACTGCTTAGTCCCACATATGTCACAATTGATTAATTGGTGAGCCAACCGCTCGTGGTCCTTCAGATAGTCAACATTGCTGAAGTATTTCACGAACTCACAACAGAAAGCCTCCATAGTCTCCAGTTTGACTACAGTAGTTGAAATGCCATTATTATAAAATAGCACATTAAACAGCTCATAGAATCATTCGGCTTCACCAACACACCTTCATAATTAAGTGACTTACCATGAGAATCCTCATGCTTTCACAACTTTGAAGCAAACTTGAAAACCTTTTCACACCCAACCTCCAGAAAAACATGCTGCTTCAGACTCTTACATTCACCAGGCGTCGATGCTAGCTCATCATTGTGAATTTCATTCACATGCCTCTTCATGTTCCCTTGATATGCAAATGACTTATTGTAGCCATCAACAGGACAGCTGAAAATCTTGCCTTTATGCTGAAGAAAGTGACGAGCCAAATGATCTTTTCTCCTATAGCCGGCTGCGCAATCCTCTATAGAACACTTGAAAGGCCTCTGCAAATAAAATTTAGCATATTGACACATAGATACAAAGCATAACAAATCTCTAGACATCAATAGAAAAAAAACGAAGGATGCTTCAAACCTCAAAATAGAACATGCGTGAACAAGGCTGACTTGATGGATCTTCTCAGGTGGTCCCCCAACCTGATACTAGTCCAATCACGATGCAAGATTGCAGCCTCTTGCATTTTGGAGTTCTTTTCAGTGGGATACAATGCTTCACGCCATTATCATATCATAACCAGATGAGCCAACATACTTTATCCTGCAATGTCTTGATTTCAGTACAGGGAAACTCGCAATAGACAAATGGAAAAGAACAAAACAGCCTTATTTTTCAACCGAAATCAAAACTTATTTTATCATAGAAATCTATCTTTGAAGCCAGACCACACTAAAAGATTGATGCTTTTTCAATGGTGCTTACATTTTATGATGTTCCACAAGATCACAACACTATATTTATAGGTAATCACCATTCCACGGCCCAGAAAATCATGTACGTCCCCAACGATAATATCCGAATTGCTGTTTCTGACACCTAATTAGAAGTTAAAAATGCGAAAAGTTTGAAAGCAAACACCACAACCGAGCATTGTACATCAAAGCCATCTGTTCAACGAGACCGGTGCGACCGTAATCAGAACCTCCCCACTTTACAAACTGTACCTCGCCGTCGACCACCTCCATGACAGGTCTAATCAAGTCAAAACTTGACTAAAACTTTCAAAGAACTTGCTTTCATGTTGCATTATCAATAACAAAACAGAGAATTCAACATACCTCGAGCGAATGGCGCCGCATATGCTGCCTCAATTACGCGGGTTTCTTAAACGTGGCGCCGCATCCTTCGCAAGTATTAGCTTTCGCTCCCTCCTTCACCTCAAACCCTCGAGCCACTGCCCCTTCCATCCTGATAAAGACCGAAGCAACACGAAAACCACTTCACAACAGTTCCCATCGCGGCGGACATTCAAACGCAAGCAAATTCCGCAAGCGCAAAACCAGAAATTGCCGATCGAAGTAGTCATATCGTAGCATCAGAACTTGCGGCCCAAAATAAACCGCGCTGCTTACGAAGCATCGAAAGGCGACGAAGCGAGGAGAACTGACCTGGTGGTGCGATTGGATGTGAGAAGTGACGGGGGACTTCTAGGAGCTGCAGATCCCGTGGTACTCGCACTCGCAGTAGTAACGCCACCAACTGGAAGAGGCGCTTGGATCGGTGTTGTTCTGGGCCTAACTTGACTGGGTTCAAAGCTATGATCAGTTTGGGCCCAAATTAGGCCCGGCCCGATAAGCTTTCCTTCGAACGAAATTAGATCTGCGAACAGGAAGCTGCTTACTTCGCCATTGTTGCGTACATAATTAGATACGAGCATGAAGATGTATAGGGAGTTACCGTGAGGTAACTAATCCGCATTGAAACCTAATAGACATTTCGTCAAACAGATCGCAGTCAACCGATTGAGGAGCAGATTTTTGCAATTTCAAACTCGTATTTGTGACCTTACGCAAACGAAATGATGTGAAATTCAGAATCAAATACATGACTCTAACATGAGTGATCCTAATTGGAGCAAAACGAGCTTTACATTGACTTCACCTTTGCCAGAATCACAGCATTATGGAGAATCGGAGTTTACCTTATCAATGGAGCCAGGCTAAGTTGCTCAGGTAAATTTAATAAGTTATAAGGCAAATTGATGTGGATATATTATTTTCGAAATATCCTGTCACAAAATTCGAATCTAAGCACCTCAGGTAAATTTCCGTAGTTCAAATATTTAACAGCGGTGCTGGCATTTCGAGCACAACGCTACTGTTAATGGTCCAAGCACATCAGTTAAGTGATCCTCATGGGATGTCTTGGGAGCATGCCCAGGGATACAGCCTACTAGTCTCGGTGAAGTATTATCCTGGGAGTTGATCAGGAGGTTGCAAGATTCTTCAATGATCTCGATATGGATGTCAGGTTCCATAGTTGCATGAGCAAATGGCACCCGCGATGAACAGGGATCAAGGGTGCGAACTTCGGCAGCCCTTGGTCCTCCATCTCGGCTGCCGCTGCTTTCATTCTCTTAGTTCCTACCGTCATTTAGGCCTTTTTAGCCATTTACATGAATTATCGTCCCAATGAGCCAACCTCAGCAACTCAGTTTCGGAAACATATTTAGAGACATCTTATGAGACTAATGAAATTGGTGAAGTACTGGTTTCATTTCTTGATAGCGCTTTGGCTGCTACTCTTAATTTGTTTTCTCGACCATGTGCCACCACATGAAACTAGTCCAAGACATAATTTAAGGTACGATGAAGAGCGTTATATTGACTGCAGGATTTAACAATTCTAGAGAACTTAACTAAATGCCTGCACCGCTGATTGAGATTAGCAGACTGTATTTCTTATAAAACATGATTGTTGACTTGAAAGCAGCAGCAATCAGTAATCAGATCATTGATGAAGTCAACGGGTCACCCCTGCTCCAATTGCACATGCCAAACATGTGAAATCCGTGCACCTTTTAGAGCTGGGAAGAGGGCACCCTTAGTCCGGTTTGGCACGGTACATATTTGAAGAAATTTTATGTTGTACAAGCTTGAAGAATTTTCTTTATTGAAGGACTTTACTAGCACTAGACATACAGGTCTTGAATACTTTGAGTCCAATCATCTTCTACCAGATGCACATCCTCAGTTCTGCTTCGTAGACCTTTGACAGTTTATGATAGACAATCATGGAGACAAAAAACTATGATCTTACTCCAATCAAGCATAACGACCAAAGTTCAGTGAACATGATAACATTGCGAAAGTCTGAACAGCAAGTCATCCCAAAACTGATAATACGCATGCCTCCATGGCTGGATAAATATTAGGGCCCCGCAAAAGACCCAGAAGCCAATAACAAATCCGAGTGCCATGCTCATGTAAAACGACTTCATGTCAATCCTGCCATTGTCCTCTCTTTGTTTGGACCTTTGAGTAGGAACAGCATCTGCTTCTTCAGGACTGGTAGTTGTTGGGCATTTTTTGTCAAGTGGAAACCCACATAGTCCTTTGTTACCTTCAAATGAACCTTCTGAAAATGTGAGAAACTGTTTCCTTGCTGGGATCATACCAACAAGTTGATGATAGGAGAGGTTCAGGAATGAAAGGAAGTTCAGATCTGAAAGCTGCATTGGAATTGTCCCATTGAGGAAGTTCTGTGACAAGTCTAGGGACTCAAGTTGCTGTATTTTTCCTAATGAGGGAGGGATAGGACCTGAAAGCGCATTGTGCGACAGGTTGAGAAAATAGAGTGCTCGTAGATCTCCCAACGCTTCTGGTATTGGACCCTCCAATCTATTGCTCGAGAAGTCGATCAAGGTGAAAACAGTTGGGATCTTCACTAGTTCAAGCTGCAGACCTTTGAAAGTAACACTAACGGTGTCCTAATAATTGAGCTTGCTCAACTCAAGAAAGGATATTGAAGATGGTCAAAGTGCGAATTGACCTTCATGACCTCCCAAGACGTCAAGAGATCTTCAGGAAGCATACCGCTGAAATTGTTGAAAGCTAGGTCAACAATTTGAAGCATCTTCCATGTGCCATTAGTGACTGGACAACCAATTTGCCCGTAGAATTTGTTGGAATGCAGAACCAGAATTCTCAGGGTAGATATGTTCTTCAATTGGCACGGGAATACATCCTTAATCCAATTGTTTCCAACGTCTAGCACCTCTAACATCGAACAATTTGCCAAAGAAATTGGAAGCTTTCCTGTCAAGAGATTACCATTAACATCCAAAGTCCTCAAAAGGCATGTGCCTGGGAATGTATACGGAATTCCTCCAGTCAAGTTGTTATTCCTCAAGTTCAACACCTTGAGTCTCCAACTTTAAGCACTGAGGGATGGTTCCCATCAAATGGTTGTTGGAAAGGTCAAGTACCTCGAGAAACCAGGCTTCACAAATTGATTCTGGGACAGGGCCATGGAAATAATTGTTCGAGAGAGAGAAGAAAATTGTGTTAACCAGGTGTTTTCCAATATCATTTGGAAGAACTGAACTGAAATTGTTACTCGAGAAATCCAGAGAGACACCATTCGGGGGCAGAGGTAACGTTTTCCCCTGGAGCTTGTTTCTGTGGAGGTCAATAACAGAGACTGGAAGGAAGATTAGGTAAAGGTTCTCCCAATTTCTCGAAGAAATTGAAGGAAAGATTGACATAAGAAATAGAGTCTTTCTCCCATATCCATTTCGGTATCTCTCCTTGAATTTGATTGTCAGAGAGGTCTAGATGGCGTAATGTGGGTAGATTTTTTAAGAATTCAGGTAACGAACTCAGCTTACAGGAAGCCAGCTTTAAAGTGTATAGAGTAGGGAAACCGAACAGAGCAGAAGTGGAAGAAGTAGCATTAATTGACAAACGATTGTGGGAAAGATTGAGATATGTGAGGTTCTTGAGCCGCTGAAACACATCAATGTGCAATGAGCCACTAAAATTATTAGAAGAAAGTGAGAGGTAGTTAAGCCCTCGAAGTTCAAAAACATACGCTGGTATGGGTCCCTCTAAATTGTTGCTGCTCAAATCAAGCACGGTTAGTTGATAGCAAGTGACATTTAGAGACCCACTCAGCTCACCAGAAAACTGATTGTTGGACAAATTTATGATCTTGACCGAAGGAAGTATAAAGAGAGACGGGGGAATGCTGCCCTCCAGTGAGTTGTACCGCAGATCTAGATTTACAAGGCTTAGAAGTTCTTCCCATCGGGTGGACTTAATCTCTCCTGTTAGAGCATTGCGGGATAGCATAATCTGTCTCAGATTCTTGGACATACTGAACGAAGGAACTGAACCAGTAAGATTATTTAAAGACAAATCCAAATAAGCCAGCTTTGACAGATTCTCCATTGAGCTAGGGATCAATCCACTCAATCTGCAATTAAACAATTCTAATCTCAACAACTTTCTTACATTACCGATTGAATTTGGAAGCCTCCCTGAAATATTCGTGTCACTCAGGATTAGAGTCTCTAGAGAACTGTCCTCTGGAAAATCGGGCAAAGTACCCTGAAGAAGTTGGTTCAATGATAGGTCAAGGATCTGAAGCGTCTGCAGCTGAAAGATTTTATGAGGAAACTCTCCATACAACCCACAATAAGACATATGCAGAGCGGTTAGATTGGGGAATCTGGTGAGGAACTCGGGAACTGTGGTTGACAGGTTGTTGCCATTGAGTTGAATGAATGACAAATGATGAAGATTCACGAGGGAAGAGTCAACAGGACCAGAGAGAAAGCAGTTAGACATGCTCAGCACCTCAAGTTTTTGCACTGAAGAGGACAATGCATTGCACCACTCATTCCCCTCGGAAGACAGGTCTACACCATCGAGATGTAACTCTTTTAGCTCCGTAAGGTTTCCAATCAGGGCCTTCAAATTGGGATTCTTGAGCTTTAGCGTATCAAGTCCAGGAAAATAAAGAAGAGAAAGATCGAGTATACTTAACTTCCTCAAGTGCGATAACTCTATTGGAATCTGCCCAGAGAATCCAGCATTGGACAAGTTCAGATAAATCAGGCCACAGAGATTTGCGAAGCCAGGCGGAATTGCAGAGGATGTGAAATCGTTGAAAGCCAAGTTTAGCTTTTGAAGGTGCTTTAGCCTAAAGATACTTGACGAACTGTTAATATTGCAAGAGATTGATTCAAAGCTCAAGTCTAGATCGATGACCTTTCCATCCTCGTCGCACGTCACACCATTCCAAGGGCGAGCGTTTTGTTTCCACATAACCAGCTTGGAAGACTGGGACGCATCGAAGACAAGGCTATTTTTCAACTGGACCAGCAACATTTCTTGATCACCGAGACATGGACTAGAAGCCGATGCCAAATAGATTCCAAAGAAATTGGTGCATATGAAAAGCAAGAGAAGCCACAACAACTGCATGGTTCTCATTGAGTGCAAACTTGGATACTATTTTACAGAGCTCGTGAGAGAACAAGTACAAGGAGGAGTTTTGTTCTTACTGGAAGGCAGATAAACAGGAACCTCCTTGTATTGGATTTCAATGGGACCGTGTTTGGTCTAATTCTTATCACGTCGTATAATTTTTTAGTCCCTATGAGAGACTATCTTAAATTGACTAGACTAAAGATTGCAAAATCATTAAATGACTTGATTGAGCCAGTGGAGGCCTTCGGAGGTGCTTGACTGTTGACGAAGAAAAGCCAAGAAAGAAAAAACAAGAGCATCTCTTTCCGTAGGACATCATTCCCCTCTTCTACAGTACAAGTTCCCCACTAGAAAGCAGATATTCATATCGCTCCCATTTTATATCTACAAGGTTCATTTTAATCAGGACCCGATTTTCTGTTTAATGTTCACTATTGGGAAAATAAGGAAATTAAAGATGGAGCTCCTGGAGCTCTCAGACTCGTTTTCCTGTTACATTTGGATTGATCTTCGCAAATTAAGGAACATGAAGACATCAGTCCGAGGAGATCACCAGTAATACTAAAGTGATCCGTGTTTCTTGGTCTTTACTTTTGCATTCTTTCACATATACCAGATTTTTCTCCTTTCAAACTAAGGTCAAGTCCTTGTTGTGCCTATTGATTTATGATTAATGGTAGAACGGTTTCTTTGATTATCCCGTCTCACGATTCAGAGCCAAATTCCCGAGGTACATTTCAACCTTTGAAATATATAAGCAATATGTTGGGATGTCGAGCGGTCGTGCACAGCTACTGTTACCATTATGAGCTTGTCTCCACTGACATGATCCTCATGAGGTTGCGAGATTCTTCAATGATCTCCCTAAGGATGTCAGGTTCGATATTGGCTCGAGCTACTTGACCGAGTAATTCGGGCGAGTGGCAGATACCACCCAAACAAATGGCGCATGAAATGGACGGAAATCGGCGCAAGTATAATGGCAACCCTTGGTCCGGATACTGCTGCTTTCATTCTCTGTTTTGACTGTCATTATAGCCTTCTTTGCCGCTTACCTAATTTATCATCCCAAGAATTAACCAACCTCAACAACTCAGTTTCAGAAACATAATTAGAGAAACTTATCAGACCAATAAAATATGTGACATGCCCGGTTTCATTTCTTGATATCGCTTTGGCCACTATTCGTAATTGGTTTTAGATTGCTTAACAATTACATCTTCGCTGCAGTTAGATTGATCATGTGCTACCACATCGAACTAGTCCATGACAGACGAAGAGCATTGCATTAATGCTAGGATTTAACATTTCCAGAAAACTTACAAAATGTTATTGCAGCCAATTGAAATTAGTAGACCATATTTTTCATACAACATGTTTGTTGACTTGAAAATGGCAATAATCACTAGGCAGATCAATGATACAGTGAACCAGTCGACCAGTCCAACTTCAATCCCATGAATCTGGGTTGGAATTTGAAAACAAGATTGAAATTTTCAAAAAAATTTCCGTGCACCTTCTAAGAGTAGGAGCTGGGAAGATGACACCTTTGGTCCAATTTGGTAGGCACATATGTAAAAATCTTTATTTTGTCTTAAGTTGAAGAATTTTTTGATTGAAGGACTTTCTGACAAAAGACAATTATGGAATGGAAAGACAATTGGACTTACTCCAATAAAGCATAACAACCAAAGCACGGCATTAGCTTTCAATTGACTTTGACTAGAGAATGCAACATTGTAGTTTAAGTGAGGTCCCGATTCGGTGATTTACAAAATTCCATTCACGAATAGAACGGGCACATGTGTAAAGAATTTTTATTTTATCCAAACGTAAAGAATGTTTCTAATTGACGGGCTTTCCGACAGTAGACAATTATGAAAAGGAAAGGCAACTGAACTTACTCCAATAAAACATAACGACCAAACTTCACGCAATAGCTAGAGAATGCTAAATTGTCGTTTAAGTGAGCTCCCTGATTCATCATTTATAAAATGCAGTCAATCAGGTCCAACTTCAAGCCCATGGACTGAGCAGGAATTTGAAAACCTTTCGGAATTGGAATTTTCAAATCGAAAATTTCCATGCACCCTTTGAGAAAAGGCTGGGAAAGCCTTTGGTCCAATTTGGTGGTGGGTATACAGCGGTTACACATCTTAGAAAATCATGGAGAGGAAAAACATTGAACTTGCTAACTACAATGAAGCATAATGACTAGTAGTTTTCAGTTGACTTGACTAGGAATGCAAAATTGTCCTTTTAGTGGAGCCCCTCGGTTTTAAAAAATTCTATTGATGAATAAAATGGAATTTTTTCTATGAATTGTAATTGTGTAATGTTGATAACAAATTTGAAATATCGATGATTAGTAAAAAGTGATCAATAATTTGTTGATTAGCCTATTGTAATTAGCGATGGAATGACAATTTTACCATTGACAGACTCTAGTATATTTCCACTTTGTTTGTAGATTTTATAAATGAACACGTAAGTATATGTTGCCAATGAAATAACAATTTTATCGTCCACAAATCTAATAGTTGATTGACACAAACTTTTATATTTTACAAGTGGGTGCATAATTGTTAAGTCACCAATTAAATAACAATCTTATTATCCACAAACTCAATATTAGAAAACTATTTATTGTGCTGAGATCTAGTGTTGAGTAGTAAATATATAATTAGAAAATTTACAATTATAATTCACTAATATTGTTGCAAAATATCATCAATATACACCGTTATTTGAAATTTCATGAATTACAAATTTACTATTGAAAGGAAGATTATTTTGTTTGGACTAAACGAAATGTTAAACACTTTTTTGTGATTATTTAATGACTCATCATCGTCAAGAAACAAGAAAACAGCCACAAGCTCGGAGAGCAAAGGAATGATGTAAAAAAAAATTGTTTCTATTCCACAGGAAATTCAAAATTTAGAATATGTTTTTTATTTTTTCAAGATATAAACTTTTGTGTCGCTTATGAAAACCTTTCGAAATATCTCCATCATAGATGAAAATAGGTAGGTATTAATTGTTAGTCAATCATGAAAATATTTTCTATTGATTAACTTTTTAAAGGGATATAACCAGTTATTTTCCGAACAATACTTTTCAAATTTTGAATTTATCTTTAAAAATAAAAATGCATCTTGAATTTTAAACAATGTTACAGGCTCCGATGATATTTTCCTTTTGTGCTACTTTACAGGACATTGTTTGTGATGGTTATGTCACGCCCGAACCCCGAGACACGTGAACATCCCACCATGGTCATACAAATGCGACATTCCGGGTTAAGTCGCCGACCCAATCTATTCTTTAATGCGCATGCGGAAGCATATTATAAAACCCCGACAATAAAATATGGGATAGAAAAGCAGGAAGCAAAAACCACAACATAACACTTTCATAATTCAACGTAATTACAAACAAAGGCCTACAAACCAAAAGTCTACGAAAGACCGGCTCTTAAAAAGGAACTGTCCTACGACCTACAAGTCGAACACATTCTCCAATCCTTATGACTTCACCTCTGCAACTCCTCAGAGCCAACCAAAGCTATCTAGCCGCTCCATCCATCGGGGACCTGAAATTGTAATCCCCAAACCGGGATGAGACGATGTCTCAGCAAGTTCAACCCCCTAAACCCCTATTAGAAAGCAAATACACCCAGGGTGGCCTAGCCACCTCACACAGAAGACTTACCTCGTCTTAATTCCTTTCCTGTAGGTTAGCACAGTTATAATTCAACCACTCACAACTCGATAACCCAACAATGGCACAATCACATTAACGTCAACTCAATCACTTAGAAACCATATCAATCGACTTGGCACGATTACATGTCATTCTAGCAAATCAATCACTACTTCCAATCACAACCCTATAGGAAGGTTTAACGACTAGTGGCAATCATGGTCCCCTCCCCATTAGAATCGTGGCATTACGGCCCCACTGGTCGCGCGACCTTTATCGGTGGATCCACGGCCCCCTGGCGATCCGAACCACGTTATCGTGGCAAATTCCACAAAGAATACAGGTCCAGTCGGCCTAGCCACTACTGCGACCGAGTCTACCAACCAGCACACGACAAACCATTATTGACTTCCAGACACTCCGCATTTCATTCACATACTTCAATTTCAATAGTAAACCATAACAATCAAATTTCGCATCAAAATTCAACACTTGGGTTTTTATAGCTAAAAACCCTATTTATCACAATCAACCCTCAATTTGCCACATCCATTCATCAAATTCAAATTCTAAATGCACAAAGAACGATCATCACAAAATTTTAAGAGTTTAGGGTCAAAAAAATTTTCGAATTTAATAAATAATTAAATTTATTCCGAAAATAATTAAATAATAATATCCATATTTTTCACGATCCACACTCAATTTATAATATCCAATCATCAATTTCAAAATCTGACTACACAAAGACGATCGGCACGAAATTCTAAGCAAATAAGGATCAAAAATAATTTTCGAGTTTTTTTAATTTAATAATATTTTAATGATTTTCGGAATATAATATTTTATTTAATTCCAGAATTTCGAAACAATTAAATAAATCAAAAATAAAACCCATTATGTCACATCAAGGCTTATATTAAAAATAAACTTACTTAACTTTAAACTAAACACCATTTAACTTAATTAAACACACTACTTTAATCCTCAATCAAATAAACAAATCAACCCACATAAACTCACTTAACTTAGACTAAGCACACTTAGGGCATCATTAACCTCTAATCAAGATTTAGTGAGTTAAACTCACCGGATTAGCAAGCCGAGCACGCCAAAACGACGGGGACGACGCGAGGAATTGACTTTCCTCAAGGCGGGCCGAGCAATCTGGGGCCGGGAAGCCGGCCAAAACGGGCCAAGAAGGGGCTGAGAAACCCATTTTGCAGGCTGACCAAGTGCGGCCGACGGACGGGAGCTCGGGGCGGTTCGGGGGCGTGGAACGGCGGAGGAGGGCGGCGGCGGCTTGGCGGGCGAGACGGCGGCTGGCGGCAGCTCGGCAAGCCTCCGGCGATGGAGGCGCGCGGCCGGGCGGCGGGCGGGCGGGCGGCGGGCGGGCGGACGCGCGGCGCGCGGCGACGAGCGGCCGACGCGATGGCGGGCAGCGCCTCCGGCTGCGGCTGCGGCTGCGACGGCGGGCGGCTGGACAGCCATGGCTGCTCCAGCTTCTCCTCTGCAATTTTTCTGGTCTTTGCACCATGGAGATGGAGGAGGAAGGCGACGGGAGAGAGGGAAGAAGGAGAGAGAGAAGGGGGGGCCATTTCCTTTTCTTTTTCTTTCTTTAATTCCACAAACATGGCCCACCATGACCTCACATGAGGTCATCTTCCACTCACACCAAGCTTCCACAACAATCCTCCAATGGGTCCAATTTCATTTTCCGCCGGCCTAAAATCTTGTACATTAATTTCTTCTATTCCCTTCAATTCTCTTCCAATTGAGTCCAATTGAAGTCCATAAAATTAATCCAATGTCACCACACTTCAATTCACATCTTCACTTATCCGTAGAACCAACTTAAGTCCCAAAAGCGCGACCAAAGGTGGGCCTACTAATTTCTCGAGCTAAATTAGCCATTCTCTGAATATTTTGCTGAAAAACTCGGCTTGCATGAAAAATCTTTTGAAGATGAATCAATGATCCTAAAATGATTTGGGACACACCACGACTTCCAATTTCTGAATTCGATCTCAATTTCACGGTTAATTTCACTCTGACACTATATTAGCGTGTCCTGATCTACCGAGTAGCTTTTAGAAATTTTCGTGCATTCGACCTGTGGTTGATCAATCTCAAGCCACAATGTACATCTTTGACACATTGGCGACCCTCAGTTGTCGTGGAAATCTCAAGGTTTCAAATACGGACACGGGGACCCAATCGACGAAAAGCCGGTTTAGTCCGATCGACAAGAATCGTGCGATATGGTGGAATCACCCACACTCGATCACATGCCTCTATCGAGTCGACCTATCTCCGGTCTCTAATCGATTTTTAACTGTGCCGTAATGATCCTTGCAGATCAACTCGGTCGAAAGGTCGTTTCCCGGTCAAATTCTCGAGTCCGATGCCTTAGAATTTCTTAATGGCTTCACCCGATAGACTACTTATCCCATGAGTGATCAGTTCAGGGAAGAGAACTATATGCGTGCAGATGAAATGCCCATTTCAATTCATTGAAAATAGAATTGGAAATTCGGGATGTCACAACTCTTCCCCTCTTATAAAAATTTCGTCCTCGAAATTTAAACCTTTACCAATTCTTAAATACAAAGGTGGGGGTACTGTCGTCTCATCGAATCTTCTCTTTCCCCAGTTGCACTTTCTGTACTGCGGTATCGCCAGATCACTTCCAAACTTGTCCAAACCATTATGGATTCAAAATGCTAAACACTTGCCCACTTTTGCAAAAAATAAAAGCTGCAAAAATTTTGGTTCTTCTTCTTTTTCTTTTTCTTTCCACTAAGCGGCTAACTGCCGCGTCGGGGATTCGAACTCCCGACTTCGGACCGTTTCGCTTCTTTCCAGGGTACCACTCGGCTAAAGGCGCCGACGGTGCTCCAAACTGCTTTCTTTTTCCATTTAAGGCCAAATTTCTTATTTGATCCCAAACTCGAAATATTCCACCGCTTAAACCGTTCCGATTCTCCTTCCTTAACAATTTGAGATGTCCCTATCCTAGGCGACATCCAAGGAAGAACATGATTCCCCACTTAAAAATTCGAAGGTTTTCGACGCTTAACTGTGTAAATTTCGCTTTGCGGCTTTGAGCGGTCCTTAATCTGTCACTGATATTTGCAACTATGTCCACTGACTGCTGAACTGACTCTGGGCGGTGACCTTTCATTCCCCGACCTCGACTGAACAACTGAAGTTCTGAACACTCTGCTCGGCACTGACCCAAAAGGAACCATCTAAATAATCTGCTAAAACTGGGATCCTCTGGTCTAGATCCGATACAACTCAGTCACTGTCACTCTAAGCAGATGAACTATTTGACGCACATACACTTTTGCATGCTTAATCAAATCAAAATCCTTCCGTACAGCCACAAGGTGGGCTGATTTCATCCATCTGTCAATTACTACTCAAAATGAAATTATTAGCACATTGACTTCTTGGTGGACCTGTCACCAAATCCATTATAATGTGTTCCCACTTCCACGCGGGGATCTCAAGAGATTACAAGGGTTCTCTCGACTTGCAAAACCGTGCTTTCACTTGACAGCACGTTTGACACTTGTGACCTGTTAGTGGTATCTGTCTTCATACCAGTCTATCAATCTTGTTGATGCAGATTCTGACCCATCTTCGTACTGTCTAGACAAAGCTGAAGTTGCTACGATGAGCTTCCGATAAGATCTCTTCTTAAACCTCTAACTCGTCAGTTACACACAATCGTCCTCAGAACCTTAGCGTTCCGTACTCAGAAATCTGAAAATCGGGTTCTCTCTCATCTGCATCTGCTTGCACGATCTTCTGAATCTTTGGATCTGACCACTGAAGCGTTCTGATTATGATCTGCACATCCAGCTCAATTCTGAGGATGGCCATAAGAGTCTAAAGGTGGCCTACCTCAATTTTAAAACCTAAGTCTTGTGCCTTCTCAATTAAAACCCATTCCTTGAGTACCATTTGCGCATCTACGACCTTATTCGCTCCTTCGATCACAACTCTAATATTTCCAAAGTTCTAACTAGTGACGCTGTCTCATATTCAATTCTTTCTGAGAGAATGAATACTGAAGGCTATGCTGATCAGTGAAGATCTATAATCTTTCTCCACACAACTAACATCTCCAAATCCAGTGCGAAGATTAAAGTTGCGAACTCTTAGTCATGCGTTGGGTAATTCAGCTCATGAGGTCTCAACTAACGGGATGTGTATGCAACAACCCTGTTATGCTGCATCACCACTCAACCCATCCTTTTAAATGACGCATCACTGTAGATCTCGAATCTTACTGGGCCAGATGGAATAGTGAGCACAGGTGCAGTAGTTAGCTTCTGCTTAAGTTCTTGGAAACTACTTTCACACTTAACTGACCACACACTTTTCTTCCTTCTTCATAAGTCTCGTCAACGGCGATGCTAACACTGAAATCCTTCTACAAACTGTCTGTAATAATCTGCTACTTTTGATCTTTGTCACTGTAGTCGATCTTAGCTAGTTGATCATTGTCCCTATCTTGGCTAGGTCCATTGAGATTCCTTCTCCGGAGATGACGTAACCTAGGAACGTCACACGAGTTAACCAAAACTCGCACTTGCTGAACTTGGCGTACAGCTCATGATTCCTCAAAGTCCGAAGCACTATTCTTAAGTGCCTTTCATGATCCTCAATACTCCTCAAGTATACTAGAATGTCGTTAATGAACACGATTACGAACTGATCCAAGTACTCCTTCAACCTACGATTCATCATAACCATGAAAGCAGTTGAAGCATTCTTCAAACCAAACGGCTTTACAGTAACTCATACTGGTCGTATCGATTGCAAAACACTGACTTCAGTATAACCTCATCTCTAATCCCCAACCGATGACACCTTGTCCTCAAGTCGATCTTTGAAAATATCAACGCTCCTTGAAGTTGGTCAAACCAGTCATCAATCCTCGGCAACAGATACTTGTTCATGATCGTCACTTGATTGAGCTATTGATAGTCGATGCATAGGCACAACGAACCATCTTCTTTCTTCACGAACATGACTGGTGCTCTCCAAGGTGGTGCATTAGGGCGTATGAATCCCCTTTCCAACAATTCATGAAGCTGCACTTTCACTTTCAGTTCTTTCAACCCTAACAACGCCATCCAATATGGAGTCTTAGAGACCGCCTCTGTTCCGGGTGCTAATTCAATTACGAACTCTATTTCTCTTTCTGACAACAAACTTGACACTTCTCCAGGAATTACCCCAGAAAACTTCAGTACCACGATTATGTTCTCCGTATTTGGCTCCTTAACTAACGCATCCATTACAGTTGCCATGTAGATTCGGTAACCAACAACCCGAACCAGGTCACCTTTAGTGATGAATGACAAGGAGTGCAGGTCCTCTCCGACTTTCGGTAATCCTGAACTTTTGCACACTAACTGACAAACCAATTTATATCACTACTACGATTCATAACCCCAGAAAATTCCTCGAGCCAAACCTTTTACAAAATGACTTCCAAGTCATACTTAAACAAACCCTTCAAGTACAACTATATTCAAAGATTCATCTTCTTATTACTTTATTACCACAACGAAAATTCTATAACCTTCACTCAAAATCCTGCTGCGCGACTCTGATAAAAACATCTCAAAAACACCATTCCCTTGATCGATGCATGGTCGACTCATTCATGCTCCTTTAGTCATCATAATGGCGTCCTATCTGCAGTAACGGTGCTTACGCTCTCCCAAACTTACGCGGACAGTTCTTAACTTGATGGCCATGCTAGCCACATACAAAGCATGCTCCCGTTAAACCGGGACACTTAATTGATTCATGTTTCCTTCCACAAACTCGGCACACGATTGGTGAGTCCTTTGCCTCCTGTCGGGTGATAGCATGCACCCTTCCTTGCACTGGGGTTCTGTTCCAAGTACCCCACTAAATGTCCTGAAGCATGTTTCCTTTGTTTTATTCTATTGACAGCGATGACAGAAACAGCTGTAGTTCCTTCCATCTATACGGACAACCTTTAATCAGATGGCCGTGTTGGCAACCCTTGTATCAAGTCTTTTCCCTCTTACAGCACGGGACACATCCATGTTTCTTCTTACAGGCACAACACACATCAATCGAGTTAGGCACTGACTTTCCAATTCTACTCTGCCGGTTAGGTGAAAGGGGCACATTTCTTCTTACATCGGCCTTTTCTCCAATTGATTTCCATCTCTGCTTAAACTAAACTTTGACTTAGATACGGTGACTTGTTCCCTGGTCATAACTCTAATTTGGGCCTCAACAGGCGCAGTAACAACAACAGTTACGGCACTGGCAACAACAGTGACGACAGCAACAGCGGCGGCTCGATCTTGGTCCTGCTGACCCAAAAAGCTTCCTAAAGACTATCGCGCCAAAACGATCCCTACAAACCTAGGATCGCTAGGTGCTGCAACACTCTGAGTATCGACCTGCGGCGGTACTCTCACAGAGTTAAATGACCCCACAAACACACTACCAAACAGCTATCAACCACATGCATCAGCATAATAAAAGTCTTTCCTACTAACTATCCCATGACTCATCGCACCTTATCACTCCATACACAAACCATGCTCTGATACCACTTAAACGGGGATGTCACGCCCCGAACCCCGAGACACGTGAACATCCCACCATGGTCATACGAATGCGACATTCCCAGGTTAAGTCGCCGACCCAATCTATTCTTTAATGCGCATGCGGAAGCATATTATAAAACCCCTGACAATAAAATATGGGATAGAAAAGCAGGAAGCAATACCACAACATAACACTTTCATAATTCAACAGAATTACAAACAAAGGCCTACAGCCAAAAGTCTATGAAAGACCGGCTCTTAAAAAGGAACTATCCTCCGACCTACAAGTCGAACACGTTCTCCAATCCTTATGACTTCACCTCTGCAACTCCTCAGAGCCAACCAAAGCTATCTAGCCGCTCCATCCACCAGGGACCTGAAATTGTAATCCCCAAACCGGGATGAGACGATGTCTCAGCAAGTTCAACCCCCTAAACCCCTATTAGAAAGCAAATACACCCAGGGTGGCCTAGCCACCTCACACAGAAGACTTACCTCGTCTTAATTCCTTTCCTGCAGGTTAGCACAGTTATAATTCAACCACTCACAATTCTGATAACCCAACAACTGTGGCACAATCACATTATCAGGTCAACTCAATCACTTAGATCGTCTCAGCGATCAATCGACTTGGCCGATTACATGTCATTCTAGCAAATCAATCACTACTTCCAATCACAACCCTATAGGAAGGTTTAACGACTAGTGGCAATCATGGTCCCACTCAGCACAATTAGAATCAGTGGCATTACGGCCCCACTGGGCGCGACCTTTATCAGGTGGCGAATTACGGCCCCACTGGGCGCGACCTTTATCAGGTGGCAAATTCACAAAGAATACAGGTCCAGTCGGCTTAGCCACTACTGCGACCGGGTCTATCAACCAGCACACGACAAATCATTATTGACTTCCGGACATTCCACATTTCATTCACATACTTCAATTTCAATAGTAAACCATAACGGTCAAATTTCGCATCAAAATCCAACACTTGGGTTTTTATAGCTAAAAACCCTATTTATCACAATCAACCCTCAATTTACCACATCCATTCATCAAATTCAAATTCTAAATGCACAGCAACGATCGGCACGAAATTCTGAGAGTTTAGGGTCATGACAAAATTTTCAGAATTTAATAAATAATTAAATTTATTCCGAAAATAATTAAATAATAATATCCATATTTTTCACGATCCACACTCAATTTATAATATCCAATCATCAATTTCAAAATCTGACTACACAGCAGCGATCAGCACGAAATTCTGAGCAAATAAGGTCAAAAATAATTTTCGAGTTTTTTTTTTAATTTAATAATATTTTAATGATTTTCGGAATATAATATTTTATTTGATTCCAGAATTTCGAAACAATTAAATAAATCAAAAATAAAACCCATTATGTCACATCAAGGCTTATATTAAAAATAAACTTACTTAACTTTAAACTAAACACCATTTAACTTAATTAAACACACTACTTTAATCCTCAATCAAATAAACAAATCAACCCACATAAACTCACTTAACTTAGACTAAGCACACTTAGGGCATCATTAACCCTCTAATCAAGATTTAGTGAGTTAAACTCACCGGATTAGCGAGCCGAGCACGCCAAAACGACGGACGGGACGACGCGAGGATCGACTTTCCTCAAGGCGGGCCGAGCAACCGGGGCGGGAAGCCGGCCAAAACGGGCCAAGAAGGGGCTGAGAAACCCATTTTGGAAGTTCAGCCCCTGACCAAGGCCGAACGGAGGGAGAAAAGGGGCGGCTCGGGCGCGGATTCGGCGGAGGAGGGCGGCGGCGAGCTGGCGGTGAGCTCCGGTGGCGGTGGCGGTGACGGACGATGGCGGCGAAGGGCGGCGCGACCGCTGGGCGCGACGGCTGGGCGGAGCGGCGCGCGGGCTGGGGCGGAGCGACGCGCGGACGCCGCGGCGCGGCAACGAACGGCGACGGCGGTCCGACGGCGGGTCCTGCTCCGGCGGAGGCGTGCGACTTCTCCTCTCCGGCGAACTGCTGGTTCCTTCCTCCATTTTCTGGTCTTTGCACCATGGAGATGGAGGAGGAAAAGGCGGAAGGGAGAGAGAAGGAAGGGGAGAAGAGAGAGAGAGAGAGAGAGGGGGCCATTTCTTTCTTTTCTTTTTCTTTCTTTAATTCCACAAACATGGCCCACCATGACCTCACATGAGGTCATCTTCCACTCACACCAAGCTTCCACAACAATCCTCCAATGGGTCCAATTTCATTTTCCTACGCCTAAAATCTTGTACATTAATTTCTTCTATTCCCTTCAATTCTCTTCCAATTGAGTCCAATTGAAGTCCATAAAATTAATCCAATGTCACCACACTTCAATTCACATCTTCACTTATCCGTAGAACCAACTTAAGTCCCAAAAGCGCGACCAAAGGTGGGCCTACTAATTTCTCGAGCTAAATTAGCCATTCTACGATTATTTTTCTGAAAAACTCGAAACTTGCATGAAAAATCTTTCGAAGATGAATCAATGATCCTAAAATGATTTGCGACACACCACGACTTCCAATTTCTGAATTCGATCTCAATTTCACGGTTAATTTCACTCTGGCACTATATTAGCGCGTCCTGATCTACCGAGTAGCTTTTAGAAATTTTCGTGCATTCGACCTGTGGTTGATCAATCTCAAGCCACAATGTACATCTTTGACACATTGGCGACCCTGGGTTGTCGTGGAAATCTCAAGGTTTCAAATACGGACACAGGGGACCCAATCAACAGAAAAGCCGGCCCAGTGTCGATCGACAAGAATCGTGCGATATGGTGGAATCACCCACACTCGATCACATGCCTCTATCGAGTCGACCTATCTCCGGTCTCTAATCGATTTTTAACTATGCCATAATGATCCTTGCAGATCAACTCGGTCGAAAGGTCGTTTCCTGGTCAAATTCTCGAGTCCGATGCCTTAGAATTTCTTAATGGCTTCACCCGATAGACTAGTTATCCCATGAGTGATCGGTTCGGGGAAGAGAACTATATGCGTGCAGATGAAATGCCCATTTCAATTTATTGAAAATAGAATTGGAAATTCGGGATGTCACAGGTTACTTTGCAATTTTCTCTTGTTTTCTAGGCTACAAAGAGGAAAATTTTTCTAGGTTACTTTGGCCTTTCGTGAATCAAAATACGGAAGACCATCGGCAATGCTCATGAGTGCAGTTGAAAACTTGGCTGAAACCACTTTTAATCGTCACCGGCAAGCCCATCCCCCTCGTTACTCTCTCTCAATCAAGGTATTGCTCGTGGCCATGAGAACTCCTATGGCACGAGCTTGAAAATCAGGGTGCTGCAGAGCCCTCTGGGATAGAGCTCACATCCATTGAAGCTCTGCATGAAGAGCTCATGGGCATCCGTGGCTGCGGCCATAGGACCCAATCTGGTACGCTAGCTGGGGTCGTCCAATCTCGATCTGGACCAAATTCCAGACAGTGACCATCGCTGGGCTCATACTTAGGGTTTGGGTGACGCTCACGAATGACTCTTCAAGAGACGATTTTAGGCAATGATATGAAGAAGACGATTGTATAATTCAACCATTTTCAAATTTTCATTGGCACTTAACAATTTTTGCATCCCTTAAAACTCTGGTTTACTTTCCAACATATTTTGGCCAAAAACATTTTAGTTTTTAATTTGTTATTTTTTTATTAATTTTAAGAACAAATTAAAGCGCCAGCATCATCCGCTATGGAAAAAAATAATGATAGTCACTTTCGTCCCTCGAGTAACCCCGTCATTTTTTCGAGACATTTGGTGAGGTCATTTTTATCCCCCAGAAATGCGCACATTATCTTTCTTGGGATTTAGCCTGACATTTAAATTAGAAGTAAGAAATTTTATGTGCTTGAGAAATTATTTTTATAAACAACTATTACTTTTCTTTTAAAAGTTACCAGACGGGAGAGTACAAATCCGACTTCCAAGCCTTCAACAATCTTGGAAAGGAAAATATCGGCTAGGACTTTTTAACTGTTCAACAATAGAAATTGATCAAGTGAACAACGACAAATTAGTATGCGACCAATGGTTTAGTTGAATTTTACTATTATATTGCATGATTTATAGCTAACAATAGCTCATCACAAGCATATTTTGCTAAGGATTATTAACACGCTCTCTTATCTTCATATACAAAACAATAGAAAGCTCTATCTACTAACTACAGATAGGAGACAGGAGGATGATGAGTGAATTTGTCCCTTTGCTCAGCCTATAAAGCCAAAAACCATAGCTCCTATACATCTGCCGAGCGCCGTCAAGAGACTATAGTCACAAATCTGATAGGAAAGCTAGCTCGTTGGGTAGAGTAACTCTTTTTCACAGTAGGGACTCAATTGTCGAACATTTTCTCTTTCTTCCGCCTCTGGGCCTAGATTGAAATTGCTCATCTAACTCCTCAAAATCACCCTGAACCCAAGGAGCCAAATTGCTAGGAATGAGAATCATCCAACTCTCATGTAGTAAAAAGCCGGATTTCAACAGCAGTAAAATTGAATTTCAATATTTGAGAGAATGTGAGAATGGGGCTCACTGGAGTGTAAACATGGCAACCAATTTTCTCATGATGGTCTCTCACGTGCTTATACGCAAACTTCTTGCCACAATCCTTATGGCCGCATACAAATGGCCTCACCTCAAGATGAACAGCCTTCACATGCTGGCGTAAATTTGATTTCTGTCAATAAGAAAATAATCAGCTAATGTACATTCAGCAGGCACACGATAAATGAGCTCAAGCTTCAAAGTTCCAAACAATTATATTCCATGCCCAGCCAGAATCTACTTAGTAGGTGACTGCATCTTACTGTTGAAAAAATGCGGAGACAACCCTCAACAACACATCGGAATGCTTCTGAATCAGCCGAATTTTTCTTCTCATGCGTGCGAAGATGCCATTGGATATTCTTCCTCAACTGCTTAGTCCCACATATGTCGCAATTGACTAATTGGTGAGCTGACCACATGTGCTCCTTCAGATAATCAGATGTTATTATCGAATAGCATGTTAAAACAATTCATAGATATCATTCGGCTTCACCAAGACACCTTCATAATTAAGTGACTCACCATGAGAATCCTCATGCTTTCGCAACTTCGATGTAAACTTGAAAACCTTTCCACACCCAACCTCTGGACAAACATGCTGCTTCAGACTCTTACATTCACCAGACGTCAATGGTTCCTCATCATTGTGATTTTCATTCAAGTGCCTCTTCATGTTCCCTTGATATGCAAATGACTTATCGCAACCATCAACAGAACAACTAAAAATCTTGCCTTTAAGCTGAAGAAAGTGACGAGCCAAATGGTCTTTTCTCCTATAGCTGGCAGAGCAATCCTCTATAGAACACTTGAAAGGCCTCTGCACATGAATTTGGCATATTGACACATAGATACAAAGCATACCAAATCTCTAGACATCAATAGGGAAAAAAAAATGAACGATGCTTCAAACCTCAAGATAGAACATGCGTGACTGAGGCTGACTTGATGGATCTTCTCAGGTGGTCCCCCAACCTGATACTAGTCCAATCAAGATACAAGATTGCAGCCTCTTGCATTTTGGAGTTCTTTTCGGTGGGATCCAATGCTTCACGCCATTATCATATCATAATCAGATGAGCCAACATACTTTATCCTGCAAGGTCTTGATTTCAGTATAGGCAAACTCGCAGTAGACAAATGAAAAAGAACAAAACAGCTTCAATTTTCAACCAAAATTAGAACTTTTTTATCTTAGAAATCTATCTTTGAAACCAGACCACACGAAAAGATTAATGCTTTCTCATGGGTGCTTCCATGTGATGATGCTTCACAAATTCACGGCATCACTATTCCACAGCCCAGAAAATCATGTACATCCCCAAGGATAATATCCAAAGTTACAAATGTGAAAATTTTAAGAGCAAAGACCGAGCAGTGTACATCAAAACTGTCTGTTCAACAAGACCAGTGCGACTGTAATTTGAACCCTCCACTTTACAAACTGTACCTCACCATAGACCACCTCCATGACAGGTGTAATCTAATCAAAACTTGAGTAAAATTTTTAAAGAACTTGCATTATCAATAACAAAACAGAGAGCTCCACATACCTCGAGCGAATGGCCCTGCATATGCTGCCTCAAATACGCAGGTTTCTTGAACGTGGCGCCGCATTCTTCGCAGGTATTATTAGCTTTCGCTCCCTCCTTCACCTCAACCCCTTGAGCCATTGCCGCTTCCACCTCATCCTGATAAAGACCGAACCGACACGAAAACCAATTCACATCAATTCCCACCGCGGCGGACATTCAAACGCGAGCAAATTCCGCAAACGCAAAACCAGCAATTGCCGATCGAGCTAGTCAAATCGTAGCATCAGAACTGGCGGCCCGAAATGAACCGCGCTGCTTACGAAGCATCGAAAGGCGACGAAGCGAGGAGAACAGACCTGGTGGTGCGATCGGAGAGACGCTTGGATCGGTGTTGTTCTGGGCCTAGCTTGACTGTGTTCAAAGCTATGACCAGTTTGGGCCCAAATTAGGCCCGGCCCGATAAGCTTTCCATCGAACGAAATTAGATCTGCGAACAGGAAGCTGCTTGCTTCGCGATTGTTGCGTACATTACTAGATACGAGCATGAAGATGTATAGAGAGTTACCGTGAGGTTTCGTCGCAGAGATTGCTGAGGTAGATTTTCGTGATGGAGATGGAGGTTGACGACGGTTCGGAAGCATGAGGTAAAGAGAAGCTCTAGTAGACGTGCATATAGTAAGTATTTATCTAAGATTTTTCTTTATATTGGCACAGAAGCACATTCTCATCTCGGCACAAGTTAAAGGTCTTGACTGCATGTCAGATGTGCATGAAGTACAACTTGAAGTGTTGAGGAGAAGAAGTGCTTGCATGAAGATTCTCAATTAGTTTTTCGTCTTAAAAATTACTCGGGATGCTGCAACCTTTTTATTTGGGCCTATTAACTTGGTGCAAATGTCTCGACATTTGATGCAGGCACTTACACCCCAAGACGCACACGCACCTAAACACCTACAGAAATGGCAGTGCACCTTATGTTGAGTTCCTTATAACCCCAAATTTTACAATACAAGCTCCTCTATCATACGCTCTAAGTACAAAATTTAAGGAGCGCAATGGTGATGTAACACCTTTTCTGTAGTTCGCTGAAGGTATGTTGGCTTTTGTTGGGTTAGTATTGAAAAACATTCCGCTGCCTGTTTTTTCTGTTCTTTTTGAAGCTCCCTTCCACTATGTTGAGTGCTTTTGTTGGATTTCTTGTATATTTGGCTTTTCCTTAATATATTCTTATTAAAAAAAAAAAAAAAAAAAAAAAATTATGCTGCCTGTTGGTGTCATGATCGTCTGCTTCAATATTGCTGTAATCTCCTTTGGCTGCAAACACCATTTTGATAGAAAACCTTTTGATGATGATGTCGCCAATGCTTATTTCAAAATGTCAATGCAAGTCAGAAGGGTATTGTTGCCTCTGGCTTTTGTCATTGAGCAACCAAACTTGCCTCCATCCTCCATTGCGATTAGCAATTGCGGATGTTGGAGAAAGACCTGATGAAACCACAAAAGGAAAATTTACATGCTTCTTCTTGCAGGCACCCACAATTAGACGGCTTCACCTCCATGTTATCAGCCAAGATTTTAATTCAGTTCATCTCATTTGACACTGTCACAAACCCAAATTCGAATGCGGAAACACCCAAGCCCGGTCTCTACCAAAATGACTCTAAATCCATAGTAAGCTTATAATGATTCCTTATTCCCTTTTCTCTCTCTCTTTATTCTGGTTTTTTTTTTTTTACTGATATTTGTCCCTCTCGCCCTTTTCCTTTTCAAAGATCGAGGACACCAGATTATACTTAAGAACGACATGAGTTTCAAAGCCACGATTCGTGATCAAGACACCCAGACTCCAAGCTGCACATAGACAGACTTAGCCATCAACTGCTTGTATTCTTAACCAAACGACCGCAATTGGTGACAATCTCCGGCCACCGCCATTAACCGTTATAATCCACCGTGACTCATACATGGACTCACAAGGAAACGAGCGTGGAAGACTAACACGGTAGAAGCCTCGGTCAAGAATATCACCAGAAATAAAGGTTGAGAACAATAACTTGAGATCACATACTCATCGCCCACTACCATGGAAATTACCGGTGAGCGTAGCACAGAACAAAGAATTATAGTGATTCAGAAATGTATTCAGCCATCATGAAAACATTACAACTCATGCTTAAATGACTTGAAAATCAATTAATATCACTTAATCTATGTCAGCATACTTTCGGATTCAGAATTTGACGAAACTAATTATCCGCATTGAAACCTCATAGACATTTCGTCGAGCACATTGCAGTCCATCCATTAAGGAGCAGATTTTTGACAACATCGTATTTGAGACCATATCGCAAAAGAAATTAACATGTGAAGTTCAAAATCTAATACACGACTCTAACATGACCGATCTTAATCGAAGCAAAACGAGCTTTACATTCGCTTCACCTCCGCTAGAATGATAGCATTATGGAGAATTGGAGATTACCTTGTCAATGAAGCCAAGGTAAGTCATAGCATGCAGTCCAATTAACTATTGGGAGCTCTCACGATCGTCGTCGGCTAAAATGAAGACCGGTGGAAGAGCTTGAAAGCGAGTTTTGGCCACTTCAATCTTCACGGCCGCGAAACAAAGTAAAAAGAGGCTTCTCCGGAGGTGGCGGTCCGGCGATGGCTATGTCGCCTTGGGCCTGGTGATGAGCTAGAAATGAGAAAGAAGTCTCTGGAAATCGATTCCCTGAGGGAAATTTTGGTGAAATCACCCTCAAAAGTGCTCTCCGCAATGTTTCAAACTCAATCCGTGCGGAGCGCGATTCTCTCCACCGTGCGAGCGACGATCGGCAACAAGGTTGCAGCGGTCGAAGGTGATGATTAGCGGCAGCGGCGATGGAGAAGGAAGCAATTGAAGTCGAAATGGGCCTTGTTTAAATCCAAAATGGGCTCCTATTGGAGATCGAGGACTGTAAGTTTTATGGGTTGAGTGAGCCCACGCGTTGATCGAAGTCTTGTGGGTCAAATTCACCAGCAACCGGGTTTGGGTCTGGATCAAGGTATCAGGATTCAATGGCCGAATGGGCTTCAAATATTCTCTCTCTTCTTCTTTCTCCCATTCTTCTTATTATTTATTATTTCTATTTTTCAATTTTCCGATTTATATATCGAATATATGCATATACAATTTTGTGGACACAAAATTCTGATGTCAACATCACTTGAGTGTCATATAATTTTTCAATCGATCAATTAAGTGCTATAATCTTCTTCTTTTTTTTAATCATTTGAGTGTTATATATCTTTTCAATCGATCATATGAGTGTCATAGCTTTTTAAAACGTTTCACCACAGGTGTTTTATCGCGTTGGATTTTTAGCACTTATATAAAATTTATGACACTCAAGTAATCAATGAAAGTTATGGCGGTCAAGGCACTCAAGTGGTTGGAAAAAGAAGTTATGATTTTTAAGCCGAAGGCCGCACGAAAGTCATGACACTCATCATTTTCCGTAGTAAATCACTATCTTTGTTGCACAATCAAGTCAATATACATGAGCAATGGGTAGGAGGTTGCACAATATATTATTAAATTAGCGCAATATATTTTAGAATCAGTGTGCAAGCAATCTATTGTTGGAAAGTGCACTCGATGAGATTGTTTTGGTGACCTGAAACTTAAGTCATTTGAGTTCGTATGGACCTCAGAACAAGCAAGAGTAGTTGCCAAATCTGCCACGTTGGATTAGAGAATTCGCGAACTGTTCGTGCAGAGGAGTCCAACCCCGACGTCCAATCCTTCAATCCCAATGTCACTCCCGATTGCGATGTTCTCGGTGTTGGTGTCCATTGAAAGTAAGATTTTTCGATCCCTTTCACCTAGGAATTGAATTTTCATCTAGTCTCGAGCCCAAATTCATCGGTTTGTTCGATTGCATGTCTATGGTCAATTATTGATCATGATTTACGTGTAGGGATTGTTGATTCCATGTTATGATTCCCCTTTGCATGAACTTAATCAGAGAAAGGTCGCATCTTTATTACTAGATTTATCTCTTTTTGCGTGGATTTACCCTTGGTTGAATTATATGGATGATTTTTTTGCTCGTTAACATTGAATCGGATTGGATTGATGATTCCTTCGCATGTTGTTCATGGCCCGTCTCCTTCGTGCTCTTGGTCACACCCCTCCCTTGTTTGATTGCATGCGTTTAATGTTGTCTTGTGTTGATTGTCCTTATTTTATTTTTCTTGCATCTCGCCCATCTCGGTTAGGGTTTGTCTTGCTTGGTAGAATTTTGATAATTTGTTTTGCCGAGATTCATGGAAAATAGGCCAAAGCTTCGGTCTTTGCTCGATGCTTTCGCTCATGTCAGAAAGATCGAATCTTTCAAGGAAAGGTCAAACCTTTACTGCTCTTTATTGATGCATATAGGATACAGTTGCTAGTTCACGTAGATTAGCGAGAAAAATCATAAAAATTGCACCTTTCATTGTCATGTGGCATATAGGATATTCATGATCACTTAGTTAGTTGCATCAATAATAAAAAGGAAAGATTAAAAATAAGGACATCTTAGAAGCATGCCACGGGACTTTTTTTTTTTTTTTTGGGTCTGGCATGCTAGGTGACTTTGCATCTTAGATTATGCAAGTTTTGATTAATTCATGTTCATCTAAATTAATTGGGCCATTTCGGCCATGTAGGGGTATTCTCTACATGTAGGGTAATTTTAGGGTTTTAACTAGTGTTCATAAAAATTAGACAAATCAAAAGACCAAAAAAAAAAAAAAAAAAAATTAGAATTGCATCTTAATCGCATTTAGGTGAGTTCTGCATCATAGTGTTGGCTCACGATATTTGATTCATGCATGATGTGTCAGGCAAGTCGGCACTTAGACTGGGCATCTCATGTTTATTTTAATCTAATGCACATTTATGTTTGGTTTATATAGCTCACGAGGTTTTGTCCTAGGGCGTAATAATGAGGCCTTGTTAATTTTGCTCGATACCGTTCGGGTTCTTTATTTTCCCAGCACTTTATTTGCTTTATCTTTATTATCGCTTGATTTAATATATATTTTTCTTGAACACCATTCATGATCACCTTTTTTTTCCATGATTAGAGGATTTCGGGAAAATGAACTTGAGAAGATTACTTGCAAAAAATTTTCACAAAAGAGAAAAAGGTTCTGACAACGGACTTCAGATTTATTTAGTATAATCAGGTCTCATGAATCATAGATCTCTGTTCGCAATAATAAAGCAAGCCCATGCATCTTACTTGGGCTCCTAACTGGCCCATAATTGATTAGCACCAGCTCTAAGGCAAATTAAAATAAGTGGTTGAATTAGAAAATCAAGTTGCAGTCGGTAGTATTTGAAAGTGTCCGTGCTAGGCATAAGCACCAACTCAAAAGAGGAACCATTAGCGTTCACTTAGGACGCAAATGATAATAATTTTATTCTAGAAATCAATTTCTAACTAGAAATTGAGTTTTTTATTTTTATTCCTCGGATGAGTTTCTGAACAAAAATGCATGTTTGATTACCTTATAAAATTTCTGTTCTTGAAATAGAAATTCGTTTGATAACAACATAAAATTCATCTCTTTCGAGTGGTGTTGGGGGGCGTTCAATGATTGACAGCGAGCGACCGGTGGTCGGCAACCGCAACCGACGGCCTCCCGCGTACCACGGCGGCAAGTGGGCGATGGGTAGTAATGAGAGTGAATGATAAAAAGAGTTTTCATTCCTCACTTTTGTTCTAGAAATAAAAAAGCTACAAATTTTAACTTATGATTTCTCCAAATCTATTTATGAAATAAAAATCTATTCCACAAATAAAAAATAAAATTGCGAACCAAACGGATTTTCTTCTAAACCTATTCAGGGGAATAGAAAAACAAATAAATAGAGAAACATAATGGTTATCATTTGCGCCGGTATAAATCCGTCAACATCCCTAAGAGATCTCAACCTCAGGACGGTTGCGACATTACATATGAAAGTTTGTCACTTAAATGATGGTAATAGTTGGAATAGTTGGCAATTTAAAAAAAAATGGATAATTTCATTTAAAAATTTTGGTAAATTTAACACGTTGGCGAGCTCCCGAATTAATATTCACAAGCTATCAAAACCGCATAAAATAATAAAATAAATGTTAGTAAGTAGACTCCAATAAGTGCAGGGAGCTCAATCAACCTTGTGATAATTTCTTCACATTTTTCAACCATCACCAATCGTCGCTGGTGGTGGTTGCTGCCACCAAGTCCTCCACCCCTCCTCGCGTCCCTCTAGCTCTTCCTCCCTTGTGTTCTACATTTTACTTTCCTTTTTCTATAGAATACAATTATTTTCTTTTGATTTTAACATTACTGACTTTAACCTTTTTTGATAATAAAAAAATTATGAACATAGCATACCATGTCACATAATAAGAGTTATTCAAGGACTTGATGGTAAATGGGGTAGAGTTAGAGGAGTTGATTCACAAAAAAATAAAATAAAATAAAATGATGGATCCAATTTTGCACAAGCAAATTTGAAGGATCCAATTGAAGGTCTAAACTGCAGACCTACTGTTGCGACCTAACCTCGGGTGAACCACCTAGGGTTTGACTAATGGATTATTAAATCTAAACTTAGTTCGGGCTCCCCAAGCTTATACCAATTCGTGACTTAGATTCAAGTTTTTAAATGAATTTTATCTAGGAGTCGCCACTAATTAATTCATGGTAGGTCGATTAGACACTTAAGTAAAATAATTGGAGAATTATTTTACTCCTATGAACTAGAGACTTTGGGTATGGGGACTTGATTACACTAGATTTCTCTAATGTCATTTTGGTACGATTCTTTTTATTTTTAAAAATATTTTTGCAGGCAGTTTAGATTGGTTTTAGCCTAAATCACTATCATGCAATAGAGTAATCACACGGATGCTCATTCATTATTAAACAATCAAATAAATTGCATCAAAAGGATTAAACGCACAAAGCAAGCAATTATTATTATTATTATTATTATTATTATTATTATTATTATTATTATTATTATTATTGGGTTTTCTCCTATATTGAAATTAGAACTTTATTATATGACGTGCACTTTAACTACATGACCTAACTTTATTGACAAGCAATTTTTAATTAAATGAACCTAACACACAAACTATTTGGCGTGCACCTAATATTTTTTTTTTTTTGTATTTTCTTATTAAAATTCGTAAGAAAGGAAAACTTAATTAAACTATCTAAAATGAATAATTTTCTAACCTAGTTTAGGGATTAAATTTGACTTAAACCCTATCCTATATTATAAAACTGTATTTAAAAAAATGAGATTATCAAAATATGCGAAAATTATCTAAGACCCTATCTATAAATAATAATAAAAAAATTTATTTAGATCAAATCCTAATCTATTCCAAAAATTATCTAAACATGCAATCCTATTCAAACAAGATAGTACTATCATGAAATCTTATATATCATGACGTGCGATCTAAAAATGCAATCCTAAATTATGAAGCCATCATATTTCGATGCAAGATTTGATTTTTTTTTTTTTTTTAGTGTTTTCCAAAACAAGCACTCATCGATAGATATTATATCCAAGCCACCCAGGATATTCATCAAATGAAGGATTAAAATAATTGAAAAAATAATCCGTTGTCTCACGAATTAAATTGACGATTATTTTAACCTTAAACATCACAATATATAGGAAAGTTCAAAATAATTAAAAATTTGATCCGAAGTCTTACGAGATCAAATTAAAAATTATAATGATTCAAGAGTCAAAATACTATCAAATTGCCTAAAAAAATCAATATAATTAAAAATAATAATTCAACGTCTTACAAATCAAATTAATAATTATAGTGATTTTTGGGCAACAATACTCTACAGATCGTGCCTAAAATATTCATAAAATCAACATTGACACCCAATGTTTTAATTTAAGCAATAATAACGAAACTTGATTTTTTTTTTTTTAAAACTACCTTGATTGGGTTTTTATTCTCTAAATGGGACCAGCACCTGGGATTTGCAAACAAGGATTTGCGCCAAGGTCGGGCTGTGGCGTGCGGACTAGCAGCGGGCCATGGCTCTCTTTGTTCCACTACACTTTGCCTACAAAGTCACAGAAAAGCTAGCTCGGGTTGATGAGCTCAAGACGACATGGGGTCGTAGCTGGTGGTGCTTGGCACAACTTGTCGTCGCTGGCACATGCAGGGATGGAGCAACGGGGTGTGGCTTGGGCCATGCGAAGACGGAGACTCAGCGAGGATCAACAACACAACGGGAGAAGGTGCAACGATGGGTGCCAGGCGGAAGGGACAACGGCATGCGGTGACGGGCACTACAGGTCGTGGGTTGTAAAGGCAGCGATGGTGAGCGCGGGGACGGGCGGCCAAAGGTGCTGCGAATGGAGGAACAGCGGTGCAAGCAGCAGTGACGACGATGCTCGGGCAGGCTGCTACGGTGATTGCTGCAGCGTCGACGATGGAGGGCAAAAGGCAGCAATGGAGATGGCGCTTGGGCAAGTTGCTACGGCAGTTGTTGCGGCGATTGCTGTGGTGTCGACGAGTGGGCTGAGGCACAATGGTGAGCAAAGGCGCGCTCATGGTGTTAGGCGGAGGTTTGCTGCAAGCATGGTGGTGAGCGGTGTCGGGCGAAGGAGACAAGCTCCAGGCAGAGGTTTGCTACAGGTGTCGCAGATGGGCGAGCAGTGGCGCGGTGGTGCTCGGGTGGAGGTGCTACTATTGCTCGGGTGGAGGTGCTACTATTGCTCAGGTAGAGATGCTGCTGGTGCTTGGAGGGCAGCAGTGGCGGGTGGCGATAGCAGGTTGGTGTGAGTGAGTGAGCAACCACATAAATAGAGTTGTAGGCGTCGCTCAAGAGCCCCTAAGAAAGAAGACACTCTTTTTTTTTTTTTTTTTTTTGTTCTTTCCTTATCTCTTCTCACTCTCTCCTCTCTTGTCTTTTCAGTAGACTTTTCCCTCCTACTCGCACGCTTCTTTCTTTTCCTCTGACAAGAGAAGAAAGAAAAAGATTATTTTTTTGGCTTCCCTTAGTAAATGAGAGAGAGGATCCTACTTCTCCTCTTTTTCTTTTTTTTCACTCTATCTCTCATGCTTTTTTTTTTTTTTTCACTCACGAATTGTCCCCCTTTTATAGTGGTTCCGAGCACCCCCTTCCATGGCAATTTTCGAGCTTCCTTTTTCTGTTACCTTAATTCGTGGTCTGCAAATTGGAGCACGATCTCACGATCAGCTTGATTTTTCCTCGAACGCTTTGATTCCTTCCTTTTTATAAAATTTCTTGCTTTATTTCTTAGCTCTTGATTGCTGATCGAAAATTTGCTTCTGCATTTACTAAGATTGAATATTTGCCAAAACAATGGTAGCTAATAAGAATTTCCACATTCCATTCATAATCAATCAAATTAATCCTCATTTATTTTTCCTTTTATTTGCTCTAATGACCAAAAATGATATGCTATGCAATTTTTATTTTATTTCTTTAGGGTTCCCAAAATTTAGGTGTCAATAGCTGCCCCTCTTTGAAGGTGAGTTCGTAGAGGTTGCCTTCAAAGACAAATTGAAACCTAAATTTTGATTATGCAGATACATTGAATGATTTCTTTTTTCTTTTTTTTTTGGAAAATGAATTCCATTTTGATATGCAATTTATATGATATATGGAAATGCTAATGCAAATGATAAAGGACCCTACCTAGAATGACTTACCTTCAAGGAGGGTAGAGTAATTCAAGATAGTTGATGTTACACATCCAAGACCCGTACCTTCTTACGGTCGCCTAAAATAGTAACATGAGTTTGTAAGAAAAAAGCTGTTTTTTTAGGACTCGTACCTTTTTACGGTCACCCAATATGGGAGTGTTTGGTTGTCTAGGACCCGAACCTTTCTTCAGTCATCTTGACGGAAAAATTGCTTATTTCAGGACTCGTACCTTTTTACGGTCGCCTGTTGGAGCACTAAGTGTAATGTCTAGGACCCATACCATTCTATGGTCACTAAAACGAGAAATCATTTTTCAAGACATGTACCTTTCTACGGTCACCTGAATGGGAAACAACTTTTCTAGGACCCGTACCTTTCTACGGCCGCCTAAACGAGAAATCACTTTCCATGACTCGTACTTTTCTAGGATTGCTTAAATGGGAAACAACTTTTCCAAGACCCGTATCTTTCTACGATTGCCTAGATGGGAAATAGCTTTTCCAGGACTCATACCTTTCTACAGTCACTTGTTAGAGCAACAAACATTATCTAGGACTCGTACTTTTCTACGGTCACCTAAAATGAGGTTTTGCTTTACTAGGACCCAAATATTTCTTCAATCACTTAGCATTGTGGCATAAATCATTTGACTAGGACCCGAACCTCTCTTCGGTCGCCTTAATCATACTGAATCTAGAGAAAAATCTTTGGGGGAGAGCTCGACTGAGTCGAGTATCGGTGCACTTGAGAGAATACCTGCACAATAACAAATATCTAGAGTATGGGTAGAGATATACTTACCTGGTGATATCTCTCTTCTTGGGGATATGTCTCCTGAAAAGCTTAGTCATAAGAGAGGTAACACACATTTGTGGTCACAGACAATGCATGCATTAACTCAAGTGAGGTTCATGCATGATAATTTCTATCAATCTTGCATTACCTAATTTCCATTGGGAAGAATTTCAAAAGAATATTCATTCCGAACACATGAGTGTCATGAATGTGCCAAATGAGGGATCTTTTGGTCTGAAAGGACTTTTCACTCATCCTCATTAAAAGACTATTTTGTCCTGTCCATTGATGCAGGAATATGACAATCACTCTCTCTCACTATTATCATGCCAAACAAGGGTTTGAGCAATATCGCAAGTGGTACGATCTTACCAATATGAGAGGTATTTAATAGAGACCGTAATGTGAGCTTGGTCAACAGCTTAACAAATGAGACTCTTTGAGTCGAGGCTATTGAAAAAATGATATTCCGCAATCACCTCTGGGTTTACAAGTCAAGAAACATACAAAATGAGGTAGAAATTGTCTTACTTGCACTTCTTCAAGCAATGCTTTTGAACGTATGAGCTTTTACGTTAATTTAAATGCCATAATCTAAAGAGACTTTGCAAGGGACGTAACACAGCCTCGGTTCATGAAAGGATTGTTAAGCTAAAAAAAAATGTTTAGGGGGGTCAGAATTGGTGATCATCTTGACATTTCCACCAATCTTCTTCTTCACCGTCGATGATTTTCCTCATATCAAAACTTCATTGATTGTAACATCTTAGCATTTAAGTTTTTTTTTTTTTTTTAAGTACCACTTCATTGGGGATACACTTGCTACAATCATTGTTTGATTTTTCTCTTTGGGCATTAACCTTACTTTTACTAGGCACACTGCTTTTTCATGCCCCTCATTCTTCACACTTATCTTATTCGGACTCACAAAATCTTCATCTTTTATCAGCATTCTAGATCATGCTACTTGAATGATTGTCTTTCACCTTGCCCTAAAGTAGGGGATAATCACCAACTAAGTTTAATATGAAATGAATTTGTAGGCTCAAGTGGGCTATGTAATGGACAAAGGTGTGTAGGATAAAGAAAGAATTGCTCTTCGTCATCCTAAAGCACTTAAATTACCACATGAGTTGCATTGCAATAGAAATACTCAAAGATTGATGCAAGTGTGAGTAAGAAGACTCCTACCATTTATTTCAAATTTGCCCCAATATGGGATGATCCTTGATAGGGATAATTTGAAATTCTTCACATGTGTGAGCTCAAAAGGGCTAAACGATGGGTATACCTATAGTGTTTTGGGTAGAGAAAGAAACTGCCTCTCATCACCTCGGTCGACGTACCATTTGCGAGATAAATTTTCACTCAACTCACTGGGGATTGGTGTATGAAATAGTGTATGGAATAAGACTTGCCCTTCATACATATCTCATCTGACACATTCAATTTATCTCATACAATTCGCGAAAATTTAAATTGCAACTCATTGAGACAATTTATTCATAATAAAATGTTCGCAAACACAGCAAATTCTATCATGGGTAATACTTCTTGACAGCATTAAACTTAACAGGATTAGAGAACTTACGACCATCCATTTTTGCTAAGATCAAGGCACCTCCAAGAAGTACCTTCTTCACTACATATAAACCACTGTAATTTGGAGCAAACTTGCCCCCAAGATCTTGAAAAATCGACAATAGCTTCCTTAAAACTAGATCATTTACTTTGAAATGTCTCGACCGTACCTTTCAGTTAAAGGACCTGGCCACTCTCTGTTGATAAGTTTGGCCATGGCAAAGAGTTTTTAGTCGTTTCTCATCAATCAAGTTTAATTGTTCAAATCTTTGTTGTGACCATTCCACCTCTGACAACTCCATTTGGGATAAGACTCTTAGAGAAGGGATTTCACTTCCACAGGCAGAACTGTCTCCATGCCGTATACCAGAGTAAAAGGGGTTGCCCTAGTAGAAGTGCGGATTGACGTTCAGTACGCCATTAGTGCAAAGGGTAACCTGTCGTGCCAACCTCAATAATTCTCGACTGTCTTAGCCAAGATTTTCTTAATGTTCTTATTGGCCACTTCAATAGCCTCGTTTATTTGAGGGCGGTAAGGGGACGAAGATGCTTGATCTTGAATTCGCTGAACATCTCATCAACAAGTTTGTTGTTTAAATTTGTCCCATTATCAGTGATGATTGCTTCAGGGACACCATACCAAGCAATTATGTCACGTTTGATGAACTTCGCAACATTGCAAGTGGTGACATTTGCAAAAGATGTAGCTTCAATCCATTTGGAGAAGTAGTCTAGTGCCACCAAGATGAAACGATGCCCATTTGAAGCCTTAGGATTTATTGGGCCAATCACATCAATGCCCCACATTGAGAAGGGCCATGGCTCGGAAAACTAGTGCAGCTTAGTTAGAGGAATATTTATCTTATTTCCATGAATTTGGCAATGATGACAACTTCGAACATGCTCGATATAGTCACTTTCTAGTGTGAGCTAGTAGTAGCTTAATCTCATAATCTTCTTAGCTAACATGCACATTTATATGAGGGCCACACACTCCTTTGTGCACTTCTTGCATGATTTGAGTGGCTTCGACTGCATCTACACATCGCAATAAGACTGAATCATAAGATCTCTTATATAAATTCTCACAATTGACGAAGAATTTTAAGGCCATCTTCGTGATGTATTTCCTATTAGATGGAGTACTTCTTTCAGGGAATTCCTGTTTTTGAATGTAATTTATGATATCGTAATATTATGGTTTTCCATCAGGTTTTTCTATCACGATCATACAATAAGCAAGCTTCCGCAAAACCTCTATTTTCAAAGGCTCGACCTCTAACCCATTGGTGACTTGCAGCATAGATGATAGAGTTGCGAGTGCATCCGCAAATTGATTATGAGACCTTAGCAAGTATTCAAACGGAATTTCCTCGAATTCCTTTACCAGATCTTCTAAATACTTGTGATATAGGAGCAATTTGGCGTCTTTAGTCTTCCATTCACCTACGATCCAAAGTATGATCAGTGCGGAACCTCCAAACACTTTTAATTTAGCTAACCCCATATTGATCGCGGCTTGAAGCCCGATGATGCAAGCTTCATACTCGACGACATTGTTAGTGCATGGGAATATCAATTTTGCAGCTATCGGATGATGTTGCCCGTCTAGGGATATCATAACTGCCCTAGTACCAGAACCAGACAAGTGTACAACTCCATCAAAAAACACGGTCCATGAATCTTCACTTACATACAAAACACGATCATCTAGGGAACGGTCATCATTATTTGAGACTCCTAGATTCTCAACTAATATATCAGCGATCACTTGACCCTTAACTGACTTTTGTGGCATGAATTGCATATCAAATTCTGAGAATAAAATTTGCCATTTAGCCAACTTACCCACCAAAGTTGGCCGATCAAGTAAGTATTTGATAGGATTGTTCTCAGTCACGAGAAATATCTGATAATGTAGTGTGTACTATTGCAATCTATGCAATACCCACACTAATGCAGCACAAGTCTTTTTAGCATCAGAATATTTCTGTCATGATATAGTGAACTTTTTACTTAGGTAACAAATGGCTTGTTCTTTTTTATCAACAGGGCTTTCCTGAGCCAACATTGCGCCTAATGATTTATTATGAATGGTGAGGTAGAGAATCAAAGGATGCCCAGGCAATGGCGGGACAAGAATTGGTGGATTCATCAAGTATTGCTTCAGCTTGTTGAACGCTTCTTGACACTCATCATTCCAGTTAACTTGTACATTCTTCTTTAAGAGTTTGAAGAATGGCTTGGTAGTTTTATAAAGTTGGGAAATAAATCGAGTAATATAATTCAATCTCCCCAAAAGGCTTCGAACTTCTTTCACCGTTGACGGAGGTTGCAACTCGCATATGGCCTTAGCTTTAGATGGGTCGATCTCAATCCCTCTACCGCTCACAATGAATCCGAGTAACTTATCGGATGTTGCTTCGAACACACATTTAATGGGATTTAGACGAAGTTTGAACTCACGGAGTCGATCAGACAACTTCTTTAGAGTTTCAACGTGGCTTCTTCCAAGTCGGGTCTTTGCAATCATATCATCAACATAGACCTTAGTCTCCTGATGCATCATATCATGAAATAGTGCTACCATGGATCGCTGATAAGTCGCGCCTGCATTCTTGAGTCCAAAGGGTATGACCCTATAATGAAAGGTTCTCCACGGAGTGATAAATGCAGTTTTCTCTTTGTCTTCCTCCTTATCTGATTGTACCCAAAAAAGCCATCCATAAATGAGAATAGTTCAAATCCAGCAGTAATATCCACAAAAACATCTATGTGTGGTAACGGGAAATCATCATTCAGGTTAGCCTTGTTCAAATCTTGATAATCAACACAAATTGGGACTCGACCATCTTTCTTCATCACCGGTATGATGTTAGCCACCCATTGTGGGTATTGTGAGACTTCAATGAATCCCACCTTCAAAAGCTTTATTACTTCCTTCTCTATCTTCTTAGATTGCTCGGGTTTAGTTCTTCGCAACCTTTACTTCTTAGGCGGCATGTCTGGGTTAGTAGGCAAGCAATGCTCCACGATTAATGGGTCTAAACCAAGCATGTTAGCGTAGGCCCATGCAAAGACATCCTGATACTCTTTCAGTAATTGAATTAGGCGCTCGGCCTCATCTTTGGGGAGATTTGCTCCAATCTTCACTTCCTTGGCCTCTTCTGTGTCACTTGAATTAGTAGTGACAGTTTGTTCGGACGTAAAAGCCTTGATTTTTACATGTTGTTCCCAGCTACGCTACACCTCAATGGAATCTTCGATCAAGTCTTGTGGATCATTATTATCAGCACTTGTTATATTGGATTGGACCATTCCTACGCCCTTGCATGCCACAAGACCGTTCTTGAAACAGGAAGTAGATGAATTAGAAAGACAAACAGGGTAAACTACATTTTCTTTTTTGTTTTTTTGAAATTTTTTTGCAACAAAACCTTTTTGAAACATTTTGACACGAGGAAACATGACGAAGCCCACGCCTTAGAATTCTCCTTGGATTTTTCTTTTCTTTTATCGGTTGGATATCATCACCGGGCTGGTTTGGTGTGACTCATCATGCCCTCAAAATAAAACTTGTAATTTTATTGAAATTCATTAATCAATTACATTTATTGAATGGAAAATGCAATGTTCAATCCCTAAAAGTAAAGCGAAAAATAAGAAATTGAAAACATTTCCTAGAAAGCAATAAAATTCCCACGCAGGGGAATGTGCAAAAGCAATAAATGAGTTACTCTTGTGGGCTAAGGCCCATTTCTTTTAGGGGTCCTTCTTCAATGGCTCCTATAAGGAGGTCATCGAATAAACTTGTGATTTCTTCTAGTGGTTTATCAGGGTTTTCTGTCCTTAGAGATGCCGGATCGTTCATGCCACCCTATCCATCTAGGACAAATCCCGAGAGTCAATGTAAAAGCTAGGAGGAGCCGAATACTTCATGTAATAGTCGAATTTGCCACTTGGCTACCCCAGGGTGTCCATCACTTCCACTCCATCTTGCATCATCCTAGGAGGGCCAGGAAACGTCTCGCGAATGTTGGGAGGCAACGAGTTATGCCTTCCTCGCCCTTGCTCAAGTGGCAAGTTTTTCCTTTCTCGTCTCCGCCCTCTAGAATTTTCTCCACCTCTTCCATGGTACCTTAATCCAGCAGAACGAGACCTTCGAGGGGCTTCAATAGGGTTTTGAATGCTTTGACCCCTTCTTCCAAGATCGTGGCCAGGAACAAAACCATTCCTAACCATCACCCTTTCCACCATGAGGGCAGCATCTGAAACCTCATGAGTGGATGGCAACGAACCTCGAGAAGCATATATGGTGGACACCAACTCAAATGAGTGGTAACTTGATTCGAACTTGAAATCTGGCTCTACATAGAAGATAGCCGTCTCATGATAAATTTGATGGTCTTCTTCACCATAAACAATGACCAGCTTCCTTTTGACCACAAATTTCACACTTTGATGTAGACTTGATGGTACCGCTCCAGCAGTATGTATCCAGGGATGACCTAGCAGAAAATTAAATGCGGTAGGGATATCCATCACTTGAAAGGGGATGTTAAAAATGACCGGCCCTATTTGTACATCAAGGTGGATCTCCCTGATCACCTCTTTCTTTATCCCCTTAAAAGTTCCCACGGAATTCTTCGCAGCATGTATCTTGGAGGTGTCTATCTTGAGGCGATGAAGAGTGGCCAACGGACTTATATTCAGAGTGAGCCCATTATCAATGAGCACCCGAGACACATGAGAAGACTTGTGTTTGACGGATATATAAAGCGCCTTGTTATGTCCCCTACCTTAAATAGGGAATTCTTCATCAGAAAAAGCAATCAAGTCTTTGAGGAGAATCGATCCCACGAATTCCTCTAACTTGTCTATCTCAATCGTTTCTAGTACACAAACTTCACTCAGCACTTTCATCAAGGACTTTTGTTGTGTAGGGGACGTTAGCAAGAGCTCGAGTAAAGAGATCTGAGCAGACATCTTTTGCAACTGGTCGACCATATTATACTCACTTGTTTTGATCATCGCCAAGAATTCTTTAACCTCTTCATCAGTGACAGGCTTTGCAAGTTGGGCGCTAGCTTGAGCATAAGTCCGACCAAACCCTATAACCAGGTCAACATCTAGATCATAGGACCAAGGTACTGCCTTGTTGTCAACATACTCATAGGGTTGAGGTATCTCAATCACTATTCCTTCATCGAGTGTGGGGATCTCAATAGACAATTCTGCATCTTTTAGTGGAGGCATATCCATAAGCAAAGGATCCATTTCATCCTTATCAACATTGAGTGTAGCCCACTCCTCCTCCCAATCGATAACAACATGGGAAATAGTGGAGACTATGTAGTTGTGGTCAGTATATACGATCATACCATCATCCACCATTTTGGCAACTCTTTCTTTCATCAGTGATAGGGGAATGACCTCATGATCTATATAATATCCAGCTCTCACCTGTCCATTGTAGGCATCCGCCACATGCACCTTCAAGTTCTTGGTTCGACCAATGTTAGACCCTAGAATTGCATTCACCTTACTTTCATGCTTCGGTAATGGATTTTTTTGGACATTTGGCCAAGCAGTTTGAAATGAAAATGCCTTTGTGTCCAAGAAATTTTGGATCCGGTGCTTGAGGGTGAAACATTCGTCAGTTAAATGTTACAATTCATCGATGTGATAGTCACACTTCTTTGTCAAATCATAACCACGAGTGTGCTCGTGATGAGGATGCTTCGGCTCGCTAGTGAGCAAATCTTTCTTCTAGAGAATTGCCAATACTTATGATGGAGATCTAGGGAGATGAGAGACTTGCCTTCTATTATTTGACTGGACAAATGATTGACGACTAGCAGTTTGTTATTGTCTTCCATTCACCTGTATAGCTGGGGTGCGATTAGTACTTTCTTAGCTGTAAACTACATTCACATCTACAACAGCCTATTTCTCCTTCTTTGTAGAAAATCTTTTGTTAGATGGCTCAGTAAACCATTCTTCTCTTATCCCCATCTTAATTTGTTCTCCCACTTGAATGAGTTGGTTGAAGTTCTCGACGTATGTGCTGACCATCCGGTTACGGAACTCAAATGGGAGAGTCTTGACGAATAACTTCATCAGCTCTTTGTCAGTAGGCTCAAGAGTAATTTGAGTTGCTAGATTTCGCCACCTCACAGCATACTCCTTAAATGACTCGCTCCTCTTCTTCTCCATCTGCTCAAGATCTTCTCGGGAAGGTGCAATGTCCATATTAAATTTATACTGCTTGAGAAACACATTGGCCATTTCATTCCAGGTGTCGAGGAGGTTCACATTCTTCATGATGTACCAGTTTAGTGCGAGCCCGGTCAAACTCGCATGAAATGATTAGATCATGAGAGGCTCATTTTTGACATGTTAGGCCATGCTTACGTGGTACATCTACAAATGAGCTTTTGGACAAGAAATACCATCATATTTCTCGAACTCCGGCATTTTGAACTTACTTGGCATCTTGACCTACTCATAAACTAATAGGTCAAATGGGAGTGAGCTCTATGACTCCTGCAATTGTTTCACTTTCTTCTCAAGTTTTGCAAAGCGTTCATCCTGCTCTGTTTTAGGAGCACTTTCAAACTTGGCCTTTTCAATGGTGACTGGTAGTGGGTCATCTTCCAAGTCTAGCATATCGTCATCACTCATTCGGGCCCTGTTTGCCTGTTTCGGGATTACTAACTCGGGGAGAGCAAGTGCAGGAGTCAAATTCACTCAGAGGGATTCAATTTGGACCATCATAAGTTGCATAGAGGTGAGCAACTGTTTGAGTTGATCTTCCATAATGGCAAAACGATCACGCATTTTAGTTTGATCAGCCATTTTAGCTCTTGATCGTGTAATAATGGGTGAACGTGGCGAATCTGTTATCACCTAAAATAAAAATAATGTAAGAACCAAGACAAGATAGTAAAATGGCCCATGACAATCGTCTGATCGCCTCATTTTATTCAAAATTCATTTGAAATATTGAACCAAACTCCCTAACAATGAACTAAGAATTGAAATCCAAGTCCTTAAACATTGAACTAAAAATTGAAATCAAGGTCCCTAAACATTGAACTAATAATTGAAATAAAAAAACATCTCATTTTATATGCTTTCGGGAACTCAACGCCTTGCGAAGCTTCTTATTCTCAGCTTCAATCATTTCCACTTTCCACTTAAGATGTTCAATTTGTGCTTACTGAATGGACTTCTCAGTCACATCAAGGACTACTGGACGCAAGGCGACAGGGATCCAGTGTTGTTGGATGTAGACTGCCAACGTGTGGTGAATCTCCTCTTCGCATTTCAGTCTCTTAGGCACCAAAATCTTCTCTAGATGGCATTCATTCCATGCAGCAATGATCATCTGGATCTCGTCGAAGTAGTCATAGTCCGTACGAATAAAACGAACTTGGAACAATTCCGTCTTGAGAGGCAGAGGAACTTCCTGAAGAGCTCTAGAGGAACTTCCTGAAGAACTCTATATTGACGGGCCACCCTATATGGGTAATAAGAAGTAGCACCGGAAAGGCCCAACAATGGGATTGGTTCATCATACTTATGAGAGAAACATGCCTCCTCAACATGGAACCATTTAGAGTGCCATAGGAATGCCTTAGGATTAAGATCTTTTAAAAAATTAATCCAATGTGAGTATTGTTTATTTGGGGAAAAACGCTCTAGGACCTCAAATCTTAAATTGTTTCATAAGGTGCCTAAACCCTTTTAGGTGGGAGAAAAATCATATTTACAAAAGTTCAGGAAGGGCAGACATGGTCCTTTCTTTGTTTTGTTTGAAACGGTTTAATGATAAAAATGTTTAAGCCAAAACCATATTGACATAATTCAACCCTCACAAACTCGGCTAACCACCCATGAAATTGAAGGATTAATGACATTTTTTTGATAAGGAAAAACAATTAGCCCAAAAAATGTTAAAATAAAGATCCTAGCCTTTGAAATCATTGGTTGATTTACAAAACACTCGCCAAAAATGAAAATGGACATGCATAACAATTGGCTTTGACAACCTTCTTTACCGTTTCGGCTTTGATTTTTAAAAACTGTGATAATTCAGAAATAGAATCCATGCCGATAGGCGGCCTAACAAGTTCTTTTTCAAAAGGCTTTCCAATGGTAACACTATATTCTTCTAGTGTTGGAGTTAGCTCGTACTCACCAAATATGAAGGTGGAAGTTTATGGATACCAAAAGTAGGGCAGCACCTGTATAATACCAGAGTGGATGTTGATCTCTAACAATGGGAGAAGTCGGGCAATCCTAGCTTTCACATATCTTTGGCCATCTTGATCTAACTGGTCCAACCACATTTTGAGCTCTTTTTTTGGGAATGGAAATGAACTGTACAACATATCTTTGGCCATCTTGATTTAACTGGTCCAACCACATTTTGAGCTCTTTTTTTGGGAGTGGAGATAAACTGTACATCGGTTTTCCCCATTACATATAAAACAAGACTGACGACAAAATCTATTGTCATGGGCCAACAAAATTGCAATAAAGTAAATGAATTGCAAAGTGAGAATTCAGACAACTTTCATCGGGAATGGATGATAATCACATAAATGCATGCATGAAGTGTGAGGCTTGATTTCTATCTAGACGGCTTAACTAAGTGGAGCCAAGAGGATGATCTAACCGTTGCAGTCTTGCGTTCAACGTGTCAGGTCCTCTTAACTCCGGCTCAGTCGAATGGAATGTCCTATAATCACGTAGTCTCGCGAATATGGACAAACACAGATGACACCATGAAAAACTTTCGGGGAAGAGAAGATTAACCTCTACATAGCAGTCTCGTTTTCGAGGGAGTGTCCTTCTCAGCACCATCCTAAAATCCTATCACGGCCTAGGTCCAGCGGCAGGTTGTGTGTGCAAGAGTGTAGTATAAATGCAAGGCATGCACAACAATTTAAATATAAACAAAACTTCTAATTAGGGAAAAATAAATCATTAAACTCAACACCTCCCTGTAGGACAAGGATTAGGAAAGATTACTCCCCCTTATACCTCCTATTTGCAAGAACATTTAACACTTGATATTAGGGATGTACTTGGTATCCTTGCTGCCAAACAAAAACATTTTTAAAATAAAAAGAAAAATTAGCCTAAGTCCACTAAGAGTTTTAACTTAAGTCCCCAGCGGAGTTGCCAAGCTGTCGTGACCTAACCTCAGGTGAACCACCTAGGGTTTGGCTAATAGACTACTAAGTCTAAACTTAGCTCGGACTCTCCCAAGCCCATACCAATTCGCGACTTAGATTCAAGTTTTTAAATGGATTTTATCTAGGAGTCGCCACTAATTAATTCATGGTAGGTCGATTAGACACCTAAGTAAAATAATGGGAGAATTATTCTATTCCAACGAACCAGAGACTTTGGGTACGGAGACTTAATTACACTAGATTTCTCTAATGCCCTTTCGATACCATTCTTTTTATTTTCAAAAATATTTTTGCGGGCGGTTTGGATTGATTTTAGCCTAAATCGCTATCAAGCAATGAGTTGATCACACGGATACCCATTCATTATTAAACAATCAAATAAATTGCATCAAAAGAATTAAACATACAAAGCAAGTGATTATTATTATTATTATTATTATTATTATTATTATTATTATTATTATTATTATTATTATTATTATTATTATTATTATTATTATTATTTTGGGTTTTCTCCTATATTGAAATTAGAACTTTATTATATGAAGTGCACTTTAACTACATGACCTAACTCTATTGACAAGCAATTTCTAATTAAATGAACCCAACATGCAAATTATTTGGCATGCACCTAATTTTTTTTTTGTATTTTTTTATTAAAATTCGTAATAAAAGAGAACTTAATTAAACTATCTAAAATGAATAATTTTCTAACCTAGTTTAGGGATTAATTTTGACTTAAACCCTATCCTATATTAGAAAAATGTATTTTTTTTTTAAATGAGATCATTAAAATATGCGAAAATTATCTAAGACTCTATCTATGAAAAAAAAATGTTATTAGATTAAATCCTAATCTATTCCAAAAATTACATAAACATGCAATCCTATTCAAATTAGATAGTACTATCATGAAATCTTATATATATTGACATGCGATCTAAAAAATGCAATCCTAAATTATGAAGCCATCACATTCCAATGCAAGATTTGATTTTTTTTTTTTTTTTTTTAGTGTTTTCCAAAACAAACACTTATCAGATAGACATTATATTCAAGCCACTTAGGATATTCATCAAATGAAGGATTAAAATAATTGAAAAAATAATCCGTTGTCTCATGGATTAAATTAACAATTATTTTAACTTTAAACATCACAACATATAGGAAAGTTCAAAATAATTAGAAATTTGATCCCAAGTCTTACGAGATCAAATTAATAATTATAATGATTCAAGAGTCAAAATACTATCAAATTGCCAAAAAAAATCAATATAATTAAAAAATGATTCGACGTCTTACAAATCAAATTAATAATTATAGTGATTTTTGGGCAACAATACTCTACGGATCGTGCCTAAAATATTCATAAAATCAATATCGACACCCAATGTTCTAATTTAAGCAATAATAATGAAACTTGATTTAAATATATATATACGTTCTTTGGGTTTTTATTCTCTAAACGGGACCGACGCCCGGGATTTGCGAACAAGGATTTGCACCGGGGTCGGGCGTGGTGTGTGTGGACTAGCGGCGGCCATGACTCTCTTTGTTCCACTACACTTTGCCCGCAAAGTCATAGAAAAGCTAGCTCGGGTCAATGAGCTCAAGACGGCAGGGGGTCGTAGCTAGTGGTGCTTGGCACAACTCGTCATCGTTGGCATGTGTAGGGATGGAGCAATGGGGTGTGGCTTGGACCAGGTGAAGACGGAGACTCAGCGAGGATCAGCAGCACGACGAGAGAAGGCGTGGTGATAGGCGTCGGGTGGAAGGGATAGCGGCGCACGGTGACGGGCACTACAGTTTGCAAGTTACAGAGGCAGCAGTGGCGAGCGCGGGGATGAGCAACCGGAGGCGCTGCGGACAAAGCGATAGCGGCGCAAGCAGCAGTGATGACAGCGCTCAGGCAGGCTGCTACAGGGGTTGCTGCGGTGTTGGCGACGAAGGGTGGAAGGCAGCAATGGGGGTGGAAGGTAGCAATGGAGAAAGTGCTTGGGCAGGTTGCTGCGGCGTCGGCTGCTGCAGCGTCGATGAGCAGGCTGAGGCGCAGTGGCGAGCAAAGGCGCGCTCACGATGTCAGGTGGAGGTTTGCTGTAGGCGTGGTGGTGAGCGGCGTCGGGCGGAGGTTTGCTGCAGATGTCACGGACGGGCTAGTGGTGGCGCGGTGGTGCTCGGGTGGAGGTGCTGCTAGTGCTCAGGCCGATATGCTGCTGGTTCTCAGAGGGAAACAGTGGCGGGCGATGACGGTTGGGTGGCGTGGGCAAGCGAGCAGCTGTAAAAGTAAGCTACAAGCATCGCTCAAGAGCCCCTAAGGAAGAAGACACTATTTTTTTTTTTTAAACTTTTATTGGTTCTTTCCCTCTATCTGCTCACTCTCTCCTCTCTTGTCTTTTTAGTAGACTTTTCCCTCCTACTACACTCTTTTTTCTTTTCCTCTAACAAGAGAAGAAAAGAAATGATTATTTTTTTGGCTTCCCTTAGTGAACGAGAGAGAGGATCCTGCTTCTCCTCTTTTTCTTTTTTTCACTCTATCTCTCATGCTTTTTTTTTTTTTTCACTCACGAATTGTCCCCCTTTTATAGTGGTTTCAAGCACCCCCTTTCCATGGCAATTTTCGAGCTTCCTTTTTCTGTTGCCTTAATTCGTGGTTTGCAAATTGGAGCGTGATCTCACGATCAACTTGATTTTTCCTCGAACGCTTTGATTCCTTCATTTTTATCAAATTTCTTGCTTTCTTTCTTAGCTCTTGATTGTTGACTGGAAATTTGCTTCCGCATTTACTAAGATTTGAATATTTGCCAAAACAATGGTAGCTAATTAGAATTTCCACCTTCCATCCATAATCAATCAAATTGATCCTCCCTTATTTTTCCTTTTATTTGCTCCGGTGACCAAAAATGATATGCTATGCAATTTTTATTTTATTTCTTTAGGGTCGCCAAAATTTAGGTGTCAACACCTACTTTTGGATGGTGATCCCTACGTGAGATGAGGGCCTACCTTTTTTTTTCCCAATGGTTAAGCAAGAGTTCTATTGATCGGTAAATAGAACCGTCTTTAAAATGGCGATGAAGGATTTTGAAGAGGATTTTGAAGAGAAGAAAGAAGGAAAATACACTTTTTCAAGTTTAGTAAATGAACCTTAGTGAAAATCTTCATGGACGTGAGTGTCCAAACAACACCTTATCCCAAAATCGATAATAAGCAAACCTCCATGATCTAATAAACACTATCGGACCACAAACTACCCAGAAGCCAACCACAAATCCCAGCGGTATGCCCATGTAAAACCACTTCTTCTTGCTATCATCATCTTTGTCGCTTTGAGTTGGAACACTACCTGCTTCTTCTATCCCATTGGTTGTAGTTGAGCAACTTTTGTTGATCTGAAGCCCACATAATCCAAGGTTTCCTTCGAAGGAACTTTTGGAAAATGTAAGAAATTGTCCCTTTATCGGGATACTTCCCACAAGTTGATTGTTTGAGAGGTTCAAGAATGAAAGGAAATCAAGATTCGCAAGTTGAGCCGATATGGTTCCATTGAGGTAGTTCCATGACAGGTCCAATGACTCGAGTTGAACTAGATTCCCTAAAACAAGAGGAATTAAACCTGAGATGGCATTATGCGATAGGTTGAGGAAATAAAGTGCTTTGAGATCTCCAAGTGTGTCTGGTATTGGACCCTCCAATCTATTGTTTGAGAAGTCAATCGACGTGAAAATAGTCAAGATCTTAACGAGTTCTAGCTTCTGACCTTTCACGATTACACTCATGGTATTTTGATAATAGGGCACTCCAGTTTGGGAAAACTAATTATGCAAGTGATTGAAGTCTATATTGACCTTCATAGCCTTCCAAGATGCGAGGAGACTGGTAGGCAGCGTGCCGCCAAAATTGTTTGAAGATAGGTCAATGATTTGAAGCATTTGCCAAGTGTTGGGACTATGCGCACATCCAATTTTCCCATGCAATTTGTTGGATCGTAAAACAAGGACACGGAGACTTGATATAGCCTGGAAATGGCATGGAAATGTCCCTTCTATTTGATTGTCCCCAATGTTCACAATCTCCAATCTCGTGCAATTTGCCAACGACAACGGAATCTTGCCCAACAACAAATTCTCACTGATATCAAATGTCTTTAGATCGCATGTTGTCGGGATGTTTTGTAGAATATTGCCACTCAACTGGTTATTTCTCAGATTCAATACAATGAGGGATGCCATCATTGAACAATCGGGAATAGTTCCATTCAAATGGTTATGCGATAAGTTAAGCACTTGAAGATCATCAGCTTTGCAAATTGACTTAGGGATGGACCCATGAAAATTGTTCTTCGAAAGGGAGAAGAAAAACGTGTGTGATAGATAGTTGCCAATGTTATCCGGAATAACAGAAGTGATGTTGTTACTTGATAAATCCAAGTATTCAGCGCGTGATAGCGGGGGTAGCATATTTCCTCGAAGCTTGTTTGAATGGAGGTCGACGACAAACAGAGAAGAAGTAAGATTGCGGGGAGCAGTTTCCAAATCTTCAAAGGAATTCAAGGAAAGATTGAGAACTTGAAGGTATTCCAGTGTCCATATCCATCTTGGTATTTCCCCTCGAATATTATTGTGGGAGAGGTCAAGGAATTCCAAAATGGACTGGTTAGCCAAAAACTGAGGCACGGTCCGCAATTGGCAAGAAGCCAATTTTAATGAGTTGAATTTAGGGAAAGAGGATCCAACAGCTGAAGCAGGTGCCATAGCGTTAATGGACATGCCATTATACGACAGATCAAGATCAATAAAATCTCCTAACCCCTGAAGCACGTCGATATTCATCGAGCCACTAAAATTATTATAAGAAAGTGAGAGGTACCAAAGCTGTTGCAGTTTGAATATGGATGATGGTATTGACCCTTGTAATTGGTTCCTTTCCAAATCAAGCCTGGCCAGTTGATATGACGAGACATTCGGATGTATGATAATCTGACCATCAAATCTATTGCGTGAAAGGAGTATCCCCTTGAGTTGGGGAAGCGCAAATAGAGCTGGGGGAATGTCACCTTCCAATGAATTGCCTTGCAGGTCCAGAAATTCAAGATTCAGAAGGTCTTCCCAGCCAACGGAGGTGATACGACCCCTTAAAGCGTTATAAGATAAATTTATTTCGGTCAGATTTCTGGATGCACCAAATGGCGGAACTAAACCAGTAAGACTATTATAAGACAAGTCCAAATAAGTCAGCTATGATAGGTTCTTCATCGAGCTCGGGATCGACCCACTCAAACTGCAACTATGCAGGTCTAAATGCGACAATTTTCTTAGATTATCGATTGAATCGGGTATCCTCCCAGAGATATTGGTACCACACATGTCCAGAGTCTCAAGAGAACTATCCTCCAGAAAATCAGGCAAAGAAACCTGAAGGAGTTCATTGTTTGATAGGTCAAGGCTGAAGTGTTTGTACTTGGAGGACTTTTTGAGGAAATTCTCCCTGCAGGCCACAATCATATAGGTTCAGTGTTTTCAAGCTGGAGAAATTTGCTAAGAAATTAGGAACTGTGGTGGACAAGTTGTTGCCTTCGAGTTGAATGACCAACAGATTAGCAAGACTCATAAGAGAAGCGTCAATAGGACCAGACAAAGAACAGTAACACATGCTCAGCACCTCAAGTTTTGGAACTGAAGAAGACAATGCGTTGCACCACTCACTTCCCTCAGCAGACACATTGACCCCATCAAGGTACAACTCCCTCAACTCCCCCAAATCCCCAATCAGCGACCTTAAAGAGGGCTTTTCAACTTTTAAATCGAAAAGGCAAGTGAGATCAAGAGTACGTAGCTTCCTTAGGCGAGATAGCTCTGCAGGAATCTGCCCGGTGAATCCAGTGAAGGACAAGTTGAGATGTTCCAAGCGGCTGAGATTCGCGAGGCCCAATGGAATTGCCATGGATTTGAAGTCGTTGAAAGCCAGGTTCAGGCTTCGAAGGAACTCAAGCTTGAAGAGACTTGACGAATCGTCGATTCCACCAGAGATCGACTCGTCGCTCAAATCGAGTCCCACAACAAGGCCGTTCTCGCACGTCACACCGCTCCATGAATCGGCACCTCGGTCCCACTGTACTAGCTTGGAAGACTCGGAGGCATTGAAGATGAGGTTGTTTCTTAGCTCGAGCAAGAGCGATCTTTGGTCGATGCCAAGACACTGGGCTGAAGTTGAAGCCCTAGCTACGTCGGAGAAGATGGAGATCGTGGATATAGCAAGAAGAAGCCATGAAATGATCGAGCTGTTCATTGGAAGAGGTGTAAGAAGAGAGCGGGAAGAGGGAGCAGGAAAGAGGGAATCAACCAAAAAGAAGAGGACACACTTGGGAGTGGAGGAGTCGTCCAACTTTAAGTGCATTCCGGGGTCAATTTCGGGATATCATTAGTCGCCATATTTGACTTATAACACTTACAAAAATTCCTAGTAAAAATTGGCGACATTGCACAACAAAGTGACATTCTTTTTTATCCTAACTTTCCAATCGAAACAAAAGACCATATTTATGTTTTCTAGGAAAAAAGGAAAAATAAAAGAAATTTGCCTAAGATATTGAAATTAGAACTTCACATCCCTTGAAAATACTTTTGTCTCACCTTATTTAAGATCATAAAACCAATGACATCATGTGATCATTGTTGTCTTTGTACGTGAACATTAACCATGCAGAGAGATCCATTAAAAGCAAACAACATAGATATTATATCCAACTATTTTATTAAATATGTAGATTCAAGGAGATAAATAAAATGATTTACTTATATTTGAGTTTCATTTGTAAAATTTTATAAGACTGTGAAAGAAGCCAAAAAAAAAAAAAAAGTCTAGAATCATTTCAACTTTAGGATTTCACTTTTCATATACAATTTCATAAAAATTTTGTTAAGTTTAAATTTCACTAATAAATTATGGTAATTATGGGAATAGTTGGTAGATGATTTCTCTTATATTAAACTTAAAGGAAGAGAAAGGAAGAAAACGGCAAAAAGGCAAAAGTAAGACGATGAAAAATGGGCGTTATCTTTACTTCGAGTGGTATAAAGAGTAGTACAAAGGAAAATAAAAAGAGGAAAAAATCCACAAAGGTTTTAAATTAAAAGAAAGAAAAGAAAAAGCGAACTAGTGTAGATGCAGGGGATTGATCCATCGTGCACGTCAGACGATTACCATGGCCCACCTGTACCCGGCCAACGGATTATTACCATACTTCACTCCCTTCATGCAACTTTTACTATATTTAATAGAAATGCGTGTTGGTTGGCTAAAGGAGCAATCGACGCATGGCACGTCCTGATAGTCGCTTTGGAGTTTTTCTTTTGGTATTGTATATTGATACATTTGAAGGTTTTCTTCCTTTTTTTTTTTTTTGCTTCGTTGGGAGTTTTCATATGCTAAGAGTGGCTTGATAGAGATTTTTTAGGCTTTTAATTTTTTCTTTTTGGATTGAGCAAAGTTAGCTTCCAATAAGACTCGAAATCAAGACCATAAAGAGAGAAGCAAACTCTATTGCAATCTAAAACAACACCCGATTGTTAGATTTTAAATGTAATTAAATTGTCAAAATCTTATCTTAATTGAAAGAGATCCCATTGAGTAATTCATAAATAAGAGCACCGCATTGCTCTAGCTAATGAAAAACTCTGTCTTCTCTTTTGGTCCAAGATTTTGACAAGATAACAAGAAAACTAGTTATCATAGCATTGACAAGCGCTAAAGAAACATTATAAAGTTGAAATCTCTTTTTTAGACAACCTTGATGAAACTGAATGGAAATCCAACTTGAATTGTGGCACGTTAAACTAAGTCATCCCATGGTACTCAACTTTGGCTATTTGATGAAAAAGTGTTCAACTCGAGTGCTCACAGCTACCTAGACATTTGGTAGTGACTTTGCTTGTCGATGACGCTCACAATTGGAAGATAAAAATAAAAAAACTTAAAACACGTCTATGGTACGGGAGTGTTGTAGATTGGAGCATTAATGGCATCGTAGAAAGCCCTATCTTGTGTTTTTCTTCCTTCGCAATTGAAAATGATTAAAAATAAATGAAAAAGAAGTAAAATGAAAAAGGAACTAAGACCAAAACCAACAAACCAAGTAATTTGATTTTGACGAAGTAGCGGAACCAATGACCACGATCAAGAAGGATGCACGAAGGAGTGAAGCTAGAGAAAAAAGAAGCTTGACTTTCAGTTGACTTCACCACCACAGTGATGTTTGTGACATGGCTGATGAGGCCTTAGAGAAACGGCAACTTCCTCTGGCGACGAAGGAGAGATCATCGACTTGCAAAATAGAGCTACTCTTAAAGACAACGTGACCATATTTTTGACTATGACAAGCATATGCCTATGGGGCACTTTTAAAGATGACGACTTCTTGTGGTTGCTCTGGAAGATGAAAATACTCAAACGCCACATTTTTACTTAATAAATTATCTTTATAATGTGTTACAATCAATGGGTATATATACCCAAACAATATATACAGGAAGGAAGTAATCTAATGTAACAAGCAAATTAGTAATCTTAATCTAACAAGGAAATTCTAGGAGATGATTAAATGTCAAAGCAATATCCCTAACATCTAATAATGTCTTTAATAAAATATTTTGAAAAGAAATTCTCTAATATTCATAAATAAATAGCCCGAAAGATGACGACATGTGAGAGAGGCATCCAGAAAATTTCGTGCGAAATGGGCAATTTCAAGAACAGAGAAATGCAGGGGAGGAGGAGGAAAATAGGGGATGCATCGTCTTGGAAATAGGGAGCAGTCAAAGTAAACGTCTGCTGGTGGGGACGATTCTGTCTAGTATTAACGTAAGTTGTGCGACTGCTGATATTTCTTACTCTGTGGATTCATGAGTATAGGGATTAGAAGCAAAAACGAGTTTATGTCTGTTGGCTTTTCTTTATTTGTTTGCGGATTTCTTGGTGTCAATTTATGTTATGCTGACCGGACCAAGAAAAATCAAACTTCAATGGAGAGGATATGACCAGCTTAGCGAATTGGTATATAAGCTATGTTTAGTGATGAAAATAGAGATAGTTAAATGGTGCCCATATCCAAAGGGTGGTTTAGTAGTAGGGATCGAGATATTGTGCTTCTAGAAGCATTAGATTTTATGTGTGGTCCATTCTTGTCACAGCCACTAAAGGCAAGATTGAATCGGAGATGGAATTGGTTATAATGTGAATGGGCCCATTTTTTTGATTGGAGATAGTTGACAGACAAAAGATTGCTGAAAATATCACAAGGTCCAACTTCAAGCCCATGAATTAAGCTCCATTCGAACGTAAAGAATGTTCTTAGAGCTAGGAAGACTGCACCTTTAGTCCAGTTTGATGGGCTCACGCATGAAGAATCTTTATTAAATCCGAACGTGAAGAATGTTTCTGATTGAAGGACCTTTTGACAATAGAAATTATGGAAAGGATAGACAATTGAACTTACTTCAATAATGCATCACAACCAAAGCGCACGCATTAGCTTTTAGTTGACTTTGACTAGAGAATGCAACAATGTCGTTTCAATGGAGCTCCCGGATTCGATGTTCTATAATATTCCGTTGATGGATAAAATGGAATTTTTCCTGTGGAAGGTAATTAAGTAACATCAACAATAAATTCTAAATAGTGATGATGCTATGTAAAAGTGGTCAATAGCTAGTTATTTCGGTTAGCCATTTGAAATTAACAATGAAATAACAATTTTATCATTGTCAAACTCAACTATATATTATCACTTGTTTTTAGATTTTACAAATGGACGCGTAAGTAAATGTTACAAATGAAGTAACAATTTTAATGTTCTTAGTGCTAGGAAAATTGCACCTTTAGTCTAGTTTGGTGGGCACACGCATGAACAATCTTTATTTTATCTGAACGTAAAGAATGTTTCTGATTGAAGGACTTTCCGATAATAGACAACTATAGAAAGGAAAGACAATTAAACTTACTCTAAGAATGCACCACAACCAACGTACACGCATTAGCTTTCAATTGACTTTGACTTGAGAATGCAACCTTGTAGCTTCAGTGGAGCTCCCTAGTTCGGTATTCTATAAAATTCCGTTGATGAATTAAACGGAATTTTTTTCTGTGAAAGGTAATCACGTAACGTCAATAATAAATTTAAAATACTAACAAAGATATATAAAAAGTGATTGATAGCTAGTTCATTCGGTTAGCAATTTGAAATTAGCGATGAGATAGCATTACCACTTGTTTTTAGATTTTACAAATGGATGCACAAGTAAATGTTACCAATGAAGTAATAGTTTTATTATCCACAAATATGATAGTAGACTAACACTTATTTTTATATTTTACAAGTGAATGTATAACTATTTTTAAGTTACAGATGAAATAACAATCTTACTATCTACAAACCCAATGATAGAAAACCATTTATCATGTTGTGATTAAGTTTCGAGTAGTAAATGTATAACTAGAACATTTACAGTTATAAGTCACTAATATTGTGGTAAACTATCGTCGTATCATTAACTTCTTAATCCCCATGCACCACTCTCTTAAGTTGACTTGACTTATGAATGCAAATTCATCATTCCCCGCTTTCTACAGCACAAGTTCCCTTCTAGAGAGCAGATATTCATATCTCCCATTTTATATCTACAAGATGTATTGTAATCAGGACCCGATTTTTCTGTTTAATGTTCACTATTGGGAAAATAAGGAAATCAAAGATGGAGCTCTCGGACTCGGTTTTTTTTGTTACATTTGGATGGATCTTCGCAAATTAAGGAAAATGAAGACATCAGCCGAGGAGATCACCAGTAGAACAAAGGTGATCCGCGTTTCTTGGTCATTACATTTGCATTCCCACATGTATGTTAGTTTTTTCTCCTTTCGAACAAAGGTTGAGCCCTTATTGTGACTATCAAATTCACGATTAATTGTCGAACAGTTTCTCTAATCATCCTATCTCATGATTCAGAGCTAATCTCCTGCACATTTCGGCCTTTAAAGTATATAAGCAATATCTTGGGATTTCGAGCAGTGGTGCATTGCCACTGTTACCATTCTGAGCTCGTCTCCACTAACGCAATTCTCATGAGGTTGCGAGATTCTTCAATGATCTCCCTAAGGATGTCAGGTTCAATATTGGCCAGCTACATGACCGAGTAATTTAGGCGAGTGGCCATATACCACTGGAACAATTGGCACATGAAATTGACGGAATTGGGCGCGAGTACTTTGGCAACCCTTGGTCCAGCTACTACTACTTACGTTCTCTTTGTTCTTACCGTCATTAAAGCCTTCTTTACTGCTTACATATTTTATCATTCCAAGGATTAACCAACCTCAACAACTCAATTTCAAAAACATAATTAGAAAAATTTTCTTGGACCAATAAATTTGTAACATGCGTGGTTTCATTTTTTTGATATCACTTCAGCCGCTACTTGTAATTGGCTAGATTGCTTAAAACTTGCATTTTCTTTGTTGTGCTGACACATGGAACTAGTCCATGACAGACAAAGAGCATCATATTAACGCTATGATTTGATATTTTTAGAAAACTTACAAAATGTTATTGCAGCCAATCGAAATTAGCAAACCATATTTTTCACACAACATGATAGTTGACTTGAAAGCGGCCGTAATCACTAGTCAAATCAATGATGTAGTGAACCAAGTCACCCAGATCCAACTTTAAGCCCCTGAAATGGGTTGGAATTCGAAAACCTTTTGGGATTGAAATATTCAAACCCAAAATATGCACCTTCTAAGAGTAAGAACTGGGAAGATGACACCTTTGGTCCAATTTGGTAGGCATGTGTGAAGAATCTTTATTTTGTCTGAAGTTGAAGAACTTTTCTAATCGAAGGAATTTCCGACAATAGACAATAATGGAGAGGAAAAACAATTGCCCTTATTCCAATAAAGCATGATGACCAAACCACATGCAATAGCTTTCAGTTGACTTGACTAGAGATTACAAAATTGTCGTTTAAGTGAGGTCCCCGATTCAGTGATTTATAAAACAACGTTCACGAATAGAACAAGCACATGCGTAAAGAATTTTTGTTTTATCCAAAAGTAAAGAATGTTTCTAATTGACGGACTTTCCGACAGTAGACAATTATGGAAAGGAAAGACAATTGACTTACTCCAATAAAACAAAACAACCAAACTTCACGCAATAGCTAGAGAATGCTAATTGTTGTTTAAGTGAGCTCCCTAATTCAACAATTTATAAAATGCAGTAAACCAGCTCCAACTTCAAGCCTATGAACTAAGCAAGAATTTGAAAACCTTTCGGAATTGGAATTTTCAAACCGAAAATTTCCATGCACCTTCTTAGAAAAAGCTAGGAAGGCCTTTGGTCTAGTTTGGTGGTCGGTACATGGTGGGTACACACCTTAGAAAATTATGGAGAGGAAAAACATTGAACTTACTAACTACAATCAAGCATAACGACTAGTTGTTTTGTTGACTCGACTAGGAATGCAAAATTGTCCTTTCAGCATAACTCCTCAATCCGGTGATTTATAAAATTCTGTTGACGAAAAAAACAGAAATTTTTCCGTGGACTGTAATTATGTAATGTTGATAATAAATTCAAAATACCGATGGTAAGTAAAAAGCTATCAATAATTTATTGATTAGCTCATTTGTAATTAACAATGGAATGACAATTTTACCATCGACAGACTCAATATTATATTTCCACTTTCTTTTTTAGATTTTACAAATGGACGCGTAAGTATATGTTGCCAATGAAATAACAATTTTATCGTCTACAAATCTAATAGTTGATTGACACTAACTTTTATATTTTACAAGTGGGTGCATAGTTGTTAATTCACCAATTAAATAACAATCTTACAATCCACAAACTCAATATTAGAAAACATTGACAATTATAATTCACTAATATTGTTGCAAATATCATCAATATACACCATTATTTGAAATTTCATGAATGGTATTACAAATTTACTATTGAAAGGAAAATTATTCTATTTGGGCTAGATGTAAGGTTAAATACTTGTTTGTGATTATAAATTACTCATCATCGTCAAGAAGCAAGAAAACAGCCGCCCTTCCCTTGTCTCGATGTAGCAAGTATCCTCTTGGAGGGGTAGTTGCAAGCTTGAAAAGCAAAGGAATGATTTTAAACTTGCATTTATTCCATAGAAAACACAAAATTTAGAATACATTTTTTCGAGAAATAATCTGTGTTGCTTATAAAAATAAATGAATAAAATATATTTCCATCACCGAAGAAAATAGTTAGGCATAGCTTGCTATCAATCATAAAAACATTTTCTATCGATTAACTTTTCTAACTAATATAACCAATAATTTTTCAAAAAAATACTTTTCACATCTCGAATTATCTTAAAACAAATACATCTTGAATGTCAAACAATATTACAGGCTCTGACGCCATTTTCCTTTTGTGCTACTTTACAGGGCATTGTTTCTCATGTTGCAATTTTCTCTTGTTTTCTGGGCTACAAAGAGGAAAAAGTTTTTGGACACCATCGCAACGCTCATGAGTGCAGTTGAAAACTTGGCTGAAACCGCTTTTAATCGTCACCGACAAGCCCATGCCCCTCGTTGCACACACACACTCTCTCTCAGTCGAGGTATTGCTCGTGGCCATGAGAACTCCTGTGGCACGAGCCTGAAGCTCAGGGTGGTTGTGTAGCCCTCTAGGATAGAGCTCACATCCAGTGAAGCTCTGCCCGAACAGCTCGTGGGCATCCATGGCTGCAGCCATAGGACCCAATGTGGTCCTCTAGTTGGGGTCGTCCAACCTCAATCTGGACCAGACTCCAGGCAGTAACCATCGCTGGGCTCATAATTGGGGTTTAGGCGATGCTCACAAACAACACTTCAAGAGACAATCTTAGGCAATGATATGAGGAAGACGATTCTATAATTCGACCATTTTCAATATTTTCATTGGCACCTAACAGTTTTTTCATCCCTTAAAACTCTGGTTTACTTTCCAACATATTTTGGCCAACAACATTTTAGTTTTTGATTTGTTATTTTTTATTAATTTTAAGAACAAATTAAAGTGCTAGCATCATCCACCATGGAAAAAAGATAATGATGGTCACTTTCGTCCCTCGAGTAACTCGTCATATTTTTGAGACATTTGGTGAGGTCATTTTTATCCCCCGAAAATGTGTACATTATCTTTCTTGGGATTTAGCCTGACATTTAAATTAGAAGTAAGAAATTTTATGTGCTTAAGAGAAATTATTTTTATAAACAATTATTACTTTTCTTTTAACATTTATCAGACGAGAGAGTACAAATCTGATTTCCAAGCCTTCAACAATCTCGGGAAGGAAAATATCGGCCAGGACTTTTTACCTATTCAACAATAGAAATTGATCGAGTGAATTGCGACATATTAGTATGAGACCAATGGTTTAGTTGATTTTAGTATTATATTGCATGAATTACAGCTGACAATAGCCCATCACAAGCATCTTTTGCTAAGGATTATTAACTCGCTCTCTTATCTCCATACACAAAACAATAGCAAGCTCTATCTACTAACTACAAATAGGTGACAGGAGGATGATGAGTGAATTCGTCACCATTGCGCAGCTTATAAAGCCTAAAGCCACAACTCCTATACATAACCCTCAGCTATTGCCGAGCACTACCAAGAGACTCCAGCCACTAATCCAAAAGGAAATCTAGCTCGTTGGGTAGAGTGATTCTTTTTCACAGTAGGGACTCAACTGTCGAATATTTCCTCTTTCTTCCGCCTCTAGGCCTGGATCGAAATTGCACATCTAACTCCTCAAAATCACCCTGAACCCAAAGGAGCCAAATTGCTAGGAATGAGAATCATCCAACTCTCATGTAGTAAAAAGCCAGAATTCAACAGCAGTAAAATTGAACTTCATTATTTGAGAGAACGAGAGAATGGGCTCACTGGAGTGTAGACATGGCACCCAGTTTTCTCGTGATGGTCACGTGCTTATACGCAAACTTCTTGCCACAATCCTTATGGCCGCATACAAATGGCCTCACCTCAAGATGAACACCCTTCACATGCGACGTAAATTTGATTTTGTCAACAAGAAAATAATTAGCCAATTTACACTTAGCAGGCACATGATAAATGAGCTCACGCTTCAAAGTTCCAAAAGATTATAATCCATAACCAGCCAGAATCTACTTAGTAGGTGACTGCATCTTACTGTTGAGAAAATGCGTTGACAACCCTCAAAATCACATCTGAATGCTTCTAAATCAACCGAATTTTTCTTCTCGTGCGTGCAAAGATGCCGTTGGATATTCTTCCTCAACTGCTTAGTCCCACATATGTTGCAATTGACTAATTGGTGAGCCGACCACATGTGCTCCTTCAGATAATCAACATTGCTGAAGTATTTCGTGCACTCACAATAGAAAGCCTCCACGGTCTCTAGTTTGACTGCAGCAGTTGAAATGATGTTATTATCGAATAGCATGTTAAACAGTTCATAGATATCATTCGGCTTCACCAAGACACGTTCATAATTAAGTGACTCACCATGAGAATCCTCATGCTTTCGCAACTTCGATGCAAACTTGAAAACCTTTCCACACCCAACCTCCGGACAAACATGCTGCTTCAGACTCTTACATTCACCAGACACCGATGGTTCCTCATCATTGTGCATTTCATTCAAGTGCCTCTTCATGTTCCCTTGATATGCAAATGACTTTATCGCAACCATCAACAGGACAGCTGAAAATCCTGCTTTTATGCTAAAGAAAGTGACGAGCCAAATGGTCTTTTCTGCTATAGCTAGCAGAGCAATCCTCTATAGAACACTTGAAAGGCCTCTGCAAATGAATTTAGCATATTGACAAATAGATACAAAGCATACCAAATCTCTAGACATCAATAGGAAAAAAAAAGCATGAACGATACTCAAACCTCAAGATAGATGCGTGACCGAGGCTGACTTGATGGATCTTCTCAGGTGGTCCCCCAACCTGATACTAGTCCAATCAAGATACAAGATTGCAGCCTCTTGCATTTTGGAGTTCTTTTCGACAGGATCCAATGCTTCACGCCATTATCATATCATAATCAGATGAGCCAACATACTTTATCCTGCAACGTCTTGATTTCAGTATAGGCAAACTCACAGTAGACAAATGGAAAGGAACAAAACAGCTTCATTTTTCAACCAAAATCAAAACTTTTTTTATCATAAAATATCTACCTGTGAGACTAGAACTCACTAAAAGATTGATGCTTTTTCAATGGTGCTTCCATTTTATGATGTTCCACAAGATTACAGCACTATATTTATGGGTAATCACCATTTGACGGAACAGAAAATCATGTCCATCCCAACGAGAATATCCGAATTGCTGTTTCTGACGCCTCATTAGAAGTTACAAATGTGAAAATTTTGATGGCAAAGACCACAACCGAGCATTGCGCATCAAAACCATCTGCTCAACAAGACCGGTGCGACCGTGATCAGAACCTGTCCACTTTACAAACTGTACCTCACAGTGGACCACCTCCATGACAGGTGTAATCTAATCGAAACTTGACTAAAATTTTCAAAGAACTTGCTTTCATGTTGCAGCATCAATAACAAAACGGAGAACTCAACATACCTCGAGCGAATGGCCCTGCATATGCTACCTCAAGTACGCGGCTTTCTTAAAAGTGGCGCCGCATTCTTCGCTGGTATTATTAGCCTTCGCTCCCTCCTTCCCCTCGACACCCTGAGCCATTGCCGCTTCCACCTCATCCTGATAAAGACCGAAGCAACGTGAAAACCACTTCACATCGGTCCCCATCGCGGCGTACATTCGAACCCGAGCATATTCCACAAACGCAAAACCAGCAATTGCCTATTGAACTAGTCAAATCGTAGCGCCAGAACTCGCGGCCCAAAACGAACCGAGCTTCTTGGGAAGCATCGGAAGGCAATGAAGGGAAGAGAACTCACCTCGTGGCGTGACTGGATGTAAGAAGTGCCGAGGGACTTCCTGGACCTGCAGATCCCGCAGTGCTCGCGGTAGTAAAGCCACCAACTGGAAGAGACGCTTGGATCGGTGTTGTTCTGGGCCTAACTTGACTGGGTTCAAAGCTATGATCAGTTTGGGCCCAAATCAGGCCCGGCCCGGTAAGCTTTCCATCGAACGAAATTAGATGTGCGAACAGGAAGCTGCTTACTTCGCGATTGTTGCGTACATTATTAGATGCGAGCATGAAGATGTATAGAGAGTTACCGTGAGGTTTCGTCGCAGAGATGCAGAGGTAGATTTTCACGATGGACTTGGAGGTTGACGACGGTTTGGAAGCACGAGGTAACAAAAAGTTCTGGCACGAGGTACATTATTCTTGTTTTCTTTCATTCACTGATATTTGTCCTTCTTGACCTTTTCCTCTTACAGATCAAGAACCACCAGATTATACTCAAACGCTACATGAGTTTCAAAGCTACGATTTGAGATCAAGACACCCAGACTCCAGGCTGCACATAGACAAACTTAGCCGTCAACCGTTTGTGTTCTTACACAAACAACTGAGATCAGTCACACTCTCCAGCCTCCGCCTTTAACCGTTATAATCCACCGTGACTCATACATGGACTCACAAGGAAACCGAGTGTGAAAGACTAACATGGTAGAAGCCTCGGTCAATAATGTCACCAGAACTGAAGGTCGAGAACAATAACTCCAGATCACATACTCATCACCCACTACCATGGAAATCACCGGCAACGTAGTGCAGAATGAAGAATTATAATGATTAAGAAATGTATTCGGCCGTTGTGATACGTCAGAACTCATGCTTAAGTGACTTGAAAATCAATTAATATCACTTAATCTAAATCATCATACTTTCGGATTCCGAAAAGGACAAAACTAATCCGCATTGAAACCTCATAGACATTTCGTCGAACAGATTGCAGTCAATCGATTGAGGAGCAGATTTTGCGATTTCAAACTCGTATTCGTGACCTTTCGTAAACGAAATTAACATGTGAAGTTCAGAATCAAATACATGACTCTAACATGACCGATCCTAATTGAAGCAAAACGAGCTTTACATTCACTTCACCTTCGCCAGAATCAGAGATTATCTTATCAATGAAGCCAAGCTAAGTCACTGTCGGCAATCCGATCAACTGAGGGAGCTCTCATGATCGTCGTTGTCGGTTAAAATGAAGACCGGTAGAAGAGCTTCAAGTGAGCTTCGGCCACTTCAATCTTCACGGCCACGAAACAGAATTGAACAAGGGGCTTCCCGGGAGGCGGCCGTCCGGCGATGGCGACGTCGCTTGGGGCGGTGATGAGCTAGAAATGAGAAAGAAGTCTCTGGAAATCGATTCCTGAGGGAAATCCGAAATGGGCTCCGATTTGGAATCGAGGAGTGAAAGTTTATGGGTCAAGCGAGCCCTCACGTTGATTGACGTCTTATGGGTCACATTCATGAGCAAATGGGTTTGGGCTTGAGTTGATGGGTTTGGATCAAGCTATCGGACCCAATTTAAACTCAATGGTCGAATGGGCTTCAAAAATGATCTTTCTCTTCCTCTGCCTTTTCTCATTCTTTCTATTATTATATATTTTTCAGATTTATTTATCCTATATGTGCATATACGATTTTGTCGACAAAAAGATTCCGATGTTAGTAGCACTCTTATTTTCCGATCATCTGAATGCTATATAACTTTTTAATCGATTACTTGAGTACTAAAGTATTTTAAAAACAATCCATATAAATGTCATGCTACATCAGATTTATTGTACTTGGATATATATTTGGAAAAGTTATGGCACTGAAGTTGTTGAAAAAAAAAAATTTTGACACTCAAGTGAGCGTCGTATAATGACATTTGTGGTGTGCATGTCCCCAAATCTAATAGTAGATTACCACAACTCATACCATGATTTAGTTTTATGTAGTAAATATAGAACATAATCGGTTAGTTATTAGACCATTAACTGTAGATCATAATTTTCGTACTTAAGTGCCGTAATTTTTTATTTTTTAATCATTTAGTGTCATATACTTTTTCTCACTTGAGTGTCATAATTTTTTGAAGATATTCCTTACAAAGCATCATGCCATGTTAGATTTCCAATGCTTAGGTGGACGTTCTAAAAAAATTTATGACACTCAAGTGATCAATTAAGAGATGTGGTACTAAAATAGACCCTTTTTTTTTTTTTTTGTAAAGTTATGAAATTCAAGTGATTGATAAAAAGTTACGGCACTAAAGTAAGCGTTACACAAAAATTATGATACTTATATTGTAATTATCCCAAAGCAAATCACTAACATTGCTGCAAAATCAAGTCAATATGCATTAGCAGTAGGTAGGAAGTTGCGCAATGTTTTGTTGAATGAGCGCGATATGTTTTGGAATCAGCGTGCGAGCAATATGTTGTTGGAAAGTACACTTGAAGATGATTGTTTTAGTGCCTGAAAACTTAAGTCTTCTGAATCTGTATCGACCTCGAAACGAATCTGCCTCGTTGGATCAAAGAATTCACGAATTGTTCATGTAGAGGAGTCCAATCGCGATGTCCAATCCTCAATCCCAGTGTCCACACTCACGATTGTGGTGTTCTCGATGTCAATGTCCATTGAAAGTACGCTTTTTAATCCCTTACACTTAAGAGTTGCTGAATTTATTTTACAATAGGAAAACAGATGGGATAAGCGGACTCTCCATCAACTATTTGATGAGCAGATTATGAATGACATCCTATCTGTACCCTTAAATGCTCAAATTCTACAGGACAATTTGGTATGGACTGTTACAAAATGATGGATTTTTACAGTGAATAATGCATATAATTGGATGTGAGCACAAATGAAAAATCAATCAACATCACAAGCGTCATCATCATTTCAGCTACCCGCACGTTATGGAACCAAATTTGGCAATTAAAGAACACCCCCCAAAAAAAAAAAAAAAAAAAAGGGTTAGAATCGTACTATGGAGCATTTACCAAAACTTGCTTAGGTGAAGAATATTACCTGACTTGGGGTGCCCATCCTATCACCATGAAGTTGAGACAATAGAGCACCTCCTTCTACGTTGCCCTGGACTACTTCCGTTTAGACAAACCTTGCCATCCAAATCCATATTTCAAGTTATAGCGTCTCACGAATAGAAGGTTGGTTGTGTAATTTTCTCGAACAACAAAACCACTCACCTCCCTTTGGCACAAACGCAACTACTTTTTTGGTGCATCTGGAAGGCGAGAAACAACTTTATATTCTGGCTTCCAACAAATCCAAAAGCCTTAGTTGACTCAACCCTCAATATAATCAGCAACTTCAGAAAATGGAACCCTCAAGAAACAATTTCCAACTCGATGAACAGGACTTATCTCATGCTTGGCTCCCACTAAGGCAGAATACTCTGAAGATGAACATTGATGCTTCTTACATGATGGGGTCTCTAACGGAAACAGTTTCATGCTTGATCCGAGACGATTTGGGGGTTATTTGTGATGGCTCTGCTAGATCTGTCCAGCTTCATCCCCTGTTCAGCTAGAAGCCCTATCTCTTTTCGAGGGACTGAAGCACGTGCAAGAGAGAAAAAGTGAAGCCTTGAGTTTGAGTTAGATTGTTTGGAAATAGTCAACGCCATCAAGTACTCAAATAAGAATTTATGGGAAGCCACTGCACTTATCTTGGAAGCTCGCGACTTATTGGGCCGACTTCCTAACACTACCGTAGCCTATGTGGGGAGAAGTGCTAACCAAGCTGCAGTTTGGGTGGCTAAAGCCCAGAGACAGAATGCCCTTCCCTCAAATTGGGCTGTCAATCCACCTCAAGACCTTGGGAATTTACATTATTTTGATGCCCCTTCAATGGGCTCTTTTGTTTTCAGGACTCCTTAATTCAATAAAATTTGCTTTTCCGACCCAAAAAAAAAAAAAAAAAAATCCCTTACACCTAGGAATTGAATTTCCATCTAGTCTCGAGCGCATATTCATCTATTCGTGTCCATGATCCAATTGCATGTCTATGGCCAAGTATTGATCATGACTTACGTTTAGGTATTGTTGATTCCATGTTTGTCTCTAAATTTCTCATGTTAATAGGCTTGAGAGATTGCCATGTTTTGATTCCCCCATGCATGAACTTAATCAGAGAAAGGTCACATCTTTATTGGGAGAAGTCAAAAAGTCACTAAACGCTTTTGTGTTTGTCTTGGGAGTTTAGTCCTAAACCTTTTTTTGGTCATTTAGTCCTAAACCTTTTTATTTAGTGCCGATTCAGTCCTTTTTGCCGGATTTTTTCCCCCAGACGCCGGCCGGGCGCGTGGACAATTTTTAATATTTTTTTAATATTTTTAAATATTTTTCTATTTTTTATTTTCTCTTTATTCTTTTTTTCTTTTTCTTTTTTCTTTTTTTTCTCCTCCTCCCTCCGGCCGGGTCGGACCACGGCGACCGGCCGAGGAGACGGCCGGCGAGGCTCGCCGGCCACCTCGCCGGCGGCCGCGAGGGCGGCCTCGGCTGGGGTGGCGGCGGCGAGGGCGAGCCTCGCGCCGCCGCCCAGCCGCGATTCGGCGAGGTCGAGCCTCGCCGGTCATCGCGGCCTCGTGCCGGGCCGGCGAGGGTCGAGCCTCGCCGCCGCCGCCGCCGCCCGGCGGGAGGCCGGGCGAGGTGGCCGGCGAGCCTCGCCGCCATCTCCTCGGCCGGTCGCCGTGGTCCGGCCGGTGGTCGGAGGGAGGAGGAGAGAAAAAGAGAAAAGAGAAAAGAATAAAGAATAAAGAGAAAATAGAAAATAAAAAAATAGAAAAAAATATTTAAGAAGAATAAAAAAATATTAAAAATTGTCCACTCATGCCCTACGGCTCGGGGCCAAAAATCCGGCCAAAAGGCTGAATGCACTAAATAAAAAGGTTTAGATTAAAAATTGGCACCAAAAAAGGTTTAGCAGATAAACCTAAGACAAACACAAAACTTAACTTTTGGCACTTCTCCCCATCTTTATTACTTAGATTAATCTCTTTTTGCGTGGATTTGCCCTTGATAGAATCATATGGATGATCTTTTTGCATGTTAACATTGAATCGGGTCGGATTGACGATTCCTTTGCATGTTGTTCATGGCCGGTCCCCTTGGTGCTCTTGGTCATGTCCCCTCCTCGTTTGATTGCATGGGTTTAATGTTGTCTCGCATTGATGGCCCTTACTTTAATTCATAGAATCTAGGTTAGGGTTTGTCTCGCTTGGAAGAATTTTGATCATCTGTTTTGCTATGATTCATGGAAAATAAGCTAAAGCTTCGACCTTCGATCAATGCTTCTCATGTCAAAAAGATACAAATTTTTTTAGGAAAGATCAAACATTTACTGCTTTTTATTCATGCATATAGGATACAGTTTGCTAGTTCATGTAGATTAGTGAGAAAAAATCATTAAAATTGCATCTTTTATGATAATGTGGCATTGGAGCACTGATGGCACACTGTAGAAAACACGTTTTTTCTTTTCTTTTCTTTTTGAATTGAAAAGTACATAAACAAGAACAAGAGAATACTTAGACCAAAACTAACAAACAATCGAGGATGAAGTTTATTTTTATGGAAAAGCAGAACCAATTATCTCAATCGAGAAGGATGCACGATGGAGTGAAGCTAGAGAAAACAGAAGTTTGTCTTTTGGCAGATTTCACCAGCACAAGGATGGCAGCGATAAGATTAGGTCGCAATGAAATGACAACTTCCCGTGAGGATAACGAAGATACTCACGACATAGAGCTGCTCTCAAAGACAACTGGAGTAGATCCGTGACTGCGACGCGCTGGGGCCGATAATGCTACTCTTGAAGACAATTGGTTGTGGCTACTCTCGAGGATGAAGATAGGTGGACAATAAACAAAGGACTTGGACCGCCGAACGGTGGTGGTCTTACTGACAAGATGGAAACAATGATGGCAGAGACAACGCTTTTGTCCTTCCAGACTAAGGCAAGAATAAAGATAAAACTATATTGCTTTTCTTGATATTCTATTACATTTAGATTGTGTAAATATTCTACGATCTTCAAAAGAGAGGGAGAGATCAAGAGGTATTTATACCCTAATAGTATGTACAAGAAAGGAAATAATCTAATCTAACAATAGAATAAGTTATCTTAGTCTAACAAGGAAACTATTTGTTTAAAGAAATCATAAAATATCAAATAATAACCTTAATACCAAATAACATTTCTAACAATATTCTCTAATAGAGATTTCTCAAATCTCAATAAATAAACTTAAAACAAAGCCTTAGACATGATGATCTGTGAGAGAGGGATCTGGAAAATTTTGGTTGAGATGGGCGATTTAACAACAGAGAATTGCAGACAGGAGGAGGAGAAAAACAGGGAATGGTTCAGCTTGGAAAGAGGGAGCGGTAGTCAATGGTAAACGCCACCCGGTGGGGACGATTTTGTCTAACGTTAACGTTAGTTGTGGGACTGACGATGTTACTTTCTCTGTGGGCCATGCGTAGGGAATAGGAGCAAAAACGCGTTTTTATTTGTCCGCTCTTTATATGTTCGCGGATTTTTTTTTTGGTCAAAACATAACTGAGTTTTTACTTAATCACGAAGGATTCTTACAAAACGCAGATGAAGAAAGATCTGCACATAAAACATTCCATAAAGGAAAGGGGGGGGAAATTAACCAGTTACTAGGGAGAGACTGAGAATTATGGTTACGTGCTATCCAATCAGCAGCTGCATTTGCTTGGCGTGGACAATGAAAAACCGAAACAGTATTGCTTTGGTTTAACATATCCCTACACAAACGCACTGTTTCTTTTAAATTCCATGAGATTTCGGCCCGGCCCAACACCATGTCCACAACCCCTGAACAGTCACTCTCAATAATCCACTTTCCTGTTCGGCTTCCAAACCCCCTCACGTGCGACAACTGAAGCTCCCGAATAAACTGAAGCCCGTGTAAAATCGACTTCACTTCCCCTTCATTCGCCGAAGAAACCCTAGCCGTTGCTGCGAAACCCTCCAGCACCCTTCCAGTCGAATCGCGAAGGATTCCAGCCACTGAGCACAAAAATTGACCAGGATTCCATGCCGCGTCGACATTAAGTTTCAGATCCTGCCCGTCCGGAGGCCACCACCGTGCAGGTTTGTCTGGTTTGCGAGAATTTCTGTTGTTGCTGGGTTTACCTCTACTGAACGCACTCTGTTGTTCCTGAGCAGACTTCAGTAGATCTGCTGGTTTGGGGTCGATTGTTCGAAAGATCCAGTTATTTCTCGTCTTCCAGATGTTCCACAGAATCATTCCAGTGAGCTCGCGATCAGGTGAGGTTGTTTCTTTACTGAAAGCGGTGATAAGCCACCGGTCTGTGCGATTAATACTCCTGTTTGGTCGATTTTTGTCGAAAATTTGTTCACCCCAAACCTTCTGTGTCCATTTACATAACGAAACAGGTGCTGTTGTCTCAATACTAGATCGGCGAACGGGCATAGTGGGTCCGAGGTTATTGTTCGTTTATGCAGGTTTTCCTTTGTCGGTAAGGCGTTTTGACAAAGACTCCAGAGAAAGCTTCGAACTTTGGGTGGCACTTCGAGGTTCCAAATTTGAGTCCATAAGGTACGTGGTGGTTGAAATGAGCAGGAGGGTCGATTCTGATTTGCTCTGCTTTCCATTTCCAGTGCTCGTTATATCCACTTTTAACGAGAATATTGCCCGAGCTGTTGTTGCTGTCCATATAAGTTCATCGGTCGTGGTTGTTGGCTTAGGGGAATTGCTAAAATTTCATTTGCAATGGTATCATCATAGAGTTGATGGATTTCATGTTCTTTCCATACTCTAGATTACGCATTTATCAATTCAGCTCTTGTCGTAGGCTCGGTTTGGTTTACTTGACCTCCAATAACACCTTGTGATAGCCATCTATCTTCTCTGATACGAATAGAATGTCCATCCCCTACTGACCATTGGATATTGTTTTTGATTGTGTCACTGCCGAGCAATAAACTGTGCCAACCCCACGAAGGTCGATGACCCTTAGATGCAGTCCAGACGTCACTATTTGGGTAATAAATCCCTTTCAGTACTCTACACCATAGGGCCGAAGGAGAATTTGCTAATCTCCAGATTTGCTTGCCAAGCATAGCTCTATTGAAGGTAAGCAAATCTTTAAAACCAAGTCCGCCAGTGTCTTTACGAGTTTTCAAAGTTTCCCAACTTTTCCAGTGCATTCCTCTTTTTGCTTCACCAGTTTGCCACCAAAATGACGCTATGCGTTTTCTATGGCTCTGAGATAGATACGGGCAGCTTGAAAATGGACATTGCGTAAGTAGGTAAGGATTGCACAACACTTTTTATTAACACTTCCTTTCTGCCTTTGTGAGTAAGTTTTCTTTCCATCCTCGCTAACTTTGAATTAACTCGGACGGGATCCATGCAAACATCTCCTTCTTGGATTGACCCCACTCGTAGGTATACCCAAGTATTTTCCTGTTTTCTGTAGCACATGAACTCTCAATTCTGTAGGTAAATTGTGCTTTAATGTTTCTGGGCAATTACCACTAAAGTAAACCCCTGATTTATTTAAATTGATGGCCTGTCCCGTAGCATACTGGTTAAGAATTTGGGCTAGATTCTGGCATTCTGTAATGGTTCCATCCAGAAAAAAGATAGCATCGTCGGCAAACATCAGATGTGATAGCTTAGGGCAGAATCTGTTTAACTGTATCCCTCTGATTGTAACATCATCTACTGCTTTTTTCATCAGCCAAGTTAACACATTGGACATCAAAATGAAGAGATAGGGTGAAAGTGGATCACCTTGTCGGAGTCCTCTCGAAGGATGGAAAAAAGAGGTAGGTTCGCCATTTATTTTCACACTGAAAGATACTGTTGTGATGCATTGCATAATTAGAGAAACCCATTTAGCATTAAAACCCATATGCAGCATACTATCTCGAACAAAATCCCATTCGATCTGTCATATGCTTTTTGCATATCTAACTTCAAGATGGCCTGATGTTTTTCTTCCTTTTTGTGATGCGTAGTTGATGCGGCACTTCTGTATGATGAAGATATTATCCCTGAATTTGCCTCCCCGGAACAAAGGCACTCTGCTCTGGTTCAATGATAAGTGGCAGCCACTTCTTTAGTCTGTTTGCTAAGATTTTTGAGATGACTTTATAGCTGAAGTTACACAGACTAATTGGTCTGTATTGGCTGATTTTTTCAGGATTTTGAACTTTGGGAATCAACACTATATGGGTCTGATTGAGCCTGGGATCAAGAACACCCTTATGGAAAAAGTCCTGAACTAGTTGCTGCAGGTCTGTTTTTATAGTTTCCCATGAGTTTTGGTAAAAGATGCCATTAAAACCATCAGGCCCAGGAGCTTTAAAAGCTCCCATTTGAAAAACAGCTCCTCTGATTTCCTCCAATAAAGGTACTGTCACCAATTCTTCATTAATTTGCGCTGTAATTGGGGATGGGCATTGATTAAGTACAGCTTGATAGTTTCTTGTGCCTTCTGTTCTATAGAGCTCCACATAGAAAGACTGAATATGTTGCTGTAGAGTTAAGGGATCCCTGCACCAGCTATTATCTTCTAGTTGCAACATTGTGATATAGAAAGACTGAATATGTTCGCGGATTTCGTGGTGTCAATTTTTCTTAATTTCAGACGTTGGCCAAACCAAGAAATCAAAACTCCAATTCGATTGGATATGACCAGCTTTGGGAATTTGGATCTAAGCTACTCAATGATGAAAATAGAGAGTAAAATTAATGCCCATAATTAAAGGGTGTTTTAGTGTTAGAAGGATTGCGATTTGCTCATCAAGATGCGTAAGTTTTTATGTTTGGTCCATTATCATCGCAGCCATTGAAGCCAAGATTGAATCGGAGATAGATTCGGTTTTCATGTAAATGGGCCCTTTTTTTTATTGGATTAAAGATAAATTCAGTGAATGAACAAAAGGTTTTTGGAAATATCACTTGATCTCTAAAATAAAGCACCTTCCGATCACTTATGTTGCACTTGTATTGTGGTTCTAAAAAGGGAATCTTATCGCTGGGCGGACTTCCATGGTAGATGGAAGGTAATTTACCATATCCCAATTTTCTTTCTATGTCCCCACTAGGTAATGTCATCTTGCACAAAGTCCCGACCTTGTGCAAGATTCTCTTAGAAGAATGTCCAGTGCAGACCAAGACTCTTCTAAATAGCTTTTGGAAGATTTTTCAGTAGGTACTGAAAAGAGTGCTGTACTCAAGTCTCGTCGAGTTGATGTAGTTTAATGTTTGAATCGGACTGTAATCCAAAATTTAAGACTGGATACTCAGATTCGAACTTGATCTCCATGAAAATCAACATCTCTGGATCAAGTTTGGCTCATGAATTTTAATCTTTTTAATATTTTGTAATCTCTAGATGAACTCACACATACCATAGGCCTACCATATTAGTTAGAATTTTTTTTGGTTAGAAGTCCTAAATTTGTATAAAAATTACAATGAAATCATAAAATTGTCTAAAAGTAAAATGTGGGGGGAGGGGGGATTTTCTAATAATATAAGCATTCCATCTTAGTTATAACAATCCTCACTAAAGAATTTTCTTCATTGCACTTTTTTTCATTTCAAAACTCTAGGAAAATAGTTAAATAGTTATGTCATATTCTTATTTCTATACCTACTTCTATTTCTCCCATTGTTAAGCAAAAGTTCTATAGATCAATAAACAGAATCGTCATTTTAATAGCGAGGAAGAAATATGAAGAGAAGAAAGGATGAAAATATTCTTGTTCAAGTTCAATAACTAAGATACAATGGAAATCTTCATGAACATCAGGGTCTGAACAACACTATATCCCAAAATCGATAATAAGCAAACCTCCATGATCTGATAAAGACTAACGGACCACAAAATACCCAAAAGCCAACAACGAATCCAAGCGACATGCTCATGTAAAACCACATCTTCTCGCCATCATCATTACTGCGATCGTCACCAGCTTCTTTCGTCCCGTTCGTGGTAATTGAGCAACTCTTGTTGAGCATAAGCCCACACAATCCGAGGTTTCCTTCAAAAGAACTTTTGGAAAATGTGAGAAATTGTCCGCTTGTTGGGATGCTTCCTACAAGTTGATTGTTTGAGAGGTTCAAGAACGAAAGGAAATCAAGATTCACAAGCTGAGCCGGTATGGTTCCGTTGAGGTAGTTCCATGATAGGTCCAATGACTCAAGTTGATGCAGATTCCCCAAAACAGGAGGAATTGAACCCAAGATGGCATTATGTGATAGGTTCAAGAAATAAAGTGCTTTGAGGTCTCCAATGGTGTCTGGTATTGGACCCTCCAATCTATTGCTCGAGAAGTCGATCGATGTGAAAACAGTCAAAATCTTGACGAGTTCTAGCCGTAGACCTTTCAAGGTTACACTCATCGTATCTTGATAATAGACCCCACGTAGTTGGGAATATTGATACTGCAAGTGGTTGAAGTCTACACTAGCCTTCATAGCCTCCCAAGATGTGAGGAGATTGGCAGGCAATATGCCACCAATATTGTTTGAAGACAGGTCAATGATTTGAAGCTTTTGCCAAGTGCCAGGACTTTGTGGACATCCAATTTCCCCATGCAATTTGTTGGATCGTAAAACAAGGACACGAAGACTTGATATAGCCTTGAAATGGCATGGAAATGTCCCGTCTATCTGATTGTTCCCGATGTTCATAACCTCCAACATTGTGCAACCTGCCAACGACAATGGAATTTGCCCCTGCAACAAATTCTCACTCAAATCCAATGTCTTCAGACCGCATGTTCCTAGGATGTTTTGCGGAATATCGCCATTCAACTGGTTATTCCTTAGATTCAATACCTTAAGGGACGCCATCATTAAACAATCGGGAATAGTTCTGTTCAGATTGTTATGCGATAAGTCGAGCACTTCAAGATAATGAGCTTTGCAAATTGACTTCGGGATGGACCCATGGAAATTATTCTTCGAAAGAGAGAAGAACCCCGTCATTGATAAGTATCCACCGATGTTATCCGGAATAACGGAAGTAATGTTGTTACTTGAGAAATCCAAGTACAAAGCGTATGACGGCAAGGGTAGCACATTTCCTCTAAGCATGTTTGCATGGAGGTCGATGACAGATAGATCAGAAGTAAGATTGCACGGAGGTGTTTCGAAACCTTCAAAGAAATTAGAGGAAAGGTTAAGAAATTGAAGATCTTTTGGTGTCCATATCCATTGTGGTATCTCCCCTTGAAAATAATTGTGCGAGAGGTCGAGGTAGACCAAATTGGACCGGTTAGCCAAAAACTGAGGCAATGTCGTCAACTGACAAGAAGCCAATTTTAACTGAAAAAAATCAGGGAAAGAGGATGTAATAGTAGAAGCAGACGACATAGCATTAATGGACAAGCCACTATATGATAGATCAAGATAAGTTAAATTTCTGAATCCCTCAAGTGCATCAATATTTATTGAGCCACTGAAATTATTGAAAGAAAGTGAGAGGTAATTAAGCCCTTGTAATTTGAATATGGATGCTGGTATTGACCCTTGTAACTGATTGCTGCCCAAATCAAGCAAGCCCAATTGATATGAAGAGACATTCAGATTTATGATAAGCTGACCAGAAAATGTATTGTGTGAAAGCATTATTGTCTTCAATCGGGGAAGTGTAAACAGAGCTGGGGGAATGTGGCCTTCCAATGAATTGTTTCGCAGGTCCAGATATTCAAGATTCAAAAAATCTTCCCAGCCAACAAAGGGGATCTGACCCGTTAAAGCATTATTGGATAATATTATTTGGGTCAGATTTCTGGATGCACCATATGGCGGAACTAAACCAGTAAGATTATTCCAAGACAAGTCCAAATAAGTCAGCTCTGACAGGTTCTTCATCGAGCTTGGGATCGACCCACTCAACCTGCAACGAGACAGATCTAAACTTGACAATTTTCTTAGATTACTGATTGAATCTGGAAGCCTCCCTGAAATATTCGTTTTACTCAGGACCAGGGTCTCAAGAGAACTATCCTCCAGAAAATCGGGCAAAGAACCCTGAAGAAGTTGGTTAGATGAGAGATCAAGGGTTTGAAGTGTTTGTACCTGGAGAACTTTTTGAGGAAATTCTCCCCACAGGCCACATTCATGCAGGCTCAGTGTTTTCAAGCTGGAAAAATTCAGTAAGAAACTAGGAACTGTGGTGGAAAAGTTGTTACCATCAAGTTGAATGACCGACAAATTAGCAAGACTCATAAGAGAAGCATCAATAGGACTAGATAGAGAACAGAAAGACATGCTTAACACCTCAAGTTTTGGCACTGAAGAGGACAACGTGTTGCACCACTCACTTCCCTCAGCAGACACATCGACTTTATCAAGGTACAGCTCCCTCAACTCTCTCAAATTCCCAATCAGCGACCGTAAAGAGGGCTTCTCCAGTTTCAGCAAAGGCAGTTCAATGAAATATAGACCAGAAAGATCAAGAGTACGTAGCTTCGTCAGGCGTGATAGATCCACTGGAATTTGCCCGGCGAATCCTGCATAGGACAAGTTGAGATGTACCAAGCGGCTGAGATTCGCGAGGCCAAACGGAATCGCTGAAGAGTCGAAGTCGTTGAAAGCCAAGTTTAGGCTCCGAAGGAACTCGAGCTTGAAGAGACTCGACGAACCGTCGATTCCGCCAGAGATTGAGTCATTGCTCAAATCGAGACCGACGACGAGGCTGTCCTCGCACGTCACGCCGCTCCATGAACTGGCGCTTCGGTCCCACTGTACTAGCTTGGAAGACCTAGAGGCATTGAAGACGAGGCTTTTTCTCAGCTCAAGCAAGAGCGATCTCTGATCAACGCCGAGACACTGGGCTGAAGCTGAAGCTCCAACAACGTCGAAGTAGATGGAGATTGTGGATATTGCGAGAAGCCATGAGATGATGGAACCGTTCATCGCAAGAGGTTGAAGAGGAGCGTGAGAAGTGGGAGCAGGGAAGAGGGAATCAACTGAAAGGAAGCTTCACATCGGAGTGGAGTCGTCGCCCAACTTTTAAGTGCATTCTAGTGTCAATTTTCGGGACGTCATTAGTCACCAAATTTGACTTATACCACTTTTGAAAATTCCGAGAAAAATCGGCAATATTGCGCAACAAAGTGACATTCTTTTTTATCATAATTTTTCAGTCGAAACAAAAGACCATATTTATGTTTTCTAAGAAAAAAAATAAAAAAAAAATAAAAGAAATATGCCTAAGATGTTGCGACTAGAACTTGAGATCCCTTATTTTAAGATCATAATACCAATGTCATTATGTGATCAATGTTGTCTTCATACATCAACATAAACCATGCAGAGAACGGTTAAAAGCAAACAATATAGATATTATATCCAACTATTTAATTAAATATGTAGATTCAAGAAGATAAATAAAATGATTTACTTATATTTGAATTTTATTTGTAAAATTTTATAACATTATGAAAGAAGTGAAAAAATATAAACTCTAGAATCGTATCAATATTAGGATTTCACCTTTTATATACAACATGCTAGTTGACTATATTGGGTCAATCAATCACATGAAAAACATTGAACATATTCCAATCAAGCCTAAGACCAAAGTATATGTAATAGCTTTTAGTTTACTTGACTAGAGAATGCAAAATTATCATTGTGGAGGTCCCCTCACAAAATCCCATTTTAAATAAAAACAGTATTTCGTCTCCAGATGGTAGATGCGTAATGTTGGTATTAAACTCGATAAAAAAGGAAGAAAACGGAAAAAAGGAAAAAAGTAAAACGATAGAAAATGGGCGTTGTCTTTACTTTGAGTGGTATAAAGGAAAATAAAAAGAGGAAAAAATCCGAAAAGATTGAAAATTAAGAGAAAGAAAAGAAAAAGCGAAGTGTAGGCGTAGGAGATTGATCCATCGTGCACGTCGGACAAATACCATGGCCCACCTTTTCCCGTCCAAGGGATTATTACCATACTTTCTCTCCCTTTATGCAACTTATACTATATTTGATAGAAATGCGTGTTGATTGGCTAAAGGAGCAATCGACGCATGGAAAATCCTGATAGTCGCCCCGTATTTTCTTTTTTGGTATTGCATATTGATATATTTGAAGGTTTTCTTCCTTATTTTTTTTTCATAGCGAGTTTTGCTATGCTAAGAGTGGTTTGATAGAGATTTTTTAGACTTTTAATTTTTTTTTTTTGGATTGAGCACTCAAGTGCCAAGTTAGCTTCCAATAAGACTTGAAACCAAGACTATAAGGAGAGGAGCAAACTCTCCTGCTATCTACAACAACACCCGATTGTTAGATTTTTAATGTAATTAAGTTGTAAAAATCTTACATCAATCGAAAAAAGATCCTATTGAGTAATTCATAAATAAAAATCAACCCTCCAATGAGCACCACATTGCTCTAGCTAATGGAAAGCTTCATCTTCTCTTTTGGTGCAAGATTTTAACAATGTAACAAGAAAACTAGTTATCATAGTATTGTCAAGCACTGAAGAAACATCATAAAGTTGACACCTCTTCTTTAGACAACCTTAATAAAACTGAATAGAAATCTGACTCGAATTGCGGCACGCTAAACTAAATCACCCCATGGTGCTCTACTCCTAAATATTTGACTTGAGCGCTAACAGCTGCCTAGACATTTGATAGTAACTTCGCTTATCAACGGCGCTCGCAATTGAAACAAAAACTTAACACGTCTATGGTACGTAGTTGTTGCAAATTGGAGCATTAATAGCACCATAGAAAGGTATATTTTTTGTTTTGTTTTTATTCACAATTGAAAAGGAAAAAACATAAAATAGAAAATAAATGAAAAATAAACTAAGACCAAAACCAACAAACCGATAGTAGTTTGATTTTGACGAAGTAGCAGAGCCAAATGACCACGATCAAGAAAGATGCACAAAAGTGAAGCTAGAGAAAAAAGAAGCTCGACTTTCAATAGACTTCACCAGCACAATGATGTTTCCGACATGACTGATGAGGCCTTGGAGAGATGGCAACTTCCTCTAGCGACCAGGGAGAGACCATCGACTCGCAAGATAGAGCTACTTTCAGAGACAACGTGACCATATTTGTGACTATGACAAGCAGATGCCTATGGGGCACTCTTGAAGACGACGACTTGTGGTTGCTATCGAAAATGAAAATACTGAAGTGTTACATCTTTACCTAATAATTTATCTTTATAATGTGTTACAATCAAGAGGTATGTATTCCCGAACAATATATACATGAAAGGATGTAATCTAATGTAACAAGCAAATTAGTTATTTTAATCTGACAAGGAAATTCTAGGAGATAATCAAATGTCAAAGCAATATTTCTAATATCTAATAATATCTCTGATAAAAATCTTTTAAAAGGAAATTTTCTAATATTCATAAATACAAAGCCCATAAAAATGAGGGCACGTGAGAGAGGCATCCAGGAAATTTCGTGCGAAATGGGCAATTTCAAGAATAGAGAAATGTAGGGGAGGAGGAGGAAAATAGGGGATGCTTCGGCTGGGAATCATGGAGCAGTCAAAGTAAACGTCTGCCGGTGGGGACGATTCTGTCTGGTGTTAACGTAAGTTGTGGGAAATGATGTTACTTACTCTGGGGACTCGTGCGTAGGGAATAGGAGCAGAAACGCGTCTGCGTGTTGGCTTTTCTTTATTCGTTTGTGAAATTTTTTGGTGTCAGTTTATGTTGCGCTGGCCAGACCAAGAAAAATCAAACTTCAACGGAGAGAATACGACAAGCTTAGGTAATTGGTATATAAGCTATGGTTAGTGATGAAAATAGAGATAGTTAATGTCATGCCCTGAACCCCCAAGGCATGAACATTCCTCCACGATTAATCAGTTGCATGGCTAAGGGGGCTCGGCTTGCTTGGCTTGATGGGCGATGGCGGTGGTGACTTGCGGTGGTGAGAGTAGCGGTGGACACAGCAGCAAAAGTGGGCGGTTTTAGTACGACCTAAATTATCGGGTAGGCTTGAATTGGGCTCGGCTTGGCTTGATTGGCCTAATTAGGCCCTCATGGCGAAACTTAAGGGGTGTGAAGCCCATTGGCCTTCGCTTGGCCCGGCTTCTCTTTCTAGCTTCCAATTTTCGATCGATTAGTCCTAATTCGAATAAAGCCTACTAACAAATCGACAGACAAATGAATCAACGTCCAATAGGTTAGTCTTGAAATCCTTGAAAGTTCAATACCCAAAATTGAATTAGAAATTCATGGTTAAAATCGATCAAATGCGACTTTAATACAACCTAAATTATCAAGTGACTTTTAGGGATTTCGCATGGTTGACCCGTGTTTGAAAATTTTCAATCCATATTTGTGCTTCTTCAAATCACAAATAAACTTTGGTTGTCATGTAATCGCGAGAAATCAATTATTAACCCTAAGTACAAGATCAATAGAAAATCAGTTTACTGTCGTTCGCAGCGAGTATCGTAATTGTGTAGAATCACCCGTAAACCGACTATGTACTTCTGTCGAATCGATTTATATCTGTTCACTGATTAACTTATAACAGCGTAGTATTGTCCCTTGTCAATCATTATGGTCGAGCGGTCTATACCTAATTGAATTCTCTGGTCTTTCGCGTTTTAATCCTTTATGGCATCTTCCAATTGATTAGTTAACTCATGAGTGAGCAATTCAAAGTAAATTCAACTTTCAGTGCATTGATAAAGTAATCATTTCATATATTTCAGAAGGGGTTGAATTTTAGAATATCATAGTTAAATGGTGCCCAAATCCAAAGGGTGGCTTAGTATTAGGATGATCTAGATATTGCGCTTCTAGAAGCATTAGATTTTATGTTTGGTCCATTCTAGTCTCAGCAACTAAAGGTAAGATTGAATTGGAGATGGATTTGGTTTTCATGTGAGTGGTCCCGTTTTTTTTATTGGAGATAGTTGACGAACAAAAGGTTGCATAAAATTTCACAAGTTCTCCGATAAAAGAAAGTACCTTTTGTTCACTTGTTAAAGTTTGATAACTAATTGAAAACAAAAAATTTTTCTATCGATTGATGATTGTTCTTTTTTTAATGTGTGCTTGGGTCTACTTAAGTTTTCCAACTATTTTGGTAATCTTGACTAGTGGACAAATGATTCTTATTAACAGACTCAATTTAATTATATTGTAATTGTATTGTGTGTTTGCATGGGAACGTATCTACTAGGGTTGACTTCCATAGTAGATTTAAGATAATATTCCATGTCGAAATTTTCTTTGCTTTACCACACTAAGTAACGTCATCTTGCACAAGGTTGCAATCATATGCAAGATTCTCTTTGAATGAACATCCAGTGATGACCGAGACTGATTTCTAAGTGGTGCTGGCAATATTTTTTATCCGTACACAAAAGAGGTCTAATTGATCAAATCAATATTCGAACTAGATTAGACAGAAAAAATATAAGACTAGATACTTCACTCAAACTCATCTCATAGAAGCTCAATTTTTTCGGATCGAGTTTGACTTGTGAATTTTTTTTATAAACTTGAAATGACTCGGTTCAATTCGATTTAAGTTATTATAAATGAGTTTTTGTGGGAGCTTGATTCAAGCTTGAGATCAAATTCACCTTTCATAAAATCCGAACTAATGAGGCTCAGCTTGACTCAATCTCGCACTTGAATTTGTAAATAACTTAGGCGATTTCGAGCAGATTGATTGGTTTGCACATGAAGAAGCAAATAAAACCTGATTTCAAAGAAGCATGTTAGAAAATGATAGGAAAGCACATAATCGTTTCGATCTTTATCGTCATGTATTTCATTCTAGTTAAGTTTTTTTCTTCGAATTGGGTTAAATATATTTTTAATCCTCTAATTCATAATGTTTGTGCCATTGCGTCCTCAAGAAGGCAAGCTATTACCACTTCGATGGATAGTTGGAGTCCACCATGACTGCTTCTCCGAAAGTCAAGCTTGTGATAAATTCTTCAAATTTTCTAACCATCACCAATCATCGCTGGTGGTGGCCGTGGCCACGAAATCCTCCACCCATTCTCGTATCTCTCACTTTTCCGCTTTTGTCTTCTACGTTTTACTTTCTTATTTTTCCTAAAATAAAACTAGTTTCTTTTGACTTATTTCACTTTGGAAATTACTGAGAAAAATCGTGACGCTGCACAATAAAATTACTTTATTTAATTAACACAATTTCTCAATTAAAAGAAAAGGCTATATTTTTTTAAAGAAAAAAATAGAGAAATAAAAGAAGTATGTTTAAGATGTTGAGATTAGAACTTGACAACTAATATAAATTCTTTTGGCTCATCCTATATTAACATCATAAAACAATGACATTATGTGTATCGATTTTCTCTTTGTACAGCGTAGTAACTACATAGAAAATCTGTTAAACGTAGATAGATACCACAGCTTTTCATCGTAACACCAAAATGCATCCATCATGTCCTATTTTTGTTCATCAAATAAGTAGATTCAAGAAAAGAAATAAAATGATTTACTTATATGTAACTGCAACTTCAATACTATTTTGCGGAGTTTGTGAGAGAACACATACAAGGAGGAGTTGTGTTCTTATTGGAAGGCAGATGAACATGAACTTCCTTGTATGGAATTTCAATGGAGCTGTGCTTGGTCTATAATTCTTAACACATCAAATCATTAATATCTTGTCCCTAAGCGCGACAATCTTAAGTTGACTTGACTTGTGAATGTGAATTCATTTAATGACCTGGTTGAGCCAGCGGTGGCCTTCAATGATTCTTGACTATTGATGAAGAAAGGTCCAGAAAGGAAAGGGGAAAAAAAAAACATCATTATCTCTTTCCCTTTCTGCAGTACAAGTCCCTTTCTAGAGAACATATATTCATTTCACTCCCACTTTATTTCTACAAGTTCATTAAATAAGTAGATTCAAGAAAATAAATAAAATGATTTACTTATATTTGAGTGCAACTTCCATACTATTTTACGGAGTCTGCAAGTGAACACATACAACGAGGAGCTGTGTTCTTATTGGAAGGCAGATGAACATGAATTTCCCTGTATGGAAGTTCAATGGAGCTGTGCTTGGTCTGTAATTCTCTTCACATCGTATAATTAATATTTTGTCCCTACGCGCAAGAATCTTAAGTTGACTTGACTTGCGAATCCTAATTCATTAAATGACTTAGTTGAGCCAGCGATGGCCTTCAATGATTCTTGATTGCTGATGAAGAAAGGTCCAGAAAGAAACATCAGCATCTCTTTCCCTTTCTGCAATACAAGTCCCTTTCTAGAGAACAGATATTCATTTCACTCCCATTTTATTTCTACAAGGTTCATTGCACTTAGAACCTGATTTTGTGTAAACCATTGCGTAAAAAAGGAAATTAACGATGGAGCTCTCAGACTCATTTTAATGTTACATTTGGACTGAACACCGAATAGAAGGAGAAGGGGACATCAGTTGCAGGAAGTGTAATGAGAGAGTCCCGAATGGTTCTCTCCAACGAGTTGTACCTCAAACCTAGTTTTACAAAGGTTCTGATTTTTAGTCGACACATCATTAAAGCTGTGTTTGCAAATAGAAACTGCAAGTTTTTGATTACTGATTGAAGCTAGAACCCTCCCTGAAAAAGGACTTTGAACATCCCTGAAAAAAAGTCCTTTGGGCTTGATCTTGGAAATTTTTTTTAAATAATAAAGTATTTTTGAGGTGTTTGGGAACAATTTTACAAGTCCCATTAGCCAAAAGCCATCCTTCTCAAGGCTGGTCTTGGGGTGCCTTGGGCTTTCAGCCTTCTGCAAATGTAAAAATTACTGTTCATCATCTTCGATGTTCACTGTTCATCTTCTTCGTTGAGGGTGGTTGGCGGGGTTGCGCAAGGCTACGAGGGGCCGACGACCGGTTAGAGGGAGGCTGGCGACTATCACGGTGACCTAGGCGACCATCGCCAGGGGGTCATGGCGACCTCCATGCCATCTGGGTCGCGGCGGCCTCCGTGGGGGCCGCGCGATTTGCATCTCAGCGACCTCGTCGAGGCCGCGCAACCTCAGGCGAGGGTCGTGTGCCCCCGGCGACAACCACTGGCGGGTCGCGCAATCACCGGCAAGGTCGCACGACCCAGGCGAGGGTTGCGTAGCCTCGGCGACGGCCGATCGGGGTCGTGCGACTGCCGGCGAGGTTGCACAACCCAGGCGCGGCCCTCGCCGAGGCCCCCTGACCTTAGGCGAGGGTCTCACCAGGGGTCGCGCGACCTCCGCCAACGTTGCCCGACCTCGGGCGACCCTCGCCGGTGGTTTCTAGGGGCCGCCTGAGGTCTAGTGACCTTAGACAATGGCCGTTGTCGGCGATCCCATATCGCCAGTGGCCACTACCCTTACCGGCCAAATATATTTTTTCTTTTTTTAATAATAAATGTGCTTTGTAAATAGAAGTCTTCCAAACACCATTTTGTTCAAAGATACTTCGTAATGGACATTCGGATTATAATTTTCCAAAAGCAATTTGCATTTTAAAAAACCCCTTTCACTTAAAGTCCTTTGCATTTTCCTAAAGACTTTCCTCAAAAGTCTAACCAAACGCACCCTTAAAGGTAAAAAACTCAATATTAGCATTTCTGATCATGACAGAGCCTATTTCTTGAATCAAAATTGTCATTTTTAGTTTCGTTTTCTTTGACCTATCATTTGTTGGTAATTTTCCTACTCCTTTTTAACAAAAACCCAAAAAAAATCAAAAAGTTGACTTTAGAGTTGACTTTTTGTCAACCCTTCGACCAAAAGTTAACTCCGGGTCAAAATTTGGCTTTTTACACAAAAAGTTCCCCATTGGTCTTAATAACGTTGGCCATAAAATTTTTGAAAATATTCAAAGTTTTGATCATAAAATTAACATTTTACTAAAAAGTCAATTAAAAGTCCTTTGACCAAAAAAATTTAAAAATGTAAAAACTCCAAAATCATGTTGTTTTAGCTTTTATTTGACTCTAGCATTGAAGATTTTGTAAAAATTGAATAAGAACCTCATTTTTCGAATTTTTTTTTTAGTTTAAGTTCGGAATCGGCCAAAAATAAAATTACTTCATTTCCAGTTGTATTTTGACTTGGTTTCTTTTACAACATTTGATCAAGAGGCCATTCCGAAATCACTCGTGCGACCATTTCGGTGGTTTGGCATGTCAAGATAAAAATTGCCATTTGCAACCCTAATTGGGGATCCAAATCAATTCTTCATGAGTTGCATGTCCGCACTTCAAATCAATCCATTTTCTTAAACTGAATCCAAATTCAAGGTCAATTTTGGCAAATTCACTTGCTAACTTTCCAATTTGATGGATTTAGCTCACTTGAATTTAGAAAAATAGGTTAATGAGCTTTGATTGGTGCAATTCAAGTTAACCCATTCTAGACTAAGGTTTAATTTAAGGGGTTAAGATTCAATTGCATCATTGGCCCTTAATCTAATTTTGGCATAAAATCCATGCCACCGTTTTAGTGTCAATTTGGATGCATTAAGCCATTATTACCATGGGAAATCAAACCTATTGATATTTTGTTGCATCAATTAGGTTTAATTTGGTTTTTAAAAGAAGGAATTGCACAAATTGGAAATTCCAAAGTCAATTTGAGTATAATTTTCGATATTCCTAGGTTAATTAAACCAATCAAAATCAATTGAAATGTTTTTGAAAATTTTGGTTGATTCAATTTTGGCGATCTTGGACCATTCCTCCTCAAATTAGCCCATTTTCAATTCAAATTGAACAGGAATTCCTTACAATTAAATCCTTGACCTAAATGTATAAAATTTTGAAAGAAAAAAAAAAAAACAGCCAAGGCCAAATCAGAACTAACCAAACCGTTTCTGACTAGTTTGGGCCGATCCGATTGGTTTTCAGCAGAAATGGCCGGTTTGGCCATTTTCCGACGTACAACCCGTGACCGACAGCCACCACCGGCTAGCCCATGGTTCAGCCAACCTCCTCTTGTCCTTATCACATAAAAGTTATAAATTTGGCTGTAGTGAAATTACAAAATTACCCTCGGATTAATCATGACCATTCATTAAAGATTCGTCATCCTAGCCATTCAAATTGACATGTACACATTATTGTCCAATCACAAGCAAGCTTAATGCTTAAGTAAGTTAGTAAAGCTAAGGAGATCAAATCCTAGCCCTTGAATTGATCTTGCCGAGGGGTATATAACAAATTTTCCCTCCAGCAATGGGGGCCTTAAATTTCAGATCCTCTCTCTCTCTCTCCCACCATTTCTCGCCTCCTCCACTGCCGTGCGCTGGCCAAGCTCCAATCATCTGCCACTCCACCGACATCAACCAGCTTGCTCCCTAGCTGGTGGTGGTCGTCGACCACCCTAGGCGCCATAGGTGACTGTTGATCGGTAGTTTCTTCCCACGGTGAAAAGCACCAGTTTTTAAGTTGATGAAGAAAACCGGCTATCCCAATTCCTATTTTGGCAATCGACAACCATTCCTGGTTGTCCAACCGGTATTGTGGTGATCCTTGAGGAGTTGCTCAACTCACAGTGGCACTAGTTCCTTCGATTCTTCGCTGGAATACCTCAGAATCGGCGGCCTCTTCTTGATTGGTTCAAAAAATTGAGCTCGGTGACGACGAAGGTATCTGGTAGCTTAGGCAGCCACTCCAGAGCTAATCCGGCAACATTAGGCATTCTAACCTAGTGCTGGACCTCCCTTGGCATATCCTAGCCTTCGGTGTAACTTGATTCAAGCTCAATCGAGCTTATTTCGTGGAACTACACAAGGTAGTACACTCTTGATCTTGAGCTCAATGAAGTGAGATTGCCTTACGCAATCGGGCTAGAGCTCAACCCTAGGATGATTTATTATGCTTAAATTGGTATGGGCCCCTTAAATTGTTGCTGCTCAAATCAAGCACGGTTAGTTGATAGCAAGTGACATTTAGAGACCCATTCAGCTCCCCAGAAAACTGATTGTTGGACAGATTTATGATCTTGACTGAAGGAAGTATAAGGAGAGACGGGGATGCTGCCCTCCAGTGAGTTGTTCTGCAGATCTAGATCCAAAAGTTTTAGAAGTTCTTTCCATCAGGTGGACTTAATCTCTCCTGTTAGAGCATTGCGGAATAGCTCAATCTGTCTCAGATTTTTTGGACATACTAAACGAAGGCACTGAACCAGTAACATTATTTAAAGACAAGTCCAAATAAGTCAGCTGTGGCAGGTTCTCCATTGAGCTAGGGATCAATCCACTCAATCTGCAATTAAAAAAATTCTTAATTTCAACAACTTTCTTAGATTACCGAATCTGGAAGCCTCCCTGAAATATTCATGTCACGTAGGACTAGATTCTCACGATAACTATCCTCTAGAAAATTGGGCAAAGGACCTAGGAGAAGTTGGTTTAATGATAGGTCAAGGGTCTAAAGTGTCTACAGCTGGAAGATTTTACGAGGAAACTCTCCATACAACCTACAATAACTCATATGCAGAGCGGTTAGATTAGGGAGTCTGGCGAGGAACTCGGGAACTGTGGCTGAGAGGTTGTTGCCATTGAGTTGAATGAATGACAAATGATGAAGATTCGTGAGGGAAGAGTCAACAGGACCAGAGAGAAAGCAGTCAGACATGCTCAGCACCTCAAGTTTTTGCAATGAAGAGGACAATGTACTGCACCACTCATTTCCCTCAGGGAAAGTACATTAAAAGTACCAAAAGTTGTGTATGGCGCTCACTTTGGTGCCAAAAGTTTATGTCGGATCACTTAAGTGTCAAATTGGAGAAAAAATGATCACTTTGGTGCCATTGGCAAGAGATTCCGGCCAAATTAATTACGTGGCTTTTATATTTAAAAAAAAAAGTTGCGGTGGCTTTTAAACGACGTCGTTTTCCATCCTCCTTAAGAAGCGATGTCATTTTGCCGTCATACGTGGACAGTCTCACAAAAACGACGCCATATAGCTCATATGGGGACTAAAATTAGGGTTCTTTGTCCAATCCTCGCCCAACGTCAACTGCCATCGCTCCACCACCGTCGTTTGCCCACCGACGCTCGGCCACCATCGTAATTGCTTGACCAGGTGAGCGAGGAGAGGCTAGGTTGTTGCTCAGGCAAGAAGTGGTAGGAAGAATAGGAGGTGAGGGCAGAGGAGGAGGAGGAGGAAGAAGGGGGGTCGAGGGTGCCACTACTGGTGTTGCTACTAGTGCCGCTACTAGTGCCGTTGCTGGTGTTGTTCTTCGGGGAAGAAGACGAGGAGGAAGCTCATGCTCTCTCTCTCTCTCTCTCTCTCTCTCTCTCTCTCTCTCTCTCTCTCTCTCTCTCTCTCTCTCAATTTGGGGATTTAGGGTTCTTACTTTGGGGAAAGACACCAAACGACGTTGTTTTGTTGTTTGGATGCTGACTGTACTCTCCGACAAGCTACATCAACTTCAAAAATTAATAAAAAAAAAAGTGTCATGTCGGATTTCCGGCCAATTAGATTGGCGTTGACACTGAAATGATCGTTTTTCAAATTTGTGGCACTTAAGTGATCCAAAATAAACTTTTGGCACCAAAGTAAGCATTGTACGCAATTTTTTGCACTTCTAGTGTACTTACCCCCCTTTCCCTCGGAAGACAGGTCTACACCATCAAGACGTAACTCTATTAGCTCCATAAGGTTTGCAATCAAGGTCTTCAAATTGGGATTCTTGAGCTTTAATGTATCAAGTCCAGGAAAATAAATAAGAGAAAGATCAAGAATACAAAACTTCCTCAAGCACGATAACTCTATTGGAATTTGCTCGGAGAATCTAGCATTGGACAAGTTCAGATAAATCAGGCCACGAAGATGTTGGAGAATTATTAAAAATACATGAAAATAATAATAATTATTATTGAAAATACATCAAAATAGATTAGAAAATAAAATGAATTGTCTGATGCATGCAAGCGGATAATTCTATCCCTCGGAGTATGAAACACGGTGCATAAGGCTTTAGTCGCTATCCTCTCAAGATACAACAGACCTTCCCCTATACTTCGTATTAAATATTAGAAGGAAATAGAAACGGCACTATGTATATAATCCAGCAATGAAAAGAAAAGTATGTAAGTAGGAATAAAGAAACAAAGATATTCTGGTTTTGAAACATCAATATAGCTTTCCCATTATGTTTGAACAAGCAATTTATAGGTAAAAGAAAGAGAGAGTCATTAAAAAATAATTACGATAAATTGGCATTTATTGAAGAAGATTACTGTTGTATAATCATTATAAAATAAATCCAATGTTATAAACCGTTAGAAAGTCGTGCCGTTACATGACCATCAAATAACCATTATAAAACATTACAAAACCATTTTATATGGTGGACAAAAATCATTACGAATTGATAACGATAATAAACCGTTAAAAAAATTAAACTTTCAATATTTCAAAACTATTGAAATATCCAACAATCCCCCACATATTTCAAAAAGTTTTGAAAATGAAAAATTAGAATAATATTGAGTTATTGAAGAGTAACTCATCGAAACCGATACTTATTAGACTATGAATCAGCCCTAGAAAGAATGAAATATAATTCACGAAATAATTGGTAAAATTTAAAACTTTTATGAAACCGGGAATTTCGTTTTGTGAATTATAATTTTCATCAATCACATTACACTCCCACAAGGTTTGCTATTCAACGCGGTTTTGTGCTAATAGGCCATGCGCGTGCTTGTTTTATTCATAAGTGCTTTAGAGATTATCGTCAATAATTCTCATAGGAGCGACCTCACTCCATACTTATATAGGTGATTCCATCAAGTGTATTCTACAACTTAATACACCACCAATAATGGCTATAGAATTCATCAAGAGTTTAGCTCAATCTCTTTTTCCTTATAGTTTTGCACTATTATCACCTTAGGAGAGACATAAAATTTTTAATAGTGCATCACTAGATCCACAAGGGACTTGTTATTACCCATATAAACCTAATTCATGGGGTCGCCAATCACATAGGTTGGGTTGCCATCACTATTGATTTTCTTCAACTGGCTTGTCCCATTACCCTCGATGTATAGTCAAAGGATTGGCCAAAATCACTCTCTTTGGAACCACGGCACCCTTACACTCTTTTTGACTCTTTTGTCTTCTTGAATGTCCGATTGTAGGTGCTGGGCCTCCTATCTTGTATATCCATTTGGCAAAGTCTATACAATACTTACCTTTACCAAAAAAAAAAAAAAAAGAAGCAAAATGTTGGGATTTCGAGTAGCGGTACACTGCTACTGTTACTGTTCCAAGTTGGTCTCCACTAACGCGAACCTCACGAGGTCGCAAGATTCTTTAGTGATCTCCCTGAGGATGTCAGGTTCGATATTGACTCAAGCTACTTGATCGAGCAAATCAGGCGAGGGGCTAGATGCCATCGGAACAAATGGTGTGTGTAATGGATGGGGATGGAGCGCGACTGCGCGAGTACTTTGGCAACCCTTAGTCTGGCTACTGCTACTCTCATCTCTTTGTTTTTATCGTCATTAAGGCTTTCTTTGCGCTTATGCATATTACCATCCCAAGAATTAACCAATCTCAATAACTCAGTCTCAAAAACACAATTAGAGAAACCTTAACAGATGAATGAAATATGTGACATGCCTTGTTTCATTTTTTGATATCGCTTTGGCTGCTACTCATAATTGATATTAGATTACTTAAAACTTACATCTTCACTGCAATTAGATCATGTGCTATCACATGGAACTAGTCCACGACAAACGAAGATCATCATATTAACGCTAGGATTTAACATTTCCGGAGAACCTACAAAATGTTATTGCAGCCAACCAAAATTAGCAGACCTATTTTTCATATAAAATGAATGATGACTTGAAATCAACAGTAATCACTAGTTGGAACATTGAAGTGAACCAATCAACTAGGTCCAACTTCAAGCCCATGAACTGAGTAGGAATTTGAAAACCTTTCGGAATTGGAATGTTCGAACCAAAAATTTTCATGCACCTTCTTAGAAAAAGCTGGGAACACGTTTGGTCCAGTTTGGTGGCCAGTACACAGCAGGTACACACCTTCTTAGACAATTATGGAGAGGAAAAACATTGAACTTACAAACTACAATCAAGCACAATGCCCAGTAGTTTTCAGTTAACTTGACTAGGAATGCAAAATTGTCCTTTCAGTGGAGCTCCTCCATCTGGTGATTTATAAAATTTTGTTGATGAATAAAACGGAATTTTTTCTATGGATGGTAATTAGGTCTGTTGACACCTAAATTTTGGCGGCTCATTTAGTCATTAGGGGTTTATTTTTTTTTATAATTTAATTGCATAGCATATAGATTTAGGTTGCATTTATTTTGTTATTTGCATTATTTGCATTTTATTGGACCGGTGGCGGATGGGTTCAAATTAGATGGGCTAGGCCCCACGGCAGCAAGTTGACCCAAGCCCATGTTTTTTAATGGTTGAAAGATTATCTCGTGAAAAATTAGAAATTCGAATTTTTTGTTCGAGATATGATGAATTGTTTCCGGATAGAGCAAGTGATATTGCGTTCAACAAAACGAATATTGCGGATATCGATTCGAAAAAATTGAAAACCTAATCGGTGGCCTATAAATATGTTTGTTCGTTTAGGGTTTCGGGAGGCCACACAATTCCATACACGGCCACGGCACAGCACACACAAAAAATCAAAGAACGGCAATTCAGAATTTCAGAGTGCATAGAATACTAGAGAGATACACGTGAGGAAAGAGACTTTTCTTGGTCTCTTTTTCGATAGTCAAAAGGGAGGGCGTATTATGAGAGTACGTCGATTCCTGAGGGAAGAAAGGAGGAGGAAGCTAGGTCAAAGGTCAACAAAAGAAATTGGGCTCCTTCTTGGGCAAGTCGTGTCCTTCGCTTAAATTCTGGACGTTTTCAGTGGTTTTCCCGACGCCCCCATCGGTAGTTCGACGCATCAAGCATCTCGGGTACCGTAAAAAGGGAGCCCAACGACGTCCAGCGACTCGCGCTGCTACTTAGCCACGTATTCGACAACGCCGAGCACGACGGAGCCATTGTCCCGAGCTGCTGTCCATGACGTCTCTTACTCTTCACTTGCTACGCTGCCAAGCCCAGCCCCAATCCTAACGACGAGTTGTGGTGCTGATCATCGGTACCGCTCGAAGAATCCATTCCCTGCCACGAGTCTAGTGACCGGAGACAACGCAGCAGCCCTCTATCTCAAGCCGTTGCTGTTGCATCGTGACCTCAGACCAACGGTGTTCACGATCCTTCCTAGCGACAACAAAACTTCTCTTTGTTTTTGCAGGTTTCCCACAAGCGGTTAAGACTTTCCGAGCATCCGAAAGTCGCCGTTGATCTTGGGACGCGGCTTTCAAGCGAATCCTCTCATCGTGCTAAGAAGCATCAATCGTGAGTCATCCACTCATGGTCAAATGCAACAGACGCAAAATTTTTGAAAGCCACAAGACAAAACAAACAATCCACAGAGAAAAAGAGGGCATGAAGCATTGAGACGCCATTAGTGAGTGGAGGAATAAAAATAAGGAGTTAAAGAGGAATTGTGAGTGGTGATTTGTGGAGATTGATTCACGCAATTCTCACATCTCGGACGCCGCTTTTCCGAGGCCAACATCAACGAAGCCAGTCCTCGCCCACTCCGCAGCTTTCCGGTATTTCATCCAACGATTTCAGCGGCCGCCGCATCGGTTCCAGCATCATCCACCACAAGCCATCGCTGGTCCCATCATTCGACGAGTCCAAATTCGGGAGCAATATTACGAAATAGGTAAAGATATTATCCAAATTTAATTTGGTAATTTTCTTACTTAATTCATTAATATTGCGATTAAATTTAAATCTTCCAATGATGCATCTTATCCAAAGTTTCCCGAAAAGTTTTTTTAAAAAAATTAGGGATTAATCCCTAATTTCACAACGTGCATACGATTGACAGTCCGATTTTCGCGCCCGAAATCCGACTCATAATCGCACGGAAAATTTGCTAATCCGATCTCACGCTCGAGATTCGATTCGCGATTTTGTTTAAAATTGGCCAATCCGATCCCATGCGCGGGATATGATTCGTCAATTTATGGATATCAATCTTATCTTGTTTGATTTGATGTCGTGGTGTTTGAGTCAATTTTATTTTCGTAAAAGGAAAAAATCCAAAAAAAGTTTGAATTAGGATTAGGTTTGTTTTTTTATTATCTTGCATGTTTAGAATAGGGATGTTATTTTAAATCATGAAAAAGAAAACAAAAAAGAAAATGCATTCATTTAGGATGTTAGTTTTTTATTTGAACTTTCGCATGTTTAATTTTAATTTCGAATTTCATTAGAATTAGGGTCATGTAGAATGCACGTCATTTAGTGATTACTAGAGTCATTTAATTAAAAAATCATTTGTCCGTCATTAGAATTAGGTCATCTTGGTTAATTTAGATTGCATATTTAATTATTGCATGTTTATTAAAAAATTCACAAAAACTTTTACTCATTCATGTAGTTTAAGACATTTTGCCATGCCATATTATTTCATATTAGATTAGAAGCATTGCATTGCATATGGGCTATATTCTCATTAAAAGTGAAGGCAAAAATTGAGTGATTGCTTGTTAATTAGAAATCATATCTAAGATTGTTGATGTGAATTTCGATCTAACAACGCAGATGCTTTCGTTGCTTTGAGGTAAGTACTGCATTATTTTATTTGCTTTCTTGAGTGTTAAATTGGTGGTTTGCGCACTCGTATGATCACCTCACATGTTAGGAAAGTGAAATTAATTCAAGCTGCTTGCCAAACATTTTTTCAAAAGATAAAAGAAAAGGTACCGAAAGGGCGTTAGAGAAATCTAACGTAATCAAGTCCCCGAACTCACAAATCTCTGGTTCGTAGGAGTAAGATGATTCTCCCATTATTTTACTTAGGTGTCTAATCGACCTACCACAAATTGATTAGTGGCGACTCCCTTTTGCATGCTAGATATTTGAATTTAAATCGCGAGTTGGTATGGGCTTGGGAGAGCCCGAGCTAAATCTAGGTTTAGCAATCCATTAGCCTAATTTTAGGTGGCAAACCCGAAATTTTGGTCGCGACAGCTTGGCGACTCCGCTGGGGACTTGAGTTGAAACTCTTAGTGGACTTAGGCCAATTTTCTCTTCAATTCGAAAAAAAAAAATGTTTTTGTTTGGCAGCGAGGATTCCAGGTACGTCCCTAACATTTAGGTATTTAATGTTTTTGTAGATTGGGAGGTATAAGGGGAGTAGTGATTGTTAACCCTTGTTTTGCAGGTTGGAGTTGGGGATGAATGTTTTAAATTCAAGTTATTGAAGTGCTGTTTGATTTAAACTGTTGTGCATGCCTTGCATCTTGCACTACACTTTTGCACACACAACCTGCCGCCGGACCTGGGCCGCAAAGGATCATTTAGGATGGTGTTGAGATGGATACCACTCCGACCGCATGCTCGCGGTACGAGTCGCCCATCTCAATCCCGAAATTTCTTTCATGGTGTCAAGAGTACCCACCTCGGTCCGCATGCCCGCGACCCGGGTCGGCTCTTTGACCAAGCCGGAGTCATGAGGACCCGACATAGTCCACAAGCCCGTGGCTAGTCTCGATCATCCTTGTGGCTTCACTTGATAAGCCTTATAGAGTAGAAATCGAGCCACTTACCATGCGCATGTCTATGTGATTGCGTCGATTTATCTTGGTGAAGTAAGTCTTCTATCCTTATACTAATGCAATTTACTTACTCGGTCCCACTCTTGGTCCATCCATGACAATCTAGGTTAGTCATTTGATCTTAATTCATTTGTCAATTAAAAAAGAAATGAGGAAATTGTCATGCAATGAATCATTTGAAAAAAACTTTGGAGAATTTGTTTTCAATTCATGTTTAGGAAATTTGATCTTGCTAGGGTGTCTATTTTTCTAGCTCTCTTTAGGAAACACCCTTCTTCTACGAACTTTTCATGAATAAATGAAAAAATCGATTAGGTCATTGTCATGGATTGACTTTTTATTTACACCTCATGCTTACATGTTCCCGTTCATTTGAACAAGGTGATTATGGAGCGATCTCGCTCACCCATCTGTTCATGATCAAGATCTAAAATGACAGATCAAAAAGAGCTAATCTCATCAAGCAAAAGTGCTGCGATCTATATTCGATGAGAAATTGTGACTCCAAGGAGAGAGCTAAGAAGACTTTTTGAACCGTCTCATTTTCCTAAGATAGCCGAATTTGATGTCATCATGAAGAGACTAATGACATATCTAGAGGGAAAAATATCTCACCTGAAGGGTTCGCGTTACAAAATCAATGAGGGTGAAAAATCCAAGTACACATGATTCATGGTCCTAAGTAGGTCGATCTCCTCATTTAATTAGGGGCATTGCGTGAGAATTTTTATCGTTCTTTAGGGATTGGTTTCAATTTCTTCTGTGCTTGAACATCACATTTTTCATTCCAATAAGTGTAATTTGATTGATAAATATCAATAAAATTACAAGTTTTGTTTTAAGGACATGATGGGGTACACCAAACCAGCCCGATGACGATATCCAACAATGAAAAGAAAATATCATCCATGGAGAAAATCTTAGGACTGGGCTTCTTCATGCTTCCTCATCCAAAATATTCCTTAAAAAAGAAAATCATTTTCGAAGCAATTTCCAAAAGCATGCATTAGGTTACTCTTGTTTGTTTTTCTAACTCATTTACTTCATGTCTCGAGCATAACGAGAGAGGCATTTGAAAATAACGCGTCAATTTCCAGTGATAGTTCGCCCGTTGATTTGGGAACATACATCCGAAGGAAAATAGACATGAGGGCAAAGGATCATTTCCTAGCCGATTGTAATGACATCTCCCAAGAGTGAAGAAAATCATCTTGATTCCAAAGTGTGATATGTGGCACATCTCATAACAATTTGTGTGAGATGTCATTCTCGAAGGCCAAATGAAGTTTCTCATTTCCATGAGAAAATAATGGAACAAATCAAGAGTGGATCATCTGTCTTGGATGAAATGGATATATTGTGGAATTGACACTCTATTCTTTTCCTTGCAGATGACAAATTGGGGCACTACAGATTCTAGTAGTGACATAACCGAGACAAAATCTCGATCCGAGACAGAATGGTTGTACAATTTGAATTTACTCTGATTTGCATAATATCCTATTCATGCACGTGCAGGGGCAAAAGTGGATCTCCACTTTTGATGGATAGAGATGATCCAAGGACATCCATTGCTGAGGCAATTCTTTTATGAAGCAATTCCCCTGAATGAGTGTTTAAAACCATGTTTTGAGTGCGATAAATTGTTTGCTTTGAAGTCACAAACGCTTTTCATGCTTAAAGTTGTTGGACTCTTTTGAAAAGAGAATTTTCATATTGATTTAGCTCATCAATTTCATGTGGAAATTTGTCAAGATAGACAACTCAATGGAGTGACATTAATGTTTAAGAATGCTAAATGAGATGTGTCGGGATGATGAAAGGCAAGCCCTAATCTATACACAGTCCCTTACTTATACACTTGTGAGATGAGTGTAGGAAAGTTCCATATCCGCAAGGTGAAGAGTTTTCTCGCAAAAGGTACGATGACTGAAATGATGAGGGGCAGCTTATTTTTCTATCCCAAACACTACAGGTGATCCATTGCTTAACCCTTTTGAGCCACATACACTTGTGGGAATTATTTCAAATTAACCCTGTCAAGAATCACCCCACATCGGGGCAAATTGGAGGGTAAGACAACATCATGAGGTGAAGAAAATGAAAAGAAATTTTCTTGCTTTCACTTGCATCAATCTTTTAGTCGTGCTATTACATTGAATTCATGTGGTAATTTAAGTGCCCTAGGATGACGAAGAGCATTTCTTTCTCTATCCTATATACTTATATCCATTGCTTAGCCCACTTGAGCCTACAATTTCATTTCTTTAAACCCAGTTGATGATCATCCCCCATACTGGGGCAAGGCAAAAGGCAGATGAAGACTCTTGAAAAGTTATAGTGTCATTTAAAGTGTAATTGCTTGACGCATGCATTATGCGCAAGAATTGAATTCAAAATAGAACTAATGGGCATGAAAAAGCAGTGTGCCTGGTAAAAGCAAGGCCGATGCCCATGAAAAAGAAGTGAAGAAAAAATGCATGAGAACTAGGGGCATAAAAAGCAGTGTGCCTGGTAAAAGCAAGGCCAATGCCCATAGATGAAAAAAGAAAGTCAAGATAGGTGACGGTCAATTGCAAGAATTGAATCCTAATGGAGCAATACTCAAAGAACTCAAATGTTGAGTTTCTACAAATCAATGGGGGCACTTCATGAAGACAATCCCCGATGGTGAAAAAGAAAACTGGTGGTAATGTCAAGATGATCATCAACTCTCACCCTTTACACACTTTTTGAGCCTAATGATCCTTTCATTTCTCAACCCATGAACCCACCTACGTTACGTCCCTTACAAAGTCTCTTCAGATTAGGGCACTTGAATTAACGTAGGAGTTCATATGTTTATAAGCATTGCTCGAGGAAGTGCGAGCAAGATTATTTCTTTCTCATTTTTGCAGGGTTCTTGACTTATAAACCCGGAAATGATTATAAGACTGTTCATTCAAAAGCCTTGACTCAAAGAGTCCATTTGTTAAGCCGTTGGCTAAACCCACATTATGGTCCCCTGTTAAAGACTTCTCAGATTGGTAAGATCGTACCGCTTGCGAGAATACTCGGACCCATGTCGATATGATGAAATTGAGTGATTCTCATAAAATAGCCATTCTAAATGAGAATGAGTTGAAAGTCCTTTCTAACCGAAAGTCTCTCATTTAGTATTCTTAAGAAATCCATGTCATGAGTGAAAATTGTCTTGAATGTTAATTCTCTTTAGTAGAAATTCGGATGATGCAAAAGTCATTATGCATGAATCTTGATTGAATTAATAAAAGCTTCAATAGATTTTAAAGTTTGCATTCCAGAATAGCCTTAATTGCTTATCTCTTTGGTGAATGCATTTTTGCTCTAATCATGTCTGACAGATAATGTTTTTTCAAAGACTCAAGAGCTCCTAACATTCAGGTTCTTTTCAAGATGCCTCATGATATGAGGAGATGAGAAACCATCATGAGCATTCAAGGTGCATCCTTAATGTTCCAAAATTTATTTCTACCAGGAGGTGAGAGGCCTCCACGGGATATCTAAGTTCCAAAAGACATATCCCAAAGAATCGAGATATCATCAGGTAAGTATATCTCTGCCCATTCTCGACACTTGACTCGGTCAAGCTGTTCCTTTAAAATTGACCTGGCATGCTTTCGTAGCCCGGTGTCCTTTAAAATTGACCTGGCATGCTTTCGTAGCCCAGAGTCCCTCCTTTAAAATTGACCTGGCGTGCTTTCGTAACCCAGAGTCCTTTTATATTATCCTGGCGTGCTTTCGTAGCCCAAGGCCCAGGAGACATATCCCTAATGAGCAGAGATATCACCAGGTAAGTATATCTCTATCTATACCTTAAATACTTGTCATTGTACATGTATTTTCACTTTAAGTAATTTGACACTCGATGAAGTTGTCCCTAAAGATTTTTCTCCAGATTGCGACGCCGGGCGACCGAAGAATGGTTCGGGTCCTAGCCAAGTAAACCACCGTTTAGGCGACCGTAGAATGGTACGGGTCCTAGACAAAAACTTTATTTCCCTATTCAGGCAATCGTAGAGTAATGGTACGGGTCCTGGAAGGTAAACCACCATTTAGGCGACCGTAGAATGGTACGAGTCCTAGGCAAAACTTTATTTCCCTATTCAGGTGACCGTAGAGTAATGGTACGGGTCCTGGAAGGTAATAATGCGTGTTTATTTGTAAACACAAGTACATGTTGCATCTCCTACAATCATGTTTTATAGGAGACATATCCCTAATGAGCAGAGATGTCACCAGGTAAGTGTATCTCTATTTATACCTTAAATACTTGTCATTGTACAGGTATTTTCGCTTTTAAGTAATTTGACACTCGATAGAGTTGTCCCTAAAGATTTTTCTCCAGATCGCGACGCCGGGCGACCGAAGAATGGTTCGGGTCCTAGCCAAGCAAAACCTCGTTTAGGCAACCGTAGAATAATGGTACGGGTCCTAGACAAAACTTTATTTCCCTATTCAGGCAACCGTAGAGTAATGGTACGGGTCCTGGAAGGTAAATCCCCGTTTAGGCGACCGTAGAATGGTACGGGTCCTAGACACAACCAAATTCTGTCATACTAGGCGACCGTAGAATGGTACGGGTCCTAGGCGACCGTAGAATGGTACGGGCAGTTTTCTTTATAAAGTCATGTTACTATTCTAGGCGACCGTAGAATGGTACGGGTCCTGGGAAAGCAGTTTTCTTTATAAAGTTATGTTACTATTCTGGGCGACCGTAGAATGGTACGGGTCCTGGACGTGTAACACCAATCTATCTTGAATCATTTTACCCTCCTTGAAGGTAAGATATTTCGAGTAGGTTCTTTTGACATCTCAGTTTGGATCTGGATGTCTTAATTCTTGTCGTTGAACATTTCACTTTGGATGTGAATGTTCTTCTCGATCTCAATGTTTCAATCTATTACCTGTTTGACTCTTCAAGGAACCTGAGTGAGAGTTGGGTACTTGTGAAGTAAATAGGGATTTATCATGTACCTCAAGATGCTTTACCGCACCGGCGGTAAGTAATTGCAGGTATGTTCCTTCCTTTCGCATCATGCATTTGCATTAGCATTTCCATGCATCATATAAATTGCATTTTAAAATGGGATTCATTTTCCGACAAAAAATCAAAAATCAAAAATCAAATCATTTAATGTATGTGCATGGTCAAAATTTAGGTCTCAATTTATCTTTGAAGGCAACCTCTTCGAGCTCACCGTCAAAGAGGGCAGCTGTTGACACCTAAATTTTGGCGGCTCATTTAGTCATTAGGGGTTTTTTTTTTTTATAATTTAATTGCATAGCATATAGATTTAGGTTGCATTTATTTTGTTATTTGCATTATTTGCATTTTATTGGACCGGTGGCGGATGGGTTCAAATTAGATGGGCTAGGCCCACGAAGCGAGCAAGTTGACCCAAGCCCATGTTTTTTAATGGTTGAAAGATTATCTCGTGAAAAATTAGAAATTCGAATTTTTTGTTCGAGATATGATGAATTGTTTCCGGATAGAGCAAGTGATATTGCGTTCAACAAAACGAATATTGCGGATATCGATTCGAAAAAATTGAAAACCTAATCGGTGGCCTATAAATATGTTTGTTCGTTTAGGGTTTCGGGAGGCCACACAATTCCATACACGGCCACGGCACAGCACACACAAAAAATCAAAGAACGGCAATTCAGAATTTCAGAGTGCATAGAATACTAGAGAGATACACGTGAGGAAAGAGACTTTTCTTGGTCTCTTTTTCGATAGTCAAAAGGGAGGGCGTATTATGAGAGTACGTCGATTCCTGAGGGAAGAAAGGAGGAGGAAGCTAGGTCAAAGGTCAACAAAAGAAATTGGGCTCCTTCTTGGGCAAGTCGTGTCCTTCGCTTAAATTCTGGACGTTTTCAGTGGTTTTCCCGACGCCCCATCGGTAGTTCGACGCATCAAGCATCTCGGGTACCGTAAAAAGGGAGCCCAACGACGTCCAGCGACTCGCGCTGCTACTTAGCCACGTATTCGACAACGCCGAGCACGACGGAGCCATTGTCCCGAGCTGCTGTCCATGACGTCTCTTACTCTTCACTTGCTACGCTGCCAAGCCCAGCCCCAATCCTAACGACGAGTTGTGGTGCTGATCATCGGTACCGCTCGAAGAATCCATTCCCTGCCACGAGTCTAGTGACCGGAGACAACGCAGCAGCCCTCTATCTCAAGCCGTTGCTGTTGCATCGTGACCTCAGACCAACGGTGTTCACGATCCTTCTAGCGACAACAAAACTTCTCTTTGTTTTTGCAGGTTTCCCACAACGGTTAAGACTTTCCGAGCATCCGAAAGTCGCCGTTGATCTTGGGACGCGGCTTTCAAGCGAATCCTCTCATCGTGCTAAGAAGCATCAATCGTGAGTCATCCAATGGTCAAATGCAACAGACGCAAAATTTTTGAAAGCCACAAGACAAAACAAACAATCCACAGAGAAAAGAGGGCATGAAGCATTGAGACGCCATTAGTGAGTGGAGGAATAAAAAATAAGGAGTTAAAGAGGAATTGTGAGTGGTGATTTGTGGAGATTGATTCACGCAATTCTCACATCTCGGACGCCGCTTTTCCGAGGCCAACATCAACGAAGCCAGTCCTCGCCCACTCCGCAGCTTTCCGGTATTTCATCCAACGATTTCAGCGGCCGCCGCATCGGTTCCAGCATCATCCACCACAAGCCATCGCTGGTCCCATCATTCGACGAGTCCAAATTCGGGAGCAATATTACGAAATAGGTAAAGATATTATCCAAATTTAATTTGGTAATTTTCTTACTTAATTCATTAATATTGCGATTAAATTTAAATCTTCCAATGATGCATCTTATCCAAAGTTTCCCGAAAAGTTTTTTTAAAAAAATTAGGGATTAATCCCTAATTTCACAACGTGCATACGATTGACAGTCCGATTTTCGCGCCCAAATCCGACTCATAATCGCACGGAAAATTTGCTAATCCGATCTCACGCTCGAGATTCGATTCGCGATTTTGTTTAAAATTGGCCAATCCGATCCCATGCGCGGGATATGATTCGTCAATTTATGGATATCAATCTTATCTTGTTTGATTTGATGTCGTGGTGTTTGAGTCAGTTTTATTTTCGTAAAGGAAAAAAATCCAAAAAAAGTTTGAATTAGGATTAGGTTTGTTTTTTTATTATCTTGCATGTTTAGAATAGGGATGTTATTTTAAATCATGAAAAAGAAAACAAAAAAAGAAAATGCATTCATTTAGGATGTTAGTTTTTTATTTGAACTGCATGTTTAATTTTAATTTCGAATTTCATTAGAATTAGGGTCATGTAGAATGCACGTCATTTAGTGATTACTAGAGTCATTTAATTAAAAATCATTTGTCCGTCATTAGAATTAGGTCATCTTGGTTAATTTAGATTGCATATTTAATTATTGCATGTTTATTAAAAAAATTCACAAAAACTTTTACTCATTCATGTAGTTTAAGACATTTTGCCATGCCATATTATTTCATATTAGATTAGAAGCATTGCATTGCATATGGGCTATATTCTCATTAAAAGTGAAGGCAAAAATTGAGTGATTGCTTGTTAATTAGAAATCATATCTAAGATTGTTGATGTGAATTTGATCTAACAACGCAGATGCTTTCGTTGCTTTGAGGTAAGTACGCATTATTTTATTTGCTTTCTTGAGTGTTAAATTGGTGGTTTGCGCACTCGTATGATCACCTCACATGTTAGGAAAGTGAAATTAATTCAAGCTGCTTGCCAAACATTTTTTCAAAAGATAAAAGAAAAGGTGCCGAAAGGGCGTTAGAGAAATCTAACGTAATCAAGTCCCCGAACTCACAAATCTCTGGTTCGTAGGAGTAAGATGATTCTCCCATTATTTTACTTAGGTGTCTAATCGACCTACCACAAATTGATTAGTGGCGACTCCCTTTTGCATGCTAGATATTTGAATTTAAATCGCGAGTTGGTATGGGCTTGGGAGAGCCCGAGCTAAATCTAGGTTTAGCAATCCATTAGCCTAATTTTAGGTGGCAAACCCGAAATTTTGGTCGCGACAGTAATGTTGATAATAAATTTGAAATACCGATGATAAGTAAAAAGTGACCAATAACTTGTTGATTAGCCTGTTTGTAATTAGCTATGGAATGACAATTTTACCATTGACAGACTCAACTGTATATTTCCACTTGTTTTTAGATTTTACAAATGAACGCATAAGTATATGTTGCCAAAAAAATAACAATTTTATCATCCACAAATCTCATAGTTGATTGACACTAACTTTCATATTTCACAAGTGGGTGCATAATTATTAAGTCACCAATGAAATAATAATCTTACCATCCACAAACTCAATATTAGAAAACCATTTATTGTGCTGAGATTCAATTTTGAGTAGTACATATATAACTAGAACATTTGCGTGTTATAATTCACTAATATTGTTGCAAAATATCATCAGCATACACCGTAATTGAAATTTCATGAATTACAAAATTACTTTAAAGGGAAGATTATTCTATTTGGACGAAACAGAATGTTATACACTTCTTTGTAATTATTAAATGACTCGTCATCGTCAACAAACAAGAAAACAGTTGCTCGTCCCTTGTCTCGACATGGCAAGTATCCCCTTTGTTGTACTTTAGCTAGTACGTCCATGATGGGGTGCGATTGGAACGCACCGTTTGGCCTATGATGGGGTGCAATTGGAACGCACCATTTGGCCTTGATAAGCTACGATGGAAAGGCACCTCTTTGAAAGGGCATGAAGGGAGATGTATAAATGCCATTTGAAGACAACCGTTGATTGTTGTTGTTGGCAGAACATACGCACCAAATTTCTCTCCCTTTCATCAAGTGAAGAAGAAAGCATTTCAATTTCATCCTTTACAAGAACGGTTTGCATTTACGCCGTGGAAATCGGGTGCTTTCCTTGTGATTGCATTCAGACTAGAGTGAAGTAATTTTGTTCGTGATTCATCCGCAATTCAACGTTCATTCCAGGGTTAATTGTTGCTTGTGCATCGGATAAAGGTAAGTCGTCTTCCGCCAACTTGAATTCCAACATTGGTATCAGAGCCAGGTCGTGGTTTCTGCCTTGTTTTACATCAAATTTTCCAGTTTACCATTTGATATTGAGATCAAGAGTATGATATCTACACTGGTTGGATGTTTATTAATCGAAATTGATATATGAATCGTTGAAAAATTGAACCAAAGCGAAGAATGGGTTCGAGGTCGCGTGCATCCATGCGGTTTTGGCCAATTTTCTAAATATTTTTTTGGCCAAAATCAACTTTTGAATATACAGGGTGAAAGTACTCGTTGAGACGAGTCCGATGGTGGTTCGAGCGTGACCGGAAGAGGCCGAACGTGCCCACACGCGCGGCCAGAAGCCACTGCACGTGGGCCTCACGCGCCTGACACGCTGGGGACGTCAGTGCGTGCGCAACACGTGCCAGTTGGCAAACCGACGTGTGTGCGTCGCGCGAAGCGACGTGACGCGTGCTGACATCATGGATGACGTCATCCAACGGTCGGTAATCACTGGGATGACATCATCGATGACGTTAGTGCTGGCGGCAGTTGGCCGGCCGGTCACCGACCCGTCGACCCGACCCAACCCACGACCCAACCCGTTGATCGTTGACCGGTCAACGATCGGACCGACTAGGAGCCTTTGGGCTTGCTGGCACGTGCGCCATACGCGCCGCGCACTTAGGCGGCGCGTGGGAGGTCCGATTGGAGCGTGGTCGGAGGCGTTGGGTTCATTTGGATGTGCTCTACATTGTGGTATAATTATTTTTTATTTTTGAATTTTTTAAAGGTATGAAAATGTGTAGAGAACCCTAAGTAAGCGTATTTTTAGGGGTTTAATGCATAGTTTATTCTTTTTTTAGCTTGTATTTTCTTATACTTTGGGAAATACAGTAGCTAGCCTATATGGAAGTGATGCCATATATGCTGTGTAGAGCTTGGTTCGATGATAGCATATATTTAGTTTAATATACTTGCAATTTACTAGTTCCATGAAAATTCGAACAATGGTAAGAAATCCTTGTTTTTTCGTTATATCTTGAATTGCGGATTTGATTGTAGTTGCAGCATGATTGTGTTTTGTACGTTGGTTTATATCATGCAATGCTTTTATGTTAATGGAAAAATGTAGAAATTACATGAGGTCATGTAATTATTTTTCCTAGTGGGAGTTCGTAGGTTGGTAGAATTCGAAGGAGTTCTCACCTAGAACTTAAAATTTGCGCAAATTAAACTAATTAATGATAATAGAACAATCGTACATAGAAGTTGATTGGGAACATAGTGAACTTTTGTTTCTGTGTCTTTTGTTGAATTATCATTAATTGAATTTATTTTTGCTACAAATTAAATATGTGTGTTACTCTGAAAAATGTGCTAGTATTGATTCTGCGTCTATTATGTCAATGTGTTATAGCAATTGATTATGGCATCGGCATCCAAGATCATTGTGGCTGACCTCAATAAGGGTGAGAAGCTGAACAAAGTGACAATTATGATATTTGGCACCGAAAGGTTCAGACATCCTTGAGGAGTAAGAGGTTTTGGAAACCCTCAACCACACCATGGATGAACCCGAGCATGGAACTTCAGCTCAACACAGAGAGAGATCTAGAAGCTTATCAAGCTTGGAAAAAGAAGAATAGTATTGCTCGTATCACGTTGCTGAGTTGTATGCAAGATGATCTCATGTGTGATTTTGAAAGTTATGATAAAGCTCAAACAATGTGGATTGCCTTGAAAGATAAGTTTGGAGGTACATCTGCCACTAAGCTGAGGAGACTCACCATCAAGTTTGATACATACGGAAAGAGCCCAAATATAACGATGAGGCAGCATCTTTAAGAGATGTCAAATATGATTCGTGAGATGAAGTCGGCAGGTCACTCCCTTACTGATGAATAATAGGTTCAGGCTATTATAAAGTAACTTCCTGATAATTGGGAGCATATGAAGATCAATATGACGCATAATGAGAATATTGTCACTTTTGATGATATAGCGCGTCATTTAGAATTAGAGGATGAGCGCCTAAAGGCTGCGAGATTCTCTACTCATGCTTATGTTGCTGAATCGAGTTCGCGCAAATCTTCGGGCTTCAAGCGCAAAAGGAATTCTCAATTCAACAACAAAGGAAAGAAGACTGATTAGGCACCTAAAAGGGCTAAGACCTTCCAACACAAGAAGCGTGGTGGGAAGAAGGACAAGGCCAAGATGAAGTGCTACAATTGTGGCAAGATAGGTCACTTTGCTCGTGAATGCACTAAGCCGAAAGAGGTACCCTATTACTCCATTACTTTAAGTAATGCTTTTGTTTCTACTGTAATGCTTGCTGAATCTCATCCAATGTGGACTGTAAACTCAGGAGCAACAGACCATGTAGCTAGAAACCAAGATGCATTTGTGGAGTATCGTCAAATACATCTTGGAAGAAGATGGATATATGTTGGGAATAACTCATGAGTTGAAGTGAAGGGTATCGGCACGTGTAAATTAATTTTACGTGGTAGTCGAAGCCTATTCCTACATAATGTCCTATATACTCTGGATATTCGACGAAACTTGGTTTTCGTAGTTGTTCTTCTTAGCCTAGGTTATATATTAAATTTTCATGGTGATTGTGTTAACATTTTGTATGGAACAATTTATTATGGTTCAAGTTATGTATCGAATGGTTTTATGGTATTAGATATTGACTATGATCAGTACAATGTTAATGTTAATGGTTGTTTTTCATTAATTGCATCTTCTAGTAATGTTGAGATTGATGCAAGTACTTGGCATGCTAGATTAGGTCACATTGGGTTGCAAAGAATGCAAAGATTAGCTAGAGAATGCCTTTTAGGGTCACTCACTAATGTTAATCTACCCGTATGTGAACATTGTCTAGCGGGAAAAGCAACTAGAAAACCATTCGGTAAAGGGATTAGAGTTGAATTTCCATTGCAACTCATACATTCTGACATTTGTGATCCTTTGAATGTGAGGGCGAGGCATAAAGCCTCATATTTCATTACTTTCATAGATAACTTCATGCGTTTCGATTATGTCTTTCTAATCTCTCATAAGTCATAAGCATTAGACTGCTTTAGACGATATATAACGATGGTAGAGAATCAGTTGAACAAAACAATAAAGGTATTGAGAACCGATCGCGGGCGTAAGTATCTATCGGAGCAATTCAAGGTTCTTTGTGATGAAAATGGAATTGTACGACAATTGACTATTCCTAGTACTCCACAACAAAATGGGGTAGCTGAGAGAAGGAATAGAACCCTATTGGAAATGGTTAGATCTATGATGACACAAGCAAATTTACCTATCTCCTATTGGGGAGATGCATTATTGACTGCTACCTATGTACTTAACCGAGTGCCCTCAAAATCAATCACTTCCACCCTTTATGAATTATGGACTGGTAGGAAACCAGACTTGAGTATTCTACGTCCATGGGGATGTGCAGCTTATGTTCATGAATCTTCCCATAAATATGAGAAATTAGGTTCTAGAGGGAAGAAATGTATCTTTATAAGATATTTTGAACACTCCAAATGGTACGTGTTCATAGGTGAACAAGCTGATGGGAGTGTGACCGAAATAGAGTCACAAGATGTCATGTTTTTGGAAAACGATTTTCCTAGTAAAGGTGAGATTGATAATGATTTCCAATTATATGAGATGGAAGATCTTAATAACACACCCACTAATGTTGTAGAGGGAAATGAAGATTTACCTTAATATGCAAGACCTAGTGGGAGTGTTGCATCGTCTAGCGAATTGAATTCAAGAGAAATTCAGTTGCGTAAAAGTAATCATAAAAGTATTCCTCGTCGTCGTTTTAAGATTGAAGGGGAAGCATTTATGATTGCTCAGAAAGATGATGCCGAGTTTAAGATTGTTCAAAAGGCTCTCTCATCCTTTGATAAGGAAGAATGGAGAAAAGCTTTGGAAGATGAGATGGAGTTAATGAGGACAAATCATGTCTGGGACTTGGTTGATCTACCACCCAATCGTAAGGCCATTAGAAACAAATGGGTCTTTAAGATTAAGCAAAGGGCGAATGGATCTATTGAAAAGTATAAGGCTCGTCTTGTGGTGAAAGGTTATACTCAATAAGAGGGTATAGACTATGAGGAAACATTTTCACCAGTTGTAGGGTTTGCCTCAATACACCTTATTCTAGCCATTGTTGCACATTTGGACCTTAAATTACATCAAATGAATGTAAAGACAGCATTTCTCAATGGAGAACTAGATGAGGAAATCTATATGAAACAACTAATAGGTTTCATAGCTAAAGGTCAAGAGCATAAAATTTGCAAACTTCATCACTCAATATATGGCCTTAAGCAATCATCTAGACAGTGGTATCTTCGTTTTCATCGAGCCATAACAACTTTTGGTTTCACGATGATCGAAGAAGATCACTGTGTATATGTCAAGCGGTTGGAAGATAAATTTGTGATTTTATCACTTTATGTAGATGATATTTTGTTGGCTGGAAATGACAAGGTTTTGGTTATCACCATAAAAGAATAGTTGTCCTCCAATTTTGAAATGAATGACATGGGAGAAGCTGCTTATATATTAGGAGTTAAGATCGAAAGAGATCAATCAAGGAAACTCTTTACTTTATCACAAGAGTCTTATATGCAGCACTGTAATCCCATTGATACCCCTGTCATGCAAAGTGAAAGCCTAAGTAATGAGATGTGTCCTAAGACTCCAGAAGAAAAATTTAAATGATGGAAACTGTTTCTTACGCTAGTGCGGTCGGAAGTTTGATGTATGCTATGATGTGTACTTGACCCAACATATATTATACCGTGTGATTGGTGAGTCGATATCAATGAAATCCCGGTCAAGCACACTATAAAGCAGTGAAGAGGATCCTAAGATACTTGAAGGGCACCATGGACTATCGACTTTGTTACCAAGGGAATGATTTACGCCTATTTAGCTATTCAGATGCTGATTAGGGTGGAAACCTGGATGAGCGTAAATCGACTTTTGAATATGCGTTCTTGCTCAATGGAGGTGCAATTTCTTGGAATAGCAAGAAACAAACATGCACGACATTGTCTACTATGGAGGCTGAATTTATTGCATGTTTTGCCACAGTGCAAGAAGCAGTATGGCTCAAACGTTTCTTGAAAAATTCAGCCACTGTCACTGAGGTTCCAAGACCGGTGATAGTTTATTGCGATAGTCAAGCAGCCATTGCCTATGTGAAAGATCCCAAGTATCATGGAAGGACGAAGCACATTGACATAAAGAATAACTTCATCAGAGATATTATAATGTAGAAAGAAGTGATCCTACAATACATTTCAACCAATAGAATGGTTGCCAATTCATTTACGAAGGCTATTCCTAGAGACATATTCTTGACCCACAGGATGTCACTAGGATTGCGTAGAATGTGATATGTGTTATTGTAAAGGATCATTGTTTTATATATTTGTAGACATATGTATTATACTTGTTTGTCTATTAATGACTTGATGTTTTATCAAGAAGTACAAATCCATTATGAGACTAGCACAAGCACACATATATTATTGGAAAGTATGTCAGCAGGCAATGATTGACTCACTCAAACGAGCAATCGCCTCAAGTGCTATAGTTAGCACGTTGAGATGAGACGTTATGTACAAATAAATGCTGAAGAGTTGTTTTGTAAAGTTGAGATGAGACGTTATTGGATAGTATGAATTGTTTTGTAAAGTTGATGAATGTGGCACCCCCAAAACCCGATAGGGTCGCCACAGATACTATGCGTTAAGAAACTAAGGCAAAACAACTTATACAACGATAGAAGAAAGAATTGTAATTCAGGCCGAGGCTTAGGCGTAAATTTTTTTTTTTTCTTTTTTTGAAAAGGCTTTAAGGATTTGCGCAGTTCACAGCGAGAATAAGAGGCGAGTCTCACCATCACTCCGCTTCCCTCACGACAAAGACAATGCACACCCACTAATTTGATTAAAAGAAAGCACAAGGCCGAACCACTTTTATTTACATATCTATATTTACGAGGGGTTTTCCACGGGTCGGTACTACAAAAGGTAGGCCAAGACTCTTCCATACGCTCGACCTTCAACCCAAAAAGGAACACACGACCCACTAAAAACAGCGTGCATAGACCTCCCCTTGGGCTGCTAGTGTCGGCCATATCCCAAAAAGTTGCCAACTCCTACTCCTCATGCGCGGGCCATCACACCCATCCCGGTGCGTCAGGCGGTGGGGGTGGCAACATCCCCATCATCACTCCGTCACGGCGAATGTGGACGAACACGTACTCCTGAATGACTGGGCCCCCAGATAGACCCACGTCATAGGACACAATCGCGCGAACCCGGATGAACATCGAGACCCGGTAGGGTGGGACACCGATCTCCACGCCGACCTCCACATCGACGGAAGGCCGTAAAATACCCCGCGTGACGGTGGGGAGTGGCATCATACTAATCTGAAATGTTGGTCCCCGAAGGGGTGAGTACAACCACTCAGCAGGTAAAGGAATCCAATCACCACTCAATGCATTTAAACAATACGAACAATTACATTATACATGTCATTCATGCATTCTAGCGTACTTACCTCGAAGCCATGTACATGCCATCATACATCATCATCACAATCAAAATACGTACATATCATAGGCCACAATTAATCATCATCATCATACCATATTATCCATGCATGACATCATCATACCTTATACATGCCATCATGCCATCATGTCATCATGTCATCATATCATAGGTGATTATCATCATATCATGTCTCATGTACATGTCAACATGCCATATCATCCATGCATGTCATCATCAGATCTTATATACATGCCATCATGCCATAGGTAATCATCATCATATCATGTCTCATGTACATGTCAACATGCCATATCATCATGCCATAGGTAGTCATCATCATATCATGATTTAATTTCCACTTTTAATTCTCAATTGCTCATCACATCACCCTTTCTCGGGATCATCCATCCCATACTTTACACTCGCACCCTATCCAGGCGTTGCAGAAGAACCTCCGGAATTATGCCATTCATGGCCACCGGGCATCCGGCACCCCCACATCCCGGGCATCTCGCACCCCAACTGGCATCACGAGGCATCCCCTCGGGCAAAGACCTCCGAGGCTTCCGGCACCCAACCATTCCGGGCATCCTGATACTCCCAGGCCATCCGGCCATGTATCTCTATACATTCCGGGCATCCGGCACCCCCCATCCCGGGCATCCTGATACTCTCAAGGCATTATCATCCGCCACAAACAGTTTCCTCATTTATCATTGTTCATGTTTGCCAATTTAGGTCTTAATTTAACATGGCACATGATGTAATGGCAAAACAAGATCACCTTCGTTCTTATACATGCATCATCAAGCACTTACATACATGCAGTAAGAGGCAATCACTCATAGTAATTAAGTCCTTATGGAATTATATGCCACTCAAAACAATGTACTTACCAAATACATTTAGAATTTATTTAAATTCTAACTTGTCCTATTTTGCAATTAATTTAATTTAAATAATCACACAAATCCCAAATTCATGAAATCAAAGCATATAATCATTTAACACAATAAAATGGTGATTTTCTACAGAAAATGCATAGCCAATCAATTTCTACACAAAAGGCGATATTACTAAAATTCCCGCATAGAGTCTCGGACAAGGGCAGAATGTGCAGTTTTCTAAGTAATTCAATTAAAATGCCCAAACGACCTCAGAAAATTATGAAATTTTACCAGGTTATAGTTAAGACATTAGATTAGATTTTTCATGAAGGAATTTAGGCCAAATTCGTTTTAGATAAATTTCTATAGTCACACGAAGCCACTGGTCAGATTACCGAAACGTCCAGGGACCTATGTCCGAAATATTGAGGTTTGACCTACCTACACTTCTTCGTTTTCTCTGAAATTTGGATATATTTTACTTCCAAGGATCCCCTACAACTTACATGAAGGAACTTAAGCCAAACTACCAAAGGATAACCTCCATATGAGTCCAAGAAGTTTCGGGTGTCCCATACCGCGACTCCAGATTCATCATCTTCAAGATCAGGTTGGTTTCCTAAGCTATACTTGTTCATTTTGCTTCAAATTTGAGTATGTTGATCCTTAAGATGTGCTCTACAAGTTTCATGAAGAAGTCGAAGAGAGATTCATGGTAAAAAATCAACATGTAGCCACAAATCTACCACAAGGTCAGTAAAATAGTTCCAGATCTAGAGTCTCCGAAGGATGGGGTTTTGACCCCTTAAATCTTCATCATTTTGCACGAAATTTTAGTATGTTATAGTTCAAGGTGTTGGGTACAACTTTCATGAAGAGATCCAAGTCAAAATCGAACTCCAAACATGCATGCAAGCTCCTACAAGATTCTGACTCCAGTGATTCGTGCGAAAACAGCATACATCTTCAAGAACAAACCATCCTAGCTCCGTTTTCTTACCTTTAAACAACCAAAGATCCAACCAACATGCAAGACACACATGCAAGAGAGGAGATGGATCCTAACTTGCCTTAAACACAAAGAGGAACGGCGGCAAACGGCGGTGAACGGACGGCGAACGGCAGCTCCTCTCTCTCTCGGCCTCCTCCTCTCTCTCTCGAAATTCTCTCTCTCTCCTCTCAGTTCTCTTGGGCGACAACTCTCTCTCTCTCCTCCCCCATCCGGTTACTTCCCCTTTAGTTTCCCCCAAGAGGCAATCATTGGATTGCCTCCCCCAAGAGCCAATGCATGGCAAGCCTTCTTGCCACTTGGCAAGGCTCCATGCATGGGCTTGGGCTTGGGCCCTCTTGGGCCTTCTTGGAAGAAGTGGGCCGGCCACTTCTTCCCCTCCTCTTGGGCCGACGACAGCCCTTCCTTGTGGGCCTTAATGGGCCGGCCACTTGGCCCATTAGGGTCCACCCTAGGGCCCAAGGCCCAATCAAATTTTTTCTCTCTTTTTTTTTTTTGAATTTCTTTTTAGGGACTTAATTACTAAATTCCACCCAATTAAAATCCTATCATATTTTATCTAAGAGAACATAATCTATAAAATGCATGGCCAAGCGTAAACTATCCTCATTAATTTACCTTATAATCAAGTTTCAAAAACTTAAATTAAAAACACAAGCACAAAACACAAAGCCTTAAAAGAAAACTAAAGGCTAAAACACAACCCATAGGTAAATTCATTACCTATTTAAGAGCTTTAGGGCACCTTAGGGCTTGCCCTTAATTTCTAGGATGCCACAATTCTCCCCTCCTTAGAGAATTTCGTCCTCGAAATTAGATGCTACTTATGTCCTCAAATAGGTAGGGGTACTTTTCCTTCATCTGGTCTTCACTTTCCCACGTGGCTTCCTCCATATCGTGATGTTGCCATAATACTTTTACCAAGGGGATCTTCTTAGTCCCGAGAACTTGTTCTTTTCGATCCAAGATTTGCAATGGGTTCCTCGATATATCTCACTTTCTCATCCACTTTAATGGCTTCATGATCGAGTATGTGACCGAGATCCGGGCCGATACTTTTTTAGCATCGACACATGAAACACATCATGTAAATTTCCCAAATTAGAGGTAGTGCCAAACGATAAGCCGCATCTCCTATTCTCTCAAGTATCTCAAAAGGTCCAACGAATCTAGGACTCAACTTTCCTTTCATTCCAAAACGAGATACTCCTTTCAACGGAGATACCTTAAGAAACACATGATCCCCTATTTTGAATTCCAAGGGTCTCCTACGCCTGTCCGCATAGCCCTTTTGTCTACTCTGAGCTGTCTCAAGTCTTTTCCTAATAATCTCAACGGCTTCGGTGGTATCTTGTACCAACCAGTCCTGTCAATCTTCTTTCACCTACCTCGTCCCAACAGATAGGGGTTCTGCACCTCCTCCCATATAATGCTTCATATGGGGCCATGCCTATACTTTTCTGAAAACTGTTGTTATAGGCAAATTCTACCAAATGCAAGTTCTCATCCCATTTCCCTCTAAAGTCGATAATGCAGGCTCTCAGCATATCCTCTAGAGTTTGTATCACCCTTTCTGTTTATCCATCTGTTTGAGGGTGATAAGCAGTACTGAATTGAAGTTTCGTCCCCAAAGCATTTTGCAGACTTCGCCAAAAATTCGAAGTAAATCTAGAGTCTCGATCCGAAGTGATCGTTACAGGTACACCATGTAAGCGTATTATCTGACTTACATAGATCTCAGCAAGTCTATTCATTGAATAGTTCATACGGACTGCTAAGAAATGGGCGGACTTAGTTAAACGGTCCACCACTACCCAAATTGAATCGTGGCCACTTGATGTCCTTGGCAGTCCTTGCACAAAATCCATTGTCACATGCTCCCACTTCCACTCTGGTATGTCTAGCGGTCTTAAAAGTCCTGCCGGCTTACGATGTTCCGCCTTTACTTGTTGGCACGTTAAACATTGAGAAACATGCTTAGCCGTATCCGTTTTCATACCGTTCCACCAAAATTGCTGACGCAAATTTCTGTACATTTTCGTACTTCCTGGGTGGATACTATATTTGCTCTTATGTGCCTCTGACAAAATCTCCTTCTTTACTTCTTCGTTGTCGGGCACACAAAGTCGTCCTTGGCATCTTATCGCCCCATCTTCAGAAATTTGAAACTCTGGTCTCTTTCCTAAGGACATCGCCTCCTTCACTTTCATAATCTCCGGATCGATCTTTGGGGTCTTGATTCTCGGATGATTTCCGACTCGATTCTTAGGGCTTTAAGCATACCGAAGATCATCCACTATTAACTTAAATTCCGAGTCCGCTACGGACTTCAATAAACTCCATTCTCGCTATTCTTAAACCGGCCATCTCCATGGCCGACTTACGGCTAAGAGCATCGCTACCCTATTCGCCTTTCCGGATGGTACCGTATCTCGCAAAGTCATAATCTTTTAACAATTCCATCCACCTTCTTTGTCTCATGTTCAACTCTTTTTGTGAGAACAAATATTTCAAGCTCTTATGATCCGTATAAATCTCAAACTTCTCCCCATACAAATAATGCCTCCATATCTTCAAGGCGAACACTATAGCCGCCAATTCTAGATCATGCGTGGGGTAGTTTAGTTCATGGGGTTTCAGTTGCCTAGATGCATAGGCTATGACCTTGCCATGTTGCAACAAAACACATCCCAATCCTTTGTGAGATGCATCACTATATACTGTAAAACCATCCGGTCCAAAGGGTATGGTTAAGATTGGGGCCGTGGTTAACTTCCTTTTAAGTTCTTGAAAGCTCCTTTCACAATACCCACTCCATTCGAATTTCACATTTTTCCGAGTTAACTTGGTTAAAGGGCCTGCCAAACGGGAAAATCCTTCAATAAACCTTCGGTAATAACCGGCCAATCCTAAGAAACTTCGTATCTCGGTGGGTGTAGTCGGTCTCAGCCAATTTATTACCATCTCAACTTTTGCCGGATCTACTGCAATTCCTCCTTCTGACACCACATGTCCTAAAAATATTATCTGGTCCAACCAAAATTCACACTTGCTGAATTTGGCATATAATTGGTGGTCCCTCAGAGTTTGCAAAACTAACCTCAAGTGTTGCTCATGTTCTTTCGATCCTTTTGAATACACTAAGATATCGTCGATAAAAACAATTACGAACTGATCCAAATAGGACTTAAACACCCTATTCATTAGATCCATGAATGCTGCGGGTGCATTTGTCAATCCAAAAGGCATGACAAGGAACTCGTAATGCCCATATCGAGTCCTAAATGCAGTCTTAGGGATGTCCTCTTTCTTAATCCTTAACTGATGGTATCCTGACCTTAAGTCAATCTTAGAGAAAACCGAACTTCCCTGAAGTTGGTCAAACAGATCATCAATTCTAGGCAAAGGATACTTGTTTTTAAGGTCACTTGATTTAGTTGCCTATAGTCAATGCACAAACGCATCGACCCATCTTTCTTTTTCACAAACAGAATCGGTGCACCCCAAGGTGAAGCACTTGGCCTAATGAATCCCTTGTCAAGCAACTCCTGTAGTTGCACTTTCAACTCTTTTAATTCCACTAGGGCCATTCTGTATGGGGCTTTCGATATTGGTCCGGTTCCGGGCATCGGTTCGATTTCAAACTCAACTTCTCTTTCCGGGGTAATCCAGTGCAACTCCTCGGGAAATACATCTGGAAATTCATTTACTACACTAATTTCATTAAGTTCTAGTTCTTCCTTGGCACAATCTTTAACCATTGCTAGGTACCCTTGACATCCCTTGCCAAGTAACACATTAGCCTCTACCGCAGAAATAAGTGCTACCGATAGGTGGGTCGACCACCTAAAAATTCACAACTAGGCTGTCGTAAAGCGAATTGGATTACTCTTCTATAACAATCCATTCTAGCCCGATACTTACAAAGCCAGTCCATTCCTAGGATAACATCAAAGTCATACATGGCCATCACGACTAAGTCTATTTCCGTGTCTTTTCCTCCTACGGTTACCTCACATTTCTCACACACCAACGTAGACAACACCGCATCCTCTAAAGGCGTAGAAACACAAAGAGGAATTCCAAGAAAAGTCGTTTCAATTTCACTCAACGGTCTATATCATCGGACACAAAAGAATGCGTAGCACCCGTATCAAACAATGCATAAGCCTTCTTGTCATTTATGTAAATTGTACCTCGAGATGATATTGTTGGAAGCTTTCGCTTCCTCTTGAGTGACCGCATACACTTTTCCTTGAGCCGGTGGCCTCCGAGGATTTCCTTGTAAATTTGATTTGACAAAGACTCGATATCCCTGTCGCACTGAGCCAGCACTCACTTGCGACCTTTCTTGTGGGCAATTTCTCCTAAGATGGCCCACTTGTCCACAACCAAAACACTTCGCCGTCCATTACAAGGTCCCTGGGCCATGGCGTCCATTACACCTTTGACAAACACCCGGGGCCGATAGGGTGCTTTCCCTATATTCAGACCACTCCTTGCTCCCCTGAATTTCCAAAATTACTCTTCTTCCTCGCATTCCAAGTCTCGACCTTGATCGAATAGGGTCTCTTACCCCTTCTCACATCATTAAAATTCCACGGTTTCTTAAATTTCGACCGCTCTCTTAACAGCCTCCTCGCTCCACCAACCGTGCCCTTTCATAGATCTCATTGTAATCTCTTATGTTCAAAGGCACCGCTTGCTTTCTAATGTCAGTTCTCAACCCTTTCGTAAATCTCTTAGCCTTTTCCTCCCCGATCCTCAATCAATCTAGGAGCATATCTAGATAGTTCAGAAAATCTAGCCTCATACTGGTCCACTGTCGATCTTTTTGTTCTAGCTGAACAAATTATGTGATTTTCTTATCCTTGGCACAGCCAGAAAAATGCTTTCTATTGAAAGCCCCGACAAACTCATCCCAGTTTATATCGCACGGTGGAAAGATCGTATCCCTTGAAGCTCTCCACCAAAACTTCGCATTTCCCTCCACTGGGTACTCGCTAAAGTTATTTTCTCAAGCATCGGTGCAGTCCAACAACCGGAAAATTCTCTCCATCCCATCAATCCATTGTTCCGCCTCCTCGGGACTTCCCATGCCACCGAATTTAGGTGGCTTCAACTTCAAAAATTGCTCTACCCGCCCCCCCGAGTACGGCGTTCGCTCCGATTGTTGCGCGCCGCCTTTCCATCGATTTCCAATGTTGGCCAATGCTTGCAGGATGTCTTCCATTCGGGGTTCAGCCCTTGATGAAGAGGCTTCAGCCCTCGGTGGACGATGACTTCCAAACCGTAGCATGATTTTCCCGTAGTTCAAGCATTTGCCTCAGGAAAAATCTGAGACTTACTGCCTTCATTCAAAGCAACCACTACCACTACTAAAGTAACATATACATGTTACTAGCATCCTAAAAGAAAAACTACTAAGGATCTACGGGCGAATACTCATCACCCGTTATTCAATTATTCCACTTTATATCCTATGGTATGCATTGTCACAACTTCCCTCATTTGCTAAATGAGGTCTCCTTATCACTCCGAACATAAACCTTTAGCTCTGATACCAACCGCTGTGGCACCCCCAAAACCCGATAGGGTCGCCATAGATACTATGCGTTAAGAAACTAAGGCAAAACAACTTATACGACGATAGAAGAAAGAATTGTAATTCAGGCCGAGGCTTAGGCGTAAATTTTTTTTTTTTCTTTTTTTTGAAAAGGCTTTAAGGATTTGCGCAGCTCACGCCGAGAATAAGAGGCGAGTCTCACCATCACTCCGCTTCCCTCACGACAAAGCACAATGCACACCCACTAATTTGATTAAAAGAAAGCACAAGGCCGAACCACTTTTATTTACATATATATATTTACGAGGGGTTTTCCACGGGTCGGTACTACAAAAGGTAGGCCAAGACTCTTCCATACGCTCGGCCTTCAACCCAAAAAGGAACACACGACCCACTAAAAACAGCGTGCATAGACCTCCCCTCGGGCTACTAGTGTCGACCATATCCCAAAAGTTGCCAACTCCTACTCCTCACGCGGGCCATCACACCCATCCCGGTGGTCGGGCGGTGGGGGTGGCAAGCATCCCCATCATCACTCCGTCACGGCGAATGTGGACGGACACGTACTCCTGAATGACTGGGCCCCTAGATAGACCCACGTCATAGGACACAATCGCGCGAACCCGGATGAACGTCAGACCCGGTAGGGTGGGACAATCGATCTCCACGCCGACCTCCACATCGACGGAAGGCCGTAAAATACCCCCGCGTGACGGTGGGGAGTGGCATCGTACTAATCTGAAATGTTGGTTCCCGAAGGGGTGAGTACAACCACTCGGAGGTAAAGGAATCCAATCACCACTCAATGCATTTAAACAATACGAACAATTACATTATACATGTCATTCATGCATTCTAGCGTACTTACCTCGAAGCCATGTACATGCCATCATACATCATCATCACGATCAAAATACGTACATATCATAGGCCACAATTAATCATCATCATCATACCATATTATCCATGCATGACATCATCATACCTTATATACATGCCATCATGCCATCATGTCATCATGTCATCATATCATAGGTGATTATCATCATATCATGTCTCATGTACATGTCAACATGCCATATCATCCATGCATGTCATCATCAGATCTTATATACATGCCATCATGCCATAGGTAATCATCATCATATCATGTCTCATGTACATGTCAACATGCCATATCATCATGCCATAGGTAGTCATCATCATATCATGATTTAATTTCCACTTTTAATTCTCAATTGCTCAGCACATCACCCTTTCTCGGGATCATCCATCCCATACTTTACACTCGCACCCTATCCAGGCGTTGCGAGAAGAACCTCCGGAATTATGCCATTCATGGCCACCGGCATCCGACACCCCACATCCCGGCATCTCGCACCCCAACCGGCATCACGAGGCATCCCCTCGGGCAAAGACCTCCGAGGCTTCCGGCACCCAACCATTCCGGCATCCGATACTCCTGTGGCCATCCGGCCATGTATCTCTATACATTCCGGGCATCCGGCACCCCCATCCCGGCATCCCGATACTCTCGGGGCATTATCATCCGCCACAAACAGTTTCCTCATTTATCATTGTTCATGTTTGCCAATTTAGGTCTTAATTTAACATGGCACATGATGTAATGGCAAAACAAGATCACCTTCGTTCTTATACATGCATCATCAAGCACTTACATACATGCAGTAAGAGGCAATCACTCATAGTAATTAAGTCCTTATGGAATTATATGCCACTCAAAACAATGTACTTACCAAATACATTTAGAATTTATTTAAATTCTAACTTGTCCTATTTTGCAATTAATTTAATTTAAATAATCACACAAATCCCAAATTCATGAAATCAAAGCATATAATCATTTAACACAATAAAATGGTGATTTTCTACAGAAAATGCATAGCCAATCAATTTCTACACAAAAGGCGATATTACTAAAATTCCCGCATAGAGTCTCGGACAAGGGCAGAATGTGCAGTTTTCTAAGTAATTCAATTAAAATGCCCAAACGACCTCAGAAAATTATGAAATTTTACCAGGTTATAGTTAAGACATTAGATTAGATTTTTCATGAAGGAATTTAGGCCAAATTCGTTTTAGATAAATTTCTATAGTCACACGAAGCCACTGGTCAGATTACCGAAACGTCCAGGGACCTATGTCCGAAATATTGAGGTTTGACCTACCTACACTTCTTCGTTTTCTCTGAAATTTGGATATGTTTTACTTCCAAGGATCCCCTACAACTTACATGAAGGAACTTAAGCCAAACTACCAAAGGATAACCTCTATATGAGTCCAAGAAGTTTCGGGTGTCCCATACCGCGACTCCAGATTCATCATCTTCAAGATCAGGTTGGTTTCCTAAGCTATACTTGTTCATTTTGCTTCAAATTTGAGTATGTTGATCCTTAAGATGTGCTCTACAAGTTTCATGAAGAAGTCGAAGAGAGATTCATGGCAAAAAATCAACATGCAGCCACAAATCTACCACAAGGTCAGTAAAATAGTTCCAGATCTAGAGTCTCCGAAGGATGGGGTTTTGACCCCTTAAATCTTCATCATTTTGCACGAAATTTTAGTATGTTATAGTTCAAGGTGTTTTCTACAACTTTCATGAAGAGATCAAAGTCAAAATCGAACTCCAAACATGCATGCAAGCTCCTACAAGATTCTGACTCCAGTGATTCGTGCGAAAACAGCATACATCTTCAAGAACAAACCATCCTAGCTCCGTTTTCTTACCTTTAAACAACCAAAGATCCAACCAACATGCAAGACACACATGCAAGAGAGGAGATGGATCCTAACTTGCCTTAAACACAAAGAGGAACGGCGGCAAACGGCGGTGAACGGACGGCGAACGGCAGCTCCTCCTCTCTCTCTCGGCCTCCTCCTCTCTCTCTCGAAATTCTCTCTCTCTCCTCTCACTTCTCTTGGGCGACAACTCTCTCTCTCTCCTCCCCCATCCGGTTACTTCCCCTTTAATTTCCCCAAGAGGCAATCATTGGATTGCCTCCCCCAAGAGCCAATGCATGGCAAGCCTTCTTGCCACTTGGCAAGGCTCCATGCATGGGCTTGGGCTTGGGCCCTCTTGGGCCTTCTTGGAAGAAGTGGGCCGGCCACTTCTTCCCCTCCTCTTGGGCCGACGACAGCCCTTCCTTGTGGGCCTTAATGGGCCGGCCACTTGGCCCATTAGGGTCCACCCTTGGGCCCAAGGCCCAATCAAATTTTTCTCTCTTTTTTTTTTTTTTTGAATTTCTTTTTAGGGACTTAATTACTAAATTCCACCCAATTAAAATCCTATCATATTTTATCTAAGAGAACATAATCTATAAAATGCATGGCCAAGCGTAAACTATCCTCATTAATTTACCTTATAATCAAGTTTCAAAAACTTAAATTAAAAACACAAGCACAAAACACAAAGCCTTAAAAGAAAACTAAAGGCTAAAACACAACCCATAGGTAAATTCATTACCTATTTAAGAGCTTTAGGGCACCTTAGGGCTTGCCCTTAATTTCTAGGATGCCACAATGAATATTGAATGCCTTATATTCTTGATAGAGCGCTATTAAGCCCATCATGTCTGAGTGGGAGATGTTGTACTTTAGCTAGTACGTCCATGATGGAGTGCGATTGGAACGCACCGTTTGGCCTATGATGGGGTGCGATTGGAACACACCGTTTGGCCTATGATGAGGTGCAATTGGAACGCATCGTTTGGCCTTGATAAGCTACGATGGAAAGGCACCTCTTTGAAAGGGCATGAAGGGAGATGTATAAATGCCATTTGAAGACAACCGTTGATTGTTGTTGTTGGCGTAACATGCGCACCAAATTTCTCTCCCTTTCATCAAGTGAAGAAGAAAGCATTTCAATTTCATCCTTTACAAGAACGGTTTGCATTTACGCCGTGAAAATCGAGTGCTCTCCTTGTGATTGCATTCAGACCAGAGTGAAGTAATTTTGTTCGTGATTCATCCGCAATTCAACGTTCGTTCCAGGGTTAATTGTTGCTTGCACATCGGATAAAGGTAAGTCGTCTTCCACCGACTTGAATTCCAACACCCTTGGAGGGGTAGCCGCAAGGTCGGAGAGCAAAGGAATGATTTTAAAGATGCGTTTGTTCAACAGAAAATTCAAAATTTTAGAATATATTTTTCCAAGAAATAATCGTCTATGTCGCTTACAAAAATGAATGAATGAAAATATTTCCATCATAGACGAAAATAATCTGATATAAATTGTTGTCGATCATGAAAGAATTTCTATTGATTAACCAATCATTTTTGGACAAGTACTTTTCAAATATTGAATTTATCTTAAATCAAACGCATATGAATTTCAAACAACAGTACAGGCTCTGATGACATTTTCCTTTAGTTTTACTTTACAGGGCATTGTTTGTGATAGTTACTCGCAATTTTCTCTTGCTTTCTGGGCTACAAAGGGGAAAACGTTTTTGGACGAGTTTGGCATCTCGTGAATCAAAATACGGAACACCATCGACGACGCTCATGAGTGCAGCCAAAGACTTGGCTGAAACTGCTCTCAATAGTCACCGACAAGCCCGTCCCCCCTGGCACGCACTCTCTCTCACGATGAAGGTAGTGCTCGCGGCCGTGAGAGCTCCTATGGCACGAGCTTGAAGCCCTCTGGGACAGTGCTCACATCCATTGAAGCTCTGCATGGCCAGCTTGTGTGCATCCACGGCTGCGGATCTGGTCTACTGGTTGGGATCGTCCAACCTCGATTTGGACCAAATTCCAGGTAATAACCATCGCAGGGATCAGACGTGGGGTTTGGGTGACGCTCACGGACGACTCTCTTCAGGGGACGATATGAGGCAATGGACGATCTTAGGCAATGATCTGAAGAAGACGATTCTTTAATTCAACCATTTTCAATATTTTCATTGGCACTTAACAGTTTTTTCATCCCTTAAAACTCTGGTTTACTTTCCAACATATTTTGGCCAACAACATTTCATTTTTTAATTTGTTATTTTTTATTAATTTTAAGAATAAATTAAAGTGCCAGCATCATCCACCATAAAAAGAGATGGTGATGGCCACTTTCGTCCTTGGAGTAAAACCCCGTGATATTTTTAGGACATCTGGTGAGGTCATTTTTATCCCCTGGAAATGTGTACATGATCTTTCTTGGGATTTAGCCTCTGACATTTAAATTAGAAGTAAGAAATATTATGTACCTAAGAGAAATTATTTTTATATACAACTATTACTTTTCTTTTAAAAGTTACCAGAGGAGAGAGTACATCGAACAGTACTTTTTAAATGTCCAACAATAGAAATTGATCAAGTGAACAGTGACACATTAGTATGAGACCAATGGTTCAGTTGAATTTTACTATTATATTGCATGATGTACAGTTGACAATAGCTCATCACTAGCATCTTTTGCTAAGGATTTTGCTAAGGATTATTAACACGCTCTCTTATCTTCATATACAAAACAATAGAAAGCTCTGTCTACTAACTACAGACAAGAGACAGGAGGATGATGAGTGAATTTGTCCCTTTGCTCAGCCTATAAAGCCAAAAACCACAGCTCCTATACATAACCCTCGGCTACTGCCGAGCGCTGCCGAGAGACTCCAGTCACTAATCCGATAGGAAAGCTAGCTCGTTGGGTAGAGTAACTCTTTTTCGCAGTAGGGACTCGATCGTCGGACATTTCCTCTTTCTTCCGCCTCTAGGCCTAGATCAAAATTGCTCATCTAACTCCTCAAAATCACCCTGAACCCAAGGAGCCAAATTGCTAGGAATGAGAATCATCCAACTCTCATGTAGTAAAAAGCTGGATTTCAACAGCAGTAAAACTCAATTTCAATATTTGAGAGAATGAGAGAATGGGGCTCACTGGAGTGTAAACATGGCAACCAGTTTTCTCATGATGGTCTCTCACATGCTTATACACAAACTTCTTGCCACAATCCTTATGGCCGCATACAAATGGCCTCACCTCAAGATGAACAGCCTTCACATGCTAACGTAAATTTGATTTCTGTCAACAAGAAAATAATAAGCTAATGTACACTCAGCGGGCACACGATAAATGAGCTCAAGCTTCAAAGTTCCAAACAATTATATTCCATGCCCAGCGAGAATCTACTTAGTAGGTGATAACATCTAAATGCTTCTGAATCGGCCAAATTTTTCTTCTCATGTGTGCGGAGATGCCATTGGATATTCTTCCTCAACTGCTTAGTACCACATATGTCGCAATTGACTAATTGGTGAGCTGACCGCATGTGCTCCTTCAGATAGTCAACATTGCTGAAGTATTTCATGCACTCACAACAGAAAGCCTCCACAATCTCTAGTTTGACTACAGCAGTTGAAATGACATTATTATCGAATAGCACGTTAAACAGCTCATAGATATCATTCGGCTTCACCGAGACACCTTCATAATTAAGTGACTCACCATGAGAGTCCTCATGCTTTTGCAACTTCGATCCAAACTTGAAAACCTTTCCACACCCAACCTCCGGACAAACATACTGCTTCAGACTCTTGCATTCACCAGACGTTGATGGTTCCTCATCATTGTGAATTTCATTCAAGTGCCTCTTCATGTTCCCTTGATATGCGAATGACTTATTGCAACCATCAACGGGATAGCTGAAAATCTTGCCTTTATGCTAAAGAAAGTGATGAGCCAAATGGTCTTTTCTCCTATAGCTGGTAGGGCAATCCTCTATAGAACACTTGAAAGGCCTCTGCAAATAAATTTAGCATATTGACACATAGATACAAAGCATACCAAATCTCTAGACATCAATAGAAGAAAAAAAACAAAAAACAAAAAAAAACAAACGATGCTTCAAACCTCAAAATAGAACATGCGTGACCGAGGCTGACTTGATGGATCTTCTCAGGTGGTCCCCCAACTTGATACTAGTCCAATCAAGATACAAGATTGCAGCCTCTTGCATTTTGGAGTTCTTTTCAGTGGGATCCAATGCTTCACGCCATTATCATATCATAATTAGATGAGCCAACATACTTTATCCTACAAGGTCTTGATTTCAGTATAGGCAAACTCGCAATAGGCAAAAAAAAAAAGTTTCAATTTTCAACCAAAATTAGAACTTTTTTATCTAAGAAATCCATCTTCGAAACCAGACAACACGAAAAGATTAATGCTTTCTCATAGGTGCTTGCATGTGATGATGCTTCACAAATTCACGGCATCACTATTCCACAGCCCAGAAAATTATGTGCATCCCCAACGATAATATCCGAATTGCCATTTCTGACACCTCATTAGAAGTTACAAATGTGAAAATTTTAAGAGCAAATACCGAGCATTGTACATCAAAACTATCTGTTCAACAAGACCGATGCGACTGTAATCTGAACCCTCCACTTTACAAACTGTACCTCACCGTAGACCACCTACATGACAGGTCTAATCAAGTGGAAACTTAACTAAAATTTTCAAAGAACTTGCTTTCAGATTGCATTATCAATAACAAAACAGAGCTCAATATACCTCGAGCGAATGGCCCTGCATATGCTGCCTCAAGTACGCGGGTTTCTTGAACGTGGCGCCGCATTCTTCGCAGGTATTATTAGCCTTCGCTCCCTCCTTCCCCTCAACCCTTTGAGCGATTGCCACTTCCACCTCATCCTGATAAAGACTGAACCGACACGAAAACCGCTTTACATCAGTTCCCCATCGCGGCGGACATTCAAACGCGAGCATATTGCTGATCGAACGAGTCAAATTGTAGCATCAGAACTCGCAGCCCAAAACGAACCGAAGAGAACTGACCTGGTGGTGCGATTGGATGTGAGAAGTGATGAGGGACTTCTTGAACCTGCAGATCCGGCAGCAATAAAGTAGTAACGCCACCAAATCGCAGAGACGCTTGGATCGGTGTTGTTTCTGGGCCTAGCTTGACTGTGTTCAAAGCTATGACCAGTTTGGGCCCAAATTAGGCCCGGCCCGATAAGCTTTCCAACGAACGAGATTAGATCTGCGAACATGAAGCTGCTTACTTCGCGATTGTTGCGAACATTATTAGATACGAGCATGAAGATGTATAGAGAGTTACCGTGAGGTTTCGTCACAGAGATTGCTGAGGTAGATTTTCGTGATGGAGATGGAGGTTGACGACGGTTCAGAAGCATGAGGTAAAGAGAAGCTCTAGCAGATGTGCATATAGTAAGTATTTATCTAAGATTTTTCTTTATATGCGGCGCGAAGACATTCTCATCTCTACAGACGAATTAAAGGTCTTGATTGCATGTCAGATGTGCATGAAGTACAACTTGAAGTGTTGAAGAGAAGAAGTGCTTGCATGAAGATTCTCAATTAGTTTTTCATCTTAAAATCACTCGGATGCTGCAACCTTATTATTTTGGCCTATTAACTTGGTGCAAATGTCTTGACATTTGATGCAGGCACTTACACCCCAAGACGCACACGCACCTAAACACCTACAGAAATGGCAGTGCACCTTATGTTGAGTTCCTTATTACCCCAAATTTTACAATACAAGCTCCTCTATCATATGCTCTAAGTCCAAAATTTAAGGAGCGCAATGGTGATGATAACACCTTTTTTGTAGTTCGCTGAAGGTATGTTGGCTTTTGTTGGGTTAGTATTGAAAAACATTCTGCTGCCTGTTGGTGTCATGATCGTCTGCTTCAATATTGCTGTAATCTCCTTTGGCTGCAAACACCATTTTGATAGAAAACCTTTTGATGATGACGTCTACAATGCTTATTTCAAAATGTCAATGCAAGTCAGAAGGGTATTGTTGCCTCTGGCTTTTGTCATTGAGCAACCAAACTTGCCTCCATCCTCCATTGCGATTAGCAATTGCGGATGTCGGAGAAAGACCTGATGAAACCACAAAAGGGAAATTTACATGCTTCCTCTTGTAGGCACCCACAATTAGACGGCTTCACCTCCATGTTATCAGCCAAGATTTTGATTCAGTTCATCTCATTTGACACTGTCACAAACCCAAATTCGAATGCGGAAACACCCAAGCCCGGTCTCTACCAAAATTACTCTAAACCCATAGTAAGCTTATAATGATTCCTTATTCCCTTTTTTCTCTCTCTTTATTCTGGTTTTTTTTATTTACTGATATTTGTCCCTCTCGCCCTTTTCCTCTTCAAAGATCGAGGACACCAGATTATACTTAAGAACGACATGAGTTTCAAAGCCACGATTCGTGATCAAGACACCCAGACTCCAAGCTGCACATAGACAGACTTAGCCATCAACCCCTTGTATTCTTAACCAAATGACTCTGATCGGTCACCATCTCCAGCCACCGCCATTAACTGTCATAATCCACCGTGACTCATACATGGACTCACAAGGGAACGAGTGTGGAAGAGTAACACGATAGAAGCCTTCATCAAGAATATCACCAGAAATGAAGGTTGAGAACAATAACTCCAGATCACATACTCATTGCGGACTACCATGGAAATCACCGGCAACGTAGCACAGATCAAAGAATTATAATGATTCAGAAATGTATTCAGCCATTGTGAAAACATTACAACTCATGCTTAAATGACTTGAAAATCAATTAATATCACTTTATCTATGTCAGCATACTTTTGGATTCAGAATTTGACGAAACTAATTATCCGCATTGAAACCTCATAGACATTTCGTCGAGCACATTGCAGTCCATCCATTAAGGAGCAGATTTTTGACAACATCGTATTTGAGACCATATCGCAAACGAAATTAACATGTGAAGTTCGAAATCAAATACACGACTCTAACATGACCGATCCTGATTAAAGCAAAACGAGCTTTACATTCGCTTCACCTCCGCCAGAATCATAGCATGATGGAGAATCGGAGATTACCTTGTCAATGAAGCCAAGGTAAGTCATGGTACGCAGTCCAATTAACTATTGGGAGCTCTCACGATCGTCGTCGGCTAAAATGAAGACCGGTGGAAGAGCTTGAAAGCGAGTTTTGGCCACTTCAATCTTCATGGCCGCGAAACAAAGTGGAACAGGGGCTTCTCCGGAGGCGGCAGTCCGACGATGGCTCCACCGTCGACGATCGGCAACTGGTGATGAAGGTGAAAACGATGGAAAGAGAGTCTTTGGAAATCGAAAATGGGAATTTTTGGAAATCGAGGACTGAAGTTTTATGGGTCGAGTGAGCCCACGCGTTGATCGAAGTCTTATGGGTCAAATTCACGAGCAAACGGGTTTGGGTCTGGATCAAGCTATCGGGCCAAATTTGAATTCAATGGCCGAATGGGCTTCAAATATTATCTTTCTCTTCTTCTTTCTCTCATTCTTTTTATTATTTATTAATTATATTTTCCAATTTTCCGATTTATATATCCAATACATGCATATACGATTTTGTGGACAAAAAATTCCGATGTCAACATCACTTGAGTGTCATAAATTATTTTCAGATCACTTAAGTGTTATATAACTTTTAATCGATTAATTAAGTTCTATAACGTCTTTTTTCCAATCATTTGAGTGTTATATACCTTTTCAATCGATCACTCGGGTGTCTTAATTTTTTGAAAAGTTTCATCACAAGTGCTTTACCACGTTAGGTTTTTAGCACTTATATAAATGTTTTTAAAAAATTGATGGCACTAAGTGATCAATTGAAAATTATGGTGGTCAAATGATTTTTTTTTTTAAGTTATGATACTCAAGTTATTGAAAAAAAGAAGAAGTTATGACCCTCAAATGAGTGCCGTACGAAAATTATGACACTTGTGTTGTCCTTATCCAATAGTAAATCACTATCTTTGTTGCAAAATAAAGTCAATATACATGAGCAATGGGTAGGAGGTTGCACAATATATTATTAAATTAGCGCAATATATTTAAGAATCAGTGTGCAAGCAATCTATTGTTGGAAAGTGCACTCGATGATGATTGTTTTGGTGCCTCAAACTTAGTCATTTGAGTTCATATGGACCTCAAAACAAGCAAGAGAAGTTGCCAAATCTGCCATGTTTGATTAGAGAATTCACGAACTGTTCGTGCAGAGGAGTCCAATCCCGGCGCACCACATCTAACATACCAAGAGTTATTTAAGAAGGACTTGATTAAGAATTGGGTAGAGTTAGAGGAGTTGATTCAAAAATAAAAATAAAAATTGAAGGATCCAATTGCACAAGCAACAGAAGTGTAAATACTCTAGATGCGGATCAATAAACAGAACGTCTTTTCAAAAGTGATGGAGAATATGAAGAGAAGAACAAAGGAAAATACTTCATTTTGAGTTTAATAACTGAACCTTAGCTGAAATCTTCACGGACGTTAGTGGTTGAACAGCACTTTATCCCAGAAACGATAATAAGCAAACCTCCAAGATTTGATCAATGCTAACGGACCACAAAATATCCAGAAGCCAACCACAAATCCAAGTGATATGCCCATGTAAAACCACTTCTCGCTATCATCATTGTCACCATGGTCATCTGTGTCGCTTTGAGTTGGAACACAACCTGCTTCTTCCACCCCGTTTGTGGCAATTGACCGAGTTTTCTCGAGCGGATTCTTGCACGATTGGTTTCCTCCGAAAGGACTTGAGCAATTTGTTCCCAGCTGGAATCCACACAATCCGGCATTGCCTTCAAAGGAACTCGCTGAAAAGGTGAGAAATTGTTTGACTGTCGGGATCCTTCCTTCTAGCTTATTGTATGAGAGGTTCAGGAAGGAAAGAAAAGTAAGATCTGAAAGCCGTGGGGGAATCGTCCCATTGAGATCGTTCCATGAAAGGTCCAAGGACTCAAGCTGTTGCAAGTGTCCTAAGGATGAAGGAAGTGGCCCTGAGAATGCGTTGTTTGATAAGTTGAGGAAATGAAGCCCTTTGAGAGCCCCCACAGTATCAGGTATTGGACCTTCGAAATTGTTGCGTGAGAAGTCGATTGAAGTGAAAATAATCAAGATCTTCACCAGCTCCACTTTCAGACCTTTGACGGTGACGGTTATTGTGTCTTGATATTGGAGTCCAGCGGAGTGAAGGAATGGATATTGGATACGATTGATGTCTACATTAGCCTTCATAGCCTCCCAAGTTGTGAGGTATTGAGGAGGCAGAGTGCCACTGAAATTGTTGGAAGATATGTCTACAATTTGAAGCATCTGCCAAGTGTTGGGACTATGCTGACATCCAATTTCCCCGTGCAATTTATTGGATCGTAAAACAAGGACACGGAGACTTGATATAGCTTGAAAATGGCATGGAAATGTCCCTTCTATTTGATTATCCCCAATGTTCACGATCTCCAACCTCGTGCAATTTGCCAACGACAACGGAATCTGCCCCTGCAACAAATTCTCGCTGATATCGAATGTCCTTAGATTGCGTGTCGCCAGGATGTTTTGTGGAATATTGCCACTCAACTGGTTATTTCGCAGATTCAATACAAAGGGTAACAACATCATTAAACAATCAGGAATAGTTCCTTTCAAATGGTTATGCGATAAGTCAAGCACTCCAACATTATCAACTTTACAAATTGACTTTGGGATGGACCCATGGAAGTTGTTCTTTGAAAGGGAGAAGAAAGACGTGGCTGATGATAGGTGGTCGCCGATATTATCCGGGATAATAGAAGTGATGTTGTTACTTGATAAATCCAAGTACTGAGCTTCTGGCGGCAGGGGTGGCATATTTCCTTGGAGCATGTTTGAATGGAGGTCCACGATAGACAGAGCAAAAGTAACATTGTGTGTAGCTGTTTCCAACTCTTCAAAGAAATTAGTGGAAAGATTGAGAAGTTGAAGTTGTTCCAGTGTCCATATCCATCTCGGTATCTCCCCTTGTAGATGATTATGGGAGAGGTCGAGGGCGACCAATTTGGACTGGTTAGCCAAAAATTGAGGCAATATCCGCAATTGGCAAGAAGCCAAGAATAATGAAGAAATTCAGGGAAAGAGGATGCAGCAGCAGAAGCAGGCGCCATAGCGTCAATGGACAAGCCATTGTACGATAGATCAAGATCAGTTAAATTTCCTAATCCCTGAAGCACGTCTATATTCATCGAGCCACTGAAATTATTGGAAGAAAGCAAGAGGTACTGAAGTTGTTGCAATTTGAATATGGATGCTGGTATTGACCCTTGTAACTGGTTGCTTTCCAAATCAAGCGTGAACAATTGATCCAAAGAGACATTCGGATGTATGATAAGCTGACCATTAAATCTATTGCGTGAAAGGGATATCATCATAAGTCAGGGAAGTGTAAACAGAGCTGGGGGAATGTCACCTTCCAATGAATTGCCTTCCAGGTATAGAATTTCAAGATTCAAAAGGTCTTCCCAGCCAACGGAGGTGATACGACCCGTTAAAGCATTATAAGATAAATTTATTTCAATCAGATTTCTGGATGCACCAAGTGGCGGAACTGAACCAGTAAGACTATTATAAGACAAGTCCAAATAAGTCAGCTCCGATAGGTTCTTCATCGAGCTCGGGATCGACCCACTCAAAGTGCAATTGTCAGGTTTAACCTCGACAATTTTCTTAGATTACCGATTGAATCGGGAATCCTCCCTAAGATTTTTGTATTAGAAATGAACAAAGTCTCAAGAGAACTATCCTCTGGAAAATCGGGCAAAGAACCCTGAAGAAGTTAGTTGAATGATAGGTCAAGGGTCTGAAGTGTTTGTACCGGAAAGACCTTTTGAGGAAATTCTCCCTGCAGGCCACAATCACTTAGGCTCAGTGTTTTCAAGCTGGAGAAATTTGCTAAGAAACTAGGAACTGTGGTGGACAAGTTGTTGCCATCGAGTTGAATGACCGACAGATTAGCAAGACTCATAAGAGAAGCGTCAATAGGACCAGACAGAGAACAGTAAGACATGCTTAGCACCTCAAGTTTTGGAACTGAAGAAGACAACACGTTGCACCACTCACTTCCCTCAGCAGACACATCAACCTCATCAAGGTACAGCTCCCTCAACTCCCCCAAATCCCCGATCAGCGACCTCAAAGAGGGCTTTTCAAGTTCCAAATCAAAAGAGCAAGTGAGATCAAGAGTACGTAGCTTCCTCAGGCGAGATAGCTCAGCAGGAATCTGCCCGGTGAATCCAGCGAAGGACAAGTTGAGATGTTCCAAGCGGCTGAGATTCGCGAGGCCCGACGGAATTGCCGTGGATTTGAAGTCGTTGAAAGCCAAGTTCAGGCTTCGAAGGAACTCAAGCTTGAAAGAGACTTGACGAACCGTCGATTCCGCTAGAGATCGACTCGTGCTCAAATCGAGTCCCACAACAAGGCCGTCCTCGCACGTCACACCGCTCCATGAATCGGCACTTCGGTCCCACTGTACTAGCTTGGAAGACTCGGAGGCGTCGAAGATGAGGCTGTTTCTCAGCTCGAGCAAGAGTGATCTCTGGTCGATGCCGAGACACTGGGCTGAAGCTGAAGCCTTAGCTACGTCAGAGAAGATGGAGATCGTGAATATAGCAAGAAGAAGCCATGAAATGATCGAGCCGTTCATTGGAAGAGGTGTAAGAAGGGCGTGGGAAGAGGGAGCAGGGAAGAGGGAATCAACCGAAAAGAAGAGGACACTTGGGAGTGGAGGAGTCGTCCTACTTTAAGTGCATTCTAGGGTCAATTTTGGGAAATCATTAGTCGCCAAATTTGACTTATAACACTTTCAAAAATTCCTAGTAAAAATCGGCGACATTGCGCAACAAAGTGACATTCTTTTTTATCCTAATTTTCCAATCGAAACAAAAAACCATATTTATATTTTCTAGGAGTCAAGGAAAAATAAAAGAATTTTGCCTAAGATATTGAAATTAGAACTTGACATCCCTTGAAAATGCTTTTGGCTCACCTTATTTAAGATCATAAAACCAATGACATCATGTGAATGTTGTCTTTGTACGTGAACATTAACCATGCAGAGATAGGTTAAAAGCAAACAACATAGATATTATATCCAACTATTCTATTAAATATGTAGATTCAAGGAGATAAATAAAATGATTTACTTATATTTGAGTTTTATTTGTAAAATTTTATAAGACCGTGAAAGAAGCCAAAAAAAAAAAAAGTCTAGAATCATTTCAACTTTAGGATTTCACCTTTCATATACAATTTCATAAGAAAAAAATTGTTAAGTTTTAAATTTCACTGATAAATTATGGTAATTAAGGGAATAGTTGGTAGATGATTTCTCTTATATTAAACTGAAAGGAAGAAAAAGGAAGAAAATGGAAAAAAGGCAAAAGTAAGACGATGAAAAATGGGCGTTATCTTTACTTCGAGTGGTATAAAGAGTAGTACAAAGGAAAATAAAAAGAGGAAAAAATCCACAAAGGTTTTAAATTAAAAGAAAGAAAAGAAAAAGCGAACTAGTGTAGATGCAGGGGATTGATCCATCGTGCACGTCGGACGATTACCATGACCCACTTGGACCCGGCCAACGGATAATTACCATACTTCACTCCCTTCATGCAACTTTTGCTATATTTAATAGAAATGCGTGTTGGTTGGCTAAAGGGGCAATCGACGCATGGCACATCCTGATAGTCGCTTCGAAGTTTTTCTTTTGGTTTGCATATTGATACATTTGAAGGTTTTCTTCCTTCTTTTTTGCTTCATAGTGAGTTTTCCTATGCTAAGAGTGGCTTGATAGAGATTTTTTAGGCTTTTAATTTTTTCTTTTTGGATTGAGCAGAGTTAGCTTCCAATAAGACTCGAAATCAATACCATAAAAAGAGGAGCAACTTGCAATCTAAAACAACACCCGATTGTTAGATTTTAAATGTAATTAAATTGTCAAAATCTTATTTTAATTGAAAGAGATCCCATTGAGTAATTCATAAATAAAAAATCAACCCTCCAATGAGCACCGCATTGCTCTAGCTAATGAAAAGTTCTGTCTTCTCTTTTGGTCCAAGATTTTGACAAGATAACAAGAAAACTAGTTATCATAGCATTGACGAGCGCTAAAGAAACATTATAAAGTTGAAATCTCTTTTTTAGACAAACTTGATGAAACCGAATGGAAATCCAACTTAAATTGTGGCACGTTAAACTAAGTCACCCCATGGTACTCAACTTTGGCTACTTGATGAAAAAGTGTTCGACTCGAGTGCTCACAGCTGCCTAGACACTTGGTAGTGACTTTGCTTGTCGATGACACTCACAATTGGAAAAAAAATAAAAAATAAAAAACTTAACACGTCTATGGTACGTAAGTGTTGTAGATTGGAGCATTAATGGCACCGTAGAAAGCTCTGTTTTGTGTTTTCTTCATTCGCAATTGAAAAAGAAAAAAAAAAAATGAAAAAGAAACTAAGACCAAAACCAACAAATCAAATAATTTGATTTTAATGAAGTAGTGGAACCAATGACCACGATAAAGAAGGATGCACGAAGGAGTGAAGCTAGAGAAAAAAGAAGCTTGACTTTTAGTTGACTTCACCACCACAATGATATTTGTCACATGGCTGATGAGGCCTTAGAGAAACGACAACTTCCTCTGGCGACGAGGGAGAGATCATCGACTTGCAAGATAGAGCTACTCTTAAAGACCACGTGATCATATTTTTTGACTATGACAAGCATATGCCTATGGGGCACTTTTAAAGATGAAGACTTCTTGTGGTTGCTCTTGAAGATGAAAATACTCAAACGTCACATCTTTACTTAATAAATTATCTTTATAATGTGTTACAATCAATGGGTATATATACCCGAACAATATATACAGGAAAGGAAGTAATCTAATGTAACAAGCAAATTAGTTATCTTAATCTAACAAGGAAATTCTAGGAGATAATTAAATGTCAAAGCAATATCCCTAACATCTAATAATGTCTTTAATAAAATCTTTTGAAAAGAAATTCTCTAATATTCATAAATAAATAGCCCGTAAAGATGACGACGTGTGAGAGAGGCATCCAGAAAATTTCGTGCGAAATGGGCAATTTCAAGAACAGAGAAATGCAGGGGAGGAGGAAAATAGGGGATGCATCGTCTTGGAAATAGGGAGCAGTCAAAGTAAACGTCTGCTGGTGGGGACGATTCTGTCTAGTATTAACGTAAGTTGTGCGACTGCTGATATTTCTTACTCTGTGGATTCATGAGTATAGGGATTAGAAGCAGAAACGAGTTTATGTCTGTTGGCTTTTCTTTATTCGTTTGCGGATTTCTTGGTGTCAATTTATGTTATGCTGACCGGACCAAGAAAAATCAAACTTCAATGGAGAGGATATGACCAGCTTAGCGAATTGGTATATAAGCTATGTTTAGTGATGAAAATAGAGATAGTTAAATGGTGCCCATATCCAAAGGGTGGTTTAGTAGTAGGGATCGAGATATTGTGCTTCTAGAAGCATTAGATTTTATGTGTGGTCCATTCTTGTCACAGCCACTAAAGGCAAGATTGAATCGGAGATGGAATTGGTTATAATGTGAATGGGCCCATTTTTTTTGATTGGAGATAGTTGACAGACAAAAGATTGCTGAAAATATCACAAGGTCCAACTTCAAGCCCATGAATTAAGCTCCATTCGAACGTAAAGAATGTTCTTAGAGCTAGGAAGACTGCACCTTTAGTCCAGTTTGACGGGCTCACGCATGAAGAATCTTTATTAAATCCGAACGTGAAGAATGTTTCTGATTGAAGGACTTTCTGACAATAGAAATTATGGAAAGGATAGACAATTGAACTTACTTCAATAATGCATCACAACCAAAGTGCACGCATTAGCTTTTAGTTGACTTTGACTAGAGAATGCAACAATGTCATTTCAATGGAGCTCCCAGATTCAATGTTCTATAATATTCCATTGATGGATAAAATGGAATTTTTCCTGTGGAAGGTAATTAAGTAACATCGACAATAAATTCTAAATAGTGATGATGCTATGTAAAAGTGGTCAATAGCTAGTTATTTCGGTTAGCCATTTGAAATTAACAATGAAATAGCAATTTTATCATTGTCAAACTCAACTATATATTATCACTTGTTTTTAGATTTTACAAATGGACGCGTAAGTAAATGTTACAAATGAAGTAACAATTTTAATGTTCTTAGAGCTAGGAAAATTGCACCTTTAGTCTAGTTTGGTGGGCACACGCATGAACAATCTTTATTTTATCTGAACGTAAAGAATGTTTCTGATTGAAGGACTTTCCGATAATAGACGACTATAGAAAGGAAAGACAATTAAACTTACTCTAATAATGCACCACAACCAAAGTACACGCATTAGCTTTCAGTTGACTTTGACTTGAGAATGCAACCTTGTAGCTTCAGTGGAGCTCCCTAGTTCGGTATTCTATAAAATTCCGTTGATGAATTAAATGGAATTTTTTCTGTGAAAGGTAATCACGTAACGTCAATAATAAATTTAAAATACTGACAAAGATATATAAAAAGTGATTGATAGCTAGTTAATTCGGTTAGCAATTTGAAATTAGCGATGAAACGACAATATTATCATTGACAAATTCAAGTGTATATTACCACTTGTTTTTAGATTTTACAAATGGATGTGCAAGTAAATGTTACCAATGAAGTAACAGTTTTATTATCCACAAATATGATAGTAGACTAACACTTATTTTTATATTTTACACGTGAATGTATTACTATTTATAAGTTACCGATGAAATAACAATCTTACTATCTACAAACCCAATGATAGAAAACCATTTATCATGTTGTGATTAAGTTTTGAGTAGTAAATGTATAACTAGAACATTTACCGTTATAAGTCACTAATATTGCGGTAAACTATCGTCGTATCATTAACTTCTTAATCCCCATGCACCACTGTCTTAACTTGACTTGACTTATGAATGCAAATTCATCATTCCCCGCTTTCTACAACACAAGTTCCCTTCGAGAGAGTAGATATTCATATCTCCCATTTTATATCTGCAAGATGTATTGTAATCAGGACTCAATTTTTTCTGTTTAATTTCACTATTGGGAAAATAAGGAAATCAAAGATGGAGCTCTCGGACTCGGTTTTCCTGTTAGATTTGGACTGATCTTCGCAAATTAAGGAAAATGAAGACATCAGTCCAAGGAGATCACCAGGAAAACAAAGGTGATCCGCGTTTCTTGGTCATTACATTTGCATTCCCACACGTATGTCAGTTTTTTCTCCTTTCGAACAAAGGTCGAGCCCTTATTGTGCCCATCAAATTTACGATTGATTGTCGAATAGTTTCTCTAATTATCCTGTCTCATGATTTAGAGCTAATCTCATGTACGTTTCGGCCTTTGAAATATATAAGCAACATGTTGGGATTTCGAGCAGCGGTGCACTACTACTGTTACCATTCTGAGCTCGCCTCCACTAACGCAATCCTCATGAGGTTGCGAGATTCTTCAATGATCTCCCTAAGGATGGGTTCGATATTGGCTCGAGCTACATGACCGAGTAATTTAGGCAAGTGGCCGTATACCACTAGAACAATTGGCACATCAAATGGACGGAATCGGGCGCGAGTACTTTGGCAACCCTTGGTCCAGCTACTACTACTTACGTTCTCTTTGTTTTTACCGTCATTAAAGCCTTCTTTGCCGCTTACATATTTTATCATTCCAAGAATTAACCAACCTCAACAACTCAGTTTCCAAAACATAATTAGAAAAATCTTCTTAGACCAATAAAATTTGTAACATGCTCAGTTTCATTTTTTGATATCACTTCAGCCGCTATTCGTAATTGGCTAGATTGCTTAAAACTTTGCATTTTCTTTGCTGTGCTGCCACATGGAACTAGTCCATGACAGACAAAGAGCATCATATTAACTCTGGGATTTGATATTTTTAGAAAACTTACAAAATGTCATTGCAGCCAATTGAAATTAGCAAATCATATTTTTCACACAACATGATAATTGACTTGAAAGCGGCAATAATCACTAGTCAAACCAATGATACAGTGAACCAATCAACCAGGTCCAACTTTAAGCCCCTGAATTGGGTTGGAATTCGAAAACCTTTTAAGATTGAAATTTTCAAACCCAAAATTTCTATGCACCTTCTAAGAGTAGGAGCTGGGAAGATGACAGGTCCAATTTGGTGGGCACATATGTAAAGAATCTTTATTTTGTCTTGAGTTGAAGAACTTTTCTGATTGAAGGACTTTCTGACAATAGACAATAATGGAGAGGAAAAACAATTGCACTTGGAAAAACAATTGCACTTATTCCAATAAAGCATGACGACCAAACTACACGCAATAGCTTTCAGTTGACTTCACTAGAGAATACAAAATTGTTGTCTAAGTGAGGTCCCCGATTCGGTGATTTATTAAATTCCATTCACTAATAGAACGGGCACATGTGTAAAGAATTTTTATTTTATCCAAACGTAAAGAATGTTTCTAATTGACGGGCTTTCTAACAGTAGACAATTATGAAAAGGAAAGGCAACTGAACTTACTCCAATAAAACATAACGACCAAACTTCACGCAATAGCTAGAGAATGCTAAATTGTCGTTTAAGTGAGCTCCCTAATTCATCATTTATAAAATGCAATCAATCAGGTCCAACTTCAAGCCCATGGACTGAGTAGGAATTTGAAAACCTTTCGGAATTGGAATTTTCAAATCGAAAATTTCCATGCGCCCTTTGAGAAAAGGCTGGGAAAGCCTTTGGTCCAGTTTGGTGGCGGGTACACGGCGGGTGCACACCTTCTTAGAAAATTATGGAGAGGAAAAACATTGAACTTACTAACTACAATCAAGCATAACGGATAGTGGTTTTCAGTTGACTCGACTAGGAATGCAAAATTGTCCTTGTAGTGGAGCTCCTAAATCCGGTGATTTATAAAATTCTGTTGACAAGTAAAACAGAAAATTTTCCATGGACTGTAATTATGTAATGGTGATAATAAATTCAAAATACCGATGATAAGTAAAAAGCTATAAATAATTTATTGATTAGCTCATTTGTAATTAGCGATGGAATGACAATTTTACCATTGACAAACTCAATATTATATTTCCACTTTCTTTTTAGATTTTACAAATGGACTCGTAAGCATATGTTGCCAATGAAATAACAATTTTATCGTCCCCAAATCTAATAGTTGATTGACACTAACTTTTATATTTTACAAGTGGGTGCATAATTGTTAAGTCACCAATTAAATAACAATCTTACAATCCACAAACTCAATATTAGAAAACCATTTACCGTGATGAGATTTAGTTTTAAGTGGTAAATATATAACTAGAACATTGACAATTATAATTCACTAATATTGTTGCAAATATCATCAATATACACCGTTATTTGAAATTTCATGAATGGTATTACAAATTTACTATTGAAAGGAAAATTATTCTATTTGGGCTAGACGTAAGGTTAAACACTTGTTTGTGATTATAAATGACTCATCATCGTCAAGAAACAAGAAAACAGCCGCCCTTCCCTTGTCCCGATGTAGCAAGTATCCTCTTAGAGGGGTAGTCGCAAGCTCGAAAAACAAAGGGAAGATTTTAAAGTTGCATTTGTTCCATAGAAAACACAAAATTTAGAATACATTTTTTCGAGAAATAATCTTTTGTGTTGCTTACAAAAATAAATGAATAAAATATATTTCCATCACAAACGAAAATAGTTAGGCATAACTTGCTATCGATCATAAAAATATTTTCTGTTGATTAACTTTTCTAACTGATATAACCAATAATTTTTCAAAAATTCATTTCAAATCTCGAATTTATCTTAAAACAAATGCATCTTGAATTTCAAATAATACTACAGGCTCCAACGCCATTTTCCTTTTGTGCTACTTTACGGGGCATTGTTTGTGATAGTCATGTTGCAATTTTCTCTTGTTTTCTAGGCTACAGAGAGGAAAAAGTTTTTGGACACCATCGCAACGCTCGTGAGTGCAGTTGAAACTTGGCTGAAATCGCTTTTAATCGTCACCGACAAGCCCATCCCCCTCGTTGCACACACGCACTCTCTCTCAGTCGAGGTATTGCTCACGGCCGTGAGAACTCCTGTGGCACGAGCCTGAAGCTTAAGGTGGCTGCGCAGCCCTTTGGGATAGAGCTCACATCCATTGAAGCTCTGCTCGAACTGCTCATGGGCATCCATGGCTGCAGCCATAGGACCCAATCTAGTCCACTAGTTGGGGTTGTCCAACCTCGATCTGGACCAGATTCTAGGCAGTAGCCAATAGCCATCACTGGGCCCATGATTGGGGTTTGGGTGATGCTCACGAACGACTCTTCAAGAGACGATCTTAGGCAATGATCTCGTAGACAATGATCTGAGGAAGATGATTCTATAATTCAACCATTTTCAATATTTTCTTTGGTACTTAATAGTCTTTTCATCCCTTAAAACTCTGGTTTACTTTCCAACATATTTTGGCCAAAAACATTTTAGTTTTTAATTTGTTATTATTTTATTAATTTTAAGAACAAATTAAAGCGCCAGCATCATCCGAAAAAGATAATGACGGTCACTTTCGTCCCTCGAGTAACTCCGTCATATTTTCGGAACATTTGGTGAGGCATTTTTATCCCTCGAAATGTGTGCATGATATTTCTAGGTGATTTGGCCTGACATTTAAATTAGAAGAAATTTTACATACTTAAGAGAAATGATTTTATAGACAAATATTAATTTTGTTTTAAGCATTACCAAAGGGGATAGTAGAAATCCAACTTCCAAGCCTTCAACAATCTCGAAAAGGAAAATACTGACCAGGACTTCTCGACTGTTCAACGATAAAAAGTGATTGATCAGAATGAAACCAGTGGATTCTCAGTTGAATTTTACCATATTGCACTATGGACAGCTGACAATAGCTCATCACAAGCATCTTTCGCTAAGTATAATTCGCTCTCTTATCTTCATATACAAAACAATAGCAAACTCTATCAACTACAAAAACAAGTGACACGAGGATGATGAGTGAACTCGTCACCCTTGCTTGGCCCTATGAGGCAAAAAACCACAGCTACTATACATTATCCTCGGCCGCTGCCGAGCGCCCCTGAGACACTCCAGCCACTAATCCGAAAGGAAATCTAGCTCATTGGGTAGAGTAACTCTTTTTCGCAGTAGGGACTCAATCGTCGGACATTTCCTCTTTCTCCCACCTCTGGGCCTAGATCGAAATTGCTCATCTAACTCCTCAAAATCACCCTGAAGCCAAGGAGCCAAATTGATAGGTATTAGGATCATCCAAACCTCATGTAGTAAAAAGCTGGATTTCAAAAGAGCAGTAAAATTGAATTTCAGTATTTGAGAGAATGAGAGGATGGGGCTCACCGGAGTGTAAACATGGCAACCAGTTTTCTCATGATGGTCTCTCACGTGCTTATACGCAAACTTCTTGCCACAATCCTTATGGCCGCATACAAATGGCCTCACCTCAAGATGAACAGCCTTCACATGTTGACGTAAATTTGATTTCTATCAACATGAAAAAACATCAGCTAATGTACACTCACCAGCCACCAGATAAGTGACCTCAAGTTTCAAAGTTCCAAACAATTATATTCCATGGCCAGCCAGATTCTACTTAGTATGTTACTGCATCTTATTGTTGAAAAAATGCAGAGACAACCCTCAACATCACATCTGAATGCTTCTGAATCAGCCGAATTTTTCTTCTCATGCATGCGGAGATGCCGTTGGATATTCTTCCTCAACTGCTTAGTCCCACATATGTCGCAATTGACTAATTGGTGAGCTGACCGCATGTGCTCCTTCAGATAGTCAACATTGCTGAAGTATTTCATGCACTCACAACAGAAAGCCTCCACAGTCTCCAGTTTGACTGCAGCAGTTGAAATGGCGTTATTATTGAATGGCACGTTAAACAGCTCATAGATATAATTCGGCTTCACCAAGAAACCTTCATTATTAAGTGACTTACCATGAGAATCCTCATGCTTTCGCAACTTTGATGCAAACTTGAAAACCTTCCCACACCCAACCTCCGGACAAACATGCTGCTTCAGACTCTTATGTTCACCAGACGTCGATGGTTCCTCATCATTGTGAATTTCATTCAAGTGCCTCTTCATGTTCCCTTGATATGCAAATGACTTATCGCAACCATCAACAGGACAGCTGAAAATCTTGCCTTTATGCTGAAGAAAGTGACGAGCCAAATGGTCTTTTCTCCTATAGCTGGCAGGGCAATCCTCTATAGAACACTTGAAAGGCCTCTGCAAATGAATTTAGCATATTGACACATAGATACAGAGCATACCAAGTCTCTAGACATCAATAGAAGAAAAAAAAAACAAACGATGCTTCAAACCTCAAAATAGAACATGCGTGACCGAGGCTGACTTGATGGATCTTCTCAGGTGGTCCCCCAACCTGATACTAGTCCAATCAAGATACAAGATTGCAGCCTCTTGCATTTTGGAGTTCTTTTTGGTGGGATCCAATGCTTCACGCCATTATCATATCATAATCAGATGAGCCAACATACTTTATCCTGCAAGGTCTTGATTTCAGTATAGGAAAACTCGCAGTAGACAAATGAAAAAGAACAAAACAGCTTCAATTTTCAACCAAAATTATAACTTTTTTATCTTAGAAATCTATCTTTGAAACCAGACCACACGCACAAAAGGATTAATGCTTTCTCATGGGTGCTTCCATGTGATGATGCTTCACAAATTCACGGCATCACCATTCCACAGCCCCTAAAATTATGTGCATCCCCAACAATAATATCCGAATTGCCATTTCTGACACCTCATAGAAGTTACAAATGTGAAAATTTTAAGAGCAAAGACCGAGCATTGTACATCAAAACTGTCCGTTCAACAAGACCGGTGCGACTGTAATCTGAACCCTCCACTTTACAAACTGTACCTCGCCGTAGACCACCTCCATGACAGGCGTAATCTAATCGAAACTTGACTAAAATTTTCAAAGAACTTGCTTTCATGTTTCATCATCAATAACAAAACAGAAAACTCAATATACCTCGAGCGAATGGCCCTGCATATGCTGCCTCAAGTACGCGGGTTTCTTAAACGTGGCGCCGCATTCTTCGCAGGTATTATTAGCTTTCGCTCCCTCCTTCCACTCGACCCCTTGAGCCATTGCCGCTTCCACCTCATCCTGACAAAGACCAGACAAACACGAAAACATTCAAACGCGAGCAAAATTCGCAACCGCAAAACCAGCGATTGCCGATCGAACTAGTCAAATCGTAGCACCAGAACTCGCGGTTCGAAACGAACCGAGCCGCTTACGAAGCATCGGAAGGCGACGAAGCGAGGAGAACTGACCTGGTGGTGCGACTGGATGTGAGAAGTGATGAGGGACTTCTTGGACCTGCAGATCCCGCAGTACTCGCAGTAGTAACGCCTTATGTCCCTGAACACGGGCCCTGCTTTCTCGCAGCTCTCTTCTTCCCCCATCGCTCTCGCGCCCGCTCCCGCCGATGTTGCAGAGCGGAGCTCAAACCCTAACAGTTGGAGGAGATGACGCTCGACTCGTCGTCTCTAGGGTTTGCGAAGGAACCAACCGACAAATATATATGGATCGGTGTCGTTCTGGGCCCGTGATCGGCTTGGGCCCAAATTTACCCCGGCCCAATAAACTCCCAACGGTACCAAATTAGATCCGCGAACGGGAAGGGGCTTGACTTCGCGATCGTTGCCTACGTCCAATCCCAATCTAAGAGTGAGCATATCAGATGGATTGAATCGAGAACCGTTCAAATCGAATCGGATCATCCGGAGCGAATTGAATTGGCTGATTTGATCCAGTTCTCACAATTAAGGGTGTGCAAAAGAACTGAAATCTGCCCGGATCGCCCGAAACCGGATCAGTTTCGTCCGGAACCGGTGGTTCCTAAGAGAACCGGTTCAGTTCCCGGTTCCAATTTATGGGAACCGGTGGATACTGGTATGGTTTCTGGTTCCATGGACAGATCCACACATCCGGACCGAGCCGGTTATATTATAATAATATATATTAATTTTTAATATTAAAAAAATTCGAAAATAACAAATCTAAAATTTAAGGCTACAATCAACGTCTTGTCTCAATTCACTACTCTCCTACTCCATCTCGTCTCTCTTAGTTCAAAATCTCCCCGAACTCCCTCTTCCTCTCCAATTCACCTCAAGATCTACTCATCTCCTTTCAAGTCCTCAAAACATTGAGTTGATTCTCTTTTCCCCCTCGAACTTGAACTCTCTCCACATCATCGCCATCCTCGTTGCCACCTCCGCATTCATTATCACTATCGTCCTCTTTATTGTTAGGCTCGTCCCGCTTCTACCTCCCCTCTTCTGCCTCCCCCTCCTCAAGCCTCCCCCCATCGTCCCCATTTTCGAGGACAAGACCGAACTCCAAGTCTAAGAATGGCTCATTGTTCCCCATTGTCCTTCTCATTGTCAATCTCGAGGGAGGAGTGGGAGACGGCGGAGGCGATGGCAAAAATGGTGGTGGTGGTGGTGGGGACGCAAGCAACACAAGGGTCGCGAACCGTTGTTGCTGCAACACTAGTACTTAAGGAGAATAAAGCTACCATGATTAGAAGAGCCAAAATAAGTAGATGTGGGGAGGGCGAAAATGGGAAGGTGCGAAGGTTGGACCGGTTCTATGGATCCACCCAGGAATCGGACCGACCAGGTCGATTCCCAGGTAGATCTATACAACTAGTGGGCAATTCCCGATTTCAATTTTTTTGAAATTGGTTCTTAATGGGAGGTTCTCGATTCTAAATCGGAAACCGCCCACCCGGACCATGCACATCCTACTCACAATGATAATTTTTTATCTAAGTCTCAATTTCGATGGGAAGCTAAACCGGTAGATCGGATCGATTCTTAATTTATAAATTTATATTTTATTTCTCAAAAAAATAATAAATTTTAAAATAGTAATAATTTTAATATTTAAAAAAAAATGATTAAATAATCGGTCCTATTAAATTGGACCGGATCAGACCGCAATCTAGTCCGGTCTAAAAATTGGGAACCGATTCTCTCAGTCCGGTCCGGTTTCACCCCAGTTCAATCCGAGAATGAAGAAGTACACAGGGCGACCGTGAGGTTTTCGTTGCAGAGATTGCCGAGGGAGGCTTTCGCGACGGAGATGGAGGTTGACGACGGTTCTGAAGCACGAGGTAACGAGAAATTTCTCGAGTCGTTTCTTGCATTATTCGAGGTGTTCGAGGGTTGCTGAGCTCTAACACCTTCGAAATTTTTTCTTTCCTTCTTCTGGTGTTCGTCGTCGTGGGTGTTCGGAAGTGGAGAAGAAGGGGAAGCGATTGGTGGTGTTGCTGGTGGGAGCACCCGGTAGTGGCAAGTCCACCTTCTGCGACGCCGTCGTCGGCGCTTCTCGGAGGCCCTGGGTCCGCATTTGTCAGGTCCGTCTCTCTCGCACCCCATTCGTTTGATGAAATGCTTCGCTGGGCCTGGCTCTTTATTTACGCTGTGGAAGGTTAGCCTTTCCCTCTTTCGTGCACTCGCGGTGCTTTTGGGTTAAGTAGGTTTGTTCTGCTTCCCTTCCTGTAACCTTTGTAAATGGGTAGGTATGGCTGAAATTCTTGTTGTTTCTTTGTCGCTTGTAATGTCGAAAGGTTCTTGCTTTCTAGTTTTTCCATGGTGAGATTAGAGTGTTGTAGGCTTTTGCGCGAGATGGTCTATACCCATTACTTGTCCGCTGTTCTTTGCAGGACACAATTGGAAATGGGAAAGCTGGGACGAAAGCACAGTGCGTCAAGAGTGCCTTGAGTGCGTTGAAGGATGGCAAGAGTGTCTTCATCGACAGATGCAATCTAGACAGGGAACAGCGTGCGGAGTTCCTGAAACTTGGCTCTGCCCAAATTGACATGCATGCCGTGGTGCTTGATCTTCCTGCTCAGCTTTGTATTTCTCGATCTGTCAAGCGGACAGGGCATGAAGGGAACTTGCAAGGTGGAAAAGCTGCTGCTGTTGTGAATAGAATGCTGCAGAAGAAAGAATTGCCTAAGCTGAGTGAAGGGTTTTCTCGGATTACATTTTGCCATAATGATGCTGAAGTTCAGGCTGCTCTGAGTGCATACAGTGGTCTCGGTCCATCGGACAGTCTTCCACCAGGCTGTTTCGGCCAGAAAAGCCAAGATGCGAAGGTTCAAGTGGGAATCATGAAGTTCCTAAAGAAAGCAGAGGGGCCTTCTCCAGTTGTTTCCAAGGTCAATAGCGACCAGTCTGTTGCATTGATTGGGAGCTCAGAGAAGAAAGACTCTTCCTTGGAAAGAGAACAAATGCCTATTCTTCTGAATGTTCCTCAGAAAGAAGAAAGCAAGGGCAAAGAAGATGCAGTCCAGGCCATAGATAATGATGTTCGCATGCTGGCATTTCCATCTATTTCGACAGCCGATTTCCAGTTTAACCTCGAAAAGGCTTCTGATATCATTGTTGAGACAGTTGAGGAATTTGTGCCTAACCTTGGAAATGCCAGGCTTGTTCTAGTGGACTTGACTCATGAATCGAAAATCTTGTCCTTGGTTTGGGCTAAAGCTGCGAAGAAGAGTATTGACTCAAGCAAGTTCTTCACATTTGCAGGCAATATAATTGAGCTCTCTACAAAAGGAGGTTTAAACTGCAATGTCATAGCTAATGCTGCCAATTGGTGAGAGTTCTGGAATAGAAATCATTCATATTATCTAGTAGAAGCCAACCTTTTTCTATTTGAAATAGATAGTGAGATGCTGTACCATGGAGTTTTGCAAAACAATGCATGAAGGATATCCTTTAGGGTTCAGCTCATAACTTCTTGTTGTAATTGGGTCGATTATTGTTTCCAAGATCATTATGCTTAAAAAATTTTAAAAGGAAAAGTTATGAATATATTTGGTTTTGTGACCCTTTCTCTTATTTCTTTCACTCATACAGTGTAAAAGAATTGAATAGTTTGTCTCCAATTTTTAATAGCACTTCATGAGGATTAACCAGAACAAAATATTGTGTAGGCGATTAAAACCTGGAGGTGGAGGCGTTAATGCTGCTATTTTTAAGGCTGCAGGTGCGGACCTGGAAAAGGCAACAAATGAACGAGCTAAGTCACTTCTCCCAGGTAGTGCTGTGGTTGTTCCTCTTCCTTCAACTTCTCCACTGTACAACAGGGAAGGGATAACACATGTCATCCATGTCCTTGGGCCAAATATGAACCCACAAAGACCAAATTGTCTTAACAACAATTATAATAAAGGCTGCATGGTTCTCCGTCAAGCATATACATCACTCTTTGAAGGATTCTTGTCTTTATTGAAGTTACAAGAAAAATCAGTTACAAAAAGGCATGAAGAGTTCCTGCATCACTCCGGACATGGTCCTGAGAAAAATGTTGGAAATGGTGATTTGAAGAATAAGAGGGATGATGCCGATGTATCCATTAGCAGCAAAAAGAGTCGAGGATCTGGAGATGAAGTTGAGACTCACATCATACGTCCCAGAACTGGAAATTCAGATTCAGGTACCCAAACTACCAACAGCGGAATGACAAAATCATGGGGCTCTTGGGCCCAGGCTCTCTATCATATTGCTATGAATCCAGAAAGGCATAAGGATGACGTTTTGGAAATACTAGAGGATGTTGTTGTGCTAAATGATGCTTATCCTAAGGTAAATACTAACTTGCTTCTTTGTTCCTTTGATTCTCTTGGTTGGCAAATTCAATTTATGTAAGATTTTTCTTTGAGTAGGCACAGAAACATATTCTCATCTTGGCACAAGCTAGAGGTCTTGATTGCCTGGCAGATGTGCATGAAGTACACCTTGAACTGTTGAGGAGAATGCATGCCATTGGCTTGAAGTGCATTGAGAAGTTCTTGCATGAAGATTCCCAACTAGTTTTCCGTCTCGGATATCACTCGGTATGCTGCAACCTATTTACCCAGGGCTATTAGTTGGCTCGAATGTCTTCACATTTGATGCAGGCACTTGCACACTGAGATGGCATGCACTTAAATGCTTATGGATATGGCAATCTAATGCACCTTATTTCGAGTTCCTTATTCCCCCAAATTTTGCAATATAAACTCCTCTATTATATGCTCAAATAACAAAATTTAAAAGGAGCACAATGGTAATGACAATGCTATTTTGTTGTGTGCTGAAGGTATGTAGTGTACTGGCAGAACTTTGTGCCAGGATACCAAAATCAGTTATTAGGAACTCGGGCTTGGTTTTAGTTGGAAAGTATTGAGAATCATTATGCTACCTGTCATCACTGTCTATTTCTATATTGCTGCAATCTCCTTTGGCTGCAAACTTTTCGGTAGAAAGCCTTCTGATGGTGATGTTGCCTGTGCTTTTTACGAAATGTCAAAGCAAGTAAGTCAGATGAGTATTGTTGTCTGGCTTTCGTCACTGAGATCTAGTCTTCAGCCTTGCTGTAACACTTTTCATAATGGAATATTGAGCCACCAAACTTGCCTCCATCCTCCAATGTGGCTAGCAATTGTCGATGTTGGAGAAAGATTTACTACTATAGGCAAGTGACAATTGTCTCTATTCTGCATATACTAGCATGTTCATTGTGTTCTTTGGATTGTCTTCAGTATCAATTTAAAATTCTGCAATGAAACCTCAAAAGGGAAATTAAGATACTTCCTCTCGCAGGCACCATCGATGAGGCAGCTTCACCTTCATGTTATCAGCCAAGATTTTAATTCAGTTCATCTCAAGAATAAGAAGCATTGGAACTCATTTAACACTGCTTTCTTCCGCGACTCAGTTGATGTCATTGAGGAGTTGAACAAGAATGGAAAAGCAATTATAAAAGACGACGAGAGTCTACTTTCTATGGAGTTACGTTGCCACAGATGTAGAAGTGCACATCCAAACATTCCCCGGTTGAAATCACATATTCGGAATTGCCAGGTCCCTTTTCCCTCTTTTTTGCTTCAAAGTGATCGCCTTGTGCATGCACCGGATAGTAATTAAACCCCAGTCTGTAGGAAGTTTTCCTCGAAATTTTGTTGTACATAGCGGTGGCTTTCACCTTCCCTTAGCAAGTATCTGCTGTCTCGCAGCCATCAATGTTGATTTACTTTTGGGTGTTGAGTGTAGTTGTTGGGCAAGATAATATGTTAAAAGTTTCTGTACGTTGATTGTGCTTTCTATTACAGCGGAATCCATACTAAATGACCAGATGTGACATAACTCTTGAAAATCACAAGTATCTCGATGCTGATTTCTTTCATTTGTTGGCCTGAGACGTTATAACAGCAAATGAAACTGTTCCACGCATTAGCTGCCTCTGCATTATAGCTTATAGATTCTAAAGATTGATCAGGCAGGAAGCTCACAATTGCATGTGGATTTCGCGTTTTAGGCTTCCGCTCATTATGTATAATGGCAAAGAGTTGATTATGACTTTTAAAAGGTGAAACTGATTGTTTGAGCAGCGGAAGAAAGATGAGCTTTAAATGCAGTCACTGGAGCTTTCTATTCGCTAGAGGTCTAGGTGCATGGCAACGTTTGTATTCCTGAAAACTATTTCTTTTCGAAAATAATTTTTTTCTATTTCTATTCGGGGAATAATTTCTTAGTAAAATAAGGTGTTTGGTAACTATACACAATTTATATTTTTGGAATAGAAAAAAGAATATAAATGTGTTTGGTACAATTTATAAATTTTTGTATTTATTCGTTTTTTCTTCTTGTTCACGGATTGTCGACCGCTGCTTGCCGCTGCATGCCGGTCGCCTGCCGTCGTAGGACCGCCGACGACTGTCGGCCGGCCACTGGAGGCGGACGGGCGGCCGCGGGAGGGGGTGGTGGTCGATGGGCTGTGGGCGGCGATCTTGTGGTGGCGGTCGGTGGTCTTGCGACCGCCGGCGACCATCGGTGGCGGCGGCAAGCTACCGACGGTCGAGTGGCAGTGATGGCGGTCGGGCGGTAGTCATCGACCGGTGGGCTATGGGCGGCGATTGGTAGGCTATGGGCGACAGTGATTGTCGTCGAACCGTCGACGGCGGCAATTGGTTGCCAGAGGTTGACGGTGGTCGCAACAAGGAAGAATAACAAAAGAAAAATAGAAAAGAAAAAAAATGATTTATTTTTAAAAATGGTTCTCGGGAATAAGAAGTTTTTTTATTTTATTTTATTTATTTATGTTCCAAATCTATTTAAATTTTTTTTTTTATTTCGGGGAATAGAAAAATAAGTTGGCGTTACCAAATGGATTTTTTTTTTTTTTTTTGTTTAGGGAACAAAAGAAAAAAATTGAAAAATAAACGTTACCACGCAGTGCCTCTAGAGTCACCACTGAATTTTAATCAATTTTTTTTATTTCAAATGAATCGTCTTTCGCTCAATAATCATCCTTGCGTGCTGAACTTCCCAATTATTTTCTTCTATAGTGAAGTTCTGGCATAATGGTATCACTCCAAAAAAAAAAAAAAAACAGTGCAAATTGGGACGAAATTTAAAGGGCGCCGTCACTAGGCGTCTCAATCTTGAAAATACAGGGATGGTCGTCATTAAACCTGTGTCATGGTGTGGTGACATTTCAGCAAAAGTCCTAGGGTCCACAACCACGGGGCACTATGTTTTTATCCCAAATTACTGACGCAACGACACGTGTCACAGATCGACTCGGGTTTCCTTTGACTTGTTCACCCTTACTAGAGTCACATAATCTCAGCCTTTTCCTTGAAGTATTGTTTATTCACTCACTTGGCCTCACTCCAGATCGAGAAAGAATGTTCTAATGTTCCATAAGGAAATCCATATATAACTAAGCCCCTCTCACTACAACAATGGATTTAACAGTGAAGATTCAATATCCTTATCTTCGGACTACCCTTTTGATTATAAGAATATTGAAACTCTAGATTTCAAGAAGTTTCAAGGTCTGGCTAGTCATCTTAGCATGTGACATTCTCCCCTATCCAATTAAGCGACGCCATCAGCACTCTCAATTCGCAATCGTTCGCTTTCCCGATCGGATCCTTCCTTTGGATCATCAGCTCCCTTGGAGTTGGCGATTCTTACGTGTCATTGCATGAATCTTCAATCAAACTTGCTCCACAGGCAATTCCTCCCTCAGTTGGGCTAACTTCATGTTGCCCACCAAGTCCCCACTTCCGGAAAAAGCACGTGCATTGATATCCAGTATTGAGTTGCCCTGGAGAGCTCCACCTCCACCTTTGGCCTCTCCGTAAGTTGTGGCCTTGTCTCCAATGGCCACAAGCTCCTCAACTCTTGGTCTGCTCTCCATGAATCGTGCCACAAATGTTCTCGGTTGTTAACAACCCACAAACAGTCGTCACCACTAATTGGTATTGGTATTTTCAGATCAGTGATAATATGCGGTGTAGTCCTAATTCGATCATGGCATCCAGTCTATCAAAGAATTCTACACCCAAAATAAAATCATTATCATCGAGCGGAATTATCTCAAGAGCGAACTTGCCCTTCCAATCTTTGACACTTATATCCACATCTCAAACAATGCCAATAGCCAGCACATCATCCCGAGTGGACCGTCTTAACCAATGTTCAATCGACTCTACTGAAAGACTCAAACTCTATTCGACATGAACAAGTTTGCCGGACTTTTGCATTGCTATCCTTGAATTCCACGAACGGCAAATTTGACGTAGGAGGCTTCTTGGGCAGTATTTGAACCTTCAAGGAATTGAGTAGCATTAACGCCCCAACCTACAGTCCCGATTCTCTTGCCACGATTCCTCCTCATCCATGGAATGTATTGCCAAAACCCTTTTCTTCTTCGCAAAATCCCAAGCATGGTGCGAGTCATCGCAAAAGAAACATTTGATCGGCTTTCTCTCGAGTTCCTTGTACACAACATATCTCTTTGTGGCTTCTTCCACTTGCCACGCCGAGGTTTCCCTCTGTCCCTTGGACCATGGGTGACTTCTTCCTCTTCCTCTTCCTCGTGAAGGTGGCAATCCAATTCCCCATCTTCACCCCCTGGACTTGGAAGAGTAAGACCGATGGCGATCGATCGAGGGCTGCGACAAGAGCTCTCAATAGCTCTTGCACTCCTTGGCGTTCAAATTCCAATCTGGACCGGTCCATCCATGAATGTGAATAGAGCTTTGGACTTAGTCATGTTGACAATCTCCAACAAGAGCTCGATAAACACTCTCACATAATACTGAATGCCCGACACCGATGAGTAGAGGCCATGATATTGTTGTAATTATGGTTAATGGATCAACGAAAGCCAATAATTATGATACGTCCTTTCTATTCACGTATCTCTTTTGGATTCATGTATTTCCTAATCTTTTCTGTTCACGTATCTATTGATTTCATGAATTTCCTAAATTCATGTATCTTTCGATTCATGTATTTATTGAGTTCATGAATCTCTTGAATTCACGTATCTTTGGATACATGAATCTCTTGGATTCACGTATCTCTTTATTCATGAATCTCGTGGATACACGCGTCTATTTAATTCATGTATCTCTTTAGTACATGAACCAAAAAGCTCTATAAATAGATATGGGAATAGAGCTTCATAACGGTTTTTTTGGTTTTGGTTTCTTTTCAACTCGATTCCAAAAAGCTTTGAAATACTTTCTACTCTTCGTTTTTTTCGAGTGTGCTTTGGTTCAATTGAACGGTTCGATTGAGTCCCGTTTGCATAGTGCTGATCCAAACAAAGTTCGAGGTGTTGTATCTTGGGAGGCATAGTTCGTGAATCTGCGGGGCACCTTTGGCAGAACTAATCGCCTTAAGGAGATTCGGATATCCGTACCTCACCTCCAATTTTATATTCTGATTACAACAAACAGTGTGTATTTTCTAGATTATTTTCCAACAATCTTAAGGCGATTAGATTACTCATTGTGTTTGTTGTTCTTGTCAGATTATTGAGATGGCTGAAAACAATCAAGTGCCCTTCAATGTCCCGAATGTTTCTGGAGACGTTCCTTTGGTCAATTCGACCGTTGCTATGGAAGATATTCAACCCTCAGGGTCTGAATTTGTAGCAGCTTATGCTATGGGCCCTTGGGCTAACACCAATTTTGGTGGTGCGGGTACAAGTCATTCGACTGGTATACCCGGGACTGTTTTTTGAACAAGACAGGCCAAATGGCTTTTGGCTCGTTTTCGGAGGGGTAGTTCAACGAACTTTGCCGATTGTGATGGCAACACCTTCGATTTACTAATGAGAAACCGGAGAAATTCACCGGAGTGGGCTTTAAACAATGGCAGCAGAGAAGATGTTCTTCTATCTCGACCATGCTCAATCTGACGAAATATTTATCAGAGGTGTGCCCGATAATTAGTCTAGATGAGCAAGATGTCACGACGCTCGGTGCGTTGGAGGCTTGGAAGCATGGGGACTTCTTATGCCGAAATTATATCCTTAACGGTTTAGTGAATTCTCTTTATAATGTTTATTGTAATATTGAATCTCGCTAAACAGTTATGGGAGTCCTTAGAGAAGAAATACAAGGCGAGGACGCCGGCACCAAGAAATTTGTGGTTGCCAAATTCTTGGACTACAAGATGGTGAATTCTAAAATCATGAGTCGAGTTCAAGAATTGCAATTAATTTCGAGTGACATCTCTGCCGAGGGAATGATTCTTAGTGAATCATTCCAAGTGGCGGCTATGATTGAGAAAATGCCTCCGGGCTGGTCAGACTTCAAAAATTATTTGAAGCACAAACGGAAGGAGATGAGCCTTGAAGATCTCATTTTGCGCCTCAGAATCGAGGAGGACAATAGAAGGAGTGCGAACCATTTGCCTGAGCCAAAGGCCAATGTTGTGGAATCTTCCAAATCCCAGCAAGATAGAAAAAGGAAGATGTCTTTTCAAGGAAAAGGCAAGCAGAAGGAACAGTTCCAGAAATTTCAAGGGACGTGTTTTATATGCAACAAGCCTGGCCATCGTGCTAAGGATTGCAAGAAGCGCCCGAAAAAAGGCAAGAACGATGGTGCAGCCCAGCAACTGAATTTGACAGAACATGACAACTTTGGAAGACGTCCGCGTGGTAATGTCCGAAGCATCCCTGGCGTCCAACACTAATGGCTGGTGGCTAGACACAGGTGCCACAAATCACATTTGTGCAGACAAACACATGTTCTCATCTTATAAGAAGGCTGAAGAAGATGAGAAACTTTATATGGCTAACTCTGCATCTGCAAAGATTGCCGGAAGAGGAAAGGTGATCCTGAAGTTTACATTTGGCAAGGAGGTCGCCCTGCTGGATGTGCTACATGTACCCGAGATTCGGAAAAACCTAATTTCGGCCCCATACTTGTCAAGAAGGGTTTCAAAGTTGTATTTGAATCGACAAATTTGTACTTTCTAAAGGAGGGATGTATGTGGGAAAATGGTACTTGTGTAATGACCGTTTAAGGCCAATGTGGCTGTCATTGATGTAAACTCAAAGTATGTGTACCCAAAGACTATTAATAAAGAAAAGTCTTCGATTTACACCGTTGTGTCTCCTTATCTATGGCATGGTAGATTAGGACATGTAAACTATGGTACAATGAAAAGAATAGCAAATTTGGGGTTAATTCCAAGATTTGAGTTGGATGCCCGTTACAAGTGTGAGACTTGTGTTGAGGCCAAGTTTGCTAAGAAACCTTTCAAATCCATTGAAAGAACAAGTGAACCTCTACAATTAATCCATAGTGATCTGTGTGATTTAAAGTTTGTAGAAAGTAGAGGTGGAAAGAAGTACTTCATCACATTTGTGGATGATTGTACTAGATTTTGCTATGTTTATTTACTAACTAGCAAAGATGAGACTATGAGCATGTTTGTCAAGTATAAAAATGAAGTTGAAAACCAACTTGATAAGCAAATCAAAGTGCTTAGGTACGATAGAGGAGGAGAATACAGTTCAATCAAGTTCAAAGAGTTTTGTGCAAGTTTTGGAATAATTCTCCAAACGATCGCACCTTATACTCCACAACAAAATGGAGTTGCTGAACGATTGAACAGGACACTAAAGGAGATGGCTAATGCCATGCTTTTGAGTTCGAGGTTTACCTCGAGAACTTGTGGGGGAGGCGTTTTAACCGCAAATTATATTCTTAATAAAATACCCCACAAAAAGACAGGTAAAACTCCATACGAGTTATGGAATGGAAAGTTGCCATCCTACAATTTTCTAAAAGTGTGGGGGTGCTTGGCCAAGGTGGCAATTCCTTCTCCTAAACAAACTCGGTTGGGACCTAAAACGGTGGATTGCATATTCATCGGTTATGCTCAAAATAGTAGCGCATATAGATTTTTGGTTCACAAATCTGAAAATGCGGAAATCCATGTCAATACAATCCTAGAATCAAGGGATGCTGAATTTTTTGAGGATATATATCCTGCAAAAAGAAATCAAGGAGAACTTTCTCAAAAAAGGCTTAGAGAATCGGAATCTGAGAATGATGAAGTTATGACCCAAGAAGCCGAACTTCGAAGGAGTAAAAGGTCTCGAATTGAAAAATCTTTCGGACCTGATTTTATAACATACATGTTAGAAGGTGAGCCTCAAACATATAAAGAGGCAATGTCATCTCCGATGCTCCTTTCTGGAAAGAAGCCGTTGACAATGAAATCCATTCTATCCTAAGTAACCATACTTGGGAATTGGTTGATCTTCCACCGGAAATAAACCAATTGGATGTAAACGGATATTCAAGAAAAACTAAAAGCTGATGGTTCCATTGATAAGTACAAAGCTCGGCTTGTAGCCAAAGGGTTTAGACAAAAAGAGGGTCTTGACTACTTTGATACTTATTCACCTGTCACAAGAATAACATCAGTAAGGATGTTGATTGCTATAGCTTCGCTATACAATTTGCAAATACATCAAATGGATGTGAAGACTGCATTCTTAAATGGTGATCTCGACGAGGAGATTTATATGGAACAACCTGAAGGGTTCAAGGTCAAAGGACAAGAACACAAAGTGTGTAGACTTGTCAAATCATTGTATGGACTTAAACAAGCTCCTAAGCAATGGCATGAGAAATTTGACTGGGTAATGATTCAAAATGGGTATAGAATCAATGAGTGTGACAAATGTGTGTACACTAAATCCACAACAGTTGGATATGTACTTATTTGTCTATATGTCGATGACTTACTAATTCTTGGAGATAACATTGAGGTCATCAAAATCACCAAGAACATTCTCAAGAAGAACTTTGAGATGAAAGATTTAGGTGTAGCAGATGTTATACTCGGCATCAAAATTCTAAGGAATTCGATGGTTTAGGTTTAACACAATCTCATTACATTGAAAAGGTAATTGAGAGATTTAAAGGATTCGGCATTAAAGATGCAAACAATCCTTTTCTTTCACACCTAACTTTAAGAAAGAACACCGGAAATAGTGTCGACAGGTTGGAATACTCTCAAGTAATCGGCGGTATCATGTATATCATGAATTGCACTAGACCTCGATATTGCGTACTCGGTAAGCAACCGAGTAGATATACCAGTAACCCCGGTCACGAGCATTGGGATGCTTTGATGAGAGTCTTAGGATATTTGAAAAGGACAAAAGACTATGTTCTACAATATGGCAAATATCCAGCTGTTTTGGAAGGTTATTGTGATGCCAACCTGGATTTGATTCGATTAATCGAAATCAACTAGCGGATATGTGTTCACGCTAGGAGGTGCCGCAATGTCATGGAAATCCCTCTAAACAAACTCTAATAACGCGCTCTACAATGGAATCGGAGTTTGTTGCTTTGGATAAAGCTGCTGAAGAAGCATAATGGCTTCGACAATTTTTAGAAGATGTTCCAAAGTGTGGCCAAAACCTATTCCCGCAATTTGCATACATTGTGATAATCAAGCGGCAATTGCAAGGGCACATAATGTGATTTATAACGGTAAGTCTAGACACATTCGTCGTAGACACAATACCGTAAGGCGCTTGCTCTCAAATGGAATAATTTCTTTAGACTTTGTAAAGTCAAAGGAAAATATTGCGAATCCGCTGACAAAAGGTTTGTCAAAAGAGCAAATAAACTGCGCATCGAGGGGAATGGGTTTAAAAGCCTTAACCCAATAAAGAGATTCCAGGGTGGAAACCTAACCTATGCGATTGGAGATCCCATGGACTAGGTTCAATAGGACAACGCAAATTTTGGAAACTCTAGTGTGAGCACTTTGTCTCCCATTCCTATGATGCAACGGTGCTTTCCTACGGCGTTATTAAGGGTACGCTATGCGTTTAATGATTCCTATAACTTGGGATGTAACATCCAAGTGAGATATGGTAGGCTATCTTTAAAAGGAATGCACCTACATGCGTGGAGCTGGCCGACTCTATGAAAATTTTTAAAGGCTTGATTTTCTAAAGCACGCATGAATCCCGAGAGGTTCAGGGCCGAAAGAACGAACACAACGAGAACCAATCTTGAATTGGAGGTACTCCGTGTGAGGTTTATTGTCTAGGCTTACACCAACAATGGCGATTCAAGGCTTAGTCCATCGACTAGTTAAGTAAGTCCGATAGGCTTTCACTAAAGAAGGTTCAAAGCGAAAGCTACCTATCTTGATGCGGTGTATTTCAACAGGCATGCTCAGATTTCTTCAAGCCAAAAAAAAATGTTTTGTTGATCCATTAATATGGGGGATTGTTGTAATTATGGTTAATGGATCAACGAAAGCCAATAATTATGATACGTCCTTTCTATTCACGTATCTCTTTGGATTCATGTATTTCCTAATCTTTTCTGTTCACGTATCTATTGATTTCATGAATTTCCTAAATTCATGTATCTTTCGATTCATGTATTTATTGAGTTCATGAATCTCTTGAATTCACGTATCTTTGGATACATGAATCTTTTGGATTCACGTATCTCTTTATTCATGAATCTCGTGGATACACGCGTCTATTTAATTCATGTATCTCTTTAGTACATGAACCAAAAAGCTCTATAAATAGATATGAGAATAGAGCTTCATAACAGTTTTTTTGGTTTTGGTTTCTTTTCAACTCGATTCCAAAAAGCTTTGAAATACTTTCTACTCTTCTGTTTTTTCTGAGTGTGCTGGTTCAATTGAACGATTCGATTGAGTCCTGTTTGCATAGTGCTGATCCAAACAGGTTCGAGGTGTTGTATCTTGGGAGGCATAGTTCGTGAATCTGGGGCACCTTTGGCAGGAACTAATCGCCTTAAGGAGATTCGGATATCCGTACCTCACCTCCAATTTTATATTCTGATTACAACAAACAGTGTGTATTTTCTAGATTATTTTCCAACAGATATAAAAGCCGTAGAGGACCTTGGGAATGCTAACCCAAATGAGCATCTAAGATTTTTTACCAAACACTTGTCTTCTGCCTAAGGGTCTTTAGACGCATAGAGAACCTCAAGAAAGCCGAGCGAAATGGGTCGAAGGGGTGTCGTTCGTTTTACAAACGAAGCATGATTCAGAGATGTCTGTTGTGAAGGTCAACTGGCCGCACTTCATATTATGATACAGCAACGTCCTAGTGTGATGGAATGATCCTCATTGGATCTTTTAACTTCCTTAAATTGATTCGTACTTTCTTGATTATTATTGGCGGTTGCCCCAAAACTGTCATTTTGAATATCGTTTGTTTCATGCAGTTTGATTTGTCGATTTGGAGGAGAAAATGATGATCAAGAAGACCGAGAGAGAACGAGGTCTTGGAGAAAGTGATGATTATATTATATTCCTTCTGCTTGTAGTCATTTTGCAAGAGAATGTAAGCGCTTTGGACTACTTGTCACGCTTGATAACTGTATCAAACATTGCCCGTTAGTACTATCAACATGCGGACATATTTTGGGATCCAAGCTTTATTGTATTATCGGTTATTCATGCGAGTCATTCGGTTGTTATATCGGCAGTCAGCGGTGGTCATATTCACTGTGTGCTGACGGTGGCAGTGATTGGTGGCTGATCTCCTTTGCACTGTTGGCGAAACACATGAAAAGTAGACATTCTGCTCCGTTGCTCTGTTTCTATCCTATTCTCTGGTTATCAGGAAAGTCAGGGACAACTTTACATTCTGCCAGCAAATCGTCCGACCAAGTATCGATTAACAAAGGAGCTGAAGGATCCAGCTCTGTAGGCCAATCAGAGCTAACATCTATCTCGTCGAAATTTATAGGTTTACATCTTCCGTCCCAACTTTCGTGGATGGATTTCAACCAAAGGTTGCAGTGCATGAACACCAAATCGCCCAACTTTTTGAACTCCTCCGTGTTCCGCTTCTTGGTATGCAGGCTCTCGAAGGTGGCCCAGTTCCATTTGCACCAGTGCAAACTACAAGGTTGGCTCAATATGCGAATTGCTACTTTCTGCAACGTAGGGATTTCATATCCGTATGCTGCCCACCAATCACCTAGAGTTCGCATATTGACAGGTTAGACAGCTTCTCGAATAAGACAAAACAATATTTGACCTATGTGCATTGACGATGGAAAATGAGGTAGGAAAATCAGGCAATATAGCATTGAACCAAATGTAGGAAGTAACATTTGATCTTGTAAGCCAATCTATGATCAGTTCCAGTGTCCCGAGACGATGCTACTAGTTAAGTCAATGCATCCATGGGTCTTCAACCGACCATGGAAGGACCCCATCTATTGATCCCATACATTTGCCCTCCATAAAACTTATTTTTCATGGCCTTTTCACTAAAACAAATTCAACCAGTTAGCTAAACCATAATGATGGACACCAATGCTGAATCAGCATACAGAAGACACAAAAATTTTACTTGTGAGTGAGTTTTGCCATGTTGAGAAACATTTATACCGTGCACCTGTTTGTGTCTTGAGAAGGTATAAAATCTCCCCATCAAGTATCACGCAATATAAAAGTCCAAATCTGGCTGCTCATGGAACATACCTGGAGCATTTAGAGTCCGTCCCATGATAGCAAAATCAGTCCCAAGGGCACCATGCGCATTAATATATACAGGATGTTCTTTTGTAATTTCCACTTTATCCAGATCGCTGCAAGCCACCTTCCTCATGGCTTCCTGAAATCCATTCCTAATTCTAAGGTCAATCTTGCAGTTTGGGTTGTAAAAGATTGATGGATTCAAAAATGCAGCTGCGGTGTGTATTGTCGACTGAAGCTGCATATTCCATCTGTGGTCAATTATATTCCAAATAGGAATATATCTCTCTTCAACACCCCTACAGTATTCTTTGATTGAGATCTTTGCCCTCTCCACTGCCTCATACAAATAACCAATTGCAGGCACATCCCCATCAACCATCCTCAAGATTTTAATTAGCGGTTCTGACACACTCATGACTTCATGAGCGGACTTCCAAAATCTCTCGGAATGTAACAAGGACTTAAAGGCCTGGGCATCAGGGCATCTACTGTAGTCAGATGAGAACCACTGCATGTGAGAAAACATATGTTTCAAAGTGTCCTCCTGGATTACTATGGACCTTAAGGAGAGGAAGCCAGTCACAATCTGAGTTATTTTTGGCCTGATCAACTCCTTACAGCCATTTAACTTCCTCATCATACCCAACCTCAAGGTATTGCTGTATATGTATTGTGCGATAATCTTTGCCTCCTCCAGCACTGTGCACACCCAGCCTTCTTTGCTCATGTCCTCCAACATCTTATTGACACAATAAGATGCACAGGGAGACCAAAAAAGTGATGAGTACTTGTCCATGAGGAGTCTTCCTGCATAAATATAACTAGCGGTGCTGTCAGTTATCACTTGAACAACACTTTCCAAACCAACCTCCAAAACAACGGTTTCTATCAATTCAAACAAATATGTAGCATCATTTTCATGACCCGATACATCGATTGACCGCAAAAATATTGCCCCTTTAGGACATGTGGCTGTAAATACCACAAATGATTGACTCTTGGTACTGCACCAGCTCTCACATAAAACTGTACATCCACAATCCTTCCAGTTATCCTTCAATTTTCCATAGCAATCTTGTATTTCGTCTTTCACTTTCTCCAAAAGAACAGATTTCAGGCTGTCACAGGTTGGGGCTTTATAGCCCAATCCACACTCTGCTATAGCATCCACCATTTCCTGATAATAAATGCTTTTAGTAGCATTAAAAGGAATAGAATTATGGAAAAAGAATGTAGCAATTTTCTTGTCAGCATAATCCTGTTTCTGTTTTTGGGCATCATCAACTGCTGGTAGACTAGGTGTGGTCTGCGGAAGAAACAAAGGGGGACAAGTGCTTTCACGCTGTCCACTAGAATAATGGTTTGCATGGGAGTTCTCACTACCCGAAGAGCTATGATGTTGACCATTAGCAGTCCAATCAACCTTAGGTTTTTTTAGAGTTTTCTGTTTCTTGGGAGTGCTCAATATACTTCGAATATGGTCCCTCACGTCATTTGGAACTTCTGAACAAGGCACGATGTCTTTGTTCTTGATCTGAGCTAGATGGAACTTCATCCTATAAACCCCTCCACTGAACTCCCTTTCGCAATAGTTACACCTAACCTTCTGTTTCGTTGCATCAACCAGGACACAGTGCTCCCAACAGGCATCTCTACCACGGACCATATCTTTAAATACACACAAAGGAAAAATCAGTCACATACCATTATTCCCACTCAACACATGATAATTGACATTACTATTATAATTATCGCAGAGCAGCTTTGTCCTTCTCAAAGCACTCCACTATGACAAGAACAAGACATGGGATTCAGATCTGGAGAACAAAATTTGGATTCCACTCCTTTCTGAGAATTGGAAATGATTAACCGCTACTTTCAGCATTCAGCAACCGTGGAGCAGAGCATGATGAATAGAAAAAAAGCATTAATTACTCAATATGCATGCACCCCACTAGCAGTATCACAGTAAATAAATATATAGACTCGATGATATCATAGTGTGGCAAGCTTATTGCATGTAAACGAAAATCAAGTACCAAATAATGATTAGAAGTGTATATGGAAAGTAGTACAGGTAAAACTAAATGGGATCATGCTGATCTAAAATCTCTCTCACGTATTTAAGGATACAAAGCAAGTCATGACATAGCGAATTCAGTTGGTTTTATTTAAGATCAGGATCTGACTTATACTTTGAAGAGTGAAACTGGCAAAGCTTGCTGAAGTTTAAGCTCACCATACGGTTAAGCTAGATAAAGGTGAGCTGGTCGATAATCAGGAGGAGATTTCAATAATTTCCCCCTGCATCAGGATGGAAAACATTTACTCCAAGAATGACAGAAACTGCTATTTGTTGTACATACCCTACAGATGAGAGATGACTTAACAGACTGCAGTCTTTTATCACAATCGCAATCTGAATGTCCTTGCCCTGATTGCCTTCACAAAGCAAAAAACTATGGAAATTCTGCAGAGAACTCACTTGGCGCATTGAATAAGTACTGTCAGTTGGAAAAAGCTTTGCTCATAAAATTTAATTCCCACGAAGTAAAGTATGCTACTTCACTCCTTCACTAGCATCAGAACAAAAGCAGATCTTTCTGCTCCAGCCAATTTAGGAAGGAAAGAGGATGCTTAGACTCATTCATAGAGCTGAACACAAGCTTAAAAGCTGCATGTTCTCATTCATTAAATGAGTTCTCTACCCAAGTCTCAAATTATGATGAGAAATAATTCTTTCGACACTTCATTTCAGGAGGAGCAGCATTTCACTCTGTCATGTTCACCCACTTTGCCTAACTTATGCATGCCCGATTCCGAAGAGACAGTCCAAAATCCGACTCCCCGCAATGCAACAGATTCCTTCTCAACACATGGTTCAAAATATCAATCAAATGGAGAGCAGCAACATCCAAATGACTCAACATTACGAAGACAATAAGGCTTGTGCACTTACGCAAGCAAGTTTTCACGCATTAAGTAGCCACCACAATACACCAACACGACTACATGGACATTCGTCAAATGAAAAAATGAACAATTTTGAAAGTGCAAGCGTTCAACTTGAAGAATGCACAGCCACAAGAACATGATGGGTCGTTCGATCAGAGAGCTGTCAACAAGCATCAACGTGCCCCAATGCACATCGCACGGATCAAGCTGACAAGACAACGTTCTCAAAGAACTATGCAAATTCAAAAATGTTACCTCGTACGGGAGCTGGAACGCCACGATTATCATCCAACCGGCTGCTTTTCGTTGCCCAAATTATCGTTTCCAGCTTCTTGAACGGCGACCCAATTCAAGATCGTCCTTGCAGAGCGAGATCGCGACGGACCCACATTCCATCTCCATCATCTGAAATATCTGAGGTTCACAGTTGGCGAATCCTCCTCCAATGTCCTGATCTTCTTCTTGTCGGAAGCTGCACGGACAATACTCCCGCAAATCTCTCTCTTTTCTCTTTTTCGAAAATTGCAGCAAAGTCCTAAAATTTATACTATTCATACATTAAAACCCTCAAATTTTTGTTTCGCCCGTAAAAACTAAATAATTTAAAAAATATATTTTTTTAAACAATTTTCTCCTCGTAAGAATGAATGAATAGAAAGTATCTTCATCGTTCACAAAAATGTTTAAGTATAAATTGTTGTAAAAAATGGAAGCATTTTTAATAGACTAATTATTTCAATCGATACAAATAATTATTTTTAAAAAAATAGATTTTTTAAATTATTTATTTTCCTCGAAATAAAGAAAATTTAAATTTATTACAATTTCGATATGCCTAACTATTAATTTTGCCAGTTTTAACTTTTAATTGAGATGCATAATGCCTTAAAAAGCCCCAACTTTAAGTTTATAAAAACGTTTCTTTTTTTCTATTTATTTGTGTAAACAATTAATAAAACTAAGTGTACATCACCGAATGTCAATAACCTCCGCCTCTCGTGTATTATTTGTCTATAGTAGTAGACTTAGTCCCAAAGCTCTAAGGCTAAAATTGTGCATAATTGTCGTAGGCATAATTATCATAGATCATGAAACACAAATGCCCTAGAGAGAGTAAAAATTGAACACTAGCTGAGCACCAACACTCGTTTTGATATTGCTTCCATTGAAACTCAAAGAGTGATACTTCACTTATATAACAGGTCTTGACATATACATGAAATGATTGTGCGCAAAGTTGTTAGGCTTAAATCTAAATCTCAAAATGTCATATAATTGACATTCTCATTCAAACATATTAGGAAGATCCCGACAGTAAAAGTGTGAGCATCAGCAATTTCCTCTCACTATCAATGAAAACTATAGCTCGTGAAAATAAACCGAAGCAAGCAAAGATCATTGTATTTTTTTTCCAAGGACCCAAAAAAGAGTCAAGATTGCTTTCTTAGACATTTACATCAATCCGATGCGCAATCTTTTTTTTTTTATTGGTCATACTCCACTCCTATTCTAATTTTCGCTCTCAGACTTTTACCATGTTTTTTTGCAGGGCGTGGAAGTCGATATTCACACCTGAAACTAATTCGTCCCTACCTCAATCCAAACCTCCTGAAAAGCTGGAGATTTAAACCCCCACTTTCTCTTTTTATGTTGAAGAGTGGCCACCAGTGGTTACAATCTATTTAAATTTATGAAAATGGAAAACATGTCAGCTCGATAACGAAAGGCATTGAAAAGATGGAATTGCTACTTCTCTCGGTCTGATGCAACGGCAATTTGAAAAGGAAAGATAGGAATCCATCAGCTCCGATCACCATCAACCATCGTCCAGCCTCCGGTCGCCGGCCATCTGAGGAGCACAAACGGGGGAGGGTTGAGAGTCGGAGAAGTTTCCTCAAGAGCTTCTCTCACTTTCTCATCATCTTTCCGACGCCGTCGAACGCCCTGATCGCTGTCCGTAGAACTTTCCGCGGCTGCATGCTCGACTCTCTTGCTGCTTCTGTGCTCGGCGACATGACTGACGAACGGCGCCTTGCCAAATTTCCTCTGCTTCGTAGCTAGCATCGATCTTCATTAACGGCGAATTCCCTCCCGGACCTCCTTCTTCTAGCTCGGCAACTGATCGTGACCAGAACCCTTCATCGTTAAGGTAACATAAGTTATTTGATGACATTGTTGTTGAGGAAGTCATTCTAGTTGAAAAGACCGCATCCATGGCGTGTGTAGGCTTCTCCGTTTGATGTCACACCATCTGTTTGATGAAATTCCCAAACGGCATTAGCCCATTGACATGTCTTGGCAGCTTGATACGTTTGCGTTTCATTTGCAAATAAAACCTGGCTGGAGTTCAGTTTCCTTTTATGAGAATATGCCCAGTAGTTTTCCATTTCTGAACTTCTGTAACTGAGACTTGTGTTATGCTGAGCCAACTTGCATTCCGTTTGAAGCTTCATTGTAACCAGCCCTGCTTGGGTTGGTTTGCAGTTTACAGTTCATGTGATTTGTCGTTTGAGCGGAATTGATTGAAGCAAGTTGTTATCTATAGACAATTTGGTCCTGCTATTTCTTTCTCGCTGGACTGTTTCTTCGTGCTTGCCCGGATGCTGTATACTCGCCGGAATACTTTGATTCCAACGAGTGATCAACCGAGAAGCACACCCAAGATGCTCTTTGATTGAGGTGTATATGCACTGAAACTTGATCCATATGGCCAGTGGACTACGGCTGTGTTCCGGTTACGGTAGATATACAGAGGTGATGGTCAGGTTTTATCCGAAAATATTGATCATAGATGATTCTTCAGGTATGTTGTATCGTTAGATGTTTTAAGATGACAATAAATGATGTCAATCTTGAAAAGCCAAGAGAAAAAGCGCAAATACCACCAAAAAAAAAAAATTCTTAAAACTATATCCACTACGATACAAATATTTTCAAAATTTTTTTGTCACCAAAAAATCTAAACTTGCCCACTAATTTATACATATGTGACCTATATACCATCTATAACAATTCATCCATAGGTTCGAGATTTTTATCATACAAAAAAAATAAAAATTGGGATAGTTGTGTCAATAGACAAGTTTAGGGTTTTTAGCGACATAAAAAAAAAAAAATATGTGTCAGTGGGTATTGTTTGAGTTCTTTTTGTGGCATTAACCAAAAAAAAAAGAAATAATGTCAAAAAGGAAAAGAAAGTGTTAGATGATGGGCTTGGTGTGGGATTGGTGTTACCATGATGGGCAATGGGCTCAGTGTGGGTTTGGAGTAGATGTGATTGATAAGGGGCTCAGTAGTTTCAAATTGGAGATAATGCTAGTCAGATTCCAACTGAAAAAGGCCTGGCCAATAAGCCCATTTATGTCCTGCTCTTGTGCAGCTCAAAATTGGCCTGGTAATGCAGACCGAATCTAAGAACTCGGCCCGTGTCCTCATGAGCTGGGACTCGGCTTTCATGCGGATAGGGCCAAGGCCCAGCTCATGTTTCCTTTCTTAGAATAATAAAAAAATAAAATGATTAATGTCACAAAAATCCCCAAACCATGCCCTGTCACAATTTTTTTTTTTTTTTTTTTCATATGGAAACTCTAAGCTTGCCCATTGTAACGAAAATGCCCTGATATTTTTTTTCTTACATTATTAAAAATATAAATTTATACCAATGCGACAATTATATTTTGAATGGAACTGAAATAAAAATATATGTGTTTTACACTTATATGAAGTTTGGGTTTTTAGAGAAAAAAAAAGTTATGGGTATAGGCAAATTTAAATTTTTTGGTGACATGTAATTTTTTTGGAATTGTTTGTATCACAATAAACAAGTTTAAATTGCTTACTTTCACCAAAGAAATAAAATAAAAAATAAACAAGTTTAAGGTTTTGGTTACACAAGAAAAAAAAAAAATGACATATTTGTGTTACAGTTGATATAGTTTAGGATTTTTTGTGGTATTTACCTCAAATAAAAATAATAGAAAATAGAAAATGATTAGAAAATAGGTATTGATCAGATAGTTAGATTTTAATATTAGATTTAGCTTGATGTTTTTTAGTTGATATTAATATAGTTTAGAGCTTTTAATGACTGCCTTTGTCATAGTTTATTTAGGTAAATTGATCTCTTAGACAAAAAATTGAATTCGATTTGGACTAAGCTCATGGGTTGCTAGGGTAGAGCTTAATAACAAGCCATGATATACTTTTTTGACCCACTCATCTCGAGTTACTTCACTGCATTTTACTCTTTACTTGTTCTTTTATTATTATCTTTGATAAATTGTTTTTGATACTTTTACATTGTATTTTTGAGTTGTGATTCGCATGTTAATTGAATGGTTAGTGTTTGGCCAGGAACGAGCCCTCGGTCAAATATCTTTTAAGGAAGAAATAGGTCTTCGGCTTTTTTTATTTTTTAATAAAACCGAGTCCTATTACAAATAACTGCCCTTCACCAATTATTATTTCAATTTTCAAATCATCCGGAATCGTCTTATCTACCATGTCGTCGATACCAAACTCTTCATAAACTGCTTTCATACTTGTCCTTTCGCTCAAGGGCGATATTCGGTACCGAATTGTCAGTACCTTTGATAGCAAGTCTCGCCCAGATTATTGTAGGCCTGTTTTCTTATGCATCGAGCTTGGTGGTACTTCGTTATTTGCCCATGGTCCATTAGGCCTATTTTTGGCGCTAAAGTAACAGTTAGGTTATTATGTTAAGAGCAAAAAGCTGTGCCCGAAGCAATTGAATAAAATAACAAGCTATAAAAATTTGAAAAAAAAATATATAAAACAAGGAAAAAAAATTCTGTAATCACGGTCTGGTGTGGAACTGCAGAATCAGGCAACGGTCGCTTCGCTTCCGTCCATGGCGTCGGGCTCCGACCCTTCAAGGTCCCCCGACGACGACGACTTCTCGGCTTCTCGCTTCAGAAAAACAGTGAGCGCTTCAAACTCTCTCTCTCTCTCTCTCTCTCTCTCTCTCTCTTCGAATTCTACTGAATTTCCTTCCTTCGCATTTCGTCGAGTAGGTTTGCCTCTACGATTGGTGGCTGACGCAAGCCGCAGACGATGGTTCTCAGGGAAGAACGCTGGCCGTCTCCGGCTTCGCTTCGCCCAAGTAAGCATCGACAGCGATAGGGTTCATCTTTCGTTCGTGTAAAGTTTGCGCCTTTGAAGGAAAAAAACAGAGCTTTCCCATGGGTTAGCGGTTTTTGGGGAGAAATCTAGTCAATTGGGGCCAGACTTCGGAAAATTTGCGATCCTGCAGACGCTAACCCATTGAAAAGCTCGCTTTAATCGGGACGAATACGACCTGGGTCTTTCATGTCTGAATTTGTTTTGAAAATGTAGCTAGCAAGATAACTATTGGAGCTGGGGCTGTCATGTTCAAGTCAATGATAAATTGTTTATTTATTTTGTAAAAGTTTCTCAGAATTTGTTGAGCTGTGTCTGTTTTGAGTCGGTTGTATTTGCGATCTTTTGATTTTTGGGTTTCTCCTATCCAAGTTGACTCGATGTTCGATTCATGTTCTTGTATCGTGTAGAATGTTGCCACCCCTGTTAACTAGGACTTTGTCTTGAGGTAGTCATTGTCGTCCTCGTGAGTTAGGCTCTCAATGAGACTTCTCTGTTGGCATTTACTTTATTTTTGTGGTGTAGCAATTCCATGAGCTCAGAGGACTTTTTACTCCAGGCCACGATCTGTTCAACAAGTGGTTCGGGTGTTCAAATCGGCTCCGATCACCAAAAGATATGATTTTTCAACTCTTGAAACAGCGGATGGTGTTTGTGTTGTGGTGTCTGGGTTGATAAATAAGTCGCGTACTACAGAAAGTGGCTTCTCACTTGAGGTTTGTGAGTCCCTTGCTATTTTCCTGCCCTTGAAGGCTCTATCAGTTAGCATATACATCGCTAGCTTCTCAGAGCAACAACCATTGTCTTTTGGCTTAATTAAGCTTTAAGAAGCTATGAATTGCAGAAAATTTTACCATTCTACTCTAGTTTGAGTGACCATGGAAAATTTGACATGGGCAAATATCAATTGTTAATAAAAGTGCTCAGGTTCAAAACAAAAGAAAAGTTAAAAAGTCATCACATGGTGACCTGTTCACAAATGCAGAAGGATTCTGAACAGGCTGTTATGAGCTGCTCTGAAATCCACTTTTAATGCTGAACTTTAGCTGGTGTAGGGGAAAAGTGTTTGGATGGATTGGTGATTTGTTTGTCCTTTGTGCAGTCAACTTACTATTTGATTATGTCATCTCATTGCAATTTTATATGTGAGATTCAAAATTTGTGCTCTTTGTAGATTTTCAAGCATTTTGTGTTTGGATTTCCTCCTAATTGGGAAGATTGTGCTTCAAAATGCTTGGAGAAAGAAGTGAAAATAGTTACAAGGCCAGGAAAGGCATCACTTGATAAAGGTATATAAGCAACAAAAGGTTGCTTAAATTAACTTTCATATGTTGGGGAGTATGGTTTTACGTGATGACATTTGGCTTCAAATTGTTTGTGCCTTCTCAACTAGAAATTTTAGACTTCTTTGATGTTTATTGTTCTCCAACTTTTTGCGTTCCGGATGTCTCCATTTGACTGACAGTAGATAAAAATCCTAGTTTGGGCGAAAGAACTCCAGGAAAATACAATATAGGCAATAGTAAATAAGCTTAAAGAAAGATGCTGAAATGATTTTGGTGTTTAAACGGCGCGTGATGACTTTTAATCATTTGTGTTGAAGTGATTGCAGTAATAATAGTTAAGCATCTGTTGGTATGGTTGAAGTGTTGTCTTATTGCAAATCAATATCTAGAATGTTCTTGTTTATTTATACCTTGTCTAAGATAGAAATCTAATTTGTAGTTGTCAGTGTAGGAATTCTTGGTAGATTGTTTCAGCTTGCTGATGCCTAAACATTTGTAGGTGGTAAGAGATTAGGCAAAGTAGATGAAGATAACTCATTGAGGAATGCAACTATTGTTACAAGCAGAAGAGTTACCAGATCAGGAAGCAAACCTTTTGCTTTATCAAGTTCAAGAGGTATATATGCATTTATAGTTTGCTTGAAGTAAGGAGAGTATATTTAGGAGAAATTTTTATCCATGAAATGTTATTTCAAGGTTCTAAAACCATTTTAAGTTAAATTATTACAATTACCCAATGGTTATTTATCTTCAGTGACTTTTCAACATTTTAATTCTATGGAATGCAGACAGCTCTGCTATGATAGACCCAAATCTTTCTAATGCTGAAGTGGAAGGAACACAAGATAGTCGTCATTCTGCAGCTGTTGATGAGTCTCAAGTTTACTCTCATCAAAAGACAGGTATTGAAACAATTTTGGTGTTTTAATGCGTACAATGGCCTTTAGTAATTGCTAGTAAGTTTGGGAGCTGAAAATTTTTATTTCTTGTTTGCCAGTTATCTAACAAGTTATCATTGCAGGTGGGAAGGGAAAAGGCAATGTAAATAAAGATAATTTTTGTGGGGAGCCAATTGTGTTTAAAACTCCTGCAGGCTCCCAAGTAAGTCCTCTCAGTTTCTGATTCTGTCAATAATGTTCGAGTGGTTTGGCAAGAGTTTGTTGTTTTGATACTTCACCTTTGCAATATCAAACATTCTCAGTTTTCCTATACAATATGGAGAACCATGCAGTGGGGTTTTAGTGAACATGGATTAGTAATACTATGAAATGCCAATTAGATTGATTTTCCAACTGAGGAGGAGTGTTATAAAACTGATTATCTTGTCAACCAGGAGAGATTGCTGAGATTTTATAGTTTTACCTGTAAGCTTTATTAACAGTGGGCAGGTAATTAAATTTTGATGCCTTTGGGCACATTTTCCTGGAATATTTTCACTCCTTGTCATTGCCTTTTCCTCCCAGACCTTAGCCTTTTAATTCAGCTCACCGTTTTGACACAACATTGAAGACTAAGAAATACTGCAAACTACTCAAAAAGCTTTTGAGGGGGCGGCCGGGGGGTTGGTGGGGGTGGGGGTGGGAATATAGCACCTAAAACATACTAATACTTGACTTGTCAGCCGATATGCATGTGATCTGTGGAGGGAATTAGATAGGAATCTAGTTAGTCATTACTTATTTGAACTTAGGGAAGTCTTTGTCTGCCTTTCTTTTCAGTTTCTATGTTTACCATTATAGTATAAGTTTGGCAGTTGTATGCCTTTATATGGTGATCTTCTGTCCACACCCACAAGTGCATCTGCCATCATCATGCTCATTTATATATGGGCACTTGTTTGGTCTAATGCCTTCTTACTTTGTTTCTTGCTTGTTTAGGGAAGTTCCCTCATATCTCCGGATTCTTTCAAACGTTCTAGATCTGGTGAGTAGGCCATCAGACCATATTTCTGTTCAAAATCTGCAATTTGCTGTTTAAGCACTTATGGATTTAAGATAAGCATGTAATAGTCTTTCCATCCTGTTATATGCTTTAAAACCTACTTTTTTTTTCCTTTTTTTTTTAAACTTTGATGAAGTTAATGAAATGGAATTTAATTTCAATCAATACTAGAGCATTTTCCATACCTGAATACATATTGCCAGTTTTAATAAGAACATGCTTTGGAATGATGGATCAACTTGTATGGGAAGAATTCCAGTTGTCCCAATCTTTATCCTATAACAGTTGGGCCTGCATTTAGCAAGCGTTCAATCAATAGCAAAGGATTTTTAACTCTTTAAGTACACCTCTTGTGAAATGCATTTTGCCTTCCCAAAATGTTTGGTACTACTCCCAAATTATTGGCTCGTTCCATACTCTAGTTATATATGCATTTGTCGATGCTTTAAAGGATTCGAGTAGTCACCATCTGTTTCCTCTTAGGCCTGCATGAAGTGAGCATTTCAATCAATGTTCAAGGATTTTCCCCATGTTTAAATACAATTTTTGCGAGACACGTTTTTGCCATCCCAAAATTGGTCACTACTACTTTCAAATCATATTGCCGTCTTGAAAGGCCTGTAATTCACTTGGTCCTGCGCGTTTTGTAGGAAGAATACTTTTACCCAGGTTAGAGTTCTGGCGAAACCAAGTGGCAGTTTATGCACAGGTATGTAGCATCTTTCTGCTTTTCTGCAATTTCATGTCATGTTTTTCTAGTAAGTGTGATTTGTTCTTTCTATTATAGTACCAGCCCTCAGTTGGCAAAGGAAACTGCTACCACAGTTATGGAATTTTTTGCTGCAAATTCACCTTAAAACATCTTGTTCCATCGTGTCATCAAAATTGGATGAACTTCTTATATCTGCATTTCAGTACAATTGTACCGATTGCTGTTTAAAGTTAACTAGGTTTTGTTGACATTCTCATATTACTTTTATTTAGGACCGTGGAGTTGCTGGAGTCCAGAAAGGCCCGAGTTTGATCTTAGATGATGGTTTGTCTCCTTTATATTTGTAATGCGAATATATGTTACTTTAGCTACTCTGCTTCCCAAATGGTCGGATGAAATGGTTTTTCTAATGACACTGTTTTAGTGATGCTTATTTTGCATATGTTGGGTCCTGACATGACCTTCCTCTAATTAAATTTATAATCTTATGCACAAGAAGGCTTCACCATTCCCGTGAGAAATAGGATGTTCTTTTTGTTTTTATTCCCAGTACATCTGCTCTTTGAGGTCCTTGGTAAAATTATCTTCTGTACCAGATCAAATGGATAGTGTCTTTTGAAGAATAGATAGAAATGCATACTGTCAATATCATGACGCTGTCCAAGTCTAGTAGAGATGAAAATCTAGTTGTTTTCTTCTGTAAGTTTTTCTCCCTGATGCTTACACCATGCTGCTGATAAAATGGATATGATGCCAGGTTCGGCGAATTGATCTGGACTAAGATGGGGGACATAGAGATTGAGCCTGAATCGGTATAAGCAATTCTTGTGTGAAAGTCAACCTAGTTCTTTTGCAATGATTTTGCAGATTAGAACGTACCTGAGCAGGTGGAGTTCTTTTATATCTTTTGATTGTCGTGAAAAAGCTGTATATGTGACATAAATGCTTTTCTTCAGGTTTGATGCACAAACCAAACTGGCAGGGGCTTTTTTGTAAACAATGCTATTTTTTGAGTCAATAGTGATGCAGAGAATCAAAACTGTGCGCTACGATTTGTTTGGCTTTCTTGTTTTCAATGATTCGGCATGACCTTTAATTTTTTTTTTCTTTTTTGTCAGCCTTACTCTAATTTTCAACTCACTTTCGGACTCTTGCCATGTCTTTTTGCAAAGTGTGAGAGTCGAACCTATACTTGAAACTAAACATCCTCATCTGTACCCCCCTCTCTGAAAAGGTGAGGAATCGAACTTTCTACCTCTCCTTTCCCATGCGGAAAAAGTGGCCACTGGGGCAACCCTCGATTATTGCATGACCTTTAATTTGAAATCGACATTTTGGTATGGATGGGATGCAGGGTAGCCAAGCGAAGTACCATTATGAACATACTTTACCATTGAGAAGATATGCTTAGTAAATATGACTAATTTTCAAATAAAATCAAAAGCATTGCCCCAATACTTTATAAGCACAGAGAGCATTTGAGTTTGGGTGGTCGTGCAACTTTCTGAAAAAATGCTACCTTGTGTCCATTTATGGTCTTGTTTCTATCCTCAATTTTGCTAGCTTTGCACGGATTTTTATTTTGCTCGCAAAAAAAGGTTTGGATGGAGTTGATATTTTTCTCTTGTTGCTTGAATGTTTGATTTAATCACTGGCGGAGCAGTCACCGCAACACTATCAGGTGCGAGTGAGAAATCCCAAGACTGGTGATACATATAAGAGTAGGCCCATCTTTAGCAGGCTAAGGAAGGTTTCTGAGATTGAAAATAAAGTGCGAAATTGAACATATGATCCCTTGCCTGTGATTTTGTTATTATTAAATATGATGCATCAATAAGTGAAATTTTCCTATCGTATTTTACTCTTCTTCACCTTATACCCTCTATAATTTGGATCACCAACTTGCATCCAACACAGAATCTTTTGTGCAAGAAGCGGTGAAGATGTGCGTGAGCGTGTGTGACCCTCTCTTCCATTTCATAAAATCATTGATCGAAATGGAAATGAAACAAAATGTGGTATTTGCAGACTAAATCATTTAGGAATAATATGAAAAATATACATGAATTCTCATCTAGAAACATTCCTCTAATTTTAAAATTACAAGTTTATACCTCGCTTTAGCAATATTGGACATCTTAATACAATCTTGCGCTTGTTCTGTGATACAACCCTTCTTGCACACTCCAAACACACAAACCCTAACCACAAAGTCCATACACCTACCACCTCTCTGTCTCTCTCTTTGAAGCCGTGAAGGTCGCCTTTGCATCGCGACCTCAGATTGATGCCGTAGATGCCACGGGCAACCATCTGTTAATGGAGGCTTCGGTCTTTTGGTGGGTTTTTTTAACACGTGAAGGTGTTTAATTCATTTTAAAGGGTCTCAAATATGGACCTTGTAATTTTAACATTAGAGACATGGTTTTGCTATTAGGCTGAAACTCATAATTATTTTTGGAATCTTTCCAATAATCAATGGACGAAGAATGTCACATGAGACGGATTTTTGAATTTGAGGTCACTTCTGCTTTTATCTTTTCGCTTTATACGAAATTTTGGAGTTCATGGATGAGCTTTTTTAGTCGATGCAAAACACGTAGGATGTTACTTTTATGCCGGCAAGAAACAAATGTAGCATTAATACCAGTATAGAAAGTCAGATTATATAGCAACCACAAATTTTGGTATTGGAGACATAAACCTCTTCAGAAAAGGAAACAAAGGGTAAGTTTCGAAAGTTCTCTTCGCTCTCTCCTCATTTTACACCCTCCCAAACAGAATATAAAACTTTATCAAAGTGCAAATTGGAGCGAAGTTTTGTTTGGTTTCAAGTTGAGCCAATCACCAATAAGTTTTCATTTTTGGAAAATAGAAAACATAAAAATTCTTCAAATGGTAATATCAACATCGATATGAATACCTAATAGAAAAAAATATTCTAGAGCAATAAGGGTATGAACTCAAATTAGCTTTACAATAAAAAGGGAAAAAAACGGAAGAGAAAAGAGCTAACCGACCCACCATGGGCTATAATTTTTACCTAAACTCACATGGGTACACTCTCTATCTTGGGGTCAGGATTTGGTCAACCAACCAATCCATATATTATAATGAATAGTAAGATACTTAAGAAAAGAAAGAATAACAAGAATCCAAAGGAAAAAAAAATGCATTAGATGTTTTTAGAGGAAACTGCTCATTGAATAGAAACTTGATGGATATCGTATTATAATTCTTATATGAGTTAAATGGGAGAAAAAAATGACAACCAAATTAATAATCTTTTAATTATTATTGGAATTGTCCACATCATTGATAAGACATTTGATTTGAATGGAAAGAATATTTGGTATCATGATGTCTGCTCCGAGGATATCTTATGTTTTGTTTTAATCATGGGATCCCGAGTGGAAGAGATTGACGCTCTGTATGGAATTATTTTATTTTATTTTATTTCGGAGGTAATTTTAAGCTTGACCACAGATATATGTAATTACACAGGAATTTTTTTAAATATTACTACCCTCTGTTTTTTCTATATTTGTTGAGAACTCATCTGTTGTTGGAGAAAGTATGTTGATAAGTGTAGAAGGAACATGTATTTATTGGTCTTCGTGAATTTTCATTTCTTTCTATTTTTTCCCCAATTTTTGCAAAAATAACTTAATTTCATTAATAAGAAGTGCAATTTACCCTTTTTAAGTAATATTACTGAGAAATGAAAAAAATTTACTGTGAACTAGTAAGATCTACAAAAAATTCATGGATTTTACCGGCAATAAATGTGAATTACCTTCAAGTTACTAGAAACAACTAATGTTTTCCATAAATAAACAAGGTTTATCACGAACAAACTCACTTTACTATTGATGACTGTGGTTTATCGCAAAGTAAAAGATGATATTAGTAATTAATATACCTTACTAAAATAGATATTATCCTGATTTTGAAAACAAGACAATGCCCACAAATAAGCTCAGCTTTTCTTCTTGGCATTACTGACAAGTCCATCTTTACTTGTGATGGATGCAATTTACTTCAAATGAACTAGCTCTAATATCTACAATTGATTACCTTTCATGGCAAGACAAATTGATTTGTGCCACGTAGACAATCATCATCCATGTTAGCAATGTTCGGCAAAATTTGACTGGATGAATTCATTGGTAAAACTTAAAAACGTTTAAGACTCAATTGATACAATTGAAAGATTTTTTATTAAATTGACACTAATATAATAGGTTTAAGATTCTTTTTTGTTTTTTGGTAATTTTCCTCACAAACAAGAAGTCCATCTTTACTTGTGATGAATGCAGATTTACTTCAAATGAACTGGTTCTACCATCTCAAAAAGAGAAGAATCTGATTCTACCATCAACACTAAATTACCTTTCGTGGCAAGACAGATCTCACCGCCAAAGTCCCTTCGAGTGTCGATAGAGGGACCGGCCAAGCGGACGTGACTTTCGACCCGAGAAGGACGGGACCAAGCAAAGGCTCCGTTCATGCTAATACGCGCCAAACCCTATGATCGAGGGCCAGTTTAGGCGCAGCTATCGTTGAAATCCACGTCTAATCAAAGGCAGCATTGTGATGCCTCCATCAAATCCAAGAAAGATCAAAGGCAGTGGAGGTGGGAATTAGCTTTGCCTCTTTAGAATCGCGACAAAAGCCGATGGAATGTCGTGCGACGCAGAAAGTCCATCTAGCAAGGACAACACCATCATAAGTCAAAGGTCGGGACGTGATCGATGCCGACATTCGATAATCCGACCACTTAACTCGAACTGCATTTTTCCTCTCGAACCGCAAAAGAAAATTTTGTATCTTGAAGTGCCCAAGCTATAAGGTAGAACACCCGGGGAACACGAGGGGCTTAACTTTGAACGTTGGTTAGAAGAAGGTGGATCACGCTGCGATGATTCAGGAGATCAAGGCAATCAGAGTCCTACTCATTTCACATGTTCCGAAAGTCGACAACTTGGAGGGTCCCCATCGCACTAAACAAAGATAGATTTGAGGCAATGCATGCATTCATGGAGGTCCCCCACGCCAAGCCAAACAAACCTAACCCGCGCGTTCGCAGTTGCTCCTACCACATGTTTAGGATGTGGACAGGACACCGACGGTCAACAGATATTATCAAAATCCAAAACCAGGAGACGTGATTGTTTTCATTGCACAAAGCTAAGAAATCATCGCAGGGATCGGCAATACTCGAGAAGATGCTGTGTTTTTATGTACACAACAAGTACTTCAAGCAACATACTGATAAGAATCAAGGCTTCTACTGAGGATTAGGAGGGCGACTATTGGCGGCCGAGACCCGGGAGCCCCACTCCAGAAGCTCTTTGCTGGTGTCGTCCTTGTGAACTATCACCTCTATGAAGCACAAGCAATCTTTCTTGGGCCCCGTTGCCGTCTGGATCGCTTCAATAAGCTCCTCCTCATAGAAAACCTGCAAACATGAGTAAATTTTGTTATTTTACTGTGGAGGGATTTCTTGAATTGGCAAAATGCCGTAACTATAACTCGTACACAAGCAACTTACTTTTGTGGTCCAGCACTTGCCCTCGCCATTGTGAATTGCTTCCACCAGGCCAGTGTAGTTCCAGTTCTTGATCACATTGTAGGGACCATCATGGATCTCAACTTCAATGGTGTAGCCGCCATTGTTTATCAGGAAGATGATGGTGTTCTGCCCACATCGCAGCATAGTTGACACATCTTGGGCAGTTACCTAGGGTGCAAAAGTCGCCCACGAATCTTACATTATTTATTTCTTCCATTCAATTCACAAAACAAGATTAAAATAATCAATTTTAGTAGAAAAAGGGAGGGAAATGAATAAGGTCAGTGCATGACTGGCATCGTATGACTAAACTCTTCACCTATGCAAAATGCTTAAAAGGATTACTTGCTTGTTCATAGGTTGAGCCTGCAAAACTAGTGGATATCTTCTTGACAGAAGCTCTATGTATAGCTACGTCATTCATGATGGTTCGTTCAAATGTGCTAAGAAATATAACAGAGATAAGAAACCATTCAATACCTGGAAGCTACCATCTCCAATGCATGCAATGACTCTCTTCTCTGGCACTGCCTGTGCATACCCGAGGGTTGCACCAACGGACCATCCAATAGATCCATACTGCATTTGGAACTCATACCTGCAGACCCCCATTTGAACAATTTTAGTTTGTTTTCTTAAGTAGCGCCAGATCAAAAAGTTACAGACAAGAGACCTAATTTATGCAACTACACCCACGTACCCGCAGCCTCTTGGTAGTTTCAGCTTCTGGCAGTTGAACCAAGAGTCTCCAGTCTCAGCAATCACAGCTGATTCACTAGAGAGCATGTCCTGTATGTGCTTGAACAGGACATTGACCCTCAAGGGCTCCTTGGGTTCACACTTCAATGGAAGGCCTTCTGGAACAAAAATCCTGTGATAATTCTCATAAGCAGTCGTGTTCCGCTTGACCCGCTTCGAAAGCGCTTTAAGAAAATCCTTCATCAGAACACAACCGAAAGCAGGTCCATTTCCGATCACAACCCTTTCAGGCTGCAAAATAATGGCCTTCTCCTTCTTGAGAAGGAGGGAATACCCAACGGAGCTGTAGTCATTGAAAATGGGCCCAGCAAATAAATAGGCATCTGCAGATTCCACGATCTCGGCACAGAATGCAGTGCTCACCGCACCCCAGTAAGTCCCGATGAAGTGGGGATGGTGCTCGGGCACGAGCCCTTTTGCCGATGGCATCACAGCTACAGCAAAGCCGCATGCATCGGCTAGTTCTACGAAGGCTTCAGAAGCCTTTGCGACCCGGAGTTTCGGGCCACCCACCATTACCGGCTTCACTGCCTTGTTCAGGAATTCTGCAGCTGCCTCTACCGCAGCTTCCAATCCCATCTGATTAGTCAATCTGTGTGGATAACAATTAATCAATCGCATCACTCTAGTCATAATCTAATGCAGCAAATAGACTTGATCGACTGAACAGATGGAAAATTACTTGGGAGAGAGTGCAAATGGAACCGGCTCGCGACTGAAAGTCGGGTGAGGTATGGCAGGCAAGTTGCAGCTTATGCTTATGTAAACGGGCTTGCTTTCTTTCAGAGCAGTCGAGATTGCGGTATCGATCAGTTCATGTGCATCTTCCAAATTATTCACCACAGCCTAGAAAAAGGCGAAACGGAGACACTCAACAAATCAAGTTCATTCGATCTGCACTTAACAGACATACCCCTTTCACAACAATCTATGCAAAAGCTCCAGCTCGGACTCCCATCCCAAACTACTAAGCAACCATTAGTATATTATTATCATCTCACAGAACAGACCCACAACAGACAACGAGATCCAAAAAGCGACAAGCATTATAATGTCACTAATTCCACAAAGTCCTCGAAGCGATGTTTCTAGTCAACATACCCACTTCAGACAAAGATCGATCCGAATAAAAAATTAGTTTCAGCAAAAAGAATCTAGAGAGGGGACCGAAGAGATACCTGGAAGCAAGTAACAGTCTGAAAACACCTAAGCTCCTGGCTGAAATCAGGCAACCCGATGGTATGGTGAAGTACCCTGTTCGTCCCGTAGTCGTTGGAGTTGGGCCCGCCGACGATGCAGACCACCGGCAGGTTCTCGCTGTACGCCCCGGCGATGGCGTTGAGCACGCTGAGCCCGCCGACGGTGAACGTCACGACGCAGGCCCCGACGCCCCGGGCGCGGGCGTAGCCGTCGGCGGCGTACCCGGCGTTGAGCTCGTTGCAGCAGCCGACGAGGTTGAGCCCCGGCTCGGCGATGAGGTGGTCGAGGAGCGTGAGGTTGAAGTCGCCGGGGACGGCGAAGACGTCGGTGACGCCGATCTGGACGAGCCGGTGGGCGATGTGGCGGCCCATGGTGGAGTCGGGGGAGGCGACCGCCGCGGGCCCGGGGGCCGAGCTCTGGATCGCCGCGGCGGCGCCGTTGGGGGGCGACCCGACGTCGTTGCAGGGGGGCTTGCACGAGCTGAGCGCTCCGATGTTGGTGTCCATGGCGGCGGAGGAGGAGCCGGAGGTTCGGCGGCGGCGGAGGAGGAGGAGGAGGAGGGGGAGATGGAGGGAGAAGGAGAAGGAGAAGGTGAAGCGAGGAGTGGCAATGGAGGCTGGCGGGGCGCTTCTGGAGTTTTTTGTGTGTTTGTGCGTGGAAGAGTGGTTAAAAAAATGCAGTCTTTTAACTCTTTATATATGCGAGAGAGAGAGAGAGAGGGAGAAGATACAATGGGCGGTTTAGCTGTAGGGAGAGAGACACACACCCAAAAGGTATTGTCAATTACCGGTGAATAAGGCGGAAGAGTGATCATGATTGAATTTTCTTGTTCTTCTTTTTTGGAGAATTGATTTTTCTAAAGGTGAGCTGAGGAGTTCGTTTCACGGTGGAATTTCTTCGGTGTTGGAAGTGTCACATCGACCGCCCCCTGCCACATGTCTGGTTTCCACACCGCTTGGACCGTGTGGAACCGCCGTGGAACTGGGGGCATATTCAACTCCCTTTAGAAATTTGCGGGCGTGACCAGTGGTCGCCCGATTGGTTCCGAGGCTTCGAGATTTGAAAACCCGCGTGCACACCGTTTACGCCCCATCGAGCTGTCCATCGGATTCTCGGCTCTTTCTTCTTTTTGGATTTTTTTTTTTTTGGGTATAAACTTGCCGAGTAATGGGGATGAATTACATTGAACTCTTTGATTTTATTTTTGCTGTTTGTTAGCCATCAACATGTACATTATTATGAATGAGCCGGATGTTTTTTTTACCGTGAGTGCTGAATGCGTTGATGATTGGAATTGCAACCTTTTTCTTGAATATGTTTCTCCTTAGGGCATATAAGGAGAAGGCGTAAATGGTTCGAAGTACTTTAAAAGCTGTGAAACTAACATGTTATAGTTTGAGAATTTCTAAAACTCTTGCAGGGTAGATTTTCACGTCCCTGTAGAGTAGATTTCAAGATAGAGTAACTTATTTATTTCGGAATGTGCATACTCCTAGTATTTATATGGATTTTATTAATAAGTGTTTATAGAGCACTTATTAACATACAATTTTTCAAAATGATAAAATATATTCTCGTCGATAAAAACCGTACTTATATTCAGAGCATCTTTTTTCACATTGATTTCATGATCAAAATTCATCCCACATAAAAGGCCACCGTAGATCTTTATTGACTACTATTTAGAAGTGTCTGGATTTATCCTTTTTCTCCGAACGTCATATTCTTTGACCCTCACCATGAGTTAGGTGCAACCATATTGAAATCAATCCGCAAAATATCCGTGTTAAGTAATACTTAAGTATTTGATATTTAATTAAGAAATTGAAAATTATGCAACATATGAACTAGTCTTGCGAAATTTAACATTGATTTCCGAAAAGGAAGATATACTTTTACTTTCAAATACATCGGGCGACAGCAGCGACATGCGACGTAACGGATCAAAAGGAAAAGGTATTTTTGCTCACGTGACTCCAATCACATGAAACAGTGCCCAATGGCTGTGTGAGATCTATTTGTGGACAGTATTTTTTTTTTTTTTTTTTTGTCTTTTTGGTAATGGACGCTGTGTCTTGGGGGTAAAAAATCCGGCGTGCGGTCCTTGGAAACGATACATCGGCTGGTTTCGGAAGACCGCGACGTCGAGTTGGATTTGACCCCTGGTTTGCTTGGCTTTTGCAATGGAAAATGACGAGTGGGGTTAGCCCTTTTTATATGCTCCTCTACAGTAAAGTGAATGGATCCGACCAACCTCGGATCACTGTCGTCCGATGTTAGACACTTCGAGCTTTTCTGCCATTTGGGCTGAAAATCGGAACTCATCCTTAGATTGTGGGGCCAAACCACAAACTTTTTTCCTATTTTTCTACGCGAAGTTTCTTTCTTTTTCTTTTGCTTTCCACCAGGTTCATGACGACCGTGGATGGGCAGAGAATTATAGTAATTATTGTTTGCTATTGAATTTCATATGAAGCCACCCAATTTGAACTGCGTTTTTCCTCTCAACCTCCGAAAGATAAAATCGTATCTTGGGAATAAAGTGGCCATGCTATAAGCTAAAAGTCCTGTCCCCAAGCTTGAAAGTGGATTTTTCCTTTTATAAGCGATTATTTGTAGGAAGAAGGGCTTAACTTTGAACATAAGTTAGAAGACGGTGGATCATGCCGTGACTTGATTCCGGAGACTACGGGAATTACACTTCTGTATCATTTCACATGTTCCAAAAGCAGAGAACTTGGAGGGTCCCATACTAATCAAAGATAGATTAGAGGCAATGCATGCATTCACGAAGGTCCACCACCTAATAAGTATCAATACTCTCTGAGAGCCTTTGTGTCGTGTTTGATCACTCCAACATGCTTCGACACGTGGTCAACGAGTGTCAAAAAATCCAACATGTGGTCAACTTTTTCTGACACGCTCCGACACGCGGATCTGAAATTCTGACACATGGGGTCAATTTTAAATTTTTTTAATATTTGAGGGGTCAAAATATAAATATATGAAAAAATAATGAAAATAACAAAAATAAAAGGAAAAGAAGAAAATTCTTCCTCTCAAATTTTTTATTTATGAGTTTTGACATTCTTGTGAGTGACGATGAAATGCCACTCTTCTCGCCGGTGTCGCTCCGCTACCCTCAGACTTAAAGTTGTGATTTTTATTTTTTATTTTGCTTCTTTTCGCCTCTCGCAAGCGGTTGCTTGTGAGTTATCTCTTTTGGTCTATGTTATTGGTTTGTGAGTTATCTCTCACATTTTCCATGGCAAATTTAGTGATTTCCTTTTCTTTTGGTCATACTTCGAGAGTCATTGTCTTGGATTTTCATTTTTCTTGAACCTTATTTTACAGAGAAGAGCTCCAAGTGAATCTATATCATGAACTCCGAACTTTGTCTAGGATTATAAAAATCTCACTAATCTTTGACAAGTGTAAGAAAACATGAGATGTTCATTTAAGTTTACTCTTTTGTGTTTGCAATTTCTGAATTTCATGTTCAATCTTTATCAAATTAAAACAATGAATGATATTAACAAATATTGGATTAATATTTAATTCTATATTCTTTTTATTATTATTATTTATTTATTTTTGCATTTATATATACAAATATATATTTAATATATAACGTGTCGGAATATATCGGAATTCTCTATTTTTTAGAAATGACGTGTCGGTATGTCATGTCGTCGTGTCGTGTCACGTCGCGTGTCCGTGTCGGTGCTACATAGTCCCCCACTCCAAGCCCGCCAAACATAGCTTGTGCATTAGCAACTGTTCCTTCCACATGTTTAGGATGTCAACCCCAATCTGATGGTCAATAGATATCAACAAAATCACCAATAAGTAGACATGATTATTGAAGTATAAAAGGTAAAACGGTCTTTAGGACCCTTAAGGCCTATTTTGTTGCTGATTACTAATACAAATATAGTGATATTTAGTGAATAATATGATCAACAATTTTCCTTTCACATGGCATCCGATTAAGGGTCCTTAACCCTAGTCGACATAGCAAACGCTCATCGCCATCGACTAGTTGCCGAAACGGTGAACCCTCTCCATTAGTGTGTCTCCCTTGCGCACTTTCTCCAATGTGTCTTCCTTGTGCTACCCTTGCGTGTTTCCTCTTTGCTAGCGCGTCTCCCTTGCATGCTTTCTCCAACGCGACTTCCTTGCACTATCCTCGCACGTTGCCTTGCGCGCTTCCCCTCCATCATCGACAGTGACCAATTCTCCTAGATCAATGATATGTTGGTTGTTGGACTCCTTAGTTGCTAGATTGGCTATCCCCATGCCCTTATAATTTATCTGATCCGTTGGCCAAGTTTGTTATCTTTTAGCAGGACTACTTAGGTTTCTTGTTTTTCAGCATTTAACTTGTGGGTGTTTGAATAATGTAGTTATGGTCTCTCAATTGGTAGCGTTTGTGGGTCGTGGAGAATCTTTTATGTGGTGATTTATTTTTCAATTGTGCTGGATTATTGAACTATTGAAGTTGAGTTGCTTAAAGAAAAATATTGTGATGGTTTCTTATTATTGGAGAATGGGTGATCTTGAGAGAAGTGAAACTGTGGGTGATCCTAAGAAGAATAATACTGTGATGACTGAGGTGATTTCCTCTTCTTCTAGTTGAATTATTGATAAGAAGTTTGAGGGTAGTGCTAACTTTCATTAATGGAAGAAAAGTGTGAAACTAACTTTAACAAGTAGAAATTAGCATATACACTTGACTGAGCCTAAACCCACATATGATCCAACTTGAGATGTTGTTGATGCACGTGTTTTTAGTCAGATGCTGAGCTCTATGGAAAGTAATATAATCAATCTAATAACTCACGTTGACATAGTCAAAGAATCTTGGGAATATTTAAATGTATTATATTTTGGCCAAAATAACTTTTCACAGATTTATGAGCTATCGCAGAGTTTTACTGATTTGAAAGGAAGGGGTGTCCTATTATACCGTACTTTGCTAATTATAAGAGGATATATGAGAAGTTGACTATTGTTCTCCCTATTTTAGCCAATGTCCAACAAATGCAACTTTAGAGAGAACGATTTGCTGTAATAGGATTCCTAAGAAGTCTCGGTCCAGACTATGAAACCATTAGATTTAAGATTCTTGGGGAGAGAGACTATTAAATCACTCATAAGTAATTTGCTAAGAGTTTTCTAGTATCTCGTGAGTTTTCTCAGGGCACCTCGTATGTGGTAGAAAGTTAAGCTTTTGTGTCCCAATCTTGAATTGGTGGTGGTAATAGGAGTGATAAAGGAAATTGTGGGGGATATAATTATAATGTTCACGGTGGCCGAAGTGGAGGTCAAGGCACAGGAATAAGGAGAGGCCAAGGCCAACATCTTTATTGACAGTCCCACATGTCTATTGATACCTTAGGGGCCGCTCAAACTTGTCATTACTATGGTAAATTTGGTTATATTCAGAAATTTTGGTACAAGTTACATGGGAGACTTGGACAACAACAACATTTTGCAAATACTACATACGGTATTGACCCTTCTTCTACTCTAGTCTTCTCAAGGTAAGGTAATGGTTATGTCTAGTAAGGAATTTACTTAGCATTAACAAGTTTAGATTTTACAGCGTGCTTCTTCGAGTACAAATAGTAATGCTACTGCATGCCTTTCAACTGCTTCTCGCCCTTGAATTATGATTTAGGGCTTCCAATCACATGTCAGGTCATTTAGGTTTATTTTCCTCTCTTACTCTATCATCATCCACTGTTATCCTAGCTAATGGTTCATCTACATAGGTTAAGGGGGTTGGTATAGTTCATCTAATTCCTTCATTGCCCTTATCATTAGTACTTTATCTCCAACAATTTTCATTTAATCTCATGTATGTTAGTAAATTAACCAAAAACTTTCAATGTTTAGTCATTCTACCCTGACTTTTGTATTCTCCAAGATCTGGCTACGAACAGGATTGTTGGCAAAGGATGTGATGTGATGCCATTGAACATCATGCATGACACATTTCTTTTCTAATTATATCTTATAATTGTAATTGCGCATGCAGAAGCATAATAAAATTTCTACAACATTCCTTACAAAAAAATCGCCCTAATTATATACACATCCTTAACTTTATACTAAAATGGGTAGTTATTATCTTAATAGAATAGGTAGTCCTGAAAAAGGTCAATGTCACCTAGCACCACTACATCCATACTAAATAAACTACTACCCAACTCAAGGATTAATGGTATCCGACATCAAGTCATCCCTCCATCGCATGTCCGGAGGAAATATCATACAAATATGAAAAATAAGAGGTGAGTTGAAACCCAGTAAATGAAATCTCTAAATCTAAGGTAGGAGATTAGCTTACCACTTAACTTGGTACCAACAAGCAACATGAATTCAAATCAATAAAAAAATAATAATGTATAACAAATGCATAAGCAAATGCTCTATCTTTACTATCATGATACGCTAGTAGAAACCATTAATAACATTGCAAGTCCATTTACTCTAAAGCAAGTAGGTGATATATTTTTTCATGATGCACCAATATCACATAATAGCTCGCCACTATATATACGAATATACATAGACAAGTTCATACTTGTCATGAAACTCACAACACACATAGAAGAATCCTTAATTGTCACGGGTTAGGATCTCGACTCAAGAGACATTATGAATACTCCTAATGCATGCCAAACATGCTCTCTTCTTGTTCAGGGTGTAATTTGATTCATTATTGCCCCATTTTCCATCCTAGAATCCTACTAGGAGCCTCTCATTGTCTGAGCCCTCTAGCCTCTACGACCACACCCCACCCTCATCGGATTGGGTCGTTATAAGCCCATTAGCTTCTACCCGGTTCGTCTCCAAATCACACATCTACTAGAGAGGGTTTCATTTCGGCATCCCTAGATTATCTCATATAACCGATAACGTAGCAACGACAACTCATATAATAAACATTGTGAACATCAACAACTCAAATAATCGATTACGTGAACACTGACAATGCAAAGAATCGACCACACGATTAATCGAAAACACTTAACTAATGATTCAGTAACTTAGTCACGTTACATAAATATCACTTCAAGTTCACACTAAAAAATTGTCATCACGTCTTAGAGAAACAATAAAACACCCCCTAGGAAATCCATCAAATACATCCTCGGCATGGAACAAGATTAACAATTCAATTCAAACGAATATAAGATTTCTCATACCATCATTAAAACTTACCTACAAATGACAACTAAAGCCAAAAACTAATTAACAACCGACCAAATCAAGAGTACAAATGGTGTGTTTGGTTCAACTTTCTCAAGGGACTTTCATGCTCCAAAGCCTCTTGGGGAAAAGTTGGAGTGTTTGGCAATCAATTTGAAATAACTTTTGACCAAATGCTTACATTAGGAATGCTGAAAACTCAGTACTACTCCACCCAGCTTTGCAAAGTAGCATTTGTGGAATGTCGAAATTAGGATTAAAATTTGTCTTTCCTTCCAAAACTACCCTTACTAATTCTTTAGTTGTCTGATTTTACCCCTCCTAATAACTGTTCATCTTCTTAGTGCAAGGACAGCTGGCAAGGCCAAATTTGGCCAGCGAGGGTCGCGTGACCCAAGTGACCTTCGCTAAAGGTCGTACAACCTTAGGCAAGCGCCACTCATGACCTCAAGTAAGGGCCTATGGTTATGCAACCCAAGCTAGGGCGAACTTAGCCGACAGCTATCGGCGCCATATTTGGCTCCTTAGTGGCCATACCTTTTGTCGGCTCCGGCGAAGGGTTTGGGTCCTTTTTTTAATAAAAAGAATATGAAAAAAAAAAATACACCCAAAGCTCATTACAAAAGTTTTTTTGCCAAACGCTACTTGAACTCAAAGTCCCTTTACAAAAGTTTTTACCAAACACAATATGCATTTCCCCAAACGGTTTTGGCTTTTAGCATTTGCATTACACCCGAAACCCATTTGCAAAGTTGAAACAAATTCATCTTAAGTAAATTAACCCAACTTAGCCCCTAGGGTTATCACTTATCTAAAATAAAATGCTTGAGTAAAATCAAAACTTTAGTCACCTTGAAAGCAATATAATCAAGAACAAATATTAATATCTCTTGACCCTTACCCACCGGTGGGTAGCTGAGTTGGTTGGGCTTTGGGCACTTCACCGCAGAGGTCTTAGGGTCGAAACTTCGCAGCTGCTAACACGTCTTAAATGGGAGGCCATGATGGTGGGGTCCTGTGCTAGCTTCCCCCCTAGGTATTAATGCTTGGTCCGAGGTGCACTGCACATTGTACGGGCCGTGGGTTGGCGATTAGCGTAAGCGAAAGTCGGGCTCGGCGGATTTTGGGTCACCAAAAAAAAAAAAAAAAAAAAAAAAAAAAAAAAAATAAAATATATATATATATATCTCTCTCTCTCTCTCTCTCTCTCTCTCTCTCTCTCTCTCTCTCGATCGACCCTTGATCAAAAATAGTTTAATAAAAGAGAATAACCTACAAGTTCACCTTGTAACTCTTGAAAAATGGAATTTTGAAGCTTTAACAACACAAGGAGAGAATCTTTCCTTTCACATGATCTCTCTCTCTCTCTCTCTCTCTCTCTCTCTCTCTCTCTCTCTCTCTCTCTCTCTCGACCCTTTATCAAAAATAGTTCAATAAAAGAGAATAACCTACAAGTTCACCTTGTAACTCTTGAAAAATGGAATTTTGAAGCTTTAACAACACAAGGAGAGAATCTTTCCTTTCACACGAAAGATTGAAATGTGAAAATAAAAGAGGAAATTTTCTTTATTTGCAAGAAAAAGTTAGTATTCTTTTTGAAACTTGAAGACATAAGGAAACCTATTTATAATCCAAGGGCAATTAAAAAAAAAAACACTCAAGTTAAAAGAAATGATGACTTAAAAAAAATGTTAGGTGGAACCACTAGTGATACTATTATACGGTTTCTTCCAATGATAAGGCCAAGGGGAATGAACCAAATAATAATGACCTTGAGCACATATGGTCATATTTAGTTTGCTTGAACAAATAACCAAGGTTCAAGGTAGCAATGAGTTTGGATTAAAATCATGAGGTCTAAATCTAGAAAGGGTATGTGTTCCAATAGAAATGCTTCAAGTGGCCCTAAGTGAGTAGTTAGGGTACAAGTGGCCTAATAAGTTTAGCCACAGGGAGATATATGGCTTCTTCTTGGCTAAGTAATGCGGGTGAGTTATCAAGTCATTAATGTATAAATAATGTAATGCATGATATCATGGGTGGCTGAATTCGATATTTCAAACTTATGAGCAGATAGGATAAAATAATTGGTGGGAAATGAAGAGAGGTGGTATAAACTAAAGAGGACAAATGGCTTACTTGCATGGCTTGCAAAGTGGATATTTTGTTAAATTATCAAATTCTAGTAAATCAATATGTAAACAAGAAAATCAATGTTCTTCCAAGCATTGATAAATTTGAAAAACATTTTGAACTCACAAAAAAACATTGGTGAAAAGCAAAGGATGCTAGGAAAATATCAATTTAGTAAATTTAAAACTTGAATATTGTCAAATATGCAATTTGAGGACTACAACTAATATGGTGGTAAATTAATGATCATCACTCAACACCACCGACTTACATTTCAATATCTATCACTGAGCTTAACTCATCGAATTTCGATGATTATGGTAATGGAAAATCATCCTTCACACATTTTTGCACCTCACAAAATTAACTACCTTCATGGCTCCAAACTAAATAACACTTTTATATATATATGTCCTAAAAATTATTTTGAAAATTCTTGATGTCACACATGAGAAAGGGGGCATGTGTCTGCTTGAAGATGCTCCTTCCATTACATGCTCTAGTGTTGCATCCCTATATCATATCCTTGTTGTATTGGTAATTTTCGTTGCATAGTCTTTAGAATTAAATTCTAGTTTTTAGTCTCTTTCTAGTTTAGAATGTGAGTCATATCAACTTAACAAATTACATCACGCTAGTTACCCACCTCGAGTCATTAAATGACAGCGTCTTTTTTTTGTTAGTTTATTTAGATATTTAGGGTTCCTGTCATGTGGTTTCCAATTTGGGTTTTAGAAAATTTGTTACTTTTGTTGATGATTATTTAAGAGTCACTTGACTATATCTAATGAAAAGTTGTTCAAAATTATTTTATGTGTTTTGTGCATTTGTGCAAGTTAAAGCTTTGTACTCAGATAATGCTAAGGAATACTTTTCGCTCGATGTCAACGACGAAAGCTTTTATGCTTTGTCGGTGTTGCCGAACCTCCACTTGCCGTCGCCACCAGTAGAGTCAGCGAGGCCAAGTGCAAGCCAAGCCATCTCGTGAGCCATGGAAAAGCAAAGCTTGCAGCCACGGATGATGGAGGAGGAGGAAGACTAAAAACTCGACTGGAAGCTTGTGGCCGTGTGTTCTAAAGCCCCCAAAACCTTTGGCCGAGGACAAGTCAAGACACCCACTTTGCTCAAGGCCAACAATCAGGCGCAAACAACCCATCTAAGCCATGGATGATGGACAACACTTTCCGGCGTCGCTGGTTGTCAACCCGAGCTACCTTTGGTCCTGTCTTTTTCTGTACTTTTCCAATCACCTCCAGATTTGAAATCGTGCTAGGGTATAGGTCACTCACCCATGGCCATCGTCGCTTTGTAGGCGTCGCTTTCCAAATCTCAAGATCTAGTATTCCATGGCGGAAGGCATTCAGGTGTTGCGTCGCTCATGTCTGTCGTCAACATCGCTGGTTTTTAGCCCCATTTGCCTCTGGCTCCTCTTGTATAGTTACCAAACACATTTTTCTGTTTAGAAACTCATCTAAGGAATAAAAATGGGAAAAAAACTATTTCTAAACCAAAATCATTCCCGAAAACAAAATATTACCAAATAAACCCTTAGAAGTTACATGATATGTTTCGGGGTTTCGGAATTTGAAAATCTGCCCGCACACTTTTTTTGCATATCAAGCTATTCATAAGATTTTCTGCTCTTTTCTTTTACAGATATTTTTTTTTTTAAAGAGTAATGGGAATAAGTGTATCTAACTTTTACGATTTTATTTTTCGGTGATTAATTACATCGTCAGTAGCCACAAACATGTACCTTATAATGAATGAATCGGATTTTTTTTTTTTATCGTGAATGTTATTGAATGTGCTAATAACTACAATTGTGACATTTTCTTTAATAATTTTATTAAAAAATGAAAAAAAATTGCCCGTGATGGTGCGAAGTACTTTAGAATCTAATGAAACCTCCATGTTATAGTTTTGAGTTGTTATAAGTTTTGAGTGGTAGATTCCAAGTTTCATAATATGCAGGATAAGTTACAAGTTCCAAAAAATAAGGAACCTGTTCCGGTGGGTAAATTATAAGTTGTAGGTGGAATTTATACGAAACTTGGAACAACTCACCCTTAAATGATGTTAAGAAGTGTCAAAATGTAACCATATTGAAATCAATCCACAAAATTCCCATGTTAAGTAATACTTATAAAATTATATAATATTTAATCAAAAATTCCAAATTATTTGATGTATGAAAACAATGGGAAATTTTAAATATTGATTTCGAAAAGGAATATGTATTTTTATATTCAAATACATCACACGACAGTAACACGCGATGAATCCACATTAGAAGGAAAATGTGCTTTTATCCATGTGACTCCCAATCACATGAAACATTGCCCGATGTTTCTTTCATTTTCCAGAAAGATGGCACAATTAGCCCTTGAACTTTGAACCAATATTTAATGTGGTTCATGAACTTTAGCTAAATATTCAATGTTGTCCCCAAACTTTTGATCTGTTTAATGTAGTCTCGGAACTTTTGGTGCATGTTCAATTTAGCCCATCTATATTAAAATATTGAATGTTATCTCTAATTTTGAATAATAGAATGACTAAATTAAACATTTTCCTACAGTTCAGGGACTACATCAAATATGTACAAAAAATCTAGGGACCACATGAAACAAATTAAAATTTCATGGACCACATTGCAATTGAATCAAAGTTCATGGATCATTTATATCATTATTCCTTCATTTTTGGTAAAACGTCATAAAAGTCATAAACTTATTGCATTGATGCCAATTTAATTCTAAAGTTCTTAATAGTGCCAATTTAGTCCTAAGTCGTTTGAATTAGTGCCAATTTGGTCATAAACTTTTTGACTTGATGCCAATTTAGTCTTTTTGACTAATTTTGGCCGGATTTTGCGGACATGAATGTCGGCTAGCTTATGTGGCATCTCTGGCACTAACATGGATAAATTTTAATGATATTTTAATAATTTTTTTATTTTTTATTTTTTTTGAATTTCTTTCTTTCTTTTTTCGCCCATTCCTTTCTTCTTCCTTTGGTTGGTGGCTAGCCATTAGCTACAAGTGATGGATGGCCATCGGCCATGGTGCAGTGGGCTGGCGCTGAGCAACACTTGGTAAGGCCACCTTGGCCTAGGTGAGGGCCAACCTCACCAAATTTGGTGAGGGGAGCTCTCATTAGGACTACCCTCACCTAGGCCAGATCTAGATCGGCCAATCCTTACTGAGGCTCGACCTCACCCTAGCCAAGCGAAGCCAGCAAGCCCGATTATGGCCAGTGGTTGGCCACCGCTTAAAGGAAGAAGAAAGGAATGAGAGAAAAAAAGAAAAAATAAAAATCAAATCGAATAATTATTAAAAATTTTCTATGTCAGCGCCAATTGTGCCAAAAAGCCAACTGGCATCCACGTTAGCAAAATCTGGCCAAAATTAGTCAAAATGACTAAATTGGCACCAAGTTAAAAGTTTTAAGACTAAATTGGCATTAGTTCAAAAGGTTTAGGATTAAATTGACATCATTAAAATGTTTAAAACTAAATTGGCATTAATGCAATAGGTTTATGACTTTTCTGACACTTTTCTCCTTCATTTTATTTTGCTTTTCATTGGGTCTATTGTGATTGTAACGACCACAACTCCATCTCCAAGGTCTTGAGCGGCAGAGGTTATTTTCCCAACCTCTCAGGCTCGTCGCCATCCTAATTCTTTTTATCTTGTTAATAGACACATGCAGAATCGTGAACAAACAAACTTCATAGACAAACAGCTGGAAGACTAGGACATACATCACACATAACACACTATTTTTTTTTTTATTACAATAGTATATTTATAAGCCCTTCTCTATGGGCCTATTTTCTTCCATTTTACAACACTTAAAAGAAATATGCTGGGGAATCCCTAACTCCTCTAGCAAGGTTGCAACTCCAAAGGGAAAGACTTTCATACTTACAAATCTAAGGAAAAACAACGAGGTGAGTCGAAAACTCAATAAGTAAAATCACTAATCCTTAGATAGGAGGACGTTTCATCGTCGAACCTAGCATACAAACATCACTCGTGCGGAAGCATTGATGGCAGATCAATAGCAAATGTATTGTTATACTTCAACTACATGCATGTAATCAATTCTTGCTTATCATCAATGCATGATCTACCTCAATATCTCAAACAAACTCATCAAACAACACACAATAGCTTGCACAAAGGTTCATTAATCATCTCAAATGGTTCTTCCCATATTTTCAAGAGCTTCTTAGCTCAACCAAGGCATCTCATTCTAATGAACGAGGCATCCCATCCTTAATATGTTGTAAAAAAAAACCTTAAATAACATTTTTCATGAAGGAAACTAAGCCTAATTCATTTTTTGGAAAGAGTAGCAAATCACCGAAGACAACTCAAAATTTCATCCATCGGACAAACTCAACGATTGTAGCGGAAAACCCATTTCCAAATCCAAATCTTCATAAAACACCTTGAAATTTTGTTATATTGTAAACATGGATATCCTTTACAATTTTTGTGAAGGAAGCATGTTCAGATTTGAAAGGGAAAATTTTATAAAAAATTAAGAAGACAAACAGGCCAACATTTTTACCACACTGGATAGTTTTTCGACTGTAAAAGATTAGGCTTTCGTACTCACCATTTTACCTCAGAAAATCTAAAATTAAAGTATGTTATGGATGAAGATGTTTTGAACAACTTTCATGAAGGAAGTTTTACCAAATTCGAACACAAAAAGATCTATAAAATCGAAAAACATTGAGGGTCTAGTAGTTTCAAAAACTGAAATTGAAGTCAGAACTTAAGAAACCACTCAAAGCTTTGGTCCCACGAATTTCAATTCAATAACACAGCAGAACCAGCACATTAAAGACAAATTCATCAATCTTTCCATTTAGCAGCACCTTATGATGGCATAGCCTTAAAGTGAAGGGCGAGGTTCAAACAAGGAAAGGCTTATGGTGGATACCTAGGCACCTAGAGACAAGGAAGGGCATAGTAAGCGACGAAACGCTTCGGGGAGTTGAACATCCGGACAACGAGCAAATCAACATAGCATAGAGGATCAAAATTTCACTTGCAAATCCAAGTATATGAGCAAACCATACAACCAACCATCAACATGCATACAACTAAGCACGGATGAGGACATCGTCAAGCCATCGCCCTAGCTAAGGGTTAGGGATTCTACTTACAAAACCAGGATGAGAATGAAGATGAACGGCGAGTCGGCTCATGGCTTACAACGGTGATGAGATTACGACAATGTTAGCCATAAAAATTTACCTATTATGAATGAACCGGATGTTGAATGTGTTGAGAATTGGAATCGATATGTTTTTTTTTTTTTTTTTTTTTTTAATTTTTATTTAAAAAAGCCACGTACTTTTTTCTTGGGATCGAGTATTATAAATTTTTTTCCGAGTAGTACAAAGTACTTTTGAACCAATGAAACTGGCAAGTTAAAAGTTGTGAGTAGTTCTGAGATAACGCAAGAGATTTTCGCATTTCAAAGAATATTCGGATCCAATTCTTTTAGTATCGGTTTCGAGATAGAGCAATTACCTTTTCTATTCTCAAATGTGCACATACCTAATTTATAGGTGGATTTTGTCAATGAATGTATCCCGTACGAAAGGCCACCTCCTTATTTCCAAGTCTATCCTTTTCTCCTAGTGTCTTATTCTTTCACCCTCATCTTAAGTAGTGGTGATCGGTTCCTGAACCGAAAGGACTAGTTTAGAATCTAGACCAATTCGGTCTTATGAAATCAATTACTTTTTTCTTTCCATTACTTAATGTCTTCTATAATGAAGAAATAATAATAAAAAAACTGGTCACTTTTATTTTTCAAAAGAAATTTAACAAAACATATGTAGTCGGTCTGGTCTGGTTTCCCATTGGAACTAGGAACAAAACCATCTGGACACTAGTTTCACTTTTAGGACTCGAGAACCGAACCAACACTCCTGAGAACAGGACCGAATCTGATTCAGGTTGTTTCTGGTTCGGGCTATCCATTTTGTGCACCCCTAATGTTGAGTTAAGCCGGAACCATGTTGAAATCGATCCGCAAAATAACCATGTTAAGTAATACTTATGAAAAAGTGATTTAATATTTAATTAAAAATTCCAAATTATACGATATATGAAAACCAGTTTCACGAAATTGAACATTGCTTTCTGAAAAGTAAAAGATACATTTTGATGATACATTGGCTGGATTTGGTAGACGGCGACATCAAGTTGCATTTGGCCACTGGTTTGTTTGGCTTTGCAATAGAAAATGACAAGTTGGGTAGCCCTCTTCATGTCCCTCTACAGTAAACAAAATGAGACCAACCATCCTCGGATCATTGTCATCCCATGTTTGTGTTGACACCAACCGTGCCTGTCATGGATGATGTCTGATGCACGCTAGACTATTGACGATAAGATAAAGAAATGCCACGTGTCTCATTGTTGAAATTAGATGACAAATGATTGGTGGCCACCCGTATGAACCTTGGCGGCAACTTTTTAAATAGAGACACTTTGAACATTAATCAAGGCTCCAACATAGTCAGTATCAAAGACACACGTTGCAAAATAGTCATGGAACGACCATCGATATCTACACAATACTCAAAATACGACTAAGACAGTTATATGAAGTATGGGCAAAGTAATCTACAGGAATAAAGGAACATGGACAGAGCCAGTGGCAATTACTAGAGAAGATGCAACCACTGAACGGTTATCATACCTTCACTATAAATACCATAAGACATCCATCAAGAAGTCCTCGACAAATCAATCAAAATGTTATCTTTCTCAAGAGCAATAAGGAACTTGACTGGGCTTGTCGAAGGCTTGAGTTAAGAATCAAGATGCTCCTCCATGGGGACCACGGCAAACTAAGTCTGTACGTAGACTTAAGGAGATTTTCCAGCGGAGTTCAAGAGGAGGATTAAGAGAAACAGAAACATTTACAATGAAGAGTCTTGAAAGCTCGGAGGATCTAGAGGTTGGTATGAGCTAAATAGAATGTTAGGAGGATTGGGATTACCTTTTCCTGACTTTTGTTGCCTGAGCGTCTTGAGCAAGAAAATTTGCCTATGATACAAGTTAGGGAAAATGAAAACAAAATTTATGGCAAGTATGCTATCCCACATGCCCGAGAACCATCCCCACTTCATTGGCACAATCTTGATGAGATAGTTCAAGATGAGTGTGCGTTCAATCTTGATGAGATATCGAGTTAATCAAGAGAGGGTGGTCTTGATCTCTTGGATATCGGCTTGGAGTTGGTTAAGTCCAACAGTAGGAGCTGTAGCTATTTCCACTAGAGCTATAAATCATTATGGTCTGGGTGGTATTGATAGCTAATTTTCAGTCAATGCGTCATTAAAGGCAAGAAAACCAAGATTGAGATTTCTTATCACGACAAGGTTCGTTTCTCAAACAAAAAGTATTGTTTTTCCTTTCTTTCTTTTGGTTTGTCATTTTTAAGTGATTTTATGCTCATTTTTACAAAAAATCAAAAAGTCAAATGGTTGACTTTTGCCTAAGGCATCACAACTACTCATAGCCACATGCATCATCTAGCTCTATGAAGGCTTCAGAAGCCTTGGCAACCTGAAGGGGAAAATTGTCCAAAAAGTCTTAAACTTATTGTATTTTTGCCAATTCAATCCTAAACTCTTTAATTTTGTCAATTGAGTCCTAAACATTTTTACTTTTTGCCAATTGAATCCATTTGGTTAATTTTGACTAGAAAATGCTAACATTGACGCTGGCAGTGCCACGTAGGACCGTTGGCGCTAACATTGACAATTTTTAATAATATTTTAATATTTCTTTGAATTTTTATTAGATTTTATATTTTCCCCTTTTTCTTTTTATTTTATTTTAATTTTTTTTTAATTTTTGGCTTTCTTGTTTGCCTTTTCGGCTGGTTGGCCTCGCCCGCTATAGGCAAGGCCTGGCTAGGCAAGGGCGAGCCCCAGCGAGGGAAGACCTCGCCTAGGTGATGCCCGAGAAGGGTCGCCTTGGCAAGTTCAACCTGCGCCCAAGCCAAGGCAGCCTCGTTGAGCATCGGCTAGGCGACCTTGCCGGCGAGGCCGCCCTAGCTTGGGCGAGGACCAACCTCACTAGATTTGGTCTAGGTGAGGCCAACACTTGCCTAGGTGAGGGCGAGCCCCGACGATGGCTCCCCTTGCCAGATCTGGCGAGGTCAGTCCTCGCCCAAGCTAGGGCGGCGTCACTCGCCATTATCGTCATTGTCGCCTGTGTCGACTGCCCTAGCTTGGGCGCAAGTTGGCCTTGCCCATGTGACACTTGCCGGGCCATGCTTGGGCGAGGGCTCCCCTTGCCGAGGCTAGCCCTCGCTCGGCCGAGCCTCACCTGTGGCTAGGGAGGCCAGCAGTTGGTTGGTTGTGACCTGTGGTTGGTTGGCCACTGGAAAATGCAAAGAAGAAAGCCAAAAATAAAAGAAAGAAAAAAAAGGGAAAAAACAGAAAAAAATAATAAAAATTCAAAGAAATATAAAGAAAATTATTAAAAATTATCCACGTTAGACCGGATGGTCTACATGTGGCACCGCCGATGTCCACGTCAGTATTTTTCGACCAAAATTGGCCAGATTGACTCAATTGGTAAGAAGTAAAAATGTTTAGGACTGAATTAACAAAATTAAAAGGTTTAAGACTAAATTAGCAAAAATGCAATAGGTTTATGATTTTTTGGATAATTTTCCCCAACCCAGAGTTTCGGGCCACCCACCATTACTGGCTTCACGACCTTGTTCAAGAACTCTGTAGCTGCCTCTACTGCAGCTTCCAATCCCATCTAATTAGTCAATTTGTGTCAATAAAATTCAGTCAATCACTTCACTCTAATCATAATCTAATGCAGCAAACATACTCAATCGAGTGAACAAATGGAAAATTACTGGGGAGAGAGTGCAAATGGAACCAGCTCGCGATTGAATGTCGGGTGAGGTAAGGCAGGCAAGTTGCAGCTAATGCTTATGTAAACGGGCTTGCTTTCTTTCAGAGAAGTTGAGATCGCGGTATTGATTAGTTCATGTGCATCTTCCAAATTATTCACTATAGCCTGGAAAAGGAGAAACGGAGACAATCAACAAATCAGTTCATTCTGCACTTAACATACATACCCCTTTTACAACAATCCATGCAAAAGCTCTAACTCGGACTCCCATGCCAAATTATCAAAGCAACCATTAGTAGATTACTATAATCTTACAGAACAGACCCACCACAAACAACGAGATCCAAGAAGCGAGACAAGCATTATAATATGACTAACTCCGGAAAGTCCTCGAAGTGATGTTTCTAGTCAATATACACACTTCAGACAAAGATCGATCCGAATAAAATATTAGTTTCAGCAAAAAGAATTATAGAGAGGGGATGAAGAGATACCTGGAAGCAAGTAACAGTCTGAAAACACCGAAGCTCTTGGTTGAAATCAGGCAACCCGATGGTATGGTGAAGTACCCAGTTCGTCTCGTAATCGTTGGAGGTGGACCCACTGACGATGCAAACCACCGGCGGGTTCTCGCTGTAGGCCCCGGCGATGGCATTGAGTACGCTGAGCCCACCGACAGTGAACGTCACGACCCAGGCCTGACGCCCCGGGCGTGGGCGTAGCCATCGGTGGCGTACCCGGCGTTGAGCTCGTTGTAGCAGCCGATGAGGTTGAGCCCCGGCTCAGCGATGAGGTGGTCGAGGAGCATGAGGTTGAAGTCCCCAGGGACGGAGAAGACGTCGGTGACGCCGAACTGGACGAGCCAGCAGGTGAGGTGGTGGCCCATGGTGGCGTCGGCGGAGCCAACCGCCGTGGGCGCAGTTGCTGGGCTTTGGATCGCCGCAGCCGCGCTGTTGGGGGACGACCTGACGACGTTACAGTGGGGCTTGCATGAGTTGAGCGCTCCGATGTTGGTGTCCATGGCGGAGCGGTGGATGAGGAGCTTCGGGAGATGGAGGAAGAAGGTGAAGGAGAAGGTGAAGCGAGGAGTGGCAATGGAGGTTCGGGGGTGCTTCTGGAGTTTTTCCGTGTGTTTGTGTGCGGAGTGGTTAAAAATTGAGTCTTTATATATGCCCACGAGAGAGAGAGAGAGAATATACAATGCGGTTTAGCTGCAAGGAGAGAGAGACAAAGTTATTAGCAATTACCGTTGAATAAGGCGGAAGACTGAGGGAGGGAGGAGGGATCATGATTGAATTTCTTGTCCTTTTTGGAGGGTTGATTTTTTGAAGGTAAGCTGAGAAATTTCATGTGGAATTTCTTCAGTGTTCACATTGAACCCCTGCCACATGTTTGGGTTCCGCTCCATTTGGACCGTGGAGTTGGGGGCATATTCAATGTCGTTTAGAATTGTGGGCGTGACCCAAAAAAGGGGGTCGACAGGCGGGGTACTAGAAGTCGCGTGATAGGTTTCGAGGCTTCGAAAATTGAAAACCCGTATGCACACCCTTTACTTACGCCTATCGAGCCGTGCATCAGATCTTTCCGCTCTTTCTTCTTTAATGGATCCCTTTTTTTTTCGCTTATAAACATGTCGAGTAATGGGAATGAATACATTTAACTCCTTGATTTTACTTTCGCTGTTTGTTGCGTTTCGGATTTACGTGCCCGTTAGCCATCAACATGTACATTATTATGAATGAGCCGGATGTTTTTTTTACCGTTGAGTGTTGAATGTGTTGATAATTGGAATCAGGGCATTTTTTTCGAATAAGTTTCTCTTCAGAACATACAAGGAGAAGACTTAAATGGTATGAAGTACTTTAATAGCTACAAATCTAGCACATTATAGTTTTGAGCAGTTCTAAAACTCGTGCACGGTAGATTTTTATGTCTTAAAAGATAACTTAAAAACAATCCTTATATGACAGATTTTTCATTGACAAAATGATAAAGTTTTTTAGAATGACCAAAATATATTCTCGTCAACAAAACCCTATTCATATTCACTAACCAGAGCATATTTTTCACACTCATTTCATGGTCAAAATTCATCCCACATGAAAGGCCACCATTGATGCTCATTGACTGTTGTTGGGTCTATCTTGTATCTCCTAGCGTCATGTTCTTTCACCCTCATCTTGAGTTTTTTTTTTTTTTTTTGGTCGGTCTTACTCTATGCCTACACTAACACTCACTCTCAGACTTTTGCACTGCCTGTTGCAAGGCGTGGGAGTCGAAACCCACTTCTGAAACTAAATTGTCCCCACCCCAACCCTCTTGAGAAGGTGAGGATTCGAACCCTCCACCTCCCCCTTTCATGTTAGAAGGGTGGTTACTGGGGCAAACCCCAGTGATTCCCTATCTTGAGTTAGTAGTAACCATATTGAAATCAATCCACAAAATATTCATGTTAAGTAATACTTATAAGAAGTATTTGATATTTACTTAAAAATTGAAAATTATCCAACATACGAATCAGTCTTGCGAAATTTAACATTAATTTCCAAAAAGGAAGAGATACTTTTACTTTCAAATATATTGCGGGACAGCAGCGACACGACGTAACGGTAAGAAGGAAGAGATACTTTTGCCCACGTGACTCCAATCGCATGAAACACCGCCCGATGGCTGAGTGCGATCCATCTGTGGACGCCGTGTTTGGGGGGTCAAAAATCTGGTCAGCGGTCCTTGGATACAATACTATCGGCTGGTTTCGGAAGACCGCAACGTCGAGTTGGATTTGGCCTCTGGTTTGCTTGGCTTTTGCATTAGAAAATGACGAGTGGGGTCAGCCCTTTTTATATGCCCCTCTACAGTAAAGTAGATGAATCCGACCAACCTCGGATCATTGTCGTCCTATGTTTGACACTTCAAGCTTTTCTGCCTTTTGGGCCGAAAATTGGAACTCATCCTCAGATTGGGGGGCCAAACCACAAAATTTTTTTCCTATTTTCTTCTCGATGTTTCTTTCATTTGCTTTTGCTTTCCACCTGGTTCATGACGACCAAGGATGGGCAGAGAATCATAGTAATTATTATATTGCTATTGAATATGTAATGACCCGGGCCTCACTGTGTAATATTATCCGCTTTGGATACTGAATCCCACGGCTTTAAAACGCGTTATGCAGGGGCAGAGGCTCACCTCTCCCAATCCATAATATTGTCCTCTTTGGGTCCCGCACTGGCGCGGACGCACCGCCATCCCAATCGGGCCACCCCTCAAGGCTTTGTTCTCATCACAGCGGAAGCATGTGTGAAACGCGTTTTAAAGCTGTGAAGACTCAGTGTCCAAAGCGGATAATATTACACAGTGAGGCCTAGGTCATCAGAATATGTTATGGAGCCACTTAATTTGAAACCTCTCAACCTCCGAAAAATAAAATCGTTTCTTGGAGTAAAGTGCCCAAGATATAAGCTAAAAGTCCTGTCTCCAACTTGAAAGTGAATTTTCCCTTTTATAACTGATTATTTGTAGGAAGAAGGGCTTCACTTTGAGCTTAGGTTAGAAGACGGTGGATCACATCGCGACTTGATTCCACATATTACAGCAATTCCACTTCTATATCATTTCATGCGTTCCAAAAGTAGACAACTTGGAGGGTCCCCATACTAATATTAATCGAAGATAGATTTGAGGCAACGCATGCATTCATGGAGGTTTCCCACTCTAAGCCCACCAAACATAGCCTGCGCATTAGCAGTTGTTCCTTCCGCATTTTTAAGATGTCATCTCAAAGCTGATGGTCAGCAAATATTACCACGATGACCAATTAGGAGACATGATTATTAGAAATATAAAGGGTAAAATGGTCCTTAGGACCTTAAGGCTTATTTTGTTGCTGATACTAAGGTATATATGTTGATCTTTAGTGAATAATATGATAAACAATTTTCCTTTCACATGATATCTGAGCAAGGTTTTTAACCCTTGTCGACATAGTAACCACTCATCGCCGTTGACTAGTTGCCAAAACAGTAACCCTCTCCACCAATGTGTCTCCCTTGCGCACTTTCTCCAACGTGTTTTCCTTGCACTACCCTCATGCACTTCCTCTTCACCAGTGCATCTCCCTTGCATGCTTTCTCCAACCTATGAAGCATCGACACTCTCCAAGAGCTTTTGTGTCGGGTCGGACACTTCGACACGTGTCCGACACTCTCTGACACTTAGTCAACACATGTCGGAAAATCCGACACCCAATCAACTTTCCCGACACTCTCTAACACTCGAGTCGGAATTCTAACATACGAGTTTCCAACATGTAATTCCGATATCGAGGTCAATTTTAAAAATTCAATAAATGATAGATCAAAATATATATGTGAAAAAATAAAACACAATAATGAAAATAATAAATGGAGAAAGAAGAAAAACATAATCTTCTCTTCTCTTTTGACTCCCACTTCCTGTGATACACAATTCACCCCTTAAGTTTTTTTCTCCTCTTCCAACATATCTAACATACGAGTCCAGAATATGGATCGCTTGTTTTTTTTTTTTTTTTTTTTTTTCCAAGTTTTAGGAATTATTGAAATAGAGTTGAATTTGTCAAATTGAAACAATGAATGATATTAATAAATGGCGGATTAATGTTTTTAGTGTAAATTCATTCTAGGCTTTTTTAATTATTTATTTATATATGAATTTGATTCAAATAATCATAAAAATGATAATTTATTATATCATTTTTATGTATATTTAAAAATATATATTTAATATACAACGTGTCTCAACGTATTGGAATTCTCTGTTTTTTGAGAAACGATGTGTGATGTGTCATGTCATGTCGTGTCGTGTCATGTTGCATGTCGCGTGTTAGTGTCGATGCTACTTAGTCTCCAACGCGACTTCCTTGCACTATCCTCACACGTGGCCTCGCGCGCTTCCTCTCCATCACCAGCAATGACCAGCTCTCCTAGATCGACAACCTGTTGGTCACTAGACCCGTTGGCTGCTAAATTGGTTGTCCTCGTGCCCTCATGAATTTATTTGATCCGTTGGCCAAGTCTATTATCTTTTAGCAGGACTACTCAGGGTTTCTTGTTTTTCAGCATTTAACTTGTGGGTTTTGACCAATCTAGTTATGGTCTCTCGATTGGTAGTGTTTGTGGGCCATGGAGAATCTTTTATGTGGTGATTTATTTTTCAATCGTGTTGAATTATTGAACTATTGAGGTTGAGTTGCCTGAAGGAAAATATTGTGATAGTTTGTTATTATTATTGGAGAATGGGTGACCCTAAGAGAAGAAAAACTATGGGTGATCTTGAGAAGAATAATAATATGATGACTGAGGTGATTTCCCCTTCATCTAATTGAATTATTGATAAGAAGCTTGAGGGTAGTGCTAACTTTCATCAATGAAAGAAAATTGAGAAACTAACTTGGAACAGATAGAAATCAACATATACACTTTACTGAGCCAAAACCCATATATGATCGAACTTGGGATGTTGTTGATGCACGTATTTTTAGTCAAATGCCAAACTCTATGGAAAGTAATATAGTCAATCTAATAACTCACATTGGCACAGTCAAAGAATTGTTGGAATATTTTGGATGTATGATATTTTGGACAATAAATTTTCATAGATTTATGAGCTATCGCAGGAGTTTTATTGATTTGAAAGGAAGGGGTGTTCTATTATATAGTACTTTGCTAATTATAGGACTAAGTATGAGGAGTTGACTATTGTTCTCCCTATTTCAGCCAATGTCCAACAAATGCAACTTCATAGAGAACAATTGGCAGTAATGGAATCGCTAGGAAGTCTTGGTCAAGACTATGAAATCGTTAGGTCTAAGATTCCTGAAGGAGAGACTATTGCATCACTCACTAATAATTTGCTCGGATTCTTTGGGTATCTCATGAGTTTTCTTAGGACACCAAGTATGTGGTAAATAGTTCAGCTGTTGTGTCCCAATCTCGAACAAGTGGTGGTAGCAGGAGTGATGGAGGAAACTGTGGAGGATAAAATGGTCGTGGTGGCCGAGGTGGAGGTTGAGGCATAGGAATAAGGAGAGCCAAGGCCAACATCTTTATGGATAGTACCACTTGTCAACTGATAGCTTAGGGCCTCTCGGACTTGTCATTACTATGACAAACCTAGTCATATTCAGAAATTTTGATACAAGTTCCATGGGAGACTAGGACAGCAACAACATTTTGCAAGTACTGCATCCAGTACTAGCCCTTCTTCTCCTCCAGTCTTCTCAAGGTAAGGTAATGGTTATGTCTAATGAGGAATTTGCTCAGGACTAACAAGTTTAGATTTCATAGGATGCTTCTTCCACTACTACTTTAGTACAAATAGGTAATGCTACTGCATGCCTTTCAACTGCTTCTCGCCCTTGAATCACATGTCGTGTCATTTAGGTTTATTTTCCTCTCTCACTCTATCATTGTCCACTGTTATCCTAGCCAATGGTTCATCTATACAAGTTAAGGGGGGTGGTATAGTTCATCCAACTCCTTCATTGCTCTTATCAAGTATTTTATCTCCAACAATTTTCCTTTAATCTCATGTGTGTTAGTAAATTAACCAAAAACTTTCAATATTCAGTCATTCTACCCTGACTTTTGTATTTTCCAAGATCTGGCTACGAAGTGAATTTTTGGCAAATGATGTGATGCGACACTACTGAACATCATGCACGACACATTTCTTTTCTAATTATGTCTCATAATTGTAATTGCCCATGCAAAAGCACAATAAAAATTTTACAACATCCCTTGCAAGAAAATCAAACGAGTTTAGTTATATACACATCCTTAACTTTATACTAACATGGGCAGTTATTATCTCAATACAATACGTAGACCTAGAAAAGGTCAAGGTCACCTAACACCACTACATCCATACTAAAATAACCACGATCCAACTCAAGGATTAATGGTATTCGACATCAACTCGTCCCTTGATTGCATGTTCGGGGGAACTACCCTACAAATATGAAAAATAAGGGATGAGCCGAACCGCTGTAAATGAAATCTCTAAGTCTAAGGTAGGAGATCAGCTTACCATTTTACCCGGTACCAACAAACAATGCGAATTCGAAACAATATAAAAATAATCATGTATAACAAATGCTTAAGCAAATGCTCTATCTTTGCTATCATGATATACTAGTAGAAACCATTAACAACATTGCAAGTTCATTTACTCAAAAGCAAGCGGGTGATATATTATTTCATAATGTACCAGTATCACTTAGTAGCTCATCACTATACATATGAATATACATAGACAAGTTCATACTTGTCATGAAACTCACAAGCACATATAGATGAATCCATACTTGTCACGAGTTAGGATTTCAACTCACAAGGCATTATGAATCTCCTGATGCATGCTAAACACGCTCTCTTCTTGTTCAAGGTGTAATTTGATTTATTCTTACCCCATTTGCCATCCTAAAATCCTACCAGAAACCTTTCCTTGTTTGAGCCCTCTAGCCTATGCGACCGCACCTCACCCTCATCAAATCGAGTCATTACAAGCCCACCAGCTTTCGCCTAATTCATTCTCAAATCACACATCTACTAGAGAGGGTCCCGTTTCGGCATCCCTAGATTATCTCATATAACCGACAACGAAAGAACGACAACTCATATAATTAACACCGTGAACATCAATAACTCAAATAATTGATTATGTGAACATTGACAACACAGAATCGACCACATGATTAATCAAAAACACTTAAGTAGTAATTTGGTAACTTAGTCACATTACATAAATACCACCTCAAGTTTACACTAAAAAATTGTCATCACCTCTTAGAGAAACAATCAAACACCCCCTAGGACATCCATCAAACACATCCTAGGCATGGAAAAGCATAACAATTTAATTCAAATGAATACAAGATTTCGCATACCATCATTAAGACTTACCTACATATGACAACAAAAGCCAAACATAAATTAACAACCAACCCAATCAAGAATACAAATGGTGCGTTTGGTTCAGCTTTTCCAAATGCCTTTTAGACTCCAAAGCCTCTTGGAGAAATGCTGGAGCATTTAGCAAGCATTTTGAAATAACTTTCAACCAAATGCTTGCACTAGAAATGTTGAAAACCAAACTATGCCCACCAAGCTTTGCGAAGTAGCATTTGCGGAGTATTGAAACTAGAGTTAAAAAAAAAAAAATTTCCTTCCAAAACTACCCTAACTAATTCTTTACTTATCCAATTTTACCCCTCATAGTAATTGTTCATCTTCTTAGCGAGGACGATCGGCGAGGCCGGATTTGACCAGCGAGGGTCATGTGACCTAAGTGACCTCCACAAAAGGTCGTACGACCTTGGGCGACCACCGCTCGTGACCTCGGGCAAGGGTCTCCTAAGGTCACCTGACCCAAGCGAGGGTGACCTTAGTCGACGGCTGTCGGCATTAGATCTTGCTCACTAGTGACCGTAGCCCCTCGCCAGATCGATGAAAGGTTTGGGTCTTTTTTTTAAGCCCATTACATAAATTTTTTTGCCAAACACTACTTGAACTTGAAGTCCTTTTGCAAAAAGTTTTTACCAAATACAATTTGCATTTCCCCGAAGGGTTTTGGCTTTCGGCATTTGCATTACACCCAAAGCCCATTTGCAAAGTTGAACCAAACTCACCCTAAGTAAATCAACCCAACTTAGCCCCTAAAGTTATTACTTACCTCAAATAGAATGCTCGAGTAAAATCAAAACTTTAGTCACCCTCAAAGCAATATAGTCAAGAACAAAGATTAACATCTCTTAACCCTTTATCAAATAAAAGTGAATAACCTACAAGTTCACCTTGTAACTCTTGAATAATGAAATTTTAAAGCTTTAAAAACACAAGGATAGAATCTTTCCTTTCACACAAAAGATTGAAATTTGAAAATAAGAGAGGAAAATTTCTTCATTTGCAGGAACAAGTTAGTATTCTTTTTTAAACTTGAAGACATAAGGAAACCTACTTATAGTCCGAGGGTGGTAAAAACAAAAAAATCAAGTTGAAAGAAATGATGACTTAAAAAAAAAAAATGTTAGGTGGAATCACTAGTTGCACTATCATATGGTTTCCTTCCAATCATAAGGCCAAGGGGAATGGACCAAATAATAATGACCTTAAGCACATTTGACCATATTTAGTTTGCTTGAACAAATAACCAAGTTTAAAGGTAATAATGAGTTTGGGTTAAAATCATGAGGTCTAAATCTAGAAAGGATATGTGTTCAGATAGAAATGATTCAAGTGGCCCTAAGTGAGTAGCTAGGGTACAAGTGGCCTAATAAGATAGCCACAAGGAGATACATGGCTTTTTCTTGGCCAAGTAAAGTGGGCAAATCACCAAGGCATTAATGTATGAATAATGTAATGCATGTTATCATGGGTGGCCGATATTTCAAACTTAAGAGCATGTGGGATAAAATACTTGGTGGGAAATGAAGAGAGGTGGTATAAATTAAAGAGGGACAAATGGCTTACTTGCATGGCTTGCAAAGTAGATATTTTGTTAAATTATCAAATTCTAGTAAATCAATATGTAAACAAGCAAATCACTATTCTTCCAAGCATTGATAAAACTGAAAAATATTTTGAACTCACAAAAAAAACATTGGTGAAAAATAAAGGATGCTAGGAAAAAATCAATTTAGTAAATCTAAAACTTGAATATTATTAAATATGCAATTTGAGCACTACAAATGATATAGCGGTAAATTAATGTTCATCACTCAACACTACCAACATGCATGTCAATATCTATCACTAAGCTTAACTCATCGAATTTCGACAATTATGGTAATGGAAAATCATTCTTCGCACCTCTTGCACCTCACAAAATTAACAACCTTCATGGCTTCAAACTATATAACAATTATATCTATACCCTAAATATTATTTTGAAAATTCTTTATGTCACACATGAGAAAGGGGGCATGTTTGTGCTTGAAGATGCTTCTTCCATTGCGTGCTCTAGTGTTGCATCCCTACATTAGATCCATTATTGTATTGGTCTTTCTTCATTGCACAGTCTTCAAAATTAGATTCTAGTTTTTAGTCTCTTTCTAGTTTAGAATGTGAGTCATATCAACTTAACAAATTACATCACATCAGTCACCCGCCTCGAGTCATTAAACGGCGGCGTCTCTTTTTTTGTTAGTTTATTCAAATATTTAGGGTTCTTGTCATATGGTTTCCAATTTGGGTTTTTGAAACTTTGTTACTTTTGTTGATGATTATTTGAGAGTCACTTGGCTATATCTAATGAAAAGTTGTTCAAAATTATTTTCTATGTTTTGTGCATTTGTACATGTTAAAGCTTTGCGTTTTGATAATGCTAAGGAGTACTTTTTTGCACCATTTTCTAACTCTATGACTCAGCATGGTATGATCCATGAATTTTCCTATCTTGATACATCACAACAAAATAGTATAGTTGAAAGGAAAAATAGGCATTTATTTGAAGTTACTAGGTCCATGTTGTTTAAGACGAAGGTTCCCAAAATCTTTTGGTTTGATGCTGTCTTGATTGCATGTTATCTCATTAATTGGGTGCCTTCTTCTGTTTTGCAAGGTAGTATACTATTTTTTACTTTGTTTCCAAATAAGTCATTGTTTGTCTTACCACCCCTATTTTTTGTTGCGTTTGTTTTGTTCATGATCATCATCCTAGAGTATTAAAATCTAATTTCAATGCCATCAAGTGTGTGTTTCTGGTTTATTCTCTTGCTAAAAATGGTTACAATTGCTATTCTATATCATCAAGAAAGTACTTTATTATTGTTGATGTTTCATTCTTTGAATCTACTCTTTATCATGATGTTCCAAATACTGTTTCTAAGTTGGATGAAGACTTAAATGCGACCATCATTTGGTCGATTGCTTAAACTGTTTCACTAGCGTCTACATAGGAATGACCTTCTCTCAATGTCTATACTTGGCGTCCTCAAGTGGGTACTGCTCCCCCCTTTCCTCCTATCATCATCTACGTCACCTTCAACTCTAGTTATGACATTAGCCAACCGTCTTCTTGGGTTTGATCTTGATCTTCCTATTGCTCATCGCAAAGGTACACGTTCTTTTGCTCAACATTTTATTGCAAACTTTATTTCTACTCTTCTATGTCTCCTTCTTTTCAGCCTTTTTTATCCACTAAATGACCTTTCCCTAAGTTGATAGCTGAAACATTATAGAGTCCTGGCTAGAGGACAATTATGGAAGAAGAATTAAAGGTTTTATAGGTCAATCAAACTTGGGAATTGGTGTACTTTCCTTTAGCCAAGACAGCTATTGGTTGTTTATGGGTGTATGTTGTGAAGGTCAATCCCAATAGTTCTCTTGCTTACTTGGAAACAAGTCTTGTTGCAAAAGGGTATGCTTAAGTGTATGAGGTTGACTATGTCACGCCCTGATCCTCGAGTGCACGCCCATTTTGACTTGGTCGGTTAAATAGCGACGTCCCATAACACATCGCCGACCCATTCATTTTAATATGCATGCGGAAGTATATAAATAATCCCCAGACAATAAAACAATTGGATAGGGAAATATGACCATAATTTTGAACCTGAAACAACCACACATATATGCATTGCAAACCATAGTGCATATATATACAATACAAACTATAGTGGTTAGGTTCTACACAAGCTAGTTCGAAAACAAAGTCTGCAGACAGGGGTGGGGGTTTCCAATCTACTCTGGGTCATCCTCCTCCACGATCTCTCCTTCTTCCACACTCTAGCTGGAGCCTACCACAGAATACATAGGTGATTTTGGCTCTTCAAGATCGGGGGCCACCGGGTCAATCATTGATCCACCTTTAGGGTCTGCAGTGCCCTTCCCAAACACCACCTCCAACGCGTACAAAGGCACCTCAAATTCTGGTACAAGGCCCACCCTTCGTCCATTGCTATAATAGCGATACCATGCCCGGTATTGATGGGGCACCTTTTTGGGTAAGCCCGCATCAACCCAGATGATGGATTTCACCAGCACATATTCCAATCCTTCAGTGTGCCCATGTATCGAAACATGGAACTTATGTTCTGTGATTTCCTCCGGTATACCAAAATGCTTGGGAGGAGCTAGAGGGCCGGCCATCTATGGACTTGAAATGTTGTCCCACAACGGGGTGAGACTATGTCTCAGCAAGTTCAACCCCCAAAGACTTAATTAAGAAGAAAATACGCCATAAGGGCTGCCTAATCACAACATAGGTCGGAGGACTTACCTTGGCCTCAGTCTTTCTTGCAAGTCAGTACAATTCACAATCTCATCGATTCATATCAACCAATCAATTCATTCAATCAGATTGAATCATCGATCAATCGACCCAGTCGATTATATGTCATCACGACCTTCCCTTAGTTGGTATACTTAATACTATCTATAAGGTCCTATCAAATTAGGACTACTCACCCAAAACTGAAGATAGATAGTATAGCTTACCCAGAGCTGATAATATAGTATACTGCTCGCCCAAAGCTGATCTAAATTAGGGCTCCTAGGCCGATATAGTATACTATATAGCTCACCCGAAGCTGATAAGTTGTACTATATAGCTTGCCCAAAGCTGATATATTATACTATATAGCTCCCCCAAAGCTGATAATAATTTGTACAACTATGATCATCAAACCAATTTGTCCTTTTTATCACACTTGATAAAAATAACCGTGTGTGGGTACACGGTCGGCCTTAGCCAAAATATAATAATTTCACTTTCCATAAATCCCACCATTTTATATGGTCCACCAAAATATTTTTGGCGTTGTAAACCGACGCCCGGTAATTTTCCCATTAATTACCGAAATTAAATAAATTTAGGAATAATTCCTAAAATCACAATCACACCAATTCAACAGAAATTTGGGCTCAATTAAATAAACAGATCATACCACAACAATCAGCATAAAATTTCGGTCATCGGCTATCCCGGTATAATTTTCGGAAAATAAATAATTAATTAATTAATTACGAAAATTAATTAATAAATGCAATAAATGCATACTTAGGCCCGTAAAGCCTAATTATATGCCAGAATGGGCCCAAAAAATTTCCAAGACTCGTTAAATAAATACTATAGTTTATTTACTTGCTAATTGCACTAACCATCCACCCAACATGCATCGACAATTAATTAAATTCACTAATCAAATCTAACTAACCACATAATCCTAGCTTAATTTAAACTAAACAACCTTTAAGCATCATTAACCTACTAAGTGAGGATTAATGAGTTAAACTCACTTGTTAATCGAACCGCTCCGTTCAATTCGACGGGGATGCGAAGGGGGATGAGAAACTCTAAAGCTGGCCTAGTTTTCAGGGTTAGAAAGCGGGCCAAAATGAGCCAAAGTCGCTGCTGGAAACCCACTTTGCTTGCTCTCTATTCTGTGCTGATCTTGGCCAAGGAAGGGCTGAATGGTGCTAGTTGAGGTGGCAACGGGCTGAGATGGCCGAACCGGGTCTAGGCGGTGATAGTAGGAGCTCCAGCGGGCTTCGACGGTGGCTCAGGTGTCCCCGGCAGCTTGTTGGAGGCGAGGACAGGCGAAGACAACAAAGCTGGACGGTGGTGAGGCGCGACAGGCTAGCGAGCGTGCAGGGTAGCAAGCTGCATGTAGATGCGGAGGTGGCGTCCCTAGCTCCGGCGGTGGCTACAACGATTGCTGGCTTCTACTTCTGGACTTGCTGGAGCTTCGCACGCATGGAGGGGGAGAGAGAAGCGACGAAAGCAGATGGGAAGAAAGGGGAGGAACCACCCGATGCTGGAGGGGGCCACTTCACCCTCTCTCTTATCCGTTTGTCTCTCTTGCATGGCCCACCAAGCTCAACTGGCTTGCACAGCACAATTCCAGCACAAAACCCTTCTAGAAGCCCTTTTGAAATGGTCCATAAGTGTAGACAAGGGGGGGCACACGAATTTGCATAGGTTTTCCTCCATTTGGACACCAAATGCTTCTCAAATCAACATCAATCGGCCTCTATAAATTTAACCAACACCTCATCGATCAAATTGGTATTTTTCCTCACCAATTAATCCCACTTGTATCCCAATTGCGCTATCAAAAATGATCCCCGACATTTTCTGGGCAAAAACGGCCCTACCTCGACTTTTTTCCCGAAAAGTCTCGGTTTGCAGAAAAATCTTCTGAGACTGAGTCAACGTTCCTAAAATGACTCATGACATGACAGAACTTTCAATTTCTGAAATCATAGTCAAATTCGTGGTTAATTTCGATCTAACGCGATTTTAGCGTGACCTAGGCTACCGAGTAGCTTTTAGAAATTTTTAGTGCAAATAACCCGTGGTCGATTTTCTTCGAGCCATAATGAACTCATTTGACACATTGGTGACCCTCGGTTGTCGTGAATATCTTGAGGATTCAAATATAGAGATAGGGTACCAAAACGATAAAAAAATCAATCTAGTGCCGGCCGACAAGAATTTTCCAATTTAGTGGAGTCACCCACGTTTAGGCACACATCTCAGTCGAACTAATCTATCTTTGACCCCTGATCGATTTTTAACTGTATCGTAATGACCTCTAAAATGAGCACGGTTGAGTAGCCGATTCCTAGTCGAATTCTCAAGTCTATTGCATTAAAATTCCCTAATGGTTTCCCCATTTAGTCCAGTTATCTCGAGAGTGATCAGTTCTGAGAACAGCTCTATAGGCATGTTGATAAAATGCCCGATTAATTTAATTGAAAGCATAAATGAAAAATCCGGGATGTGATAGACTATCTATACACTTTTTCTCCTATTGCGAAGCTTACTTCTGTTTGTGTTTTGATCTCTCTTGCTACCACATATAACTAGCTCTTGTTTCAATTTGATGTCAAGAATACTTTTTTGCATGGTACTATTCAAGACAAGGTCTATATGGAGCAATCCCAAGGGTTTGTTGCTCAGGGGAAGTATGGGGGATTGGCTTGCAAATTAAAAATATCTTTGTATGGTTTGAAGAAATCCTACGGGCATGGTTTGGAAGATTCTTTGAGGCTATACTTTCTTATGAACTGTCTAGATATAGAAAATGATCACTATTTCTTTTATAAACAGTTAGGGGGAGGCATGCTATTCTAATTGTATATGTTGAATATCATCACGGGAGACGACTTGATTGGTATAGCTAAACTAAAGCTCTATCTTAAGCAACAGTTTCAGACTAACGACTTGGGAAAATTGAAGTATTTCCTAGGAATTGAGATGACACATTAACAAAAAGGTATTGTTTTGTCAAAGCGCAAATATGTCCTAGATTTGCTCAATGAGATAGGTATGTTGGGATCTTGATTCACCCGTGGAACAAGGGGTTAAATTGGTTGCTAAGGGAGGAGAGGTTATTTATAATCCCGAGAGATTTAGAAGATTGGTAGGTAAGCTAAATTATCTCATAGTTACTTGATCAGACATTGCATTTCCAGTAAATGTGGTTAACTTATGTCTTCCCCTCATACATCTCACTACTAGTATATAGTCATTTGGATTTGAAGGTATTTGAAGAAGGCTTAAGGGAAAGGAATTGTTTTCCAAAACTACAGCCATAGCAGAGTTGAAGGATTCTTTGATGCTAATTTGGTAGGCTTTCTAGATGATAAGAGATCAACCATTGGCTAATGTACCTTGATTGGAGGAATCTAGGGTCATGGAAGAGTATGAAGCATAATGTTGTCTCTCACTCCTGTGCTGCGTCAGAATATAGAGCCATGACAAAAATGACATATGAATTAGTGTGGATTCAACTATTGACTCAGTTAGACTTTAAAGATTTAGCTCCTATGTCTCTATGGTGTGACTATAAGACAACAATGCATATAGCTTCCATCCTTGTGTTTCATGATAGAAAAAAACACATTGAGATTGACTATCATTTTGTTCGAGAGAAGTTGTAGAGTGGAGTGATTGTTCCTAATCATATTTGGACTGGTGAACAACTTTGCAAACATCTTTACTAAGCCTCTAGGTAAAGAAAGGATAGATCATATTCGTAACAAGTTGGGCATGATTAACAAATGTGCTCAAACTTGAGGGAAAGTATTATAAGTATAAAGCGTAAAAATGATCTTTAAAACCCAGCGCTTAATTTATTGATGATTACTAATGTAAAAATTGATCTTTACAGAATAATGTGATCAACAGTTTTCCTTTCACAAATATTACTTTCATTTCACAAAGCATCAACAATACTCGAGAAGACGCTATGTTTTTATGACAATCAAGGCTTCTACTGAGGATTGGGAGGGCGACTATTGGCGGCCGAAACTCGGGAACCCCATTCCAGAAGCTCTTTGCTGGTGTCGTCCTTGTGAACTATCACCTCTATGAAGCACAAGCAATCCTTCTTGGGCCCTGTCGCCATCTTAATCGCTTTGATAAGCTCCTCCTCATAGAAAACTTGCAATCAGGAGCAATCTTATTTTATTTTGTAATGGAGGGATTTCTTGATTTGCAAATCATCGTAACTGTAACTCATATACAAGCAGCTTACTTTTGTTGTCCAGCACTTGCCCTCGCCGTTGTGAATTGCTTCCACCAGGCCAGTGTAGTCCCAGTTCTTGATCACAATGTAGGGACCATCATGGATCTCGAATTCGATGGTGTAGCCACCATTGTTTATTAGGAAGATGATGGTGTTCTGCCCACATCGCAGCATAGTTGACACGTCTTGGGCAGTTACCTAGAGTGCAAAAATCATCCACAAATTCTACGTTATTCATCTCTTACATTCAATTAACACAACAAGATTAATATAATCAAATTTAGCAGAAAAAGGGAAGGGAATGAACAAGGTCAATGCGTGGCAAAACTCTTCACCTATGCAAATTTCTTAATAGGATTACTAGCATGTTCATAGGTTGAGCTTGCAAAACCAGTGATATCTTCTTGACAGAAGCTCTATGCATAACTTTGTCATTCATGATGGTCCTTTCGAATGTGCTTAGCAATATAACATATCAGAAACCAATCCATACCTGGAAGCTACCATCTCCAATGCATGCAATGACTCTCTTCTCTGGCACTGCCTGTGCATACCGAAGTGTTGCGCCAACAGACCATCCAATGGATCCATACTGCATTTGGAACTCATACCTGCAGGCTCCCATTCAAACAATTTCAGATTGTTTTCTTTAAGTAGCTCCAGATCAAAAGGTTAAAAGATAAGGGACCCAATCCATACAACTACACCCACATACCCGCAGCCTCTTGGTAATTTCAGCTTCTGGCAGTTGAACCAAGAGTCTCCAATCTCAGCAATCACAACTGATTCACTAGAGAGCATGTCCTATATGTGCTTGAACAGGACATTCACCCTCAAGGGCTCCTTGGGTTCACACTTCAATGGATGGCCCTCCGGAACAAAAATCCTGTGATAATTCTCATAAGCAGTGGTATTCTGCTTGACCCGCTTCGAGAGTGCTTTAAGAAAATCCTTCATCAGAACACAACCAAAAGCGGGTCCATTTCCAATTACAACCCTATCAGGCTGCAAAATAATGGCCTTCTCCTTCTTGAGAAGGACGGAATAACCAACGGAGCTGTAGTCATTGAAAATGGGCCCAGCAAATAAGTAGGCATCTGCGGATTCCACAATCTCGGCACAGAATGCAGTGCTCACCGCACCCCAGTAAGTCCCAAGGAAGTGGGGATGGTGCTCGGGCACAAGCCCCTTTGCCGATGGCATCACAGCTACAGCATAGCCACACGCATCAGCTAGTTCTACAAAGGCTTCACAAGCCTTTGCAACCCAGAGTTTTGGGCCGCCCACCATTACCGGCTTTACTGCCTTGTTCAAGAACTCTACAGCTGCCTCTACTGCAGCTTCCAATCCCATATGATTAGTCAATCTGTGTCAACAAAAATTAATCAATCACATCACTCTATTCATAAGCTAACACAGATAACAGACTCAATCGACTGAACAGATGAAAAATTACTTGGGAGAGAGTGCAAATGGAACCGGCTCGCGACTGAAAGTCGGGTGAGGTATGGCAGGCAAGTTGCAGCTTATGCTTATGTAAACTGGCTTGCTTTCTTTCAGAGCAGTTGAGATTGCAGTATCGATCAGTTCATGTGCATCTTCCAAGTTATTTACCACAGCTTAGAAAAAGGCGAAAAGGAAACACTCAACAGATCAGTTCGTTTGATCTGCACTCAACATATTTACCCCCATCACTACAATCTCTGCAAGCAAAAACTCCAACTTCGAGTCCCATGCCACACTACTTAAGATACCATCAGTTAATTATAATAATCTTACACGACAGATCCACCATAAATAACGAGTTCCAAAATCACGACAAGCATTATAATATGACTAATTCCGGAAAGCCCTCGAAGCGATGTTTCTGGTCAACATATACAACTTTCTTCAGACAAAGATCGGGTCCGAATAAAATATTAGTGTCAGCAAAAGGAACGATGAAAAGGGGACCGAAGAGACACCTGGAAGCAAGTAACAGTCTGAAAACACCGAAGCTCTTGGCTGAAATCAGGCAACCCGATGGTATGGTGAAGCACCCTGTTCGTCCCGTAGTCATTGGAGTTGGGCCCGCCGACGATGCAGACCACCGGCAGGTTCTCGCTGTATGCCCCGGCGATGGCGTTGAGCACGCTGAGCCCGCCGACGGTGAACGTCACGACGCAGGCCCCGACGCCCCGGGCACGGGCATAGCCGTCGGCGGCATACCTAGCGTTGAGCTCGTTGCAGCAGCCAATAAGGTTGAGCCCCGGCTCAGCGATGAGGTGGTTGAGGAGCGTGAGGTTGAAGTCCCCGGGGATGGAGAAGACGTCGGTGACGCCGATCTGGACGAGCCGGCGGGCGAGGTGGCGGCCCATGGTGGCGTTGGGGGAGCCGGCCGCCGCATGCGAGGGGGCCGGGGTCTGGATCGCCGCGGCGGCACCGTTGGGGGGCGACCCGACGTCGTTGCAGGGGGGCTTGCATGAGTTGAGCGCTCCGATGTTGGTGTCCATGGCGGAGCGGCGGCGGTGGCGGCGGTAGAGGAGGAGGAGGAGGTGAAGGGGGAGATGGAAGGAGAAGGTGAAGGAGAAGGTGAAGCGAGAGTGGCAATGGAGGTTCGCGGGAGCTTCTGGAGTTTTTTCTGTGTGTTTGTGCGTGGAGGAGTGGTTAAAAATGCGGTCTTTCTTTATATATGCTAACGAGAGAGAGAGAGAAGATACAATGGGCGGTTTTGCGGCGGAGAGAGGAAAGGTATTGGCACTACCGTTGAAGGCGGAGGGAGATTGGAGTGACCATGATGATTTTTTTCTTCTCCACCTTTTTGGAGGATTGATTTTTCAAAGGTGAGCTGAGCAATTTCATGTGGGATTTCCTCAGTTTTGGATGTCAAATTGACCCACAAATGCCGTGTTCCACTCCGTTTGGACCATGGAATTGGAGAATATTCAATTTCGTTTAGAATTTGTGGGCGGGGGGACTAGGCGATACTAAAAAAAGGTGTCGCGGGACGAGCTCTTGACCCTATTTAGTAGCGTTTTCATTTTTATATTTTTCAATTCTTTTATTCCCCAAAACATAAAAAAAAATATAAATCTATTTGGTGACCTCAGCCAATTCTTTGATTCCTCGAAACAGATTATTGATCAAGTAATAAATTTAGAATAAAAACGAGAAATAGAAAAAACTTACTTTTTTATTCCCGGAAATAAAAGGAGAAATAATGTCATTTTAGAAAAACAAGCTTAACATAACTTAATACTTATCTTTACACAATTGACACAATATTTGGTCCTCCTAATCCAATCCAAGTCCCATTTTTTGGAATAAAAAAATAAAAAATAAGGGAAAATTAAGAAATTAGATTTTGAGTAGTTTTATTATATTTTAATGTTGATTCTAGTTCAGAATTAGTTTAGCATAAAAAAAATGTGAAAATATTTGGATGAAAATTGCATTCAAAATTGAATAAGCTTTTAGAGCTTTACTATAAAGATTTTTGAATGTCGTTTCTTGTAGAGACAATGCAAGGTCGCAAAAGTTTGATTACTCCAAGCAATGTTTACTCTTTTTCTCAAAAGATCTATACACCTTTTTATTGTAATACCTAAAGGTTGACCATCAACCTCCTCATATTGTGAGTTATAAACTAATAAGACTCTCTCTTTCGGATGCCAACCATCCATTTTTGACTAACTATTATGTCGGATTTTCTTAGGTCATTTTAAATATCTTGATCAATCAAATCATTAAAAAAGTCCAATTTTATGCAAACATGAAATGTTAAATCTCTTTATAATTAAATAAAAAATTAGAAATAGAAATTTTTAGGGTCATACCAAATACATTTTTATTCTTTTTCTATTCCGATAACAAAATCCTTGTATCGTTACCAAACATGTTTTTATGTTTAGAAACTCATCTAAGGAATAGAAATAGAAAAAACTATTTCTAAACTGATATTGTTCCCGAGAATAGAAATATTACCAAATGTACCCTTAGAAGTCACATGATATGTTTCAGGGTTTCGGAATTCAAAAATCTGCCTGCACACTCTTTACGCATACCAAGCTATTCATAAGATTTTTTGTTCCTTTTTTTTTACAGATCTTTTTTTTTATGTTTAAACATATCGAGTAATTGGAATAAGTGTATTTAACTCTTACAATTTTTATTTTTCGGTGTTTGTTGAGTCTTAGAATTACATCGTTAGTAACCACGAACATGTCCCTTATAATGAATGAACCGGATTTTATTTTTTATGGTGAATGTTATTGAATGTGCTAATAACTACAATCGCCACATTTTCTTTAATAAGTTTTTTGAAAAAAAAAAAACTTGCACATGATGATGCGAAGTACTTTAGAACCTAATGAAACCCACATGCTATAGTTTTGAGTGAATATAAGTTTTGAGTGATAGGTTCCAAGTTTCAGAATATGCAGGATAGGTCACTAATTCCAAAAAATATGGAACATGTTCCAGCAGGTAAATTATAGGTGGAAGGCGAAACTTATACAAACTTGGAATAACTCACCCCTAATTGATGTTCAGAAGTGTCTGTATTTAACCATATTAAAATTTATCCGCAAAATTCCCATGTTAAGTAATATAAGAAGTATATAATATTTAATCAAAAAAATTCCAAATTATCCAATATATGAAAACCAGTCTAGTGAAATTTTAAATATTGATTTTCGAAAAGAAATAGGTACTTTTACATTTGATTACATCGTGCGACAGCAACACGCGACGTATTCGCATAAGAAGGAAAAGGTGCTTTTGCCCATGTTACTCCCAATCACATGAAACACCGCCCAATGGCGAAGTGAGATCCATCTGTGGACGTTGTTTTTAGGGGTTCAAAAATCCGGCGAGCGGTCCTTGGAAATGATACATCGGGCTGGTTTCGGAAGACTAAGACGTCGAGTTGGATTTGGCCATTGGTTTGCTTGGCTTTTGCAATAGAAAATGACAAGTGGCAAAGGGAAACCGACCATCCTCGGATCATTGTCGTCCTTTGTTGGACAATTTGACCTTTTCTTCTTTTTGGGCCAAAAACCGAAACTTGTCCTTAGATTGGGGGCCGAAGTGCAAACTTTTTTTTTCTATTTTCTTCTCAACGTTTCTTTCATTTTGCGGAAAAATAATATAAGTAGTCCCTGAACTTTGACCCAATGTGTGATGTGATCTATGAAATTTTAATTTATTTAATGCGATCCTGAATTTTAACTAAATATGCATTACGGTCCCTGAACTTTTAATTTATTTGATATAGTTTATGAACTTTTGATACATATTCAATTTAATCCTTAAACTATATGAAAAGATTCAATGTTATCCCTAATCTTGAATTGAAGGAAGGACTACATTCAAGCACCATATCAAGCATGTATCAAAAGCCCAAGGACTAAATTGAAGAAATTAAGAATTCAAAGACCACATTGAACATTAAGCAAAAGTTTAAAAATCACATTGCACATTGACTAAAGTTCAAAGATCATTTGTATCATTATCTCTTCATTTTCTTTTACTTTCCACTAAGTTCATTGCGAACGCGGATGGCCAGAGGATTATAGTATTAGGCTATTGCTAATGCATAAAATATGGAGCCACTTAACTTGAACCACGTTTTTCCACTCAACCCCCAAAAGAAAAAATCATGTCTCGGAGTAAAATGCCCAAGGTACAAGCTAAAATTCCCATCCCCAAGCTTGGAAGCGGATTTTCCTTTTTATAAGTGATTTTTTATAGGAAGAAGGGCTTAACTTTGAACGTAGGTTTGAAGATGGTGGATCACGCCACAACTTGATTCCGGAGATTATGACAATCAGACTTCTATATCATTTCACATGTCCCAAAAGTAAACAACTTGAAGGGTCCCCATACTAATCAAAGATAGATTTGAGGCAATGCATGTGTTACAGCATGTGATTCTTCTATACTAGCGAACACTTGTGAGTGGAAGCTGGGGTTATCGGATGAAGAATGAGTGATGTAAAGGGATGAATATAACATGTTTATGAGAGTGGCATCAGGACAATTGATGCTAGAAGTTTTAGGATGGAAAGGATACATCTCTATAAAGCTCTAAAAGTGCAGTTGGTCTCCCGTGCACAAACTGGTTGAGAGCTTATGCTACTCTCCTAATGAGGCCATGGCAGGCCAAAACTAATTACTATGTCAAAAGTGATTTGCTATCTTGCTCGATAGACTAGATGCACGAACTAAACTAGGCGTGGTACAATCCGATATGAGAAAGCTATTTGCCATATTTTTCTCTAGAACAACTGTAGAAGGGAAGACTAGCTTGATGTTATCCGTTTATGAGGCGCCACACGAGTTATTCCTCAACCAAGGATCTGCTAACTCGTGAAAGATGGTATCAAAGCAAGATCTCTCCAGTAAGTGAGATGAGTTTGAGAAAATTTGTGGTCTACTCGGTCCTTTAAGGGCGAATAGTGAATCGCCAAGGCAAAATATGCTCGAACAAAGTGCGGCTCTCGACCAACTTCTAGGATGACAATAGCATCACAAGAAATAACTAATTCGTCACCGAATAGAAAACATGCTCCTAGATCAATTGGTAAATCTTAAAAGGAGGTTTGTTATCACATTTTCAACAAGGGGAGAAACCTCCATTGATATGTTGGGATCAAGAAAGGCTTCGTAGGCAAAATAGAGTGCTACCAAAAGGTGCAATTGGTGAAAAATACCACACTTGTCAAGGAAAGCACAAGTGACCGAATGTGTCCAAATAGTTGCGATCAAAAGAAATTACCAATGGAGTAATTTGTTATGTTGGGTGAGCATTGCCATTTGATATATGATGATCCAAAGTGGAGCATCAATGGTTAAGGAAATGCAGGGATAACCTGTAATGAGAGTGTTGCGGAATTGAGTGGGGGAGAATGACACAATCCGTGATTCTTCTGTACTCGCAAACCCTTGTGAATGGAGTTCGGGGTTATCAGGTAAAGAGTAGGTGATGTAGTGGAGATGAATACAACTGGCTATGAGAGTGGCATCAGGACGATTTGTGTTAGGAGTTCTAGGATAAAAAGGATAAATCTCTACAGAGTTCTAAAGGCAGGATCAGCTTCTCGTGCACAAACTAGTCAAGAGTCGATGCCGCTCTCCTGATGAGACCATGGCAGGCCAAAATCAGTTAGTGTGCTTAAAGTGATATGCTGTCTCGTTTGATGGACTAGATGCTCAAGCTAAACTGCGCGTGGTGTGATTCGATACGAGGAAACTATTTGCCATAAATTATCTAGAACAATTATGGAAGGAAGGCCAGCCGAGTGTTTTCGCTAATTAGGTGTTCCATGGGCTATTTCATGGCCAAGGATCTGCTGACCCATGACACATGCATTCGTGGAGGTGCTTGACCCCAACTCCAAGCCCACCAAATGCAACCGTGCATTCGCAATTGTTCCTTTCGCATGTTTAGGATGTCGACCCGAAGCCAATGGTCAAAGATATTATTCAAATCCACAACCAGGAGACATGATTATTTTCATTTCACAGAGCATCGGCAATGCTAGAGAAGACGCTCTCTTTTTCATGTCCCCAACAAGTACTCGAAGCAACATACTAATGAGAATCAAGGCTTCTAGTAAGAATTGGGAGGGCGGCTATTGGCGGCCGAGACCCGGGAACCCCATTCCAGAAGCTCTTTGCTAGTGTCGTCCTTGTGAACTATCACCTCTATGAAGCACAAGCAATCCTTCTTGGGCCCTGTCGCCGTCTGAATCGCTTCCATAAGCTCCTCCTCATAGAGAACCTGCAAACATGAGCAAATTTTATTATTTCTGTGGAGGGATTTCTTGAATTGGCAAATCGTCCTGACTGTAACTCGTATACAAGCAACTTACTTTTGCTGTCCAGCACTTGCCTTCGCCGTTGTGAATTGCTTCCACCAGGCCAGTGTAATTCCAGTTCTTGATCACATTGTAGGGACCATCATGGATCTCCACTTCAATGGTGTAGCCGCCATTGTTTATCAGGAAGAGGATGGTGTTCTGCCCACATCGCAGCATGGTTGACACATCTTGGGCAGTTACCTAGAGTGCAAAAATCGCCCACGAAATTTACATTATTCATCTCTTCCATTCAATCAACACAACAAGATAAACCAATCAAATTTAGTAGAAAAAGGGAGGGTTTGAATAAGGTCAGTGCATGACTGGCATTGTATGACAAAACTCTTCACCTATGCAAATTGCTTAACAGGATTACTAGCATGTCTATTGATTGAGCTTGCAAAACTAGTGATATCTTCTTGACAGAAGCTCTATGCATAACTACGTCATTCATGATGGCTTGTTCGAATTTGCTTAGCTATTTAACAGAGACCATAAACCATTCCATACCTGGAAGCTACCATCTCCAATGCATGCAATGACTCTCTTCTCTGGTACTGCCTGTGCATACCCAAGTGTTGCGCCAACAGACCATCCAATGGATCCATACTGCATTTGGAACTCATACCTGCAGACCCCCATTCAAACAATTTCATATTGTTTTCTTTAAGTAGCTCCAGATCAAAAGGTTAAAAGATAAGGGACCCAATCCATACAACTACACCCACATACCCGCAACCTCTTGGTAATTTCAGCTTCTGGCAGTTGAACCAAGAGTCTCCAGTCTCAGCAATCACAGCTGATTCACTAGAGAGCATGTCCTGTATGTGCTTGAACAAGACATTCACCCTCAAGGGCTCCTTGGGTTCACACTTCAATGGATGGCCCTCCGGAACATAAATCCTGTGATAATTCTCATAAGCAGTGGTATTCCGCTTGACCCGCTTTGAGAGTGCTTTAAGAAAATCCTTCATCAAAACACAACCAAAAGTGGGTCCATTTCCAATTACAACCCTATCAGGCTGCAAAATAATGGCCTTCTCCTTCTTGAGAAGGAGGGAGTACCCAACGGAGCTGTAGTCGTTGAAAATGGGCCCAGCAAATAAGTAGGCATCTGCGGATTCCATGATCTCGGCACAGAATGCGGTGCTCACCACGCCCCAATAAGTCCCAATGAAGTGGGGATGGTGCTCTGGCACGAGTCCTTTAGCCGATGGCATCACAGCTACTGGAAAGCCACATGCATCAGCTAGTTCTACAAAGGCTTCACAAGCCTTTGCAACCCGGAGTTTTGGGCCACCCACCATGACCGACTTCACTGCCTTGTTCAAGAACTCTGCAGCTACCTCTACTGCAGCTTCCAATTCCATCTGATTAGTCAATCTGTGTCAATAAAAATTAATCAATCACATCACTCTAGTCCTAATCTAATGCAGCAAATAGGCTCGATTGATTGAACAGGTGGAAAGTTACTTGGGAGAGAGTGCAAATGGAATCGTCTTGCGACTGAAAGCCGGGTGAGGTATGGCAGGCAAGTTGCAGCTTATGCTTATGTAAACGGGCTTGCTTTCTGCTAGAGCAGTCAAGATCGCGGTATCAATCTGTTCATGTGCATCTTCCAAATTATTCACCACAGCCTAGAAAAAGGCAAAACAGAAACAATCAACAAGTCAGTTCATTCAATATGCACTTAGGGTCCGTTCGTTTCGCGGAAAATGACTTCCAGGAAAATATTTTCTAGATTTTCCATTGTTCGTTTCACAGAGAATGAATTAGTCAAGGAAAATGTTTTCCATCATTGGAAAAAACAACATTTTCCATAACTTCTTCCATCTTGCTTCTTTTTACCAATACATTTTCGTTTTATTTTTTATGCTTTCTTTTTTTTTTTCTTTTTTTAAAAAAATTGGAGTTTTTATTTTTTTTTCCTTTTATTTTTTTATTTTCTTTCTTTCATTTTCATCATCTTCTTTGGCCTTGGCCGATCGCCAGCCACGGCGGCGGTCGATGAATTACAAGCCAGCTTGAGCCTCGCCCCGGCCGGCGAGGCTCCGCCTAGCTTGATCTAGCGAAGCCGAGCTCAGGCCTCACTAGACGAGCAAGGCGGAGCTCTCGTCAGCCTGGGGCGGAGCTCAAGGCCTTGCCAAATCCGGCGAGCTAGGCGGGGCTCGGGCCTCGCCCATGCTCGCCAGAGGTTCATTGGGCTCTGGTGAGTCGAGCTCACCGGATCTGGTGGCGAAGCTCGGGCTCCCGATCCAAGCGAGCCCGAGCTCCACCGCCGATCCAACGAGCTCGCGGCTCATCTAGAGCCCAGCGAAACTCTGGCAAGCTCAAGCAAGATCGGCCGAGCCTCGAGCTCGCCCGATCGCGGCTGACCGGGTCTTGGTCGGCCGCCGGGCAACTAGGCTGGCCATTGTCAAGCATGTGGCAGCGGAGGAAGGAGGAGGAAGAAGGAGGAGGAAGGAGAAAGGAAAAGAAAAAGAAAGAAAAAATAAAAAATAATAAAAATTTCGATTTTTTAAAAATACAAATAATTAAAAATTCATTTAAAAATATATAAATAAAATTAATTTTTGGTCAATTAAAAATATTAAAATTCAATTTTTGATAATTTTTTCCAAACAATTAAATTAGCTAACGAACGGTGAAAAATATTTTTCACTAAAAGTTTAGGTTTCGGCCAAACACCGGAAAATAAAGTCAACAGGAAAATAGAGTCATTTTTTCGGAAAATGACTTCTACAAAAATATTTTCCGAAAATATGATATTTTTCGCGAAACGAACGGATCATTAATATACATTCTCCTGTCACAACGATCTGTGCTAAAACCCCAACAGCGACTCCCCCTGCCACACTATTCAAGCAACCATTAGTAGATTATTATAATCTCTCAGAGCAGACCCACAACAAACAATGAGATCCTTTGAGCAATATTTCTAGTCAATAGATACGTCTTTCCCAAGACAAAGATCAGATCCAAAAGAAAAATTAGTGTCAGTGAAAAGGATGATGAAAAGGGACCGAAGAGATACCTGAAAGCAAGTAACAGTCTGGAAACACCTAAGCTCTTGGCTAAAATCAGACAACCCGGTGGAATGGTGAAGTACCCTGTTCGTCCCGTAGTCGTTGGAGTTAGGCCCACCGACGACGCAGACCACTGGCAGGTTCTCGCTGTATGCACCAGCAATCGCATTGAGCACGCTGAGCCCGCCGACAGTGAACGTCACAACGCAGGCCCCGACGCCCCGCACGCGGGCGTAGCCATCGGCAGCGTACCCAGCATTGAGCTCGTTGCAGCAGCCGACAAGATTGAGCCCTGGCTCGGCAATGAGGTGGTCGAGGAGCACGAGGTTGAAGTCACCGGGGACGGAGAAGACATCGGTGACGCCGATCTGGATGAGCCGGCGGGCAATGTGGTGGCCCATGGTGGCATCAGGGGAGCCGGCGGCCAGGGTGTGTGGGAGGGCCAGGCTCTGCATCACCAAGGCGGCGCCACTGGGGGGCGACCCGACGCCGTTTGAGTCGAGCTTGTGGGAGTTGAGGTCGCCGACGTTGGTGTCCATGAAGGAGAGGCCGGAGGAGGTAAAGTGAGGAGGTGCAGTGGAGGTTCGTTGAGGGTTAATTAAAAATGGAGCCTTTAAATAGGCGAGAGAGCGCGAAGAGCCGTGAGGGGAGAGAGAGAGAAGGTGTTGGCATGTCGATTACCATTTCAGGCTCTTCGAAATTTGGAAAAACCTGCCGACACACCACCATTTCTGCTCTCCCTCTGGCAATGTCCCAAAACCAGATTTTAGCATGACCTGCTCAAACACCTCACCATTTCTGAGATTTTTCACTTCTTTTTTCCCTTTACAAATCTTTATTCACATTTAAATGTGTTGGGTAATGGAAATATTATATTTGATTACTAGATTAATATCACAAAAAATCCCAAATTGATACACATTTAACAAATTTACCTAAAACTAATTTTTTTTACTATGAAAAATCCGAAACGGGTACATGTGTGACAAATTTATCACAAACTAATGATTTGACCACTAAAAATCTTAAATTAGTATACTTGTGATAAATTTACCCCTCTTAGGATCCGTTAAATTTTACTATCAAATTACTAAGTTAAATGATACGTAACAATTGACAAGTGTATCTATTTGGCGTTCTACCCTATGTTCATTACAGATATATTGGTTTGTAATTTTTCGTAATATTGATCCAATTTAGCATAAGGTATACTTATCATAAATATACCGGTATGAGGTTTTTAGAGTCAAAAAATTAATCTTGACTAAATTTATTATATGTATATCAATTATGAGTTTTTCATTGCCAAAAAATTAGTTTAAGATAAATTTATCATATATGTATCAATTTAAAGTTTTTCATAATATTCACCTTTCATTATTTGATTTTACTTTTGGTGTTCGGTGCGTCTCGAGATTACAACGCTGTTAGCCATAAAATGTATCTTATTATGAATGAACCGGATGTTTTTTTGTCCCCGGATATCAACTGTGTTGATAATTGAAATGATGACATTTTCCTTTAATGTTTTTTTACAAAAAAAAAAAAAAAAAAAAAGCCACGTGAGCACTACGTTTTTTTTGGGGGTTGAGTAGCACAAAATGTTTTTTTTTTTTTTGGGTTGAATGGTACAAAGTACTTTAGAACCAATGAAACCAGCATGATAAAGTTTCGAGTGGTTCTACCACATCGGTAGATTTTTGGATTTCAAAGAATTTTCGGAACCATCTTTTAGTATCAATTTTGAGATAGAGTAACTATCTCTTTTATTCTCGAATGTGCGCATCCTTAATATATACATGAATTTTGTTAATGAATACCTCGAGAGTACTAATTGAAAATACTTTCGTTTTTAATGCATGCATTGAAAATGACAAAATTATTCTCGTAGACAAAATCCCATTCATTTTTCATTTCCCTGAGCATCTTTTCATTCCACGTGCACCTGGCATGCAACGCTGGTTTAATGGTCAAAATTTATCCCGCATGAATAGGCCGCCTCCTTATTTCCGGATCTATCTTCTCCTAGTGTCCTATCCTTTCACTCTTGTCTTTGAGGAGCGGTGATCGATTTCCAATCTATTTTCTTATCCAATTCTAAGGAGGAACTGAGAACCAAACCGAAAGGACCGGTTCAGGAACTAGACCGGACTATCGATATGATGAAACTGATCACTTTTTCCACTACTTGATGCCTTCTATTATGAAGAAAAGAACTAGTCACTTTTTTTAAAGAAATAAAAAAAAAAATGGTACACATAGTCAGTCCGGCCCGGTCCGATTTTCCCTTGGAGTCGAGAACTGAATCGACACTTTTGGAAACCAAACCGAATCCGATCCGGGCGATTCTCATTTTGGGCGATCCGTTTTACACATCCCTTGTCTTGAGTTAAGCAATAACCATGTTAAAATCAATCTGCACAATAACAATGTTAAGTAATACTTATAGAAAAGTTATTGAAATTTTAATTTAAAGAATTCCGATTATAAGATATACGAAAACCAGTTTCACGATATTTAACATTGATATCTGAAAAGAAAAGGATACGTTTTGATGGTACATCGGCTGGTTTTGGAAGACAACGATGTCAAATTGCATTCGGCCACTTGTTTTTTTCCCAGAGGGGTAAATAATGATGGACGGAGAAGGTGGAATTCATGGGGTCTGCTGATATTAGAAAATGACCCTCCTTCCATTTCACCTCTGTCAATCACTTTTCAGAGAGAGAAACATAGTGACAAAAGTTTGACTCGTGAATCGCGAGGATGTTAGAGTCGGTGGGGGATAGTTGTCTGCATCCGAGGACCGAGACTAAGAAAATGCTGAAAAAGAAAGGAAGGAGGAGGAGGTGATCCCCTTCGCCTCCGCCCCTCGGTCACATATGTCTGCCACATTGCAGGTGCAATGTGGAGGGTACTGCATACTGCAATAAATTGGATGAAGATGCAAAGGTCTCAGAAAGACTAAGAAAGAAACGCCAAATATTGACTTAAGGAGAAAGACGGATGAAGTCATCCACAAGTTGCATTGTACTACGTGAAAACGGACCATTTCACGAAACTTCATGAAACACGTGGAAAGAGTCATGCATGAAAGAGCCCTACGTTCTACCTTAGAAAGCACCGATACTCTCCAAAAGTTTTCATATCGTGTCGAACACTTCGACACGTGTCCGACACTCGATCAACAAATGTTAAAAAATTCGACACTTAGTCAACTTTTTCGGAATTCTGACATACGAGTTTCCGACACGTGATTCAAATATCGAGATCAATTTTAAAAATTTAATAAATGAGATGTCAAAAAATATATATGTGAAAAAATAAATCACAACTATAAAATTATTAAATAGAAAAAAAAAAAAAACCCAGTCTTCTCTTCTTTTCGACTCCCATTTCCCATGATAAATTTATAAAATCACAATTATAAAATTAAAATATGACATTCAGTCAACACATGTTGAAAAATCCGACACCTAGTCAACTTTTTCGACACTCGAGTCGGAATTCTAACATACGAGTTTCCGACACGTGATTCAAATATCGAGGTCAATTTTAAAAATTCAATAAATGAGAGGTCAAAAAATATTTATGTGAAAAAATAAATCACAATTATAAAATTAATAAATGGAAAAAAAAAAAAAACCCAGTCTTCTCTTCTTTTCTTACTCCCATTTCCGTGATACACAATTCACCCCTTAAGTTTTTCTTCTCTTCCAACATATCTAACATGCGAATCCAGAATATGGATTGCTTGTTTTTTCTCCAAGTTTTATGAATTATTGAAATAGAATTGAATTTGTTAAATTGAAACAATGAATAATATTAATAAATGGCGGATTAATGTTTTTAGTGTATATTCATTCTAGGCTTTTTTAATTATTTATTTATATATGAATTTGATTCAAATTAATTTGATTGAAATAATCATAAAAATGATAATTTATTATGTATATATAAAAATATATATTTAATATACAACGTGTCGAAATTATCTGTTTTTTGAGAAATGACGTGTCGGCTTGTCGTGTCGTGTCGTGTCGCGTGTCGCATGTTAGTATCGGTGCTACTTAGTAAGAATGTATAAAACATGATTCAATGAATAGAGCAATGCAATTGGCATGACATGTAATTTTAGTGACAAATTGCCCATGTCATCAAGTCTAAAATTACATGTGTATGGTGAATGTGAAACATAAAGTTTATATCTTCGATATGGGAGAGTTTCAATTATTCAATTGGGTCTTGATTGTTGGTTTCACATTGTGGCGGGATGTCTCATGCATCAATTTGTAGTCATACTCGCAAAGGAGTGATTGTGTACTAATTCATAAGGGGTTCATACACCCAAAAGTGATGAATTCACGAAGTTAAAATATATTTTGATGGCCATTGTCATGTAGATAATACACAATTGCATGACATATATTCTGTCCAAATGTATTTATATGATGATATATATGACTCTCAAGATGTGTATTTATACGGTTTTAAGTCATACAATACTCATATTATGCTAATTATATACATTACTTGTTATTTATTCACATTTTTTTGTGGCAAAAGAATAACCAAAGTGCCAAAACTTAACACGAATAAACACTTAAGTACCAAAAGTTAAGAAAGTGAGACTTAAAAAAAAAAAATGGGATACCCGAGTGTCAAGTCCAACAAACCCTATCGGAATTCTTACGTGATAATTTTTTATTAATATTACTCACCTACGTGACTCACCAGAGAACTAACTTGGTAAAGAAACACAAAAACGATGTCCTTTTAACATGGATTTGAATTTTGATATAAATATTAATTTAAATTAAATTTAAAATCAAATAAAGAAAGGGAAAAAGATGAATAGTTGCAAGCGGCTGAGGGCTTAACCCTTATCGCCTGCAATCTCCATCTTTAAAAAAAAATGATGAATAGTTGCACCTCTGCTGAGGTGCGGACCCCTAGAATGCCATAACTTGGCAGAATGGGACACTTAAGTGTCATAACTTACGAAATGTACACTTAAGTGCCAAAATCAGGGCAAAATGAATTACTTGAGTGCCAATCCAGCCAAAATTCCGCCAAAACGCTGACATGTCAATTTTCCGACAAAACATGTGCAAAACGGAGTCGTTTTTGGTGCTGACATGGTAAAAATTTAATATAAAAATTAATTAAATTAAATTTAAAATTAAATTTATTTAAAATATTTTAAAAAAATACAAATATTTAAAATATTTAAAAAATTAAAAATTAAAAATTAAAAAGAAAAAAGTTGCAAGCGAGGGCTCGGCCCTCGCGCCACGGCCTCCCGCCGCCACCGGCAAGGGTCGACAACGGAGGGGGAGGGTCGGCGGGGTCGCCGGGCCTTGGCCGGGGCGCGCAACCCCGGGCGGCGGCGGGCCCCGAGCCCTCGCCCGACTGGGGGCGAGGGCCGCGAGCCCTCGCCCAAATCGACGAGGGCTCGCGGTCCTTGCCTTGATTCGGTGGGGGCCGAGGGGGAAGGAGGAGGAGGGGAAGTAGCCGGCGGTCGAGGAGGAGGAAGGAAAAAAAGGGGAGGGGAAGGAGGAAGAGGGAGGCCAGCGGTGAGGGGGCGGGGCCACCGAGCCCCGGCCGGCGGCCCCGCCCAACCCTCCCCCACCTTCCGGCGACGGCGGGGAGGCGGTGGCGGCGAGGGCTCACCCTCGGCCGCCACCCGCCTTCCTCCTCCTTTTTTTTTAAAAATATAAATTATATTAGTATTTTGTTTTAAATTTAATTAAATTAATTTTTATATTATATTAAAATTCAAATTATTGCCGAAACCACGTCGTTTTGGCTGATTTAAGGGCTCTATATTTTGGCCAACACCCAAAACGACGTCGTTTTGGGTAAATTTGAGCTAACTCGGCTCTCCGCCGAGCCACCTCAGCGAGAAATATTAATATTTTAATGCCATGTAGGATTTCCGGCCGGTTTCGCCGGAGGTGGCACTCAGGTGTCCCACTTTTCTTAAAATGTGGCACTTAAGTGTACTTTTTGTAAGTTATGGCACTTAAGTGTCCCTTTGTGCCAAGTTATGGCACTTGAAAGGTTCTTTTGCCCACATCAGCAGCAAACCGACATCATTTTTGCACTTATATAGCCACATCAGCGTGCAAAAATATGTCGTTTTACACTTGTCTCGTCGAAAAATCGCCAGGTTGGCATTTTAGCCAGATTTTCTCGTCGTTGACACTTAATTGATCCATTTTGCTCCGATTTTGGCACTTAAGTGACTTTTCTAGCTTTTGACACTTAAGTGTCCCCCGTGTCAAGTTTTGGCACTCCAGGTGTTTGGAACTCCATTTTTTATAAATGACAACTCCATTAAGATTGAGGTTCTTACCAATTCAAACTTTAAGAAATGGAAAGAGGATTTCTTAGCTTACAATATAGTTGATAGATGTTTATATTACTCTTACTACAAATAAGCTAATAGATCTCACTGCCAACAGTATGGAATTTTAGAAAGCACATTTTGCTGCTTAGGAAAAAAAGCAATCAAATTTGCTTGTTATCAATGAAGCAATCCATTCAAAAACAATCAAAGAGTGATTCCAACTAATTGCACTGCTAAATATATTATGGTAGCCTTGGCGTCTTGGAACTATGCCTTGTCTAGTGCCGAGATTATGACACATGTACAAAGACTCTTCAATATAAGATATGATGGTTCTAGTAGAATTAAGGATTACATCTTAAGAATGTAAACATGAAGTCCAAAAATCGTAGTCATAGAGGAACTCATGAAATCAGCAATTATTTTGTCGTCTGGGTTCGAAGGCAACATCCTTTAAGAAGGATGGTGACCGCTGCTTCTTTTGTAAAAAGAAAGGTCACACAAAGAAAAATTACAACAAATATAAAACATGGATATGCAAACATTAGCCTACAGGGTAATAATTCTTTGGTGTTTGTTTATGAATCTAACCTATCAAAAGCCCTGTCCAATTCATGATGGATAGATGATGGTGCAACAAATCATGTTATGTTTATCATTTAAGGATTCATAAACCAGCGAAAGCCAAATCAAGATGAATCACGGCTCACTGTGGGAAACAATAATAAAGCTAACGTTGAGTTCGTGGGAGATGTCATTTTAATTCTGAATTCTAGTTATATTTGACATTGAGAAGCTCATTTTATGTATCTTTCTTTAGAAGAAACTTATTTTCTATATGCATGGCTGTTCTTTTGAAATAAAGAACAATTTTATAGCTGAGAATGTTGTTTTCGAAAGACCTCTACTTAAGGAACAATCTTACGCATTGTGGTATAAACGTCTTCGTCATATCCTTTGAGAAAGAATAAAAAGGTTGATGAAGGCCGACTCTTGCCTACTCTAAAAGTGATCTAGAGACTTGCATAGAATATTGTAGAGAAAAGATAACCAAGCTATAGAATAAAACTATAGTCCAAAGTTCTAACTTGTTAAAGGTCATTTACACTGGTCTTAATGGACCTTATGCGGCAACATTGTGTAGAAATTTTTATTTCATCACATTCATTAATGACTATTCATTCTACACTTGATTAAGGAAAAGTCTAAATCTCTTAACGAGTTTAAGATTCTTTCAAGTTGAAGTCAAGAAATCGCTGGGAAAAGTCATGAAGGTTGAGGTGATGAGTGTTTTGGTAGGCATGACAATTCTTGACAACTTAAAGGGCCATTTGTTAAATACTTGAAGGATCCTAGAATAGTAAATAAGTTTACTATACTTAGAAGTCCTAAACAAAAATTTGTGGCCGAAAAGTACAATCGCACCCTTTGGATATAATGATGAGAACCAATTTACCCGATTTTCTGTGGGGTGATGCTTTGAAAGCAGCCTTTACATTCTAAACTGTGTTTCTACTAAAACTATTCCATTAACTCCCTTTGAGTTATGAACTAAACATAAACCTAGTTTGAATCATCTCAAGGTTTTGGGGTGTCATGTAGAATTAAGATTATATAATCCAACGTTAAATGAGTTGGACTCTAGAATCACTTGGTGATACTTCGTATTTTACTTTGAGTTATTTGAAGGGGTATCGATTTTATAATCCCAATGAAGGCACAATAATTATGGAATCACAAATAGTAAAGTTTCTAGAGTTTGATATAGTGTAAGAGAATAGCTACTCATAAATTATCGAGGCTAACAATTCGACGGAGACCACTATGGCTTTATCCGTACTTATACAGACAATTATAAAGTCTCCCACACCTCAAACTGAGCCAATCGAGGTTTAGGATCCTGTTATTAAGGTAGCTCCCGATGAAGTTCTTCAAACCTCTTAGGTTTGGGATGAGGTCATGGTAGCTCTACTCAAGAGATCCATTAGGTAGAGATGATCGGTTATACCGCCAAACTATATAGTTTATCTGGAAAAGCATGACTACAATATCGGCTGTGTGATTGGTCCAATAACTTATATAAATGTTATTTCTTGCTCTTAATATGTTTTATGGTTAGATGCACTGAAAGAGAAGATGCAATCTACAAAACATAATTGTATTTGGGAATTGTTGAATTGTCTAAAGGTTATAAAGCCCACGGGCTACAAATGGTTGTATAAGACTAAAATAGACTCCAAAGAAAATTTGAGAAGTTTAAAGCCAGATTGGTAGCCAATAGTGTTATCATTGGAAGAAAAATACTAAAAGTGCCAAAACTTTCATATGATACTCACTTGAGTGCCAAAACTTTTTTTCCACTCATTTCAGTACCACATTTGAATAAAATCACTCATTTAGATGCCACTTCTAGCCAAACATTCTATGTGGAATTTTTAAATTTTTCTTATTTTTTGAATTTTTGAATTTTTGTTTTTATTTTTAATTTCCTTTTTTCGCTTTTTTTTTTTTTTTCCTTTAGGGCAGGCGAGGGTCACTACGACCCTCGCAGGTCGCAAAACCCTCGCCCAAGGCTTTCACAGCCAAAGGCAAGGGTCGCTGATCACTTTTGCTGGCCCTAAAGAAAAAAGCCAAAAATAAAAATAAAAGTAAAAATTCAATAAAATAATAAAATAATATTAAAAATGTCCACGTCACACTGGCGAAGCCATGTTGGATGACTAGCGTCCACATCGGATTTTTCGGCAAGGCAAATTTGAATTGACACAAAGTGAGCAATTTTTCAAATATGTGACACTCAATTGAGCGAAAAAAAAAAATTGTACTATATTGAGCGTCATATAAAATTTTTGGCACTTCTAGTGTTCTCCCAGTATCACTTCATTCAATTTTGGTAAGAACAAAGTAGATCAATGTATATACTACAAGGTCAATGGGAGAAAATTTATTTTTTCCCATTCTTTTTATAGACAATATCTTACTTATAAGCAGTGATCTTGGATTACTACATGAGACAAAATGGATATTATCAAAGAATTTTGACATGAAGGACATTGTTGAGGCATTTTTTGTCCTTGGCATTGATATCCATGACGATCATTCTTACCGCGTATTAGGTTTATCTCATAAGACATATATTGATTGTATTTTGGAAAGATTCAGTAAATAGCACTGTAAGCCCCGAATTGCTCTTGTCATTAAGGGTAACAAATTGAATCGATCACAACATTCTTATTCAGAATTTGAGAAAGCCCAAATTGAAGGATGTACCTTATACTAGTGCACTTATAAGTATCATGTATGCTCAAATTTATATTAAATCAGACATCGCTTTTGTGATAGGACTTATAGGTAGATATCAATCAAATCCACAATATGATCCCCAAATTACTGCCAAAAAGATTTTAAGATACTTAAAGAGAACAAAAGATTATACGCTAGTTTGCAAATATCTTTAGGTCTTGCTGTTAATAGGGTAGTTGGATGCAAACTTTACTAGCTGTTAGGATGACATGAGGTCAACAACATGACGCATCTTTACATTAGTAGGAGGTGCAGTATCATGAAAAAGCGAGAAATAAAAATCTATGTCATTATCTACCAAGTAGCGGAGTTTGTAGCATATTTTTCGACTACTACTTAGGCTATTTAGCTTTGGAACCTTATTAGGTTGTGGACCATCTTTGAGTTGGTGGATAGGCCCATACAGTAGTTATATTATGACAATAACTTATTAGTGTTGTTTATTAATAATAGCAAATGTCTAAGAAGTCTAAGCATATGGAGGTCAATTTTTTAACATAAAAGATATAGTTTAAAATGGTGACATCACGGTAAAGTATAATTCTACATATCATATATTAGCAGATTCACTAACTAAAAGGCCTTCACCCCGGTGTATTTGAACAACAATTCATTAGCACAGGCTTAAAAGCATCATATGACGTTGTTATTTAATGGGAGTTGTTTTGGTTTTGCTCTAATAAAGTTTACAATTGTCTTTATTACATTTAGTAATGTTTTAATATGTATAAGCTCTTTCATATTCAGTAAAGTATTTATGAATGCATTGTTATCATGTTGAATTAATATTGGTGAAAATCTCAAGGGATTATGAAAAACCTTGAGTAAAGGCTAAGAGCATGTCTTGTTACACGAAAGAAGAAAAAAAAAAGGTTAACCATCAAGATAAGACATGTAGGTTCATTGGAACCATAAAGATATTTTGTAGTGACACATAAGGTTTTGTAACACATACATAAAGAGAATATTGCTTGGTAAACAGGATGACACATGAGGTTTCTCTCTATGAGGTGTTATCTATTTGACGTACTACCATATTAAATCCACATCAATAGAGTGAAAAGTGTTAGAAAAACATCCCCAAGTAATTTTGATGATTTACAAACTATCCTTAATATAACTTATACTATGGTGCAGATATTCATAACAAGTATTAAAGACTACTTGATGTTCATGGTGTGATCTAGGTAATGAAAGATCATGAAAATGTCTTGATATGGTTTTTCCATAAAAAGCACCAATGGACCTAAAGATCAGCTAATATCGATGTTTGTATTGAGGATGTACACATTAGGTAACTAGCATAGTGGCAACAATGTTCATTTGTTAATGTTCGTTGATTTAGCAAATTAGCTGTTATGGAAGTGAATATGCACAACAGCAGAATCCGGATGATAATAGAAATCGAGATGCTACGCTGTCTAATAGGTCTATTGGAAGCTGCAACAAGGAATAATAGTAGAAACTAGTTTTAGGTAGTCTTTTAATGTTTAGGAAAATGGACTATATGGGCAATTCTATCTTTGGACAATAGCATCAACTATAACTCTAATGGCTCTTTGCTTCTTCAATCCACCTCCAACAAATAGATTGAAGATGTGTATAAAAGAGAAGATTTTAGAAGCCAAATGTTAGACATGTGCAAATATAAAAACTGAAAATTTGATTTACGTTTTTTTTTTTTTTTGGTAAATAAAATTTGATATACGTTGTGTTTCAAGCAAAACGCTCTATTTTGACTATTTCTCTATATGTTGTATTCTTGTTGTTAGAGTAATTACGCCAAAGATTAAGGATGCACATGGCAACGCTTTTATTCTTTTGCTCCTCATAGTAGAAAAAGAATAGAAATCCATTTAGTAACATTAATTACTTTTTCTATTCAACTGAGGAACAGATTTGGAATAGAAAAAAGAAGTAGAAAAAAATAACTTCTTACTCCCAGGAATAATTTCTAGAAATAAGTCTTATCTTTCTTTTCTTTTTTTTTGTTTTCTTATTCTTCCTCTTCTAATCGGCCAATGGAAACTCGTTGCCCTTCGCCGGTCACTTGCCACCACTGCCCACTGCCCGTCAGTCGTCGCCACTACCACCAGCTCGAGGAGGAGGAAAAAAAAAAGAGGAAAAAGAGAAAAGAAAAAAAGGAAATTCTAAAAAACTTTTAAAAAATTAAAAGAAATTCAACAGCACAAAAAAATTATGAGTTGTACCAAATGCATTCATGTTCTTTTTCTATTTCCAAAATATAAATTTTGTGTAGTAATTAAATGCACTATTTTACTTAGAAATTATTCCATGGAATAAAAATAAAGATTAAAACTATTTCTGAAAATAAATTGTTCTCCGAAACACAAATATTACCAAATGCATCCTAAGTATATAAAGATAAGAGTAGTAGCTGAGTCTTCATAGTATGATTTATTGTGTAAAACGATCAAGGCTTGCCAATTGTAACTTTCTAAGCTGATTACTAGTGCAATCAAGCCCAACTTATAGCTATTAGTTTGAGGAGTAGACGTAGGCTTGAGGATAAAACTAAACCACCATAGATCCTTGTGTGCTATTGTTTTCTTTCTCTTATTCCTTCCACAAGCGCACAATACGCTCACAAGCTTTGAAATATCACTTCAACCAAATCTTTACTTAGTGTTAGCTTTTTTTCCGCAAAAAAAAAAAAAAAAAAAAATTTGTCAAGATTTCTAAAATAATCTATTTACCCCCCTCTATGTTGCATTGTTAGCCCCAACAAAAAGCACTCATGATCATGGGAGGCTTTATGTGTATACATGCAATTACCACCGAGATTTGATATTTGAGACTTTATGAGATCAAATTGAATATTAAGAATTATCTTTAGATCAACATAAAGGTACGCACATACAGTACAATTCCAATTAATGTATCCTATGTGGAAGAATGTAAAAGTTTTTGTTATGCAGGCTACATTAACTGATATTGTAATTTGTCGTTTTATTGGATTTATCTAATAAGGTGAGATATAATGATTTTTAATTAGTCTAATATTGGGCTGGTTGGTATGAGCGGAGTAAAGCTCGACCCCTAATGAGATGGCTTGTAGCTTAAAACTCTATGAATAGTGCTCAAGTTTTTTCTCTAACACTAATGCATAAATAATCTCACATAAGGAGCGTTTACTAAACTCTTAGGGTGTGGGGCAATTTCTAAGCTAATGATATAGAGGACAATAAAGGAGAAGCGCAAAAGAGTTTGACATTGTGTTTTTGATTAAATTTTGGTATAGTTTGAGACAAGCTTGTAACTTTTAGACCTTGTCATTGATTAAATTTCTACTCAACCTAAGATTGTATAGTGTTGTTTGGATCAAAGAAGTTCACTTCCTTATTGGTTGCGGAAGCAATTCTAGCAAAAGAGTTTGACATTTTGACCTTTTCTCTTATTTAGGCCAAAAATCGAAACTTGTCCCTTGATCGGGGGTCAAAGTGCGAACTTTTTTTTTTTTTTTCTATTTTCTTCGATGGTTTTTTTCATTTTCTTTTGCTTTCCACCGGCTTCTTCACGACCGTGGATGGCCAGAGGATTATGGTATTATCTCATTGCTAATAAATATGATATTGGAGAAGGTTGACTCCAGTCATCGGTTTCCTTTAATAAGAAACTAAAATCCCAAAACTTTTGTATCATGATTATCTAGAATGAACAGGGAACATTGACCATTAATCAAGCAAAATGGTGTTCATATTTTCAGTGATTTTAACGATGATTGTTGGATCTTGTAAAAGTAAATATGTTAACCTATTCAGCACGTCAATTTCGTGAAAGTAAATATGTTAACCTATTCTTCTCGATAATGTTATCCAGGTCGTAATGACCCAATTCAACTCAGTTTATTAAACATATTATGCGGATCATGTTGGACTTTTTACCTATTTGGTGACTACGAAACGTGTTATTTATACTTATCTCTCGAATTCGCGTGACAAGAGCACAATCTGTAGCCTCTTTCATTGAACGATGGATTTGTTCAACTTGTTATTTGTTGATTTAACCAGTTACAGCAGTACAGCTAAATTACGGGTTGCGGTCCATTGCTGAAATATATTGGGACTTTGAAATATGACAATGTATTATAACAGGGAAGTACAGATAAGGTTCTTTTGCTTTGGAACAACGAATCTTTATGAGGGAAGCGAAAATCAACTTGAGCACATCATGGCCAAGGTAACTCTCTAAGACTGTAGAATGCACCACTCAAGCATCTCGAAGAAGAGCAATATAAATAATTATTAACTCCTTAGGGCACTGATTCGGCAATGTTCAATGTGATTTGAAAACGTGGAAGTGTATATCTTGCATATTCCATTGTTCTGCAATTCAGAATATTGCTATACTTTACTCATTTTCGATGTCTTGAAAATATAAGTTTTTCTAAAGGTCACTAATTTTCGAAATGAAATTATTTTTCATAAGTAGTGTTAATTCCAATAAAAGGGTCTAACCATAAGCAAGTGTTACATCACTAAACTATCTATCGAGGCGTTCTCTAATCACCTCACAATTACAGTACCTCCAAAGTTACAACAGTTTACAACAGTTTATAGGAAGCCATTTCATCTAACTTTAAGGCATTTTACTTTTTCTATTTTGTTACCAAAACGCACAAGGTACAGCACGATTACAGCATGACATGATTGTAGTACAGCCACAATACGACTTGTTTAGGTCTTGAATCGAGTCTTACTTGCAGCTAGACCGGTTGAAATGGATCATAAACCCATTTTCTTGTTGGGGTTTACCTTACATCGTTTGTAGAAGAGGCAAGTGGTTAGTTTATAACCCTTTGAGCTAGCTTTTAGAGTAAGAGAGGTCCAAAAGCACTCACCAACAATCACTCGGAGAGGGTTGTTGCGACCTTCGACATAAGCCTAATGTATGAGGGGGGAGATTGTTAGGGTTTATCCAACATCGGTTGTGGAATGAGCAGGTGGTCAGTTTATAAGTGTGAGGGAAAACCTCATCCTTTGAGCTAGCTTTTGGGTGAGAAAGGCCAAGATCACTCAACATTGGTATCAGAGCCCAAGTTAGTCTGGACTCAACAGTCACTCGGAGAGAGTTGTTGCGACCTTCAACCTAAGCCAAATGTGTGAGGGGGTTTATGCCACATCGGTTGTGGAAAGGATGAGAGAGGCCCAAGACCTCTCTCTCTCTCTCTCTCTCTCTCTCTCTCTCTCTCTCACAATCTAGGTATGAATTTTCATAAATTTGATTAAATATGAAAGTATATCAATAATATGGGTCAAGTCAGATATATCTCACTAGATTTACATTGCTTGGCAAATTGGTCAAAGCGTATTAAATAGACTTATTTAGGTCAGATTATTTTTTATTTGACCCAATCCACTTGTTTGATGGGATTGCAGGCGTTCTAATTTTAATGTCCGTGAACCAAATAAATGCCCCCACATGACAACTTTTGAACAAGTGCTTTATAGAGAGAGAGCTCCTTTCTTTCTTATTGCCTTTTCCAAGTATCTAGATCATTATGAGTTTTCTCGGAGGCGCAAGACAGGGCTGGCATGCAACAAACCCCATCGGATCTGGTCTCTCCGTATATTCGCACATGCATGGAGCGTTTCGTGTTCAAATTTTCTATCTATAGCCAATGGCTTTGTGCACCTGTTCGCATGACGGTGCAAAGTTGGGATTCACCGGGACCTCCCGTGAACGCATGACCTTTTGCTCCCAGTGACATTTGCCTACCTACTGACGTGGCCATTCGGCTTCCATTAACGTGGTCCTATGGTTGCTTAATCCTTGTTGACTCGTTTACAGATCTCCGTTCCGACGAGTCAATCCCTACCCGAACCCAATAGGCCGGTTCGGTATGAACGACAAATTGACTCGAGATATCAAGTCATTTTGATGTTCAAAGAAGATAATGAAAGACACGTGGTACGGGAAAGTAAGGCGTGTTCTTGTATGTTGCGAGTGGATTTGGATGGTTCGATCTCAACACGCTAGAACAAGCGGGAAGGACTTCCTATGCCCACGAGGAATCTGATGGAGCGCGGGTTCGCAGAGAAAAAAGAGTCTTGTCCTAGATATGGAGCAACATAACAAAACACGCGCATGTTCTAAAGATCATGCTGCTCTAAAAAAAGAAGCTGACCCTTTACTTTGCGCTTGATCAAGATTGACAACGTCCTTGCTTCTTAATGAGTTTTGGTTTCACGGAACTCGTCGACTAGGGAGCCACCTGAATACATGAGATCTCTCTTGATCGATCCAGAACATAGAAAAGGCTTGATTTGCTGGCCCCTGCCACTTGAGGGAGAATTGGATATATCATACTTGCTATTGCTGTCGAAGCAATATACAAGAAATGAGATGAACAAAAAGAAGTGATAAATTGAACATTGAAGAGAGAGAATATTATGAAGTGTTGAAGTACAAGAAGTGTCCAATTCTGTATACCACATAATCACCGGTCGCAACATGTAGAGGATTACTAATCCGAGAATTCGAGTTGCTCTCTTGTTTTATGCATAAGGTATAGGTGACAAAATGGGCCTAGAACCCATATTTTAACTCATATTTAATATGTGAGTTGTCAACAGGTTGCTTTCAATTTTAAAAACAAGCTTAAATGAGTTATAAATGGATTACCTAACAAGTTTTAAATTGGTCATAAATCTGTTGGGTAAACTTAAGCTTAAGTGAATCGAGTCATTTTTAATTAACTTTAAATTTTAAATTTTTCTGAATTTCTTGTAATTTTTTCTTTCATTTTCTTTTCCATTTTTTCTTATGAAACCTAGCCGACCCTTGTTGGTTCTTAGAATAAAAAAGAGGAAAAGAAAAAGAAAATATAAAAATTAAAATTAAAATTTTTAAAAATTGTCCGCTAAATTTGTATTGCATGAAATTGTTTTAATATCATGACATAAGAAATAAGTTTTTCAAGATTGAGTTAAATATGGAAGTGTTATGGTAATATGGGTCAAGTTAGGTATAGATCAGGTGGGCACAGATTGCTAGATTTATATTAAATGAAAATGAGTCAAAATAGATTGAATGGGTCGGTTGCATCGGATCATTTTTAATCCGATCTACCCATTTGACAAGTCCAAGAGAAGATAATCCATCTGCAAATTGGTTAAATCAGAGTTGCTCTTCACTTCCTAACTACCGCGTGGGACGTCAACATAGACAATAAAATGGTTTAATTAGCACTAATCCCTCTATTATTTATTTTATTTTTGTTTTGAGAATTTTCGGAAATAAAATATAAAATGAAAATTCGAAATTTTATTAAATAAATAAATAAATAATTATTAATTATTATTCCGAATTTATTTATGTCTTTTCATTTGCAAATGATACCCGTTCGGTTCGCAACCTTTCCCGAAGGGTTGCATTGGTTCGGTTTTTAACTTCTTACAAATAGACACCTTTGTTCATTTGAGCAAATTTCGAAAGAATGTGTTTGTTCATTTCGCAACTTTTCACGAAGAGTTGTCTTCGTTTTTTAAGACTAGTTTATATATACTTGTGAGATTGAGAAAGAAAGTGTGTGATCATTTTTCATCTTTTCGAGTCTTCTTTCTGAAAAAACGACATCCATTCTTTCAATTGTTTCCTAGAGAAATCTTGGAGAAATACTAGAATTGCTATCTAGTATTCTCAAATTGAGACTTTGTTGTATCCTGGAGGATATTTTGCTGGTGATCATTCGCAACTTTGTGGGGCAAATAAATCCTTAAAGAAAGTGATATCACGGCTCAAAGTCTGACTCGAGTACTCAAAAGATCCGTCTTCATTGTTCTACCCTATTCGAAGCCATATTTTCCCAACAATAGAGGCAAGAAATATATAATATTTGGACAAAAATAGGCTACAGTCACGCGCGTAATGCATGAATGATATCTGATCGTGCCGGACTATCGACGTACATGCGGGCAGATAACCAATGATCGATGATGAGATTAAAAAAAAAAAAAAAAAAAAAACTCCACATGTCCGGTTGTTGAAATGTGACGATGAATAGTTGGTAGCCACCTATATGAACCTTGGCGGCAACTTTCCAATAGAAACACTTTGAATATTTCTCAAGGCGCCAAGATAGTTAGTATCAAAGATGCACATTGTAAAAATAGTTGTTGCTATTTAAAGACCCAATCATAAAGCAAGCCATCGATAACTGCACAGTACTCAAAACACGAGATCAAATTGACTATCAAGAATTATCTTTATATTCATATAAAGGTATGCACATACAGTACAATTCCAATTAATGTAGCCTAAGTGGGAGAAAATAAAAGTTTTTCTGATTTATGCTACATTAATTAATATTGTAATTTGTTGTTTTACGAGATTTATCTAATAAGGTGAGATATAATTATTTTTAATTAGTTTAATATGGAGTTGGTTGGTATAAGATGAGTAAAGCTCGGCCTCTAATGAGAGGGTTTGTAGATTAAAACTCTGTAAATAGTGCTTAAGTTTTTTCTTTAACACTAATGCACAAATAACCTCATTTAAGGAGCGTTTACTGAACACTAAGGGTGAGGGGTGATCTCTAAGCTAGTGATATAGAGGACAATAGAGGACAAGTGCTTGTGCTTGAGCTTGAGCTTGAGCTTTGGATTGTTGCTGTTTCAAATCAAGTGTGCAAATCTCTTTTACTCGATTATATGTATTCTAGATTATAGCTATGAGATTTTGGGTGTTGTTCTTGTGGCTTACAATAACTTTTAAATTTCCTCTCGATTTACCGTGTGTTTCTCTATCTTGATGCATCATTATTGATTAAATTATGGCGTTGTATTCTACTACGCTAGTACATTGTCATCGATTAAATTTCAACGTTGTATCTTGTTATCCTCAACTTGTGTTTTTGATTAAATTTTGGTATAGTTTCATAACTTTTAGACCTTGTCATTGATTAAATTTCTACTCAACCTAAGATTGTACAGTGTTGTTTGGATAAAAAAAAGTTCAATTCCTTATTGGTTGCGGAAGCAATTCTAGTAAAAGAGTTTGACATTTTGACCTTTTCTCTTTTTTAGGCCAAAAATTGAAACTTGTCCTTTGATTGGGGGTCAAAGTACGATTTTTTTTTTCTATTTTCTTCGATGGTTTTTTTTCTTTTTCTTTTGCTTTCCACCAGCTTCATCACGATCGTGGATGGCCAGAGGATTTTGGTATTATCTCATTGCTAATAAATATAATATTGGAGAAGGTTGACTCCGGTCATCGGTTTCCTTTAATAAGAAATTAAAATCCCGAAAATTTTGTATCATGATTATCTAGAATGAACAGGGAACATTGACCATTAATTAAGCAAAATGGTGTTCATATTTTCCGTGATTTTAACGATGATTTTTGGATCTTGTAAAAGCAAATATGTTAACCTATTCAGCACGTCAATTTCGTGAAATGAGATGATAGGAGCTTCTCCTTCTTTTTTCCTTCGTCTCGATGATGTTATCCAGGTCATAATGACCCGATTCAACTCAGTTTATTAAACAGATTATGCGGATCGTGTTTGACTTTTTACCTATTTGGTGACTAAGAAACATGTTATTTATAGTTATCTCTTGAATTCGCACGACAAGAGCACAATCTGTAGCTTCTTTCATTAATCGATGGATTTCTTCAACTTGTTATTTGTTGATTTAACCAGTTATAGCAGTACAGCTAAATTACAGGTTGCGGTCCATTGCTGAAACGTATTTGGACTTTGAAATATGACAATGTATTATAACAGGGAAGTACAGATAATGTTCTTTTGCTTTGGAGCAACGAATCTTTATGGGGGAAGCGAAAATCAACTTGAGCACATCATGGCCAAGGCAACTCTCTAAGACTGTAGGATGCACCACTCAAGCATCTCGAAGAAGAGCAATATAAATAATTATTAACTCCTTAGAGCACTGATTTGGCAATGTTCAATGTGGTTTGAAAACGTGGAAGTGTATATCTTGCATATTTCAATGTTCTGTAATTCAGAATGTTGCTATACTTTACTCATTTTCGATATCTTGAAAATATGAGTTTATGTAAAGATCACTAATTTTGGAAATGAAATTTTTTTCATAAGTAGTGTTAATTCCAATAAAAGGGTCTAACCATAAGCAAGTGTTACATCACTAACCTATCTATCGTGTTCTCTAATCACCTCACAATTACAGCACCTCCAAAGTTTCAACAGCTTATAATAGTTTATAGGAAGCCGTTTCATCTAACTTTAAGGCATTTTACTTTTTCTATTTTCTTACCAAAATGCACACAACAACCACGATACAACCTGTTTAGCTCTTGAATCAAGTCTTACTTGCAGGTAGACCGGTTGAAATGAATCATAAACCCCTTTTCTTGTTGGGGTTTATTGGAATGGTTGAGAGAGGTCCAAGACCACTCTCTCTCTCTCGCCGTACCCACCATAGTTCAGGTATGAATTTTCATAAATTTGATTAAAGATGGAAGTATATTAATTAATATGGGTCGGGTCAGGTATACCTCACTAGATTTGCATTGCTTGGCAAATTAGTCAAAACGGATTACATAGACTTCTTTAGGTCGGATTATTTTTTATTTGACTCAATCCACGTGTTTCATGGTTCCAATTGCAGGTGTCCTAATTTTCCATGTCCGTGTACCAAATAAATGCCCCCACATGACCCTTTTGAACGAGTGCTTTTTAGAGAGAGAGCTCCTTTCTTTCTTGTTGCCTTTTCCAAGTATCTCAGGTTCATTATGAGTTTTCTCGGGGTGCAAGACAGGGCCGGCATGCAACAACCCCCATCGGATCTGGTCTCTCCGTATATTCGCACATGCATGGAGCGTTTGTGTTCAAATTTTCTACTTATAACCAGTGGCTTTGTGCACTTGTTCGCATGACGGTGCAAAGTTGGGATTCACCGGGCCCTCCCGTGAACGCATGACCTTTTGCTCCCAGTGACACTTGCCTACCTACCGACGTGGTTAACGTGGTCCTATGGTTGCTCATTCCTTGTTGACTCTTTTACAGATCTCCGTTCCGACGAGTCAATCCCTACCCGAACCCAATAGGCCAGTTCGGTATGAACGACAAATTGACTCGAGATATCAAGTCATTTTGATGTTCAAAGAAGATAATGAAAGACACGTGGTACGGGAAAGTAAGGCGTGTTCTTGTATGTTGCGAGTGGATTTGGATGGTTCGATCTCAACACGCTAGAACGAGCGGGAAGGACTTCCTATGCCCACGAGGAATCTGATGGAGCGCGGGTTCGCAGAGAAAAAGAGTCTTGTCCTAGATATGGAGCAACATGACGAAACACGCGCATGTTCTAAAGATCATGCTGCTCTAAAAAAAGAAGCGGACCCTTTTCTTGCGCTTGATCAACATCGACAACGTCCTTGCTCCTTAATCAGTTTTGGTTTCACGGAACTTGTCGACTAGGCAGCCATCTGAATATGTGAGATCTCTCTCGATCAATCCAGAACATAGAAAGGCTTGATATGCTGATTCCTAGCACTAGAGGGAGAATCGAATATATCATACTTGCTATTGTTGTCGAAGCAATATACAAGAAATGAGATGAACAAAAAGAAGTGATAAATTGAACATTGAAGAGAGAATATTATGAAGTGTTGAAGTACAAGAAGTGTCCAATTCTGTATACCACATAATCACCAGTCGCAACGTGTAGAGGATTACTAATTCGAGAATTCGAGTTGCTCTCTTGTTTTATGCATAAGGTAGAGGTGACAAAATGGGCCTAGAACCCATATTTTAACTCATATTTAATATGTGAGTTGTCAATGGGTTGCTTTCAATTTTAAAAACAAGCTTACATGAGTTATAAATGGATTACCTAACAAGTTTTAAATTGGTCATAAATCTGTTGGGTAAACTTAAGCTTAAGTGAATTGAGTCATTTTTAATTAACTTTAAATTTTAAATTTTCTGAATTTCTTGTAATTTTTTCTTTCATTTTCTTTTCCATTTTTTTCTTCTGAAACCTAGCCGACCCTTGCTGGTTCTTAGAATAAAAAGAGGAAAAGAAAAAGAAAATATAAAAAATTAAAATTAAAATTTTTAAAAATTGTCCGCTAAATTTGTATTGCATGAAATTGTTTTAATATCATGACATAAGAAATAATTTTTTCAAGATTGAGTTAAATATGGAAGTGATATGGTAATATGGGTCAAGTTAGGTATAGATTAAGTGGGCACAGATTGCTAGATTTATATTAAACAAAAATGAGTCAAAATAGATTGGATGGGTCAAGCTGCATCGGATCATTTTCAATCCGATCTACTCATTTGACAAGTCCAAGAGAAAATAACCCATCTGCAAATTGGTTAAATCAGAGTTGCTCTTCACTTCCTAACTACCGCGTGGGACGTCAACATAGACAATAAAATGGTTGTAAGCAACCGATGACTTAAAGCAAATGTGCATTTACATGCATATATCAATAAAGACCAAACCGACGGATGTACCATACCTCTTCCCAAGAATTGAAGTAGCACAAAATCAACTTGACAAGACCAATTACAGATACCTAGAAGTCAAAAATACTCCAGCAACGTCAGCACAATGAATCATCCGGCACCGGCCAGATGGCCGCGGGGGCCCTCTCATGCAAAACCATGTGTTGCCATTCAACGGACAGAGACTTTCTAGCTCCGTATGTTGCGAAGATGGCGAAAGAAGCTTGAAGCGTCTCGACATCATGTCAAATCGAGTCCATCGATAAATTTTCCAAGCAACTGCTTTCCTTGGGTGTTGTAAACCTGAAGAAATTCAACATGCCTACACAAAATAGGTAGATAGCCCCAGATATATCTATCCCTAGCAAGAAAGTAAACCTACACTCAGGCTCTGTGAAAATATTTTCTGGATTTTTCAACATATGTTTCATGGAAAATGAACAAGTCAAAGAAATCATTTTCCACTATTGGGAAAAACACCTTCAAAAGTGGGGAAAATATTTTTTATTTTTCAGAAAATATTTTATTTTTTCGATAACTTCTTCCACCTCACTTTCTTTCACAAACACATTTTCTTTTTCTTTGAATGTTTTATTTTTTTATTTTAATTTTTTAATTGAGTTTTTAATTCTTTTTCTTTTTCTTCCCTTTTCTTTTTCTTCTTCCTTGATTGGTCATAGGCCAACTCAAGCCTCGCCACAAGCTAGCAAGATATCTTGTCATTTTGATGTTCAAAGAAGGTAATGAAAGACATATGGTATAGGAAAGCAAGGTGTGTTCTTGTATGTTTCAAGTGGATTTGGAAGGTTTGATCTCGGCACACTAAAATGAGCAGGAAGGATTTCCTGTACCCACAAGGTATCTGATGGAAAGCTGGTTCGCGGAAAAAAGAGTCTTGTCCTAGATATGGAGCAACATAACGAAACATGCGCTCTAAAAAGAGAAGCGGACCCTTTACTTTGCGCTCGATCAAGATCGACAACGTCCTTGCTCCTAAATGAGTTTTGGTTTCACGAACCTCGTCGACTAGGGAGCCACCTGAATACATGAGATCTCTCTTGATCGATCAAGAACATAGAAAAGGCTTGATTTGCTGGCCCTTGCCACTTGAGGGAGAATCAGATATATCATACAAGAGATGAACAGAAAGAGAAGTACAAAATTGAACATTGAAGAGAGAGAGAATATCATGAAATGTTAAAGTACAAGAAGTGTCCGATTCTGTATACCACATAATCACCAATCGCGGCTTGTAGAGGATTATTAACCCGAGATTTCAAGTTGCTCTCTTATTATATGCATATCATGTCCATGAGGAAGGTAGAGGTGGTAACTTGGGTCTAAAGCCAATATAATAACTCAAATGTAAGGTGTGAGTTATAAATGAGTTGCTTTAAATTTAAAAAACAAGCTTAAGTGGGTTATAAATGGGTTACCTAACAAATTTTAAATGGGTCATAAATATGTTGGGTTACCTAACAAGCTTAAGTGAATCAAGTCATTTTTTATTATACTTTAATTTTTAATATTCTGAATTTTTATATTTTTTCTTTTTTTATTTTTAGGAAACACAGCCGACCTTGCTGGTCTTAGAATAAAAAATAAAAAGGAAAATAAAAAGGAAATATAAAATATAAAAAATTGAAAATTGAAAATTTTTTAGAAAATTAAATTTAAAATATATATATATAAATTGTCCACTAATTTTGTATTGCAAAGAAGTGTTTAAATATTATAATTTTTAGAAAAATGATAAGAAATAAGTTTTTCAAGATTATGTTAAATATGGAAGTGTTTTAGCAATATGGATCAAGTAGGGATTAGGTGGAGCACGGATCGCTAAATTTATATTAAATGAAAATGTGTCAAAACGGGTTGGATGGGTCGAGTTGGGTCACATCATTTTTAACTCAACCAACCCATTTGACAGGCCTAAGAGAAGGTAATCCATTTGCAAATGGGTTAAATCAAAGTTGCTCCGCACTTCCTAACTACCACTTTGGACATCGACATAGACAGTGAAATGATTGTAAGCAATACATGACTTATAGCAAATGTGCATGAACATGCATAGATCAATGAAGACCAAACCGACGGATGTACCATGCCTGCTCCGAGTTTGAGAATGGAAGCAACACAAAAACAACTTGACAAGACCAATTGCCGATACCTAAAAGTAAAAAATCAGGTATTCCGGCAACATCAGCACAACGAATCATTCGGCACCGGCCAGATGCCCGCTACAATTTCAATTGTCAGGCTCGCGTACATCCGCGGGGGGCCTTGTCATGCAAAACCATGTGCTCTTAGCGGAGGCAAAACCATGCGTTGCCATTCAATGGACAGAGGCTTTATAGTTCCGGATCTCGCAGAGATGGCTTAAGGAAACTCTATCTGTTGTATGGATGGCAGAATCAATGAAAGATTTCAATCTCGGTAACCTTGAAACTATCAAATCTTCTGACAACATTCAAGTCCAACGGATGGATTGGCTAAGCAATCATCTAAGGAAATATCTAACGGTCAACTTGGATACAGAGGATTATATAAGGTCGAGATAATGAGAGGCATATATAGCTAAAATTCTAAAGTTCATAATTCCTAAACTTTGAGTGATCTTCGATCATATACATTCGCCTCTAAGAGTTATATTCTGTAATCTTTTATTAAGAGTGTGAGGAATTTGCCACACAAACTTGAGTATTAATTACTCAGATCTTGTAACCTTCGACAAATTGATCTAGTGAAATCTAGCCAATAGGCTATCGGCACGAGAGAGTGGACGTAGACTTACCAAAGCCGAACTACTATAATTATTTATGTGCAATTTTCTATCCCTTACTCTCTAAATTTTATCTATATTAAGAATTATTTGCACACTGATAAGATCCGACACTTTTTCCGGCTATGGTCAAAAGTTGTTCTATTGCAAAATTGCTTAAATTTATTTTATTCCGCTTATTCACCTATTCACCCCCTCTAGGTGATCTATCTAGCCCTAACACAATTCATTCTCATGATCAACTCATCTAGATTTCCATCCCGGCCAGAAATGGTGATCACAGTAGCAACACTGTAAACAATAATGAATTGAAACAAAATGTTAACAACAAAATGAAGAAGAATGTTTTGAAACCGAGCTCTCATCTTCTAATACTTCAAAATTGCAATCACGGAAGTTCGTATGTACAGCATATAAACCAGGGTCGCTATGATTTAAATTAGCAATTTACATGTAGACGTTGATCATTTTCCACGGAAGTGGGAGATGTAAGCAACCGCCGCAAACAGGATAAGATCTCACCCTTCTCCTCTAATTTAAAAGGAGGTTTGTTATCACATTTTCAACAAGGGGAGAAACCTCTATTGATATGTTGGGATCAAGAAAGGCTTCATAGGCAAAATAGAGTGCTGCCAAAAGGTGCAATTGGCGAAAAATGCCACACTTGTCAAGGAAAGCACAAGTGACCGAATGTGTCCAAATAGTTGCGATCAAAAGAAATTACCAATGGAGTAGTTTGTTCTGTTGGGTGAGCATTGCCATTTGATATATGATGATCCAAAGTGGAGCATCAATGGTTAAGGAAATGCAGGGATAACCTGTAATGAGAGTGTTGCGGAATTGAGTGGGGGAGAATGGCACAATTCATACTCGCAAACCCTTGTGAATGGAGTTCGGGGTTATCAAGCAAAGAGTAGGTGATGTAGAGGAGATGAATACAACTGGCCGTGACAGTGGCATAAGGACGATTTGTGTTAGGAGTTGTAGGATAGAAAGGATAAATCTCTACAGAGTACTAAAAGCAGGATTGGCTTTTCATGCACAAACTAGTCAAGAGTCGATGCCACTCTCCTGATGAGGCTATGGTAGGCCAAAATCAGTTGATGTGCTTAAAGTGATAATATATTGTCTCGTTTGATGGACTAGATGCTCAAGCTAAATTGCGCGTGGTGTGATTCGATACAAGGAAACTATTTCCCATATATTCTCTAGAACAATTATGGAAGGAAGGCCAGCCGAGTGTTATTCGCTAATTAGGCGTTGCATGGGCTACTTCATGGCCAAGGATCTACTGACCTATGACACATGCATTCGTGGAGGTCCTTGTCCCCGACTCCAAGCCCACCAAATGCAACTGTGCATTCGCAATTGTTCCTTTCGCATGTTTAGGATATCGACCCGAAGCCAATGGTCAATGATATTATTCAAATCCACAACCAAGAGACATGATTATTTTCATTTCACAGAGCATCGGCAATGCTCGAGAAGGCTCTCTTTTTCATGTCCCCAACAAGTACTCGAAGCAACATACTAATGAGAATCAAGGCTTCTAGTAAGAATTGGGAGGGCGGCTATTGGCGGCCGAGACCCTGGAACCCCATTCCAAAAGCTCTTTGCTGGTGTCGTCCTTGTGAACTATCACCTCTATGAAGCACAAGCAATCCTTCTTGGGCCCTGTCGCCATCTGAATCGCTTCCATAAGCTCCTCCTCATAGAGAACCTGCAAACATGAGCAAATTTTATTATTTCTGTGGAGGGATTTCTTGAATTGGCAAATCGTCCTTACTATAACTCGTATACAAGCAACTTACTTTTGCTGTCCAGCACTTGCCTTCGCCGTTGTGAATTGCTTCCACCAAGCCAGTGTAATTCCAGTTCTTGATCACATTGTAGGGACCATCATGGATCTCCACTTCAATGGTGTAGCCGCCATTGTTTATCAGGAAGAGGATGGTGTTCTGCCCACATCGCAGCATGGTTGACACATCTTGGGCAGTTACCTAGAGTGCAAAAATCGCCCACGAAATTTACATTATTCATCTCTTCCATTCAATCAACACAACAAGATAAACCAATCAAATTTAGTAGAAAAAAGGAGGGTTTGAATAAGGTCAGTGCATGACTGGCATTGTATGACAAAACTCTTCACCTATGCAAATTGCTTAACATGATTACTAGCATGTATATTGATTGAGCTTGCAAAACCAGTGATATCTTCTTGACATAAGCTCTATGCATAACTACACCATTCATGATGGCCTGTTCAAATTTGCTTAGCTATATAATAGATACTAGAAACCATTCCATACTTGGAAGCTACCATCTCCAATGCATGCAATGACTCTTTTCTCTGGCACTGCCTGTGCATACCCAAGGGCTGCGCCGATGGACCATCCAATAGATCCATACTGCATTTGGAACTCATACCTGCATAACCCCCATTCGAACAATTTCAGATTGTTTTCTTTAAGTAACTCCAGATAAAAAGGTCAAAGACAAGGAACCTAATTTATACAACCACACCCACATACCCACAGCCTTTTGGTAATTTGAGCTTCTGGCAGTTGAACCAAGAGTCTCCAGTCTCGGCAATCACAGCTGATTCACTAGAGAGCATGTCCTGTATGTGCTTGAACAGGACATTCACCCTCAAGGGCTCCATGGGTTCACACTTCAATGGATGGCCCTCCGGAACATAAATCCTGTGATAATTCTCATAAGCAGCTATATTCCGCTTAACCTGCTTTGAGAGTGCTTTAAGAAAATCCTTCATCAGAACACAGCCAAAAGCGGGTCCATTTCCAATCACAACCCTATCAGGCTGCAAAATAATGGCCTTCTCCTTCTTGAGAAGAAGGGAGTACCCAACGGAGCTATAGTCATTGAAAATGGGCCCAGCAAATAAGTAGGCATCTGCGGATTCCACAATCTCGGCACAGAATGCAGTGCTCACCGCACCCCAGTAAGTCCCAATGAAGTGGGGATGGTGCTCGGGCACAAGCCCTTTTGCTGATGGCATCACAGCTACAGCATAGCCACATGCATCGGCTAGTTCTACGAAGGCTTCAGAAGCCTTGGCAACCCGGAGTTTTGGGCCACCCACCATTACTGGCTTGACTGCCTTGTTCAAGAACTCTGCAGCTGCCACTACTGCAGCTTCCATTCCCATCTGATTAGTCAATCTATGTCAACAAAAATTAATTAATCACATCACTCTAGTCATAAGATAATACAGCTGACAGACTGAATCATCTGAATAGATGGAAAATTACTTGGGGGAGAGTGCAAATGGGACCGGCCCTCGACTGAAAGTCGGGTGAGGTATGGCAGGCAAGTTGCAGCTTATGCTTATGTAAACGGGCTTGCTTTCTTTCAGAGCAGTCGAGATTGCGGTATCAATCTGTTCATGTGCATCTTCCAAGTTATTCACCACAGCCTAGAAAAAGGCGAAACAGAAGTAATCAACAAGTCAGTTCATTCAATCTGCACTAAACATACATTCCCGTCACAAAGATCTGTGCTAAAACCCTAATAGCAAGTCCCCCTGGCACACTATTTAAGCAACCATTAGTAGATTATAATAATCTCACAGAACAAACCCACCACAAACAATGAGACCCTCTGAGCAATATTTTCTAGTCAACATATGCATCTTTCCTAAGGCAAAGATCAGATCCAAAAGAAAAATTAGTGTCAGCGAAAAGGATGATGAGAAGGGTGGGAAGAGATACCTGAAAGCAAGTAACAGTCTGGAAACACCTAAGCTCTTGGCTAAAATCAGACAAACTGGTGGCATGGTGAAGTACCCTGTTCGTCCCGTAGTCGTTGGAGTTAGGCCCGCCGATGATGCAGACCACTGGCAGGTTCTCGCTGTATGCACCCGCAATCGCATTGAGCATGCTGAGCCCGCCAACAGTGAACGTCACAACACAAGCCCCGATGCCCCGCACGCGGGCGTAGCCGTCAGCGGCATACCCAGCATTGAGCTCGTTGCAGCAGCCGATGAGGTTGAGCCCCGGCTCGGCGATGAGGTGGTCGAGGAGCACGAGGTTGAAGTCGCCGGGGACAGAGAAGACGTCAGTGACACCAATCTGGACGAGCCGATGGGCGATGTGGCGGCCCATGGTGGCATCAGGGGAGCTGGCGGCCAGGGCATGCGGGAGGGCCGGGCTCTGCATCACTGAGGCAGCGCCACTGGGGGGCAACCCGATGCCATTTGAGTCGGGCTCGCGGGAGTTGACGTCGCCGACGATGGTGTCCATGGAGGAGAGGCTGGAGGAGGTAAAGCGAGAAGGTGCAGTGGAGGTTCCGTTGAGGGGTTATATAAACATGGAGCCTTTAAATAGGCGAGAGGGCGCGAAGAGCCGTAGAGAGAGAGAGAGAGAAGGTGTTGGCCATGTCCCAAAACCAGATTCTAACATGACCTGCTCAAACACCTTAGCTACCCTACGAACTTGGAATTGGAACCCGACTGAAAATCAGCAATTCCATTCTTATGGAACTGTACTGGCGCCCCCTTGGAATCGCCCCTGAACCGGTTAATACGATCTAGTCCGAGCAATTCTCGAGATTACAACGCCGTTAGCCATAAAATGTACCTTATTATGGATGAACTGGATTTTTTTTGTCCCCGGATGTCAAATGTGTTGATAATTGAAATCATGACGTTTTCCTTTAATATTTTTTTTTAAAAGCCACGTGAGCGGTACCTTTTATTGGGGTTGAGTAGTACAAAGTGTTTTTTTTGGGTTGAGTAGTACAAAGTACTTTAGAACCAATGAAACCAGTGTTAAAGTTTTGAGTGGTTCTAACACAATGACGGGTAGATTTCCGGATTTCAAAGAATATTCGGAACCATCTTTCAGTATCGGTTTTGAGATAGAGCAACTACCTCTTCTATTCTCGAATGTGCACATCCCAAACATATATATGAATTTTGTTAATGAATACCTCAAGAGTGCTAATTAAAAACACTTTCGCAGGGTGGTTCGCAGAGAAAAAGAGTCTTGTCCTAGATATGGAGCAACTTAACGAAACATACCCATGTTTATCATGCTGCTCTAAAAAGAGAAGCGGACCGTTCACTTTGCGCTTGATCAACACGGGGGCGCAAGACAGGGATGGCATGCAACAACCCCCATCGGATCTGGTCTCTCCGTATATTCGCACATGCATGGGGCGTTTGTGTTCAAATTTTCTATTTATAAACAGTGGCTTTGTGCACTTGTTCGCATGACGGTGCACAGTTGAAATTCAACCCCCACCCCCACCCCCGGTGAAAGCATGACCTGTTGCTCCCAGTGACGCTTGCCTACCTACCGACGTGGTTAACGTGGCCCTATGTGACTCGAGATATCATGTCATTTTGATGTTCAAAGAAGATGATGAAAGATACATGGAAAGTAAGGCGTGTTCTTGTATGTTGCGAGTGGATTTGGACAATTCGATCTCGACACGCTAGAACAAGCGGAAAGGACTTCCTATGCCCATGAGGTATCTGATGGAGCGGAGGTTCGCAGAGAAAAAGAGTCTTGTCCTAGATATGGAGCAACATAATGAAACACGCGCATGTTCTAAAGATCACGCTGCTCTAAAAAAAGAAGCGGACCCTTTTACTTTGCGCTTGATCAACATCAACAACGTCCTTGCTCCTTAATCAGTTTTGATTTCACGGAACTCGTCGACTAGGCAGCCATCTGAATACGTGAGATCTCTCTCGATCAATCTAGAACATAGAAAGGCTTGATATGCTGATTCCTAGCACTCGGGGGAGAATCGAATATATCATACTTGCTATTGTTGTCGAAGTAATATACAAGAAAAGAGATGAACAAAAAGAAGTAATAAATTGAACATTGAAGAGAGAGAATATTATGAAGTGTTGAAGTACAAGAAGTGTCCAATTCTGTATACCACATAATCACTAGTCGCAACGTGTAGAGGATTACTAACTCGAGAATTCGAGTTGCTCTCTTGTATTATGCATAAGGTAAAAATGGTAAAATGGGCCTAGAAACCATATTCTAACTCATATTTAATATGTGAGTTGTCGATGAGTTGCTTTCAATTTTAAAAACAAGCTTAAATGAGTTATAAATGGATTACTTAACAAGTTTTAAATGGGTCATAAATCTGTTGGGTAAACTTAAGCTTAAGTGAATCAAGTCATTTTTAATTAATTTTAAATTTTAAATTTTCTGAATTTCTTGATTTTTTTCTTTCATTTCCTCTTCCATTTTTTCTTACGGTGGTTCTTAGAATAAAAAAGAGGAAAAGAAAAGAAAATATAAAATATAAAAAATTAAAATTTATAAAAATCGTCCGCTAAATTTGTATTGCATGAAAGTGTTTTAATATTATAACATAAGAAATAAGTTTTTCAAGATTGAGTTAAATATGGAAGTGTTATAGCAAATATGGGTCGAGTTAGGGATGGATTGGGTGGGCACGGGTTGCTAAATTTATATTGAATGAAAATGAGTGAAAACGGATTGAATGGATCAAGTTGCATCGAATCATTTTCAATCCGATCTACCCATTTGACACGTCTAAGAGAAGGTAACCCATCTGCAAATTGGTTAAATCAGAGTTGCTCTACACTTCCTAACTACCACGTGGGACATCGACATAGACAAAAAAATTATTGTAAGCAACAGATGACTTACAGCAAATGTGCATATACATGCATATATCAATAAAGACCAAACCGACGGATGTACCATGGCTCTCCCGAGAATGGAAGTAGCACAAAATCAACTTGACACGACCAATTACAGATACCTAGAAGTCAAAAACCGGGTACTCCAGCAACGTCAGCACAATGAATCATCCGGCACCGACCAGATGGCCGCGGGGGCCCTCTCATGCAAAACCATGTGTTGCCATTCAACGGACAGAGACTTTCTAGCTCCGTCTGTTGCGAAGATGGCGAAAGAAGCTTGAAGCGTCTCGATATCATGTCAAATCGAGTTCATCGATAAATTTTCCAAGCAACTGCTTTCCTTGGGTGTTGTAAACCTGAAGAAATTCAACATGCCTACACAAAGTAGGTTAGATAGCCCCGGATATATCTATCCCTAGCAAGAAAATAAACCTACACTCAGGCTCCACGAAAACATTTCCCGGATTTTTCAACATTCGTTCCATGGAAAATGAACAAGTCAAAGAAATCATTTTCCACTATTGGAAAAAACACCTTCAAAAGTGGGGAAAATATTTTTTACTTTTCAGAAAATATTTTATTTTTTTGATAACTTCTTCCACCTCACTTTTTTTCGCAAACACATTTTCTTTTTATTTTTATGTTTTCTTTTTTATTTTAATTATTTAATTGAGTTTTTAATTCTTTTTCTTGTTCTTTCCTTTTCTTTTTCTTCTTCCTTGACCGGTCATAGGCCAACTTGAGCCTCACCACAAGCTAGCGAGATATCTTGTCATTTTGATATTCAAAGAAGGTAATGAGAGACATATGATATAGGAAAGCATGGCGTGTTCTTGTATGTTTCAAGTGGATTTGGAAGGTTCGATCTCGGCACACTAGAACGAGCAGGAAGGATTTCTTGTACCCACAAGGTATCTGATGGAGAGCTGGTTCACGAAAAAAAGAGTCTTGTCCTAGATATGGAGCAACGTAACGAAACGTGTGCTCTAAAAAGAGAAGTGGGCCCTTTACTTTGCGCTTGATCAAGATCGACAACATCCTTGCTCCTTAATGAGTTTTGGTTTCACGAAACTCGTCGACTAGGGAGCCACTTGAATACATGAGATCTCTCTTGATTGATCCAAAACATAGAAAATGCTTGATTTGCTGGCCCCTACCACTTGAGGGAGAATCGGATATATCATACAAGAGATGAACAGAAAGAGAAGTACAAAATTGAACATTGAAGAGATAGAGAGAATATCATGAAGTGTTAAAGTACAAGAAGTGTCTGATTCTGTATATCGCATAATCACCAATCGCAGCTTGTAGAGGATTATTAACCCAAGATTTCGAGTTGCTCTTTTATTATATGCATATCATGTCCATGGGGAAGGTAGAGGCGGTAACATGGGTCTAAAACCCATATAATAACTCATATGTAAGGTGTGAGTTATAAATGAGTTGCTTTAAATTGAAAAAACAAGCTTAAGTGGGTTATAAATGAGTTGCTTTACAAAAAAAAATTCATAAATTTGTTGGGTTACCTAACAAGCTTAAGTGAATCAAGTCATTTTTTATTATACTTAAATTTTTAATATTCTGATTTTTTATAATTTTTTTTTTTTTTCTTTCTAGGAAACCCAGCCGACCTTGCTGGTCTTAGAATAAAAAATAAAAAAGGAAAATATAAAGAAGATATAAAATATAAATTAAAATTTTAAAAAAAATTATAAAAATTGTCCACTAATTTTGTATTGCAAAGAAGTGTTTAAATATTATAATTTTTTAGAAAAATGATAAAGAAATAAGTTTTTCAAGATTAGGTTAAATATGGAAGAGCAATATTGGTCAATTAAGGGTTGGGTGGAGCACGGACAGATCACTAAATTTATATTAAATGAAAATATGTCAAAACGGAGAAATGGGTCAAGTTGAGTCGGATCATTTTTAACCCACTAAACCCATTTGACAAGCCTAAGAGAAGGTAATCCATCTGCAAATGGGTTAAATCAAAGTTGCTCCGCACTTCCTAACTACCACTTCGGACATCGACATAGACAATGAAATGATTGTAAGAAATACATGACTTACAGCAAATGTGCATGGACATGCATAGATCAATGAAGACCAAACTGACGGATGTACCATGCCTGCTCCGAGTTTCAGAATGGAAGTAGTACAAAATCAACTTGACAAGACCAATTACTAATACCTAAAAGTCAAAAATCAGGTATTCCGGCAACATCAGCACAACGAATCATTTGGCACCGGCCAGATGCCCGCTACAATTTCAATTGTCAGGCTTGCGTACATCCAAGGGGGGCCGTCATGCAAAACCATGTTGTCTTAGCGGAGGCAAAACTATGCGTTGCCATTCAACGGACAGAGGCTTTATAGCTCCGGATCTCGCAAAGATGGTTTAAGGAAACTCTATCTGATGTATGAATGGCAAAATCAATGAAAGACTTCAATCTCGGTAACCTTGAAACTATCAAATCTTTTGACAACGTTCAGGTCCAACAAATAGATTGGCTAAGCAATCATCTAAGGAAATATCTAACAGTCATCTAAGAAAATATTTAACAATCAACTTGGATACAGAGGATTATATAAGGTCAAGATAATGAGAGGCATATATAGCTAAAATTCTAAAGTTCATAATTCCTAAACTTTGAGTGATCTTCAATCATATACATTCGCCTCTAAGAGCTATACTCTATAATCTTTTATTAAGAGTGTGAGGAATTTGTCACACAAACTTGAGTATTCATTACTCATATCTTGTAACCTTTAATAGATTGATTTAGTGAAATCTAGCCAATAGGCTATCGGCACGAGAGAGTAAACGTAAACTTACCAAAGCTGAACTACTATAATTATTTGTGTGCAATTTTCTATCCCTTACTCTCTAAATTTTATCTATATTAAGAATTATTTGCACACTGGTAAGATCCGACACTTTTTCCGGCTATGGTCAAAAGTTGTTTTGTTGCAAAATTGCTTAAATTTATTTTATTCCGCTTATTCACCTATTCAGCCCCTCTAGGTGATCTATCTAGCCCTAACACAATTCATTCTCATGATCAACTCATCCAGATTTCCATCCCAGCCAGAAGTGGTGATAACAGTAGCAACACAGTAAACAATAATGAATTGAAACAAAAAACAAAAATGAATCATTTTTAACCCAACAAGTTGCAAATTGAATCATTTTCAATCAACCGACAATAAAATCTACCCATTTGACCCACGTCTAAGAGAAGGTAACCCATCTGCAAATTGGTTAAATCAGAGTTGCTCTTCACTTCCTAACTACCGCGTGGGACGTCAACATAGACAATAAAATGGTTGTAAGCAACCAATGACTTAAAGCAAATGTGCATTTACATGCATATTGTAAGCAACCGATGACTTGAAACAAAATGTTAACAACAAGTTGCATCGAATCATTTTCAATCCGATCTACCCATTTGACACGTCTAAGAGAAGGTAACCCATCTGCAAATTGGTTAAATCAGAGTTGCTCTTCACTTCCTAACTACCGCGTGGGACGTCAACATAGACAATAAAATGGTTGTAAGCAACCGATGACTTAAAGCAAATGTGCATTTACATGCATATATCAATAAAGACCAAACCGACGGATGTACCATACCTCTTCCCAAGAATTGAAGTAGCACAAAATCAACTTGACAAGACCAATTACAGATACCTAGAAGTCAAAAATCGGGTACTCCAGCAACGTCAGCACAATGAATCATCCGGCACCGACCAGATGGCCGCGGGGACCCTCTCATGCAAAACCATGTGTTGCCATTCAACGGACAGAGACTTTCTAGCTCCGTCTGTTGCGAATATGGCGAAAGAAGCTTGAAGCGTCTCGACATCATGTCAAATCGAGTTCATCGATAAATTTTCCAAGCAACTGCTTTCCTTGGGTGTTGTAAACCTGAAGAAATTCAACATGCCTACACAAAATAGGTAGATAGCCCTGGATATATCTATCCCTAGCAAGAAAGTAAACCTACACTCAGGCTCCGTGAAAACATTTTCTGGATTTTTCAACATACGTTTCATGTAAAATGAACAAGTCAAAGAAATCATTTTCCACTATTGAAAAAAACACCTTCAAAAGTGGGGAAAATATTTTTCATTTTTCAGTAAATATTTTATTTTTTCGATAACTTCTTCCACCTCACTTTCTTTCACAAACACATTTTCTTTTTCTTTTTATGTTTTCTTTTCTATTTTTATTTTTTAATTGAGTTTTTAATTCTTTTTCTTTTTCTTCCCTTTTCTTTTTCTTCTTCTTTGACCGGTCATAGGCCAACTCGAGCCTCACCACAAGCTAGCGAGATATCTTGTCATTTTGATGTTCAAAGAAGGTAATGAGAGACATATGGTATAGGAAAGCAAGGCGTGTTCTTGTATGTTTCGAGTGGATTTGAAATGTTCGATCTCGGCACACTAGAACGAGTAGGAAGGATTTCCTGTACCCACAAGGCATATGATGGAGAGCTGGTTCACGGAAAAAAGAGTCTTGTCCTAGATATGGAGCAACGTAACGAAACATGTGCTCTAAAAAGAGAAGCGGACCCTTTACTTTGCGCTTGATCAAGATCGACAACGTCCTTGCTCTTTAATGAGTTTTGGTTTCTCGAAACTCGTCAACTAGGGAGCCACCTGAATACATGACATCTCTCTTGATCGATCCAGAACATAGAAAAGGCTTGATTTGCTGGCCCCTGCCACTTGAGGGAGAATCGGATATATCATATAAGAGATGAACAGAAAGAGAAGTACAAAATTGAACATTGAAGAGAGAGAGAATATCATGAAGCGTTAAAGTACAAGAAGTGCCCGTTTCTTTATACCGCATAATCACCAATCGCAGCTTGTAGAGGACTATTAACCCGAGATTTCGAGTTGCTCTCTTATTATATGCATATCATGTCCATGGGGATGGTAGAGGTGGTAACATGGGTCTAAAACCCATATAATAACTCATATGTAAGGTGTGAGTTATAAATGAGTTGCTTTAAATTTAAAAAAACAAGCTTAAGTGGGTTATAAATGGGTTACCTAACAAATTTTAAATGGATCATAAATCTATGGGAAAAAGTCACCAAAAACCCCAATTTTGCCCAAAGTGACAAATTTACCCCAAACTTTTTTTTGTAACATGAAAAACCCCAAACTTTGCAAACTGTGACACATTTACCCTATTATGGGCATTTTCGTCTTATTTTTTTTGTTTTTCTTTTTTTTTTAATTTTTTTTTCTTCTCTCTTCCCTCCACCGGCCATGGCGGAGCCGATGGAGGGAAGCTAGTGTCCGGCGATGGCGGCCCTCGCCAGACGCCAGCAGAGGGAAGAAAAAAAAAGAAAAAAAGAAAAAAAAGAAAAATGTTTTTAAAAGTAAAAAAACCAAAATGCTGGGATAAATGTGTCACACAAATGAAAATTGAACTACCGGGTTCTCAGGTGGCCACCCTTCCAATTTGGAAGGGGGAGATGGGGTTCGAATCCCCACCTTCTCAGGGGGGTTGGGGTGGGGACGCTGTAGTTTAAGGAGTGGGTTTCAACTCTCACGCCCTATAAGGAGGCAAGGCAAAAGTCTGAGAGTGAGTATTAGAATAGAAATAGAGTAGGACCGACAAAAAAAAAAAAATGAAAATTCAAGGTGTGTCACAAATAAAATTTTGGGATAAATGTGTCACGGTTAGTAAACTTCAGAGTTTTTCATGTCACAAAAAAAAGTTTGGGATAAATTTGTCACTTTGAGCAAAGTTTGAGGTTTTTTGGTGGCTTTTTACGTAAATCTATTGGGTTACCTAACAAGCTTAAGTGAATTAAATCATTTTTTATTATACTTAAATTTTTAATATTCTGAATTTTTATAATTTTTCTTTTTTTCTTTCTAGGAAACCCAGTCGACCTTGCTGGTCTTAGAATAAAAAAAAAAAGGAAATAAAAAGAAAATATAAAATATAAAAATTCAAAATTCAAAAATTTTAGAAAATTAAATTTAAAAAAAATTATAAAAATTTTCCACTAATTTTGTATTGCAAAGAAGTGATTAAATATTATAATTTTTTAGAAAAATGATAAGAAATAAGTTTTCCAAGATTAGGTTAAATATGAAAGTGTTTTAGTAATATTGGTCAAGTAGGGGTTGGGTGGAGTACGGATCGCTAAATTTATATTAAATGAAAATGTGTGTAAAGGGGTTAAATGAATCAAGTTGGGTCAGATCATTTTTAACCCAACCAACCCATTTGATACGCCTAAGAGAAGGTAATCCATTTGCAAATGGATTAAATCGAGAGTTGTTCCACACTTCCTAACTACCATTTCGGACATCGACATAGACAATGAAATGATTGTAGGCAATACATGACTTACAGCAAATATGCATGAACATGCATAGATCAATGAAGACCAAACCGACGGATGTACCATGCCTGCTCCGAGTTTGAGAATGTAAGTAGTACAAAATCAACTTGACAAGACCAATTACTGATACCTAAAAGTAAAAAATCAGGTATTCCGGCAACATTAGTACAACGAATCATTCGGCACCAGCCAGATGCCCACTACAATTTCAATTGTCAGGCTCGCGTACATCCGCAGGGGGGCCTGTCATGCAAAACCATGTGCTCTTAGCGGAGGCAAAACCATGCGTTGCCATTCAATGGACAGAGGCTTTATAGCTCCAGATCTCGCAGAGACGGCTTAAGGAAACTCTATCTGCTGTATTGATGGCAGTATCAATGAAAGACTTCAATCTCGATAACCTTGAAACTATCAAATCTCGGATAAATTGGCTAAGCAATCATATGAGGAAATATCTAACGGTCAGCTTGGATACAGAGAATTTTATAAGGTCAAGATAATGAGAGGCATATATAGCTAAAATTCTAAAGTTCATAATTCCTAAACTTTGAGTGATCTTCAATCATATACATTCGCCTCTAAGAGCTATACTCTGTAATCTTTTATTAAGAGTATGAGGAATTTGTCACACAAACTTGAGTATTAATTACTCAGATCTTATAACCTTTGACAGATTGATCTAGTGAAATCTAGCCAATAGGTTATCAGCACGAGAGAATGGACGTAGACTTACTAAAGCAACTACTATAATTATTTGTGTGCAATTTTCTATTCTTTACTCTCTAAATTTTATCTATATTAAGAATTATTTGCACATAGTAAGATCCGACACCTTTTCGTACTATCCAACACCTTTTCGAGCTGTGGTCAAAAGTTGTTCTGTTGCAAAATTGCTTAAATTTATTTTATTCCGCTTATTCACCTATTCACCCCATCTAGGTGATCTATCTAGCCCTAACACAATTCATTCTCATGATCAACTCATCCAGTTTTCCATCCCAGCCAGAAATGGTGATGACAGTAGCAACACAGTAAACAATAATGAACAACTCATCCAGTTTTCCATCCCAGCCAGAAATGGTGATGACAGTAGCAACACAGTAAACAATAATGAATTGAAACAAAATGTTAACAACAAAATGAAGAAGAATGTTTTGAAATCGAGCTCTCATCTTCTAATACTTCAAAATTGCAGTCACGGAAGTTCGTATGTACAGCATATAAACCAGGGTCGGTATGATTTAAATTAGCAATTTACATGTAGACGTTGATCATTTTCCAAGGAAGTGGGAGATGTAAGCAACCGCCGCAAGCCGCACCTTAGTGTCGAGATTAATGGTATCGTTAGTGTCGTACAATGCCTTTAGCATTTTAAAGTCCAACTTTTTCAGCTGAATCTCCAAATTGAAATTCACTTTTACAGCCATCGAGGTTTTTAGGTGAGCTTTGGAGGCTGCCTCGTCTTCGTGAATGGTACATCTCCATTGAGAACTGAGCTAATAAACTGTTCTACTTGTTCCGTGTTTAATTCTTTGGAATAAATTGCGAACTTCCCCTTTCGATGCTTGTAGGCAACAAGTACCTTATCATTTGATTTATATCCTGACTTGTCAAATGCGTTTAAAAAAGCTGGCTGCTTGCTAGCATCCAAAAGGGCATAGGAGATCGAATCTCGGTTTCCACTGGATGAACTCCGTTTCCTTGAAAATGACTTCTTAGAGACCTGAAACACAAATCATGGAAAAACAAGAATTGAGTCGTTTCCTCATCATCACATAGGTGATAGATAACACATACAAAAAAGTCTATTAATTGTCAATGAGACCTTATTTATCATTCATTAAAGACCTCTGCTGCCATTTAATCCCAGATGCTCAGATTCAGCATTGTTTACCAGAGCCATCCCAAGAAATATACATGTCTATAACTAGCTTAAGTTAACAGTCGCAATTGCATATCATACTTTCCTATTGCTAGGTGTGTTTTATATCTATCCTATGCTCCTATTCTGTAATATCAAAACCAAAGCTTATTGCCTTAGGAGAAAAGAAAATTCTCATACCACAGATAGAATTGATTCCAACTCTTTCCTTGCCCTCGAGGATCTGAATGCACCAATGATGCAAAGTGGAGAACTTTGTCCACATAAGTCATCAAAATTTGCACCTTTCAGAAGAGGTATCTGCTCATTAACTGACTCAGTCTGTGCCTTTCTAGCTCGACTTGAATCTGATTTCTTGTTCTTCCTCTCAAAACCGTCAAGTAAGGCGCTCAGTTCATTGATAGCAGAGTTCATGTCTTTCACAGAAATGCCTGCTTTCAAAATATGCTTCTCCCCATTACTCAGCGAACCAACTATAGCTGGAAGAGCATTGATCCCTAATTTTCTAATAGCTGGATCAGAAACATCATGAACCTGCATGAAGCATCACAGGATTCACTATATAGCCAATTTGGAAATTAAGAAGGTTCAAAATCATATTGACTAGAGAAAACACTTCTGCAATGCCAAGAACAATTTGGCCAATGAAAGGAGTAAGATTAACATCTGATTTCTTCCCTAACCAGCAAAGTGCAAATACAAGTATGCCATTTACCATTAATAGAACAATACAGAGAAATTATAGTAGGTCTCCTATATTACCTGCAAGTCATAAAAATTGAAGCGCTTGTGGTACAGGCCGCTAAGAGCACGCCAAATGGTAGGAGTATCCTTCTTGGATGAAAGAAGCATCACCCCAGGTATGCTATCTCCATCCCCGAAGGAAAACTCGAGATGATTCAGGTCAACTTGTTTTGAGAATCGAGGCAGGTTTTCACGACAGAAAGTTCTCAAATCTTTTGCAACAAGATCACCTTTGTACTCCACCAAAGAACCACTATCACCATGCTTGTAGGCATAAACAAACAACCTTGGCACTTTGCGAGGATAAGTGCCAAGGTCCTTACAAAAAGAAGGCTCGCTCTCACAATTCACCCGTCCGACCTAAAAGGACAAGCAGCATTTTAACACTGAGTATTCATTACTCAAAGATAATTGATGAAAAGAGATGTCGAAAACAGAAAACCTCGATTACCTTCACAACTCCTTCCAAAGAATGGCCGACCTCCTCTACTACAGATTCCAGGTGATTATTCATTAACGTGGGTGTCTCAAATAACAAAAGCCAAGTCATTCCTTTATTCACTACTTCTTTCCTGAACACCTGTGAATTTATGCTCCTAATACTCTTTGATGGACCTTTAGAACCCGACTGAGACCTTGCTGATTCAAAACCTCCAAACCGGCCCCCACCAAACATGCTGGCAAATATATCATCAAAACCAAAGTTGAACGGGCTCTGACCACCAGAACCACCAAAGTGATATGAAAAGCCCTGGGAAGCTCCCTGGCCACCTGCACTCTGCCATCCACCTGGTCTGAAAGAAAAATGAGTTTCTCCAGGCCCACCATTGGTAAAGTAAGAGTATCCACCATGGCCACCAGGATTACCGGCATAAGAGTATCCACCATGACCACCAGGATTGCCAGCATCAAAACCAGGATTACCCTTTTCATCTCCATACAAATCATAATTCTTTCTCTTCTCTTCATCAGACAAAATCTCATAGGCTAATCAAGAAAAAATGGAACAAAATCATGATCAGTAGCAATATAAAAGAACATATCTCTAATGTCTTTGCACAACGAATAAATGCCTAAGGATATACTTTGATTTGCTCAACATAATAAGCTTATGAACTTGAAAATGATGCACTTCAGGAAAGAGCAGAGAAAGCACAATGCCAGAAAGTTTTTAACATACCATTATTGATATCTGAGAACTTTTCTTGGGCGCCTTTATTTTTGTTCTTATCTGGGTGATACTGAAGAGAGAGCCTGCAAAGAATCCATATACCAGCTGAAAAATAATAACGATAAAACATCATCGAGTCTGCATGTATGAGCACAGTTTTATTTCTTTTGTTTTGGGGGCAGGGGGAGGGGGGTGGTTGGAGGGATATGCTAAGTCAGTCGTTAGAAAGTGACAGGAAACATATAAAGCCAAGGGCTAATTACATGCTACACACAGCAGTTAAAATTGCAAACTAAACCAGCTAAGATCCGTGGCATGTTAAAACCACATTCAACAATAAATAAGGTTTAACCACCTCAAGAAACATTTTATATGTGCAATGTGCTTCATTCTGTTATCACCTCCTCAATACCAGTTTGTCTAAAAGCTTTTATATATCCATTATCTGTGTGTGTGTGTGTGTGTGAGTATATAAGACACATCCACATAATTATTGACCTGTATAAGGAGTTTGCAATACTAGCATTGGTGGGGTTGACCTCAAAAAGGAAAAAGAGCATCATGCACCCCATATTAATTTAAGATAGAGTATATGAAAAATAATTTCATTGTTCATCAAGCACTTTAAAAGTATCGATGACCAAATAATGATTGTCCATTCAAGTATCATACCAATGTTAGAATATTATTGCCAAAAAGAAGTCTTGATATTTAGATTAATGCTCTCGCAGAACTCGTTTCACAGGATGTCACCAGATATAAGAGAGAGAACATTGTCAATAAGAGTCTCAATATTTGAATAATGCTATCTTGGAACCTATTTAAAAGGATGTCAGCAAATATAAAAGACAAAATCAGATTTCTCAAACATACTATGAGGAGAGCCGATTTTTTAGGATCAGACAATTGTTAAACTCTGAAGCTTACATACATTTGTTTCCTATTGAAGCACCACATGAAATTGCAGTTAAGCCATTGACTTGAGAAGGACTAATCTTTGAGAAAAGTGAAGGTCTTCCATTTTTACCATGAAAGAAAGGCTCAAAAGTTGCATGTATGAAGCACAAATCCAGCTATCAGAGAGGTGAGAGTCGGTGCTACTGATGATAAAACTAAAAGTACTTCTTTAATGAGAAATGCAAATAAGAAGAGAATCATGATAAACAGAAATTTATTACAAAGTTTATACCAAATCTAATTTCAGAATTTAACCCTGCCATAGCCAACTACCAATTATCATACATACTCATACTGCCACAGCATTAAGTGCGGAACTGGACTAATGTAGAATAAAAGTTTTCCCATGGAAACTGCACAGTACAATATCAGGAATTAGGATACATGAATTAAAGAAAAACATACTTATGGAAGGCCTTCTGAATTTCCCGCTGACTAGCGTTTTTCTCAACCCCAAGAACCTGAAAATACATTATATAAAATGTTACAACATGACATATTTAAAGAGCACTCTACCATCATGGCATTCACATAGAAACACATAACTCTTTTAGGACTTAGTATCAAGAAGAACATCCGAAATAAATAATTTAAAACATACAGATAGTATTTATCATATCCCGCGCTTTTTTTTCTTCTCATTAAGTGATTTATCTCAAATTAACTCGTAGAACTATAGCTCAAAAGCACGTCACTACCATTACGCAGCACTTGACCCATCTAAGGGATCTTTCTTCTATGCATCAGCAGAACATTATAGGGCTATAGAAGAGAAGTCTAATGCTTGACAATGTCAACGACTGGAAAGCAGAAGCCATTCCACAGAACCCTCTGCCAAAATCCCATTATACCATTCCCCTTTTAAATGAGCTCTGTAGCCAATGTCTGATGCTCTTCTGCTAATAGTCTTTGCGAACAATTATGACAATCAAAGACATTATAATTGGATGAATTTATGACTGGGCACCTTTTCATATTGCCTACACCTAATGAACCAATCAACCATTGTCAAAACCAAATTCGAGTTACCAACGAACAAAAATTTCAAACTGCCTGAGAAATTTTCCCCTAAGCCTACCACAAAAGGAAATATTACAATCGCTGCTACACCGCATCCGTGATCTTACACATACTCCCGTCACTAAAGAGCGCTCTTAACCCTCAAACACCAAAAGAGACACTTTCATCCACATACTCAACCACCTAATCGCGCCAACGAACACAACCGACACCACGCCCCGTGCCACCAACCTCCCCCTGCACCTCCCGCATTTTCCCCTTCCCCTTCCCATGAAAAACCGAAACAAGAAACACTCACGCAAAACCCTCCCCGCAATTCGAGACCATCAACTGCATCCTAAGAGGATCTCACCTTGTAAGGGTCGATGCTCCTGGCTCCCAGGGCGGAAATGCACAGGAGCCACAGGATCACCAACGACGGACGACGGATCTTCATCGCCGGCGCGAATCGACGCCGCCTTGGAGACGAGATCGAAACGTTCGGATTGATGCTGAGAAGAGCGAGTGAGTGAACGAAGCGAGCAGAGAGAGACGAAGATGGCGACGTCGAACTGGGCGGGGCTTCATATAATTTGCCGGGAGGTGGGGGCGGGGAGAGAGTCCAGATGCTTCGCGGCGTGCGCTTCATGTCCACGTGGCGTTCGAGTGCGGTTCCACGCGCGGCGACCAATCAGATTTCGGAATGCGATCCTCGCGGGAGGCGAGGGTATTTCTCCGGTTTCATTCATTTTCATTGGAGGATTAACGTCACAGAAAATCATGAAATACATTTATAATAAATTTATCTAAATTCTAAATCGATACATATATTTATATGATATATTTATCCTACCAAAAATCTGAAATTGATATATTTATAATAAATTTATCCTCTATTTTTCTGTTAAATTAGATTAATACAATAAAAAATCCTAAACTAGTACACACGTGTTATAAACAGAGAGTAAAATCGAAAACTGGTATACCCATAAATTGTAATATGTCCTCCAACTTAACAATTTGATAATAAAATTTAGCAAAAACTAACAGACGGTAAATATATCAAATTTGTATTAGTTTGGGGTTGTTAGTGGTTAAAAAATTTATTTAGAGTAAATTAATCACGAATATATTAATTTGAGATTTTCGTAGTATTAACTCTTCATTCTATGTTTGGAACCAATTAGGTTCATAAAACCCCAAAAATATGAAATTTCTCAATTTTTGTTGTCAAAAATTCAAATTTTTTCTAAAGTTTTTGGTCAAATTCTTGTCGTCCTTCTTTATTTTATTTCCCAAATAGAGCCATAGGATCAAAAGTCTTTGGTAATCTTTTATATTGGGGGATAGCATTCTTAACAATTAAGTAACGTTCTAAATTAAATGTTCGTCATGATATCTCATATAAAGAACAAATTACGTATCTTCTAAACTATATAGCGTGCCTTTATTGTATGTGCTCAAATCAACTCGTGCTTGACATGTCATGTCTATTTTTGGTACATTAAGTAATGGACAAAATGCGTATAGATGTTGAAAATGACTACTTCATATTTGACCTTCGACATCCCTTACAAAATCAATATTATGGTATGCTCGATTTTGTTAAATTCTTGTGCCTGCTTTATTACCATTTTCTGATGGTCTCGATTAGAATTTAGTAAAATGACCTTGGTTCAATGTTCAATATCGTTCATAAAATTTTTAGTTGTACGGTCACTCTATTTACTCAAATGACGACTGAAACCTTATTTGGTAATATGAATTATTATATGTTGAGTAGGCTATTTAAAATAATGATGTTAACGTGTCAATTTCTTCTTCTATCTCTTTTTGAAAATACATAACAAGTAACCAATTTTAGTCATTCTATCTTTGAGTCATTTTCCCATTTTACCTAATTCGTGTTCATTCTTTTTTTCTTAAAAAATCTTAATCTTATCCATTAAAGTGGCTATATTCGTGAAATTTTAACAAATTTGCATTATTTAATATTATGATTGATTTTTTTTAGCACTTGAGTTTTCGTGCATTATCTAATATATATACAGATATTTCCCCACATTTTACAGTTGTTAAGAGATATTTCCTTAAAAAGGGATGAAAATTACATTTTTACCCCCAGAGGACTCATGTCCAAGTCCATCTCATCCTAATTTTGTGCATTTTGGCTCGTAAAGGTGTGGTTGACTGATAAAATGAAACTCATCCTATCCTGAGGATGGAAAAATATTTCCTATGTCACCATGGGTGTGCTCCCATTCAGGGTCTCAAAAACATCCAATTGCCTTATAAAACAATCACTTTCCGCTATGTTTTTTCTCATGTTAGTTGAGTTTTATTGACGTGGTTATTGGATTATCAATATGGATTTACTTATAAAGCATATGCGTCGTTAAGTAAGCACCACATTAGGTCACATATTAATTAAAAGCAAGGAAAATTCGAGAGACGTGTGTCCAATCATGTTTGTAATGGATGTTTAAGCTCATGCCAATTGCCATGGCCAAATCCGACGCCCACCCAATCTCGAACCATCGGCAATGGCTAATGGAGCTTGTGGCCATAGTGATTCTTGACTTGAGACTTGCAACGGCCTTGGTTGCACAACCTACATAGATCATAGTGATCATGGCCATTTGAGCTCTCAAGTTGATAGTGATTGATGCTCGATTGACAGTTGTGAGTGGATAGGAATAGTGATTTTTATATTTTTTTTTAGCGATGTTAATCTTGGTAGGGTTTAAAGAAATATGTTTAGTACCACAAAAAACTCCAAATTATACATTCATGATAAATTTATCCAAATAAATATTTTGACCACAAAAAATCTTAAAGTTAATACCATGAAAAACCTCAAATTGATGATATATTAGTAATGAATTTATCCAAGAATAAAATTTTGACAACTAAAAATCCAAAACTGGTACATTTTTGATAAATTTACTCTAAATTGATACGCTTATGATAAATTTATTTTCTATTAGTTTCCATTAAAATTGGATGACATTTGACAAATGATTTATATATTAGTTTTGTATTTTACTCTTCATTTTGTTATAGCTTCATCGGTTTTGTAATATTAATCCCATTTAACATATGATATATTTATCACAATTGTATCGGTTTAAAATTTTTGTGTATCAATTTAGAGTTTTTTGTGTTATTAACCCAAATAGTTAGCAAGGTTAATGTATATTTGAAAAAAGAAAATAAAAAACAAAATGGAGTTTTTAAATTTTTTGGGCAAAAGCGAGGAAAAAGTCCCAAAATGATATTCTAATACAAAAGCTTCATTGCATCACGGTGCTAAGTGTTGTGTCATATACCAATGATAATTTATCAAAATTAATTTTTTAACCATCGAGAATTTTAGAGTTAATATTATGAAAAACCTTAAATTGATATGCGGTGATAAATTTGTCAAAAATTAATATTTTGACCATTAAAAATCGTAAACTAATATACCTTTAATAAATTTACTCTAATTGATACACTCGTGATAAATTTGCTTTCTATTAATTTTTATTATTAAATTACTGAGTTGTATGAAATGTGACAATTGACTTCATTTGTCCCAATTATATCGGTTTTGTGGTATTAATCTAATTTAACAAATAGTATGTTTATCACAAGTATATCAATTTAAGATTTTTTTATGTATCAGTGTGGAACTTTTAATGATTTTAACTCAAATAATTAGCGGAGTTAATGGTATTTAAAAAAAACAAAAAACAAAAGGGAGTTTTTTAATTTTTCGGGCAAAAGCGAGGAAAAGTTCCAAAATAATATTCTAATGCAAAAGCTTCACCACATCACGGTGCTAAGCGTCGCGTCGTGTAAACTCTCTCTAAAAAGCGAAGAAGACGAGACCAGCTTGCTCCTCCCTTCCATTTTTCCTCCTTCGCTTGCGAGCACGCAGAGAGAAAACCCGAACGAATCGATCAATCGGCGTCGACCTCCTCTCGACTTCATCTCCGCCGCGACGCGGCATTCGTCTCCCGGCGGCAATCGGATCTCCGGCCGACCCCCGCCCGATTCCTCCTCCGCCTCCGCCGCCGCCGCCTCCGCCTCTCGGTTCCCGGAGCTCCGAAGGTGCCGCGGCCATGGCGCTATCGGCTTCCGACCTCCCCGCCGTCTACGCCCTGCTCGCCAATTCGATGAGCGGCGACGAGAGGGTGCGCAAGCCGGCCGAGGCCGCGCTCGGCGAGTTCGAGAGCAGGCCCGGCTTCTGCTCCTGTCTCATGGTATCTTCCTCCTCTTCGCTCCCGAGCTTTTTCGGTTTGTGCCGTGGGATTGGCATCTCCCGTCGGGACTGGTTTCTGGCGTTTCTCCTGTCGCGTGTGTTTGTTTTGGCGCTGAATGCGTGGATGAGTCGGCGGTTCTCTTTAAGCTGAGAAGGTTGTTCTGTGTTGTTCAGGAAGTGATAACCGCGAAGGATTTGGCGTCTCAAGTGGACGTCCGCTTGATGGCGTCGGTGTATTTCAAGAACAGCGTCAACCGGTACTGGAGGACCAGGCGCGATACCCCGTAAGTTGCTCGAGATGAAGGCATTGTAACTGCGAAGGATTTGTCTATCGATTCTGGCGTTTGAAACTTTGTTATGCATGATCTTCTAAACCTGCAATATGGCAAGGAGAGCATAGAAAGCCTGTGGCAACTGTCATACATAAGGCGTGGATGGCTCTTTTAACTACTATTGACAAATCACACGGTACTCGCGTGGTTGGCTTGCACACCATCTGAGATATTACTTTTTCCAAGCCGAAGGCAGAGATGGTCTGACAATAATGGGGAATAAATATTCTATCAACTAGGCAAATCACAAATTCTACAAATAAGTAACATAATGTTGAACTTACTCTAGGTTCCTGAGGAGTGAGAACTAATCGTTGAAAGCTATGGTAATTTCACTGAGTAGGTACCTGTGACATGCATCCTAATGTGTTCTGACACTTTTTGAGAAGCATTGGTTGTCGGGGATGATTTTCCCTTTTTTTTCCTATTTATCTGATTTTTTATTTCACATGTTGGTTTTCTTCTATTTGTATATGTTAAGATAAGATGCACATGCATTTAGTTTGTGAGCGGATAATTTCTTTACAGGGGAATCAGCGCTGATGAGAAGGCCCATCTGAGGCAAAAGCTGTTGTCCCACTTGAGAGAAGAGAACTATCAGGTAATAAAGGATTTCCTCTTCCTTTCCTTATTTCCTTTTCTATTTGATGTTAGGAGTTGCATTTTCTAAGCTTTGTCTGAGTTATCTTCGCTTTTCTCCTCTGTTGTCCTCTTGTTTATTGCAATAAGTCATCTTGCAGCATCTCTCTCTTCACGAATTTTTTGTCCAAAATGTTTGCTGAAGGTTATTAGTTTAATTAATGGAATCTTGTCTTTACATGAATGCAGATAGCTGTGATGTTGGCTGTACTCATCTCAAAAATAGCTCGTTTTGATTATCCAAAAGAGTGGTACCTTGTTCATCCACAATCTCTTTGTAATCATTTATTTTTTGACAAAATAACAACAGCATGATTTGATGAGTGTATAAAGGATTGATATATTGTCTTAAATGATTAGCAGAGTAACTTTCTTGTTTCAATGAGATCCATTATTATTTTTTGACATAGACGAGACTTCATTGCATTAGAGATCTTCTTGCCCATCCCCTTTGTCCTGATTGAACTGAGGCATCTGTTGACCTTGTTAAGGTCAGTTGTTTTTGTTACTGGAAGTACCATTTTTCTGTGAAGAAAGAGAAGTGTTATGCTGAGTACGTACTGTTAGTTGAGGAAGGAATGCGCATCACAAAAAATTACAGTTTGAGTTGCTTTACGAGTATATTCAGTAGCTGTGTACAATTTCTTGGCAATAGTTAAATGGACTAATAACGGTTAGATGATTAGCATTTTTATTTTATTTTATTTTACTCTACAAGTATGATGGAGTGCTGAAATATTTTCTTTTGCTATCTCAATATGGCAAGAATTTGTGCATCATATTGATGGGGCTGTACAAAGTTGTGTGCTTAAAAAAGAACAGCATTTCCATAGCTAGAACATACCTTGTTGCCTCAATTACCATTTGTATTAAAAAATGTGATATATATATATATATATATATTTTTTTTTTTTTAAGTTTAGAAATTTCACTTATTTAATATCAAACTCTTCAAATCTTTAAATTTCATATATCTAGACATGAAAGCTATACTAAGTCATCCAATTGGGATAATTCAGTCACCGGAGTTTGTTATGACGGTGAACTTACTTAAAATTCGTCATGCTAGTCTATTTGGTCTAAAAATTATTCAAATACATCTCACTTATTAAGGTTTGGTACTTAAATCATCTCACACTTAGTTCTGATAGATCATGACGAATATGTGGGTTTTCGAGGGCTTAAGTAAGTGAACAGTTGAGCCCTGATAAGTGTAACACATACTCAGTTGAGTGCTTTTTTTTGAGGTCAAGAAGACTAGTTAATTTTTTCTTATTGAGATCAACAATAGTAGTGCAGGAATATTGATGATGCACACTAGTCACTTCATGTGCTGCTATCAGTGTAGCATTGCTGCCATATTTCTGGAAAAGTTTAAGCTTTGTGGTACATGCTTTAACTTTTTGATTTTTCATGTTTTAAGGCCGGACCTCTTTTCTATTTTGGGCCAACAGCTTCAGTCAGCAGATACTCTTACTTCACACAGAATTTTTATGATAATCTTCCGAACTCTAAAGGAGTTGTCAACTAAACGGCTTACATCGGACCAAAAAAACTTTGCAGAGGTATACTGGCTTCAATGCAGCATCGCAAATTCGTCATTTGGTTTTTTAAGCATTCATTTGCTATCTTGTTTTCTTTTATTTTTCGGAATCATAACTAATGCGCATCTTCTAAAATGATTGAATTCGCAGATATCCTCCCGTTTCTTTGATTATTGCTGGCACCTATGGCAGAGTGATGTAAAGACTATATTGTCTGGTTTCTCGGCGCTTTCTCAAACTTCTGAGCAGCAAAATGATGAACTATATTTGACGTGTGAGCGATGGTTGTTGTGTCTCAAAATCATAAGACAGCTAATAATTTCAGGATTTCCAAGTGATTCAAAAAGCATGCAGGTACCATATGTCTGAAAATGTTTTAGGTTAATTTGGATAGACTAGGAAAATACCAAGAGGACAATTTTTTCTAAGCTACTTCTTGCTGTCTTTTAGGAGGTCCGACCTGTTAAGGAGGTCTCTCCTGTGTTCTTGACTGCCATTCAGTCTCTGCTCCCTTACTGTAAGTTAACCCTTGCTTTCTTAGCCTGATTTATGGATGAAAGACAACATATATGCTGAAATTGATGATCTTCTGGCATTGCCCATTAACCTTTTGATGCTCATGTTGACATGTCTTCTTGATATTCTTTTACAGAGTGTAATGTATGAAGGTACATTAAGTACATCTTCCTCTTCCCCAACCTCCCCCTGTGCTCTCTGTCACACATGCGCACACATACTCTCCCAAGTATAAACGTTTATGTGCACACAAGACAGGCATGTGCATACCCACGCTTGCAGAGACGAGTGTTCTTATAATCACGCAGGGACATGTCAGTGTTTATATGCACATATCTGTCAGTGTTTATATGCACATGAGACAGGCTTGTGCGTATCCATGCTTGCCGACACAAGTGTTCTTATAATCACACAAGGACATGTCAGTGTCCATATGCAAATGCTTATGTAGCAAGCATAGAATGCGGTGGTTTTGCAATTTAGATTTGTGTATTCTGTTGTAGCTTAAATCTTACTGTCTCACTAAAAGATTATGTGTTCTTTTTCACTTTGGGCTACATAACATGTTCATTTTCCTTTTTGATCAGTTAAAAGGTTAATGGATAAGTTACTTATCCTGATTCTAGACATGCTTTTGAAAAGCGTTAATTTCATAAAATTATAGATCTAACGGTAGACTTCGAGATGTACATAACCTTAATTTTGGCAGTTTTCCAGAATAGGTGCAGCTTTATATGTTGAAAGCACCACTATATTTTATGCTGTTGGGAGTAAATTTAGAAATCTTTTAACCCCAGAAATTAGTCTTATGGAGCCACATGTAACTCTCAATCCATTGTAGGGGATTATTTTGACTGAAAGGATTCCTTACTTAAAAATAGAATTTATCTTTTAGCGAAGACTGTAGTTGAACTTCTTTTAGACAACTGCAGTTGATATATCTGTAACGAGGTACTGTTTGAGATTTCTTCTGATGTGAAGTAATGACTAAATGGCGTTAGCAATTCTTTTGAACTTGAAATATTAAATTATCCTGTGTCTAATTTCTTCATTTTTTGCAGATTCATCTTTTCAGAAGGGATATCCTAAATTCTGGGACTTCGTAAGGAGAGTGTGCACAAAGTTAATGAAGGTTTTAATCTCGATTCAAGGAAGGCATCCTTATTCATTTGGTGATAAATGCGTTCTTCCACCTGTAATGGAGTTCTGTTTGAATATTATAATAGATCCCAAGGACAATGTGATATCATTTGAGGAGTTCATTATTCAGTGTATGATAATGGTAAAATCTTTACTCGAATGTAAAGAGTACAAGCAAAGTCTCACTGGCCGAGTGGTAGATGAAAATGGGGTGTCCCTGGAGCAGATGAAGAAAAACATTTCTGCTGTCATTGGAAGTCTCCTTCTGTCTCTTTTACCTAGTGATCGCATAATACTCCTGTGCAATGTCCTGATCAGAAGGTAATGAGATACTGCCTTTCAGTTCAATTATCTCCAGTGATGACTGAAGAATGGAACTTATGCTGTGTAAATTGGGAGGGGTTTAAATTTTGGTTTCAGTCCTCTTTCCCTAGTTTAAGTAGGTACACTGACAAGTGAAGCCTCTTTTCCATTTAATATGCTCCCACCAGGTAAAGTTAGGATAGTGGTATATCAACTGCTTCTGGTGACTTTTGATTTACTAAATGTTATTAAGATGGAAATTTATGTAACTGTTCAAGTACATCAGGAATATGTAAGAACATGAAATGTAAACTAAAGAGATAACAGTAATTCATAAAATGACTGGAAGATGAAGTTTGCTTGAAATCAGCAAAATGGATCAAGGGAAGATGCAGATATGTTGTATAGTCCTTTAATTTGTTCATGCAAATGCACCACATGAGGAAAAAAAGGAGTGGCACTCCAAGCCAATTTGTATTGGAAGAAGCCTGAAGAAAATCTCTAGCACTGAAATAATTGCAAAACCAACTTCAGCTTAATCCAGAGGAATTGAAAATGAAATGCCATAAACATCGAACAAAATTACAATGAAAATGCAAGTGATCTGTGGATGTCCTGGACACTTAATGTCTGGCAGACTTTATTCGAGCCAATTTTTAAGGGAGGAGCCAGAAGAAAATCTCCAGCACTGAAACAAATGCAAAACCCACGTCTTCTTAATCCAGAGGAATTGAAAATGAAATGCCATAAGCATTGAACAAAATTACAATGAAGACGCAACTGATCCATGGATGTCCTGGACACTTAAATGTCTGGCAGGCTTTATTCTTTGATAACTTATGTTTACATTTATATTATTGATATAAGAGACGAATAGTTCTCTATATTTGTTGGCAAGGCCAGATTCCATATGATACACAAGAGGGGAAGAGTTAAAAAGTAAAAAAATTAATTTATTTGTTTTATGTCTTCCACTTGCCGGGTTTAACTGACAACTTCAATATTTTTCATTGATCACCTGGGATTTTTTCCTTCTCCTATGAATGTGTTGATTAATTATCTTGTTGCGAAGAGCTATATCAATAAATTGATATTGCTTGGTACTGATTCTGTGATCAAGGGATACTTGAATCTTATAATTGTTCTCATTATATGCTTCAACTCATATTTAATGGGTCCATTTATTTAGGCCTTCCCTACACTGCCTCTGTTAATTGGCCTTGAAATAGTGATCTAGAACTTGACTATACCTCGGTGACTGCCGTAGGAATAGAAGAGGGCAAAAGGAGCAGAGCTGGCAATGCATCTATGATAAACTGATCTAGAATGATATGCACTGGTTTCTTTTCCTCTATAATTAACCACTCTTCTGGAAAATTGGAAGCTCAATTGTTAAAAGCATTGGCCCTTTTAGGGACATATGCTTTTATTTCACTATCTGGTTCCTTCTGGCAGTTAGTTATATGCATAAATTAGTGGTACTTTGATAAGTTACATATTTCTAGTACATCGGTTACTGCTCGTGATGGCATTTGGAGGTTTTGAAGCCACCAGATTGAGATAGGATTTAATAATTCTTTGGGGGAAATTTTCTTGCTTCCATAGAAGTCTTTGGGTGTCAAGGGGTCTATTCTGAAGTAACTTTGGGGTTGGAAAGGACTCTAGCAGTTCAAACATTATGTTTTGCCTCTTTCACCAATTTCTGGTATTGGTGTGGAAAAGGATGGAGAGATTTTGAGGGATAGGATAGTCATTTCCTGTATTGAACATGGATAATTGTGAACTTTGGCTGAAACAGCACTGCAGCACTCCACAAATATGCTGCTTTCCTAGAGATGTTTTTCTGGTAAATGATTTCGCAGCTTGCTTCACCAAAGAGGAACTTGTTGATGGTAAAAAGTGTAGAATGAGGCGAATAAATTGGATAAGGGGTACCGGGATTACCATTGCTGTATTAGCAGTCTATTATGTAATGATTTGGCAGGTGGAGCCTCTTTTAGGATTGGATTTTGTACTTATTGGTCGGTCATTTTGAATGGGTTCTCTTCCAAACATCATCAAATTGAACCTAAGACCATTATAGTAACATCATGACAGGTACTTTGTTCTGACAGCGGGTGATTTGGAGGAATGGTACCAAAACCCAGAGTCTTTTCATCATGAACAAGATATGGTTCAATGGACAGAGAAACTAAGACCATGTGCTGAAGCTCTATACATCGTTTTGTTTGAAAATAACAGTCAAGTAGGTGGCATCGAACTGAATATCTTTTGAAATTACTGTTATCACGTTTTTCCCTATTTGATTATTCTGTTCGTGCTTCTTTATTTCAGCTACTAGGTCCTGTTGTGGTTTCCATCCTTCAAGAAGCAATGAATGGTTGTCCTACTTCCACAATAGAAGTCACTCCGGGATTGCTTCTGAAAGATGCTGCTTATGGGGCGGCTGCATATGTTTATTATGAGCTGTCAAACTACCTGAGCTTCAAAGATTGGTTAGATAACAATTCATTCTATTCCTTATATTTGGTCAAAATGCAGATTATGCATGAAGGTCATTGAAATAATAAATGCCATCCAGGGACAAACCACAAGGATAATCTAGAATAATCATTCACCTTCCTGCTTTCACATGCATGTGTTTGTGAGCTCACATTGCTGCTCTAAGCTGTGGTGCTATTGAGAGAATACTCTCTCCCCAAAATCTCTTTCAGTCGACACCTGGAATCTTGTTCACATTATCAAGAGGGGAGCAGCAGGCTCTTACACGAAAAGAGTTAGGCTATGTATGTTGTGCATGTTACTTCTAAATCCTTATGCCTTTTAAACTATCAGCACATGTGATTGATAGATATATATATAATTTTTTTTTAATTCACTAATTGACCTAAGATATCATTTGCTTCAAGCTATGACATTATAATCATATAGGGCATTTATTTTGGTCAGAATCAACTCCCCTCTTCTCTTGCTAATACTAACAAAGAATGATTTATTATGTCCTTTAGCATTAGCATAAATGACATGTATCATACCCTTTTGCTAGAAGTTTCAAGTGAGCAACTTCTGTAACATACATAAATGTGTATTTGTAGTCGTGAAACCAGTATATCCACTAATCTTCTTAATGTCTCAAGCCGATCTTTTTTGTATTTGCTTTATTTCTCTGGACAGATCTAGGATTTGTCCGGGTAGATTTTACTTTCTGCATAATCTAAATCTTGTGACAGATGTACTTTGAATTTTTTTAGCTCGAAACACCCAAAGCTTTCACACATAATTTTCTCAAAATCTTTTAGAAGTTCTAATAATGTTATAAATTTTGTGGGAGAGCAAAATAATCACTTAACTTTTTACAAGGCACAACCAAACAAGCCCTTATAGTTTCTGTAGTCAGTCTTTGTGTGCGAACTATAGTTGATTTACTGATATGGATATAAGGTATTTAATCTCTGTCCTTTTTGGAGCTTTCCACCCAGAAATTCAATGCAGCACTTTTTTCTTAAAATTCTGTTGCTAGTGTACCATAAGTTTATGGGATGCTAGCACTATATTCTTAATCTCTTGTTCTTGTACTGTTTTGAGTAGTGGAATTCTAGAAACCAGACTGGGTTTCCTTTTTGTTGTTTTTGTTTTGTGGGGAATGGGGGTAACGGTGTGGCAGGGGTCTTTTCTCTTCTACTTTTTTGGTCTTCCTGGGAGGGACAAGTGAAGCATGGTCAATGACTCAAACTCACAGTAATTTTTGTTTCTGTCAGACATCACATATAAACAAAGTATTGTCTGTTCTTTACCAAAAAAAAAAACAGAAAAGAAAGTATTGTCTGTGTAATGTTGTTCCAATACCACCATCAATTTAGCAATGCAACATTTTGTAACGGAATTAGGACCTTTATGCTAAACACTGTCCGTGGAGAATTTTTTTTTTTCCCAAAATTAGCCTTGAACTGTGTATAAGTGTCCCTTTCTAGCCTAGGTAACTATGTGTATGTGAACTTGCACGGTGCTCCAAGCCTCTCATAGAAAATTTTCTTACTCTGACTAGTATTATAATCCATGGAACACGCACATTATTGTGCACAATTATCAGAGCCTTGTGATGCATTTTCTGTCACTAGGATTATGTAATAATTATTTTTGTCAATCAGTTCGACAACTCTTTAAAGCATTTAGGGGGGATATAAAATCAGGCATTCCACTCTGATATTCTTTCTGTGTATGTGCACTAAATAGATCGTTATAGGTTTTCTGTTAACTAGCCACCAGCAGGTGTCATGTAGCAACGTTTCTCATAACTCAGCCACAAGGCCTTATAGATTCTTGAAGTATAGTTGGACTCTCTACAATCCGGCGGAGCCAGGGCCCTTGCTGGCGGAAGGAAAGGAATTAATGGCAAGGATCCCCAAATCCATGACAAGCAAAACAGTCTAAAGATGGACACATTTTCTATAAAAGCAATAAGTAAGGCAAACCCTAATTATATAGGCGCTCTGCAAAACTTTGACTTTTGGATCTTGCCACTCACACAGAACACTCTTGGCTGATGGGAATTTCCTTTGAATTCTTGAAGAATATTTCTAGCTTCTTGTCCCTGACTTGGTACCATTTATTCTATAAATATCCCTTTCCAATTCTGTTTCATCCTCAATCTTTTGTGGTTTCATGTCAGGAGGCTCTTTATCTATATCATTCCACAAAACAAATAAAAACAATTGAAGGCTTTCTATCTACTTTGACAGCAAAGATTGTTCTCAATCTTGCAACCCATCGGTTGGCCATCTAATTTGTTTCCTTTCCAGTTCCACTCTATAGGTTATGAATGCATCGGCAAAGTACCTTGTTTGTGTGTTGTGTTCTTGTGGATAAATAACTGTGCAGTCTTTAAACTTCTGTCGTTTTTCCTGCTAATAAGGCGTACCTGTAATAGGAGCAATGGTTCTGGTTGTCACTTAAAACAAAAATCTTATGCTGGTTGTCAGTATGACTTGTATTTTCAGACTTTGTCAGGATAGGTATGTCACTAGATGACTACTCAAACAGGGTAACCTCCCGACTTGAGACTTCTCTTCCTGAAACTCCTAATTGCAGGTTCAATGGTGCACTATCTCTTGAACTCTCGAATGATCATCCAAACATGCGGATCATTCATAGGAAGGTTGCACTGATATTGGGACACTGGGTCTCTGAGGTAACCTTTTTCCATTCTCCTGAGTAAAGGCACTTATTTTCTGCAACTGGTGCTTAAATTTGTGTAATCTGGCAGTGGCACTTGTTCTGATATCGATGTTACATGCTAATAATTAAAAGGACAATATTGCCTTATGCTTTTACTGAGATTTGTTTTTGAATCTTAACTCACTTCTACTTATTGGCACTAGCTTCCAAGAAAACTTAGGGTCTCTGATGAGAATATCTTCATGAGAGAGAATTCTGGTAAATTTTTTAAGTGGATGAATATTCATATGTACAACTCTAGAGCGGGGGAGATGCAAAGTCATGTCTCATAGTTGGTGTTCATTCTTGATGCTCGGAGATATATCTCAGAACAGTAAAATAAATTTTGGATTGAGATTACTCTGCCTTTGTTGTTCTAGCAACTCGTGCACTCAAATTATGTGGCAATTCAAACTTTCACAAATCTTTTACTGCATTTTCTAAGGCAAGTTCCTGCTCGTGGGTTTACTGCATGTGTTCTGATTGTTCATGAAAATGCTGGTCGAAGTCAATGTGATGCTTATGTGATATGTGTGTATGCATGTTTGTGCTGGTCACTGCATCCATATTCTTTTGGAACTGGGAGTCTGGGATGCATGTGAGCTTTTCAGTGAATTCTTAGAAGTGCTGAAGGCAGAAACATGATCTGATAGAAGTGTATTTTAATAGGGTGTCTCCCTACATAGGTTGTGTAGTGATAAGCAAATTCCAGCGTGGAGTAGTTTGAAGTTTATAAAGCTTGTGTTTCTTCCTAATCAGTTTTAGTGGTTCCACTGGTGACGAAGTTAAGATAAAACCAGAAATGCTTTTATGATGTTCTTTTTTCTCAATCCATCATGTCAACTCCTTGTGCCATTTCCTGGATGAACGCTTATCTTTAGGCAAGTGTTGGATAATTTATGTCAGCATTGGCTTAGAGTGGCCAGAGAATCCTAATTCATTGGTTCCCAGAACAGAATGGAGGAGAAATTAAAAAGAAATCTTGCACTGCGGTCTTTTTTGAGTATTATAAAAGATTGTTTGAAGGTTTGCATCAGATTTTTTGAGAAGTGAATACTTTCTTAGAATAAGCGGTCTTTTCGAGGATGTTGTTATCACGCATTCGATCTTGATATTTCAGCTACTCTGTGGAGTCTGTCCTTTATGTGTTTTCTGCAATCCATACTCTTTGTTTTGTGATGATTTTCTGATGGATGCATGCAGATCAAAGATGATATAAAAAGACCAGTGTACTGTGCTTTGATAAAGCTTCTGCAGCACAAGGACCTAGCAGTCCGGGTATGATGCATAACTGGAAATTCACAGATATGAAATGTCTCCTACTTTTTTTAATTATTTGACAAAATCTTTAATCAACTGTATCAGAGTGCTTTCTAATATCTGAAGTTGTTTGTCTAATATGGCAGTTGGCAGCCTGTAGGTCCTTGTGTTCACACATTGAAGATGCAAACTTCTTGCAAAGTGAATTCACTGATCTTGTTGCAATCTGCTTTAATCTCTGCTTTAATTTGGTGGAGGATGTCCAGGAATTTGATTCAAAGGTAATATAACAAGTTAACAAAGTTTGAACAATATTGTTGTACAAAGCTTTCTTTGGCCACATTATACCTTCAGCATCACTATCTGAGGTTAAGTTCTCTGTAGTACTTTTAGCTCGATGGCTTTTTACGCTGGATTTGGCTGGATAACTAATGCACATTGGCCGACCACCACATATGTACTGAACTATGTACTAGCTACGCTGTACTCTTTATGTATTGTTAACCCTTGTAATGTTTATAGCCCGTCTATCCTGTTGACTGAATTGGAACATATGCAGTACAGCTCAAAAGTTTTGATTCAAGGAGCATGCTGAAGTTGAGTGACTACTTTTTAACTGCTGAATGAATGTTGTATGTGACCAGAATGAAACCTGGTTGCTTCATTAGGTAAAACAGTAAAACCTAGATTACAAAAGCATAATACTGTGATGCAAAATGATAATGGATGGCTTATCCTTCTATTGTTCTGTTAGATATGTTTCAGGAATTTTATTCCTTATAGCTTCTTGATGATTATTTATTTGGATGGATGGTTGTATCTCAACGAAAGTTACTGCATACTTTGTGACGTGACCTTTCTCATGTCAACATGGACAAAAACTCTTTGTTTGCAGGTTCAGGTTTTGAATTTGATTTCAGTACTGCTTGCATACGTGAACGATATGGTTCCATTTTCAAGCAAACTGATTGAATTCTTTCAGAAGGTATTACTTTAATTCTGTACTAGTTTTGCTTTGTCTATTATTGGAGCACAATATCACCAAAGTATAAAATGGCAAACAATTGGGATTCTGAAAATAGATCTGCCCTACACCTCTGCAGGTGGTGAATATTTGATTGGGCATCATTTGAGATGATTTAGTATTTGGAAACCTTTATTAAATCCGTGATTGGCTTCTCTTACTTCCACCAATCCCTTGTCAAGATGGTAGATAATTTGTGAATGGGTGGGTGACAATGATTATAAGATCTTCAGGATATTAGGTGGAGAAGTTGAAGTCGGAGTAGAGCTTCTTGCCCTATCCTTTAAACTCATGAGTTAGAAATAGATCATGCAAGCATATGTTATTGCTCTGTGTTATATTTGCTGTGTTCCAATCACCTTGCTCTGAGGCATACTACAGCTATGGCAATAATATAATTCTAAAGAAAAGACTTCAACATATTCTGTTTAGAGATGTATTCATTATCGCTTGCCTTGATTAGACTCTCTTTTCTGAACATCCCACAATTCTTATTTGTTCATATTTTAAATTTACCAGGAAAAAAGGATAGGATTTGGTCATCGTGGAATGAGTCTTTACACATCTGGATACTGTCATAATACAGTACTTATAAAGTTAAAATTGATAGGCAATTGGTATCCTGAGTTTTTGGTATCCATGTTGGGCTCTATTAATGGAGATTACCTGAGGAGTTGTGGTGTGTTGAGCTCTATAACTCTCTCTCTCTCTGCTTGCTCATTGTCCATTTCTTAGCTTGAAAAAAATGGAGCTTACTTGAACCACATTGTTTCGGCATAATTTATTCATGCACTTGAAATGCCATTTGCATTTATCTGCATCGTGCAGTGACTTTAGCAACATTTAAGAAGTAATTTTTCTTTACCGAGACTTGAATATCTTCACATTCTTTTCTCCCTCCCCCCCCTCCCCTTTCTCCCAAATTTTAATTTTCGTACTTGTCTTTCATGAACAAGGTATGGGAGGAATCTTCTGGTGAAAGTCTATTACAGATTCAAATTCTCATTGGCCTCCGGAACTTTGTCATTGCTCTCGGCTATCAGTCACCCATTTGCTATAACATGCTACTGCCCATTCTGGAAAAGGGAATTGATATAAATAGCCCGGATGAACTTAATCTTCTCGAGGATAGTATGCTGGTTGGTTTCTCAAATGACTGTCTTTATTTTTTGGTCAAATTTCACTACATGATTGCTTGTCTCTATCAATTTGGTTTTATTTTAGTAATACACGTGATGTAATGTGCAGTTATGGGAAGCTGCCATTTCTCATGCTCCTTCGATGGTACCCCAGCTATTGTCGTACTTCCCATGTTTGGTCGAAATCATGGAAAGAAGTTTTGATCACTTGCAGGTTAATTTTTCTTCTAAAAAATTTTCATATTATTTGCACCATCCTATAATAATTCTATTCAACAGGACCTTCAACAGAATTTTGTTAAGTCTCCTGCACTGCATCAGTTCTCTCTTTTTGAATGCAACATGACAAGGAATGAATGTGGCTGCAAACTTTTCTTTTTCTAGTTTGTGGAGGATGAAGCACATAAAACTTTTCCATACACTCGATGATTTTGAAAATTGTAAATCTTGTAGGACTTACTAATCCAGTGTAATTTCTCGTGAAATATGCCCCTACTAATTGGGATTCATCTAATGGCACACGTGATCTCATTTTCTTTTATAAATCTTATCGTGTTTGAAGTTTGATTTTTGTTTCATGTTGAACATCTGAAACCGTGGAACGCATAAATGTATTAGCATGTAGTTCACCGTGACATTTGGAACTTTTCATAGTTTTTTAAATTTTTTGAATTACTTCCTTTTTGCTTTCAGGCTTTGCATGGAAAAGAAAACTATTTAAAAGGAAAAGCCTAAACCAAACATAGCTGTCGTTTCGCAATTGTCCATATTTTTGTCTTATGTCAGGGTCTGTTATTGATAGACCTCCAACCTCATGCTTATGGTCCATTTTTGTCTTTTATTGCGGGAGATGACAAATTGGCTTATGGAGTGTAGTTTTCAATGAATATTTCCTGCTGGGAGATGAACCACTTAGATATGCATCATTTGCTTGTAGTCATCATAAAAAACTCTAAATCTAGACACTCTAGAAGATTATATTGATTATACATGCTATGATAAGTGCTGCACTTGAAAGTAAATTTGCCTTGATTGGTCTACTTGCATGAAGAACTTATACTTTCATCTTAGCTGCTCTTATGAATTAGTTCCTGTGACATTATGGGGCCAAAGTGTTGGGTTACTATGGCTTAAGTGCTTTGGATAAAATGTCCTGTAGCCCAGAGGTTCTTTCTCTTAAGATCAGAATTGCTTTTGCATGTTTTTGCCTGTGTCTTTCATTGCTTGTGTCCTCTTGAATTGTTAGTGGTTATTTGTTTCGTCATTGTATAATCGCCCGTATTATGATTGTGGCATTGTTCTGTTATGTCAGGTTGCTGTCAACATTATCGAGGGTTACATCATTTTGGGCGGTTTAGAATTTTTGAGAACACATGCTTCCAGCATTGCAAAGCTGCTTGACTTAATTGTTGGAAATGTGAACGATAGAGGCCTCCTATCCACTCTGCCAGTCATTGATGTTCTGATTCAGGTGCAATATGTTTCAATCTCTGTATGTGTTATGTTATATTGGCATCTCTGAAAAACGTAGAGTGGATAAACTCCCCTAGTTCCTATTCAATAGGTGAAGTTGTGTGATCCTTTAGTTCATCTAAGAAGAATTACGAAAACTAATCATACTTGCAAAGAATTGTTGCCTTAATAGAAAACACTGGTGTATGTCCAGTTCAAATTACTCTGTTCTTTTGTACCACTTATCAGAAGTTCACAGCTGTCTGGCAATTTGCTCAAAAGTTTGAGGGCAGCATGACTGTAAATGAGGAAACAATAATATCATTTATAAGATAATATATTTTCTTGGTTGAGCCATGTCCACATGATGCTTGAATCTTGGTACACTTAACTTTAGATTCTTGAGAAGTGTAGACCATATGATCCCGAGTTGTGAAGCTCATTCACTGGTGCAAGTCATCCCTGGATATCCCATATCTGTCGATCTTTGGATCATTTCTTGTTGGCTGTGCACTTACTGCCAGATGCTCAACTGTGCATATGTGCATTGTTTTGATATATTTCAACATTTAGGTGAAATCTATGCAAAGTTCTGACTATGTATCTGTAAAAGAATGACTATGATGTGATCTTGTCTGAACTTGTGGACCATCAATGCAGTCATTTTCGCAAGCATAAATTGATAATATTTAGAACATTCATGCCTTTGATTCTCTTAAAAGTATGAGATCTTGTTTTGTGGTGATCTTTGTTTCACCTTAAGTAGCAACTTTGCTTAGGTATAAAAAGTTACTGGATGCAAGGTTGTGCCTCATTTGCGATCACTCTTCAGCAGTTGAAAATCCTTGAGATATCTGTGTATGTATGGGTCCTTTAGTGTTCTTATTTATGCATCTAAGTCGGAAGATCGTGTTGACAGGGGTAGCAATAGGGGTACTATAAAGCATTTATGCTCTCAGATACCTTCTACAATGCTTTCTTGATATCTCTTGCAGTCCAGCTATGCTTTCTTTAGCCTTTTTGCTGCAGTTGTTTGTAGCATCTGTCCTTATCAGTGCTATGATCAGGGCAGGCTAACTTTTTGCTTTTGGCTGCTAAGAAATTAATCCATGTGCTTATATAAGAGTAGCTACATCTATTCTATATCCTTCAAAAAATCTTTTCTCCAGTCCTTTTCCAATTTGAGCAAATACAGACCAGAGAAATCAGATTCTTGATCTGCTATGTTCGGCTAGATGTTTGAGAATGCATTCCTTGGCCACAATCCCTCCGGAAATATTAGTGATCACTCCCCACTCTTAAAATGAACTTTCCCAAATCATTGGTGGGCTGAATAAAGTGTTGGATTTGACCTTTTATTTGCCTTGCTGAGGCAGCACCCCTTGACAATAGATTTCCAATTTTTTCAAATTATCCATGGCAAGGATTGGAGTAGCTCCACAATCAGAGAAGCTACTCAAGAAGTGCTGGCATTTGTTGTTGCCATAATAGCTGTAAGCCTTTGTGCTCTCCTCAAAGGAGTTTAGTCAATATCATACTTGTGCTGTTTCTTTCCTGGTAATATCTCCAGCATGTCAGTTGCTTGCTCGAATAAAAAGGTCTTCTCCAAAGAAGTTCATTCAACTCCGGTAGTCATGCGGTATAAATCGAAGTGCCTTGTTGTCTTTAACTGCGACATGAAGGACTTAATTGTCTCATGTGTCTTTTTGTATCCAAGTCTAGTCAGCTGAGTGAGTAGACCAGACTTTCTCCATGTTCTTTATGAGTCATGTTCAAGTACCCACTTTCTTTCTGCCAAAAAGTAGTTGTCTTCCTATTCACAAGTCTTTACAGCATCTTCTCCAAAAAAAATTAATTGAACAGAAAGGAATTACATGATCGTGATTCAGTAGGGCATCTTTTCTTAACCCCATTTTGGCCCTCTGTGAACATCTGACTCCCATGAATGATGTCCTAAAGAGAAATAGAACACAACATACACAACATTTGGTGTGGCTAAAGGATTAGCATTGTTAGTGCATGATTAGAGTCCACAACATAAAGGCATCATCCTTTGCTCTAATTGCAATTTCCCCTCAAAAGTTCAATTGTTCTCTCTCCTTTCAAGGTTTGGTGAGAGGGCCAGGCCATCTCCTCTTTCTCAGATGCATTGTAAGTTCTTCCACACCCTGCAGTTCCATGGACAGTCTTTTCTGCTGTCTATTGAGATACTCTTGTCAAATAAATCTGTTCATGTTAATTGATCTTGGTGCAGCAATAGCCAGTTCAAAGACCCGTCTGCCAATTGCATAAAAAAAAAAATTTAGCGTAATCTTTCTTCTTTTGGGTTTATCGATTCCTAAATTTTCTAGAACAACTTCCCATGCAAAGAAAGCAATAGTAGAAGGATTTCTGTTCTTCCATAAATATATTCAAGTAAAGGCAAGATCCTCCTATGATTAGCAACCACTTGTACGGTATCTTGAAGCATTCCTAATCCTGTGTTCTTGCGAAAATTGGATCCTAAGAGAAACTAAATTCATATCACCGATAAAAGATCTGACAGTTGCTTAACATTGTTGGAATTATCTATGAATGATTAATCCGTCCCTTACTTTTGGCTGCTAAATGCACAAATGTTCACAAACAGCTTTTTAGGGAGCTGTATGTGCCAATATCTCTGGCTAAGGTAAATGGTCTTCATTTAATTAGCTTCTGCTATGCATCTCATCTGGTTGAGATGATGAGATGGCGCAATAAACATTTTTAGGTTCTTTGCTGGAAAGCAGTGATTTACTGTTACTGCAGTTGGTTTAAGTTGATGCCATCTAACAATACGTTATATGTTAAATGTCAGTGCTTTCCTGCAGAGGTACCGCCATTGATTAACAGTACTCTTCAGGTAATTTGGCTCTCTTTGTAATATGTCACGATGCTTTTTCTGGAGTTGCCTGCCAGTTTCCTTTTCTTTCTTCTGTTTTTTTTTTTTTTGTTTTTTGTGGTTATAAAATCTCTTGTCAATGATATTTGGCTTGAGGTTCTGTTTAGATCTCATTTTCTTCCCTTTTTTCCTACTGTCCGTAGAAATTGATTATTATGTGCTTGAGTGGAGGAGACGATCAAGATCCCTCAAAGACAGCTGTAAAGTCATCTGCTGCTGTGATAATAGCAAGGATTTTGGTGATGAACACAAGTTACTTTGCACAGTTAACTTCAGAGCCCTCCCTTTTCTTGTCACTTCAAAACACAGGAGTGCAAGTGGAAGAGAGTGTACTACTTTGCCTGGTAGACACATGGCTTGACAAGGTAATAAGCTCTCTTGTTCTTCAATTTGATTGGTTCCCTGCTTTCAAGCTGTTGCTACAGATGATCCATACATGGGTATGAAATTATTACTTTTGAACTTGTTGTGAAATTTCCTGTCATAGTTATTGTCATGAACGACTTTTCTCCAACTATAACTAGGGTCCTATCTTTTGGAATTCTAAGTGAAGTTGACAGTGAATCTTTTCAAAATTTTTCTAGTGCCTGCCTTTGCATTCAGATTTGTTATTTAACAGGAAGACTGTTAAGCTAATCCTTCATCCAGGTTCTAGCTGATAAAACCTTGGTTGATGTTTCGTGTCTGGCTGAGTTTGCATGTATGTATTCTTCCCAATGTTTGGACAACCAACCGGATATCTTTAGAGTATGTATTATCTCAGGTGGAGAAAAGTATTTTTGGCTTGTTCTAATAGTCTAATTTGGTAGTTCAAGTCTTTGAATAGAATTCAAAAGGAACTTGATGTTATGAACAAGATATTGCATGAAGTGTGCAGATACCATGTGAAAGGAAAATTGTTGATCAAATTATTCACTAAAGATCAGTATATATACATTAGTAATCAACATCAAAATAAGCCTTAAGGTCCTAGAGACCATTTTACCCTTTATACTTCTAATAATCATGTCTCCTAATTGGTCATTCTGGTAATATCTGTTGACCATCAGCTTCGGGATGACATTTTAAAAATGCGGAAGGAACAACTGCTACTGCGCAGGCTATGTTTGGTGGGCTTAGAGTGGAAGACCTCCATGAATGCATGCATTGCCTCCAATCTATCTTCAATTAGTATTAGTATGGGGACCCTCCAAGTTGTCTAATTTTGGAATGCATGAAATGATATAGAAGTGGAATTGCAGTAATCTCTGGTAGGGGTGTCAATGGGTCGGGTTGGGTTTTCATGATACCCGACCTGACCCAAAATCCTATAGGGCGTGTGTGACCCAACCTGACCTGATACTGGAATATTATATAACCTAAGAGATCGGGTTGGGTCGGGCTGGCATCGGGGTGATTAGCTAGGTGTTTCATCCTTGTTGCGCACGCGCGGAGAGAGAAAACCCGGGCTGGTCCGACCTGAACCTAAACAATACCAACACCTAAAATGGCCAGACCCCAAAATACCCTAATTATAGGGTCGAGCCAGGTTGGGTTGGGTTGGGCCGGGCCGGGCCGGGCCGGGCCATTGGACACCCCTAGCATGAAGGAGAGTAAGGCTTTGTTTGGTCAAGAGGAATAAATATTCTTGACATATTGTAGGAAGGGGAATGAGTGAGAAGAAAGTGGAGTGATGGATATGAGTCCCATTAACTTGTTCATTACCAACTTGAGTTTTTTACCAGCTCGGCAGTTGGCCTAGTTGTTCAAGGCGTGCTTCAAAGTGGTTTGGAGAAGCCTTGGTCCTGGCTTTGATTCCTAGTAGCTTCTGGGATTTTAGAACTTCTGTGGAACACATTCTAGGGAGCTTCCAGCTTTGGATGTACTGGCTCCATGGTGGAGCTGCAGTGACAAGCTTACCATCTAAATAATCGTTGCACACAATCTGCATGACTTAAACTGAATATTCTATGGCAGGTGTGGAACTCTTACTGAAACATCCAAGAGAGTTGCTAATACCATTTGCCCCTTTTCCCACTATTTTGGCAACCAGAAAGAAAATGTCTTTTTTTTTTTAAGGCACTAGTCAACAACTTGAAGTTGAAAGGAAACTTTGTGTTAAATTGAAAGCAATGTTCGAAACTGAAGTGGACATATCTAACTGAGTAGGTTGCATGTGTGGTTTGACCCCCATATTTCTGGATCATAGACAGGTCAAAGCCGGAAAATCAGAAAAAGGAAAGGGCAAAATTGAAGATCATTTCAACCTGGCTAAACTGGAAAAAAGCAATTTCTTAAATTTAATTTTTTTTGAAAAAATAACTTCAAGACTATATACAAGTAATTAGGGGAAGATGATTTTACCAAGTTTTTCAAATCTGTAAACTATTTTCTTTTTCTTTTGAAAATTTTCTGCTCTTTCTATTGTAGTTGAAGTAAAATGGGACTCTGATGTCAAATCAAATAACTTAACCTTTTTATGAATTCAGTTGTCGTTGGAGGAAAATAAAGTTCAGATGTTGATTGAACTAGTTTTACTGGTTAATCAGGAACTAGACATGAAGTTTTGATCTTTGATGTGGTTGAAAAAGAATTTAGAAAGTAGATATTTGAACCAATAGGCATTGCATCATCCATATATCCCGACCTATCAGTTTTCTATGTTGAACTCCTTATTTGTAATATTAGGAATCAAGCCCACTTTGTGCCATGTACTCAAATGAACTAGGTTCTATTCCGTATTTTGATGCTGCAGTTGCTTATCATGCTGTCTTAGCTTTTGCGAACAGCTTAAAATGAGATTTCAATGGTTAATATCTTAAGGAGGCCAATTTGCTGGACCTTCAGCTCTCATGTACACAAGTGTCCTCACACTGTAAAAATTTGGTTTGTGTTGCTTGAGGAGAATTAGCTGCATTTATTTAGCCCATCCTTGGAAGTTTCTTGCACAAATGGGTCATAGAACTTTTGAATTACGTTTTATTCATAGTGAAGTTGTAATTTCTTGTGTCTTTATCAAACAAGTAGCAGAGAAATAAATTTTATAAAATATGTGACTCTGGAAACTTTTGCAGAGTAGTGACTTTTGTTAATTTGTTATTTCAAATAGTGAGATCTTTGACCACGTCTTTGTCCTTAATATTGCAATCATTCTTTAGGTTATTTGATTCTTTGAAACTTTGATTTACTTGTATGCTCCGTTACAGGTTGACAATGTGAGTTCCATCCAAAAGAAGACACTTGGATTAGCCCTTTCTATTATTCTGACCCTGAGAATGCCTCAAGTTCTTGACAAGCTTGATCAGATCCTGAGGTAGTCAATTTTATCGCCATTTATTAGGTGAAATTCTTATAGATATCGCTTATGCATGCACCTTTATTCTGATTCATGTAGCGTCTGCACGAGTGTAATCATGGGTGGAAATGATGAGGCGAATGAGGAAGAGTCCAGGTTAGTTCCTAAACATGCTGCTTTATGCGGTTCACTGAATTGTATCAAACTTCTTTTATGAGTAAAACACTGATCTTTGTGAATAAACAAAATTCAGTAGTGATACCACGGGCTCAAGTGGAGGTCAATTTGAAGCCATTCCAAGTAAAGAGTTAAGAAGAAGACAGGTGGACATTGATTGGCTTCCCTCAAACCTAGTACATACAAATGTGTATGAAAACACTTCAGCCTTCTGCTTTTTCTCGTTTTTAATAGTTTTAAGGCCTTTTCAACAGATAAAGTTCTCAGACCCTGTCAACCAGTTATCACTAGAGAGCTCAGTCCGGGAAAATCTTCAAGCATGTGCTAACATCCATGGAGAATCGTTTAATTCTGCCATCGGCAGAATGCATCCAACTGCATTTGCACAATTGAAGCAAGCGCTGAAGATGCAATAGTTTTGTTTTCATCTACAGACAAGCGAATGTCATGTCGAGTCGTGGCCCTTCATACACATTCCAACGAGTGGTGTTTCACGTTGTGCCCTTCAGATTGTTGTGATCGTCCACTATTAAGGAGAAAGATATATCTGTAAGTCTCTCTTTCTGATGAATAGTATTACATCACTGGAGGTGCTCTGTGCATGAAGGGGACCCATGGCGCAATGGAAAAGTTGTTGCCATGTGATGTGGAGGTCACAGGTTTGAGTTGTGGGAACAGCCTATCGTGAAAATTGCAAGCTAAGGCTGCATACCTGAGACCAGATGTGGTCCGACCCTTTTCTGGACCTCCTGCATCACGGGAGCTTCATGCACGGAGTTGCCTTAGAGGTGCTTTATGCATGGTTGACCACCTCTAATTTGATTTATCGCCTCCTATCGCGCTCTCCTTACCTTCTCTATGTGCGTGCATATTCAAAGTCTATAGTTAATTATGTTGACAAAAGGTTGATATTTTCTATGCTCCTCATAAGATGCCTTCGGCTTAATTTTTCCTTTCTTTCTTATCCAGGTAAATTGGAGCGTTCTTGCCGGCTTGTGAGCTTTCATATTCTTCAAAAAATTTTCCCCATTTGTGGTTTGATTTTGATGACAGCAAAATTCATTCTTGCCGCCGTGGTAGCGGGAAACTCTGTAAATATCTCGGACTTTGCCTGTCCTAACATGTAAAGTCAGAAGGGTCACAGCTGTTGAGTGTCGTGAAATTTCGATGAAAAAGAGTTGCGCCGGAAATGCAAAATGGGAATTTTAGGAAGATGCTGTTTGCCTTTACTCGGTTGATTTGCACTCTACACGCACATTATCTTTTACCTGATGGGCCAAGAATGTATGAAGTGACAATATCGTGCTTCTCTTCTGAGTGCAATTTCTGCATCCGCTGTGTACGTTGCCCTTATGCCAATCATTTACAGAGTTGTTATAACGTGACGGATTCATTCTTGCGAAATTCTTTGGGAAGACTATCAGATCCTCCTGTGTTTTCGTTGGTGGAGTTGTGACATCTCTTTGCTCAGAAGAATTTCATCATCCTTCCTTTTTTAAGAAGGCACAAAATGATTCGATTTATCGCTCTTAGTCGATGAAAACCCTAATGAGGATGTGAAGTAAATTGACCGATGCAGTTAAAAGTCCTAGAGTAGGTTGCTTGCGAATGGCAAAAGTTGGCGCTCTCGACTCTTGAAACACAATTTTGACCACCGTCTCTTTCTCAATTTCTACAGGGTATGGCATAACGAATGCAGATTCAATTAGCTGCTAGGTAATCTAGATAGATTGGTAGCAAATCAGTTGATTTCCAGTAAATACATTGAAGAAAATGCTGTTCTTCACGGGATTTTCTTCCGAGGGTGTTTGTAATGAACGTCTGTTTTACTTCGATAGATTGACTACGTAATGATTAAAAATGACATGGGAGAATACCCCCTGGTTTTTTTACGTCCAAGGAATGCTAAGGTCTGCACAAAGCCTTAGATGAAGCAATTTAAGGTCATACTTAAGACCAGACAACTGGATTTGGACCCCCAACTTAGTTTCTGGCGATAGCTTGGTCTTAAAAGTTTTAAAATTTTATAATATGTAACTTAGTCCATTAGAAACAAGTTTTGAGTAGTTGCATCTGCGATTATATGGTCAACCATTACACATTTGGTAGTTTTTGTCTGTTTTTTAATTGATCTAACGTCCCCTGGTCGTTTGACTTTGCCCGTCAGTCTCCCCACTCTAGCCTTACTTCCCTTTATGATTTTTAATCTTTAGTTTCGAGTTAGTCTTAAATTTTTAATAATGTGACTTAGTCTATTAGACGTGAGTTTTGAGTAATTGTGTCAGCATACATGGGATCAAGTTCAATAATTACATATTTAGTAGTGTTTGTCTTGTTTTGGATCGATCTAACATTCCATGTTGGTTTGACTATTCATTTCCCAGCTTTAGCCTAGCTTTTCATTTATGATTGTTGATCTTTAGTATCTTTTGTAGTATCTTCTGATAGTTGGGCAAAAGCATAAAAAAACTCTAAATTATGTCTACTGTGATATATTTACTAGAAGCTTCTTTCCATGACACAAAAATTCTCAAACTCGTTCTTGTGTGACTAATTATCCTCTATCAAAATTTTGTCATCAAAATTGTCTATTATAACTGTTAAAAATTTGTCTACATAGATGCTAAAAAGCAAATAGTGTTGACATGATACCCACGTGTGATATAAAAATGATGTTCTTTTGGCTAATAAAATTATCTAAAGGTAAATGTGTCACGTAAGAACAAGTTTAAGATTTTTTTTTTTAATAAAAAAAATTAGCATAAATATGTCACAATAAGTATAGTTTGGGGCTTATGATGTCACAATTTTTTTTAAAGATAAATGTAACACAATGGGCATAATTTGAATCTTTTTTTTTTTTTTTTTTTTTATAGTTTTTTCCATTAATAGATTGGTCCTAAGTTTTTAAAATTTTATAATCCATAACTTATGGTGTAGTGGGTAATCATTTTGTTTCTAAGAATAATTTCTACATAGAAATAGTTTTTCTGATTTGTTCATTAGACAAGCTGTTGAGCATTCGAAAACAATTGGTAACTAGACAAAATTTATATTCTTGAAATAAAAAAAAAACAATAAGAATGCGTTGGGTACGATCTTCAAATTTTTTTTTTGACAGAAATCATTTTAATTTTTTAATAATTTTTAAGGTTTTTCTATTTTTTTCCTCTCTTATTGTTCCTCCTCTAGTTGTGGTTGGGTGATGTCGGTCTCGCCATTGTTGGGCCAAGCCGATCTCGTGGTGGCTAGGTGAGGTTGAGCCTCGCCTAGCCATAGCAGGGCTTCCCCGAGGTTGGTGAGGTCTTATCTCTAGCTAGTAATCGGCAATTGCCAAGCCTGGCAGAAGAATCGTTGGTCACTGATCTGTTTTGAAAAATAGAAAAATTAGTTGGTATTATCAAACGAATTTCTGTTTTTTTCTATCCCGAGGAATAATAAAATAGAAATGGTTTAGAATTGGAGTGTTACTACTTACTAGACAGGCTTTTAATAGATTTCCTAACAAGAAATTTGTTAGATATGAATTTTGAGCATATGATGGTGTCGACATATATAAGGTCAATCGTGATACATTTGGTAAAAAACAATTTGCTTCCTTAAAATACTTAGAGCATTTCGGATGGCAGAGACCTAATTAATCTAGGATGTCAGATTTGAGACATGAGGATTCTGACAAAAAAAAAACACATATAGGGATGGCCATCCAAAATCCATCCTATTTCTATCTTTTCGAAATGGAATTAATTTCAAATTAAGTTAATCGTATCGAATTTGCTTTTTCCTCGTGATTGGAATTATGCATATGATGAGTTATCACGCACGTATAAGCTAATAATAATTTTCCAAAAGCGAAAATGTGTAGGAAGGCATACGCGTGCATTATAATATATATATATTATAATGCATCATCAGACAGCATTATCATTATAATATTGGTCAGGATCTTAAGCTTTTTGTAACTAACCAAAGATGGTCGGAGAAAACGCGGTCTTCCGTGTCTGCTTCACTTCACCACGCCATCTCCGATCCGTCGCTCACCGAAGCTTCCAAAGATCTCAAGCCCGCCGGAGAGAGAACTTCGACTCATCTCTCTGTCTCGCTATAAGCCGACAACCTGCGAGCGCCGCTCAATGCCAATCCTATCGAACACCGAACAACTGCCATGGCAAGTGAGCCGCGAGCCTCCTCCCATTCCGACCGCAAGCGCACCGTCGCGCCCTACATTAAGGCGATCTCGGGCTCGCTTAGGGGCATGGTGGAGGCGTGCTGCCTCCAGCCGACCGACGTCATCAAGATGTGGCTCCAGCTCGACAAGTCTGGTGCGCATAAGGGGATTTCCCACTGCAGCACCACCATCGCCAAAACCGAGGGCGTCCGAGCTCTCTGGAAGGGCCTGACGCCGTTCACGACACACCTGACGCTCAAGTACACGCTCCGGATTTGGTCGAACGCCATGTTCGAGTCGATATTCAAGGACCCAGAGACCGGGAATGTCACCAACAAGGCCAGGCTCTTGTCCGGCTTCGGCGCCGGGGCGCTCAAGGCTCTCGTGATTGTCACTCCATTTGAGGTTAGCGGTTGATTGGGAATGCGATTGGTTGGGTTTTGAGTTGACTGGGGTGAAGTTGGTTTTGTTGCTGTGTAATCTGGAACGTCGGTTTATTTTTTAGGAAACGTACAGCTGAAAGGATTAGATGAAGCTAAATTTTGTTGTCTGTAGTTCAATGAGGAGGACGCAAGAAGATATAATATTCTTGAAAGGTTGCTTATGCCTTGATGGAAGGGAAATGGAGGGGCTCAAAAGTGGACGTACGTCAATGCTGTAACCACTATTGTCAGGATGCATGCAAGGATGGCTCCGGTTGTTTTATAAAAAACTAATTATTTGAAAATATAATTATGCATATCGCTTGAAATAATTAACTAACGAAAATATTTTCATTGTCAATTTCAATTTATATCTAAATATATAGTTAATTCATTTTTGTAAGAAACACTGAGTGATTATTTTTAGAAGATGTTTTTTAAATCATTCATTTTAAAAAAAAAAAAAACACACTTGTAAATTTCAAAAGGATTATAACCAAAGTCTAGCATTATAATCCTTCCTACTACTTTTATGTAATCACCGAGATGTACAACAGTATGGATAGTTCCTATTCTTTGAGATTGGCATCAAAATACATGGAGAACGAGTGGAGAAGGAATTAGCCTCTTTCATGTGAAAGAAGAGTACATGGAAATTTTGCAGGCTCTTTCGTAGGGCTAGAGTCATTATTTGCTTGTCTGTTGGAGAAGCTCCCCTGGGTCGGGTTAAATACATATGTAGTTAGTAACATTGTAGATTTTAACAATGAGTAAATGCAGATGCTTTTGATGTTGTTCTACTTGAGTTTGCTGGAAAGGTTCGTGCTGCGTAATGGTTAATCTGGCGAACTAACTGATGAGGTCATTGGCAGGTTGTCAAGATCAGACTGCAGCAACAAAAAGGTTTTGAGTCCGGAGCTTTTGAAGTACAAAGATCCTATTCATTGTGCCCGGACGATTATTTGCGAAGAAGGCCTTCGTGGGCTTTGGGCAGGGGCAGCGCCAACGGTCATGCGCAACCGACCCAACCGGGCTGCTATGTTTACAGCCAAGAATGCTTTTGATGAGTTACTATGGAAGAAGCACGAAAGCGATGGCAACATCCTCCGACCATGGCAGTCCATGATTTCAGGATTCTTCGCAGGAACTATAGGTCCGGTGTGCACCGGGCTCTTCGATGTCGTCAAGACGAGGCTGATGGCTCAGAGCCGACATGGTGGAGTGTTGAAGTACAAGGGCATGATTCATGTCTTTCAGACAATTTCTAGAGAGGAAGGACTTCTCGCTTTGTGGAAAGGACTCCTGCCTCGGCTCATGAGAATCCCGCCTGGCCAGGCCATCATGTGGGCCGTTGCTGATCAAGTAACTGGACTCTATAATAGGAGATTTCTCGAAACTGCGCCGGTCTAGTTATTGATTGATATTGGTCTTTTCTCTTGTTCTAGATTGTGGCCATTTTGTAGGGTAGTCATCAATTGTTTGATTAGATTATCTTCTTTTTAGTTGTCTAGTTGACCACCACTTATCTAGACGCAGTCATAAGTGATTTTGAATTGTAATTCTATGATGTCTCCAATTGGCAAGCTTTCTAAAAGCATGTACTTTGCTCCTTGATTCAATTTGAGTTCCAACGGCAATCCACGATCTAAATGTAAATAATACTTAAAAATCTAGACTTCTTCGGTTTGTCATTACTTTTGTGAAAAAAACTGTTGTTAGATTTAGGGAAAATTCCAAATAAGGGCAGGACATGAATCTTATTTTAAATAAAGACCCGAAGTGTCATCTCTTTCTCACCATTTTCCACTATGTTTCATGAAACGCTACGACTCAACTTTGACCGGAATCGGGCGAAGTTGCTTGGAATTGTTTATGTTGGACCCTAGACTCTTCAAGTTTGCAGGATCATGTTCAAAATTCTAGATTTAAAAAGACTTCGTCGATATGGTAATGTAGTGGCTTTCAATGAAGATCGGAATTAGGTCTATCTTCTTATCAGTCTTCAGTCACCAATGCACGGGGCGAAATTTTGGTGAGACTTTTAAGAGAATTGTAGGTTTGCACACAGCTTGAGAGCCATAATATAGTGCAACTTGTACTTGGCCATGATAGTGACTTGCGACGGACCAATAACGTATCCCATACTAAAGTTTCAATTAAGGTTAATTTGTTCACACTTGCTAAACAATCTGCTCTTGGGTTAGGTTGTCTTCTTTGTTAGAATTAGACACTCAAACATAATGAAATACAAAGTAAAAATGAGAAAGAGAAATCAAGATACAAGGTTTCTCCTGGTTTACAGTTAAATTAATGCTATATTCAATAGAGAATTTCATTATAATTAGTACATCGCATGTTAAAGAGAACACTACCTCTCTCCATTTTTTAAAGATTTTTCTAGGACTAATATCCACAATAAGTAGTTTTTGCTTGTGGTGTTCAAAGTCTCCTTTAGTGTTAGACAAGATGAATGGATGAAAATAAGATGAAAGCAATTGAATCTTGTAATTGTAGAATAGGCCACGTCAGACTCTTGTAGTGCACTACTTTTGTAATTGGTGGGGAGCTCTCTATAAATAAGCAGCCCACCTTCTTGACTTGAATGTATAGAGAAGAAAAGAAAGAGTGGAGTGTGTTAGAGTGTGTGATGTCTAGTGAGTACGTGTGTGCAACAATTATGCGATGAATGCCATGACAAGCGGTGTGTGTAGTAAGTGTTCCGTTGAATAAAGAAAGAAGTGAAGCAGTGTGTTTGCATGAGCGTGTTAAATGTCTATTGCTTGTAATAACAAAGAGTGCTATTGCGAGTTAGTTTTGACTTGATCTTGTACATTGTACTTTTTTGGGGAGAAGTGCTAAAAAAGTCCTAAACCTTTTGACTTTGTGCCGATTTAGGCCTAAACTTTTTTTTGGTGCCGATTTAGTCATAAACCTTTTTATGTTGTGCCAATTTAGTTCTTTTCGGCCAAAATTGACCAAATTTTGCTGACTGGATGTCGGCCGGGATGTGGCTAATCGGTCAGGCCGACGTGGACAACTTTTAATAATATTTTAATATTTTTGAATTTTGAATTTTATTATTTTTAATTTTTTCTTCTCATCTTCTACCTCCAGCGGTCGTCGGAGCTCGGCGACCGACCAGAGGCGATGGCCGGCGGGTCGAGGTCAACCTCGCCGGCCACCTCGCCAGTGGCCACGACCGCGAGGGCGGCCTCACGCTGGGCGACAAGGCTCACCCTCGCAGATCGGGCGAGGGCGAGGCTCGACCTCGCGATCCGGCAAGGGCGAGCCTCGCCGCTCGCGCAAGGCCGCCCTCGCCCGCCCGGCGCGAGGCCGCCCTCGAGGCCCGGGCGGCGAGGCTTGCCCATGGGTGGCGAGGGTGAACCCCGCTAGCTCGGCCTCACCACCCGGGCCTAGAGGGCGGCCTCGCGCCGAGCGGGCGAGGCTCGCCCGTGGCCACTAGCGAGGTGGCCGACGAGGTCGACCTCAACCTCGCCCGGTCGTCGCCTCTGGCCGGTCGCCGAGCTCCGGCAACCGGCTGGAGGAAGAAGATGAGAAGAAGAAAAGAAAAAAGAAAAAAGAAAAAGAAAAATTTAATAAAAATAAAAATATTAAAATATTATTAAAAGTTGTCCACGCGCCATCAGGTCACATTAGCCGGCCGAAGGCCCAGCAAGCAAAATCCGGTCAATTTTGGCCGGAAAGGACTAAATTGGCACAACATAAAAATGTTTAGGACTAAATTGGCACCAAAAAAAGGTTTAGGACTAAATTGGCACCAAAAAAAGGTTTATGACTAAATCGGCACAAAGCCAAAAGGTTTAAGACTTTTTTGGCACTTCTCCCTACTTTTTGTTACAACCTTCGATTACAAGAGAAAAATATTATAAAAGCTCTCTAGCCTTCTTATTGATGAGGAGTATGAACCGCACCTAATATTCTTCACAAGATTAAATGCACGATGTTATAACAATGATCATGCATTGCTCAGATGGACCATGTGCGAAGACCATTCTAACTCTAGTTTTCATTTAACTGAAGGTCCGCAAAGGCGGCGAATACTCGGTCGTCCTGTGTAAGGCCTGGGAAAATCAACGAATGCAATTCATCCATCGGTATTAGGCATCTGAGATCGATTGATGAAGACAGTTTTGAGATGCTCTGTCGTGGAAATTTCAAGAAAGGACACATGGTCAGACCCAATCAAGATGCAAACCGCGTTCTCGATTCTCAGAACTTTAAACATAAGAGGAGAGCTTTGCTTTCTGGGAGGGAGAAAATGAACGCGAATGGGATTGGGTCAAGACATACGGGTCCTTCTCATGCCTTAGAATTCTCGGAAACGAGACGTTGGGTTTCACTGTCCATTAGTTTGTTTCCATTTCCTGGAAAATATCTACTTTGGCGTATTGTAATAATGACTTCAGGAGTCGCAGCTAATTATGTCACAGTGCATAGGTATTATAATTCAAAGAATATGCCGGTATTCTACTTATAGAAAATCCGCTAAACGTTTCTTTCTAGTACTTAAGGAGGATTATCCGAGAATTCGTATGATCTTGAAAACATAATAGATTTTTCAAAACGGTTGAAATTAATTTGCAATATGCAATGCTTATGGCTAGTTTTCTCTTATGATATGGTCCTTAAGATTAGGTGGATGAATGACCATTGAGTAGACGAAGTATGTCATTATGCTCATGAACATAGCACGACGCGTGACGAATCCTGGTGCATCGCTTAAACATCAATGAAACCCCCATTATTTCTTGACTCCATAGCACGCGGAATTTGTCTTATGTAGAGTAGTAGTTTGGATGGTGGATCAGAGATAGTGCTCGAGGACATGGTTTTTGTCAAAAAGTGACTTTTGATTACTTATTAACCAAATGAGAGAATATTGCAATTTCTAGTGTCACCGACTGCATTTATAATATGCATAATCAATGCTTGCAAATGTAACATATTGTTATTAAGTATATAAAATTTATAGAACAAAGTACTTGTTAATAAGATCCATACATGAATGGACTCATGAAGTACCAAATAGTTTTCCTTCAATCAATTTTTACACCTTGCCACCAGCCACTATATCCACAAAAAATCATTATTTTGTCAAACAAATTTAATTAAATTCAAGGGACACACCTTCTCTTTGTTTAAAACGTGGGATTTATTGATTTTTTTTTTTGGCTAGATTGGTATCCCATGTAATCAATTTGGTATGACTTCTTCAATTCGACATGAATAACATTCGTCTAAATTAAGTTTCTTTGTTCATCTTTTTATAAAAGGAGAGTTTTCTCGATCTAGAACTCGAGAAAGGAAAGTCGGTCTCTTAGGTGAAAACTCACTGGTTCTAGGGTTTGGAAGATTTCCCCTCCGCACTTTGAGAAAGCCAACTCTCCAAAAAGATCTTCCCCAGCTAAAGACAATGTTTTAAAAAATAAAGTTTTCTTTATGTCTCCATGAATCTCTTCAGCCTCATGCCTATTACTTCAACGACGTCGAGTTTTCTAACAATGCTTCTGACATTTGAAGCTCTGTATTTGTTTATAACAATCTTTTCTTTTCTTCAGAGTAATGTTACTGTTGTGTAAAAGGGGAGTTGTTATTATGAACAATTATTTTGAACAGTTGTGATAAATAATGTATGATTTGATTTTATTTACAGACAACCAATTAACACAATTTTTTAAATAAGTATCTTATCACCACTTTCCATAATAAACTATTACTTCTTTTAATATGAATAATCACTTTTCACATTTTTTATATCCAACAATCACTTCTTTTCATGATAACAAACTATTTCAATGCATTTTTCTAAATCAGTTAAGTTATCGTTTCAAACTATTGAATTGTTTTTCTTTTTTGTTTCATCACTATTCGAGGGGCATATTTTTCCAGATGTAAGTGTATTGCCATTTTTCTTTACGTCAAGATGGAAGATGTGACTCTCACCACAATAAAATAAGTACAATCCGAAGTGATGACGGTAACGATAATTATTCCATAGAAAATTATCTTACAAGGACTGCAAAATACAAATCTTAGCCCTAGCCTCCCAAAGATTTTATTGAGAAAACAAAAAGTCTGATCTTAGCACTAGGCCCAAAGGGTCTATTCGAGAATAAAATAATCACAAGGAAATTAAAAAACGAAAAGACAAAGGCCAAACGCTTCCAATCTTTAAATCACAAATCCAGCAAACATATACGAGAAAATCGCTAGCCCTCGACTCTAATCACTTCGGTGTATTGGCAAGTCCATGAGGCGACTTCGCATGGCGAAGCTGTCTCTCTTGGGAGAGTAGTTTAGCAAACCTGCAATATATATCAAACGAAACTACATTGGTAAAACCAACCTAAAACTGCCAAAAGTGATCAATCGTAAAATCATGGCATGGAAATTAAACGTTTGTGCTTGCTAATGCATATACCTTATCAAAGCCTCTTCGTTGGTCTCTTGATTGGGCGTGGGCTCGCACACTCCGGTCTCCAAATTAACCCTAGAGACCGGCTTCTTCAACAACGCCTCACCAGTTTCGACCAAATCGGTCAGGTTCTTTTTTGTGGCCACATCCACGGATGATAAAACGCCACTCAATGTATCATCCTGAAAAATCAAGCCGCGAAAATGCAACGATCAACGTAAAAACAGCCATGTGCGTGACATTATGTGGAATCTTTCACTTGAATATTTGAAAATATTAGTCGTACCTGGATCCTAAGATAATTGTCGTGGAGTTGTAGGGCTTGAAACACGGCGGAGAGGTGGTAGTCGACCATGTCCGCGCTGGCTTGAGTGAAGACGTCGATCAGTGGCGTGCCACCGCTGGTCAACCAACCCAGCACTCCCCACTTAGCTGCTTCATGTGCCGTGTATTTCCCCTCAACCTTGCCAGTACCGGTCCCGAGGGAGATCACCAAGAGCCTCCGGTAATCCATTGGCTTTATAGGGTAGAAGTCTGAACTTCCTCCCATGATTGTCTTGGTCACCTCTCCCATCGCAACCAATGTCTACACAATTGGAATATCATGTATATACTTAGTTATTGCCCCGCATTTTTTTTTTTTTTTATAAAGAAAAGTCTCGATACTCCAGTACTATTTGCTGAGATGATGGACTGATCCAATCAAGTTATATGCTGAGTAATTATCTACTTAACTTGGCGAAATTAGTTCGCTTAAAAACGATGTCAATATGATTATATTACCGGATTATTTGCCGCTACGCCACCATCGATGAGGTTGAATTCTCTCACTTTGCCTGTGGGGTCCTTGGTTTCAAACTTATGAGCCGGGAGATAAGTTGGTGCGGCTGAGGTGGAAATGCATATGTCCGAGAGCATGGCATCCACGCTCGGATCTTTCTTCACCTGGGGACAATTTGATGAGAAAAATATTCATAATCCTTGTAAGATTTCATCGTCTACATATCCTCAAAATCCTAAAGAATTTTCAAGAAGATGATGAAGCGATGAATGACCTGGTAGCTAGAGAAAATAGTTGGCTGAAGGCTTTTGATGTCGAACGTCGGTATCACAACGTTTGTCAATGTTTGGTGCAATCTTTTGTCTCCAAGCTCCTCCCTCACGACATTGTGAAGGTATTTTCCATCGTATTTGGGTCCCGCCACGGCTTTGATCATCTTCGTAACCGGTTTGAAAGGGCAACTGCATAGTTTTAGGGAGATTTATTAATTTCGGACAGTTAAGAGATAATAAAACCATGAATAGAGATTAGCAACTCCTTTATGTTTTTTTTCTTTACCTGTCTTGGGGGAAGATTTTAGGGCAGTGCTTGAGGTAGAAGTCTTTGATGTCTTTTGCAGCGAATACAGGGCGGTTTTTTTCATTGGGAGTGGCTAGCATGGCCGTAACGAGGCCGCCAGTGCTTGTTCCAGAAATAACATCAAAGTAGTCCGCAATTCTTGCATCTTCGCCGTCTAGTTTCTGCAAAATTCAAAAAACATTTATAGCTCTTGATTGGTATATTAAATAAACAAGTGACATAAAAATCATATAAAGATTGGTTGCATGTAGTAAAATTTTGTGGAACTACTATCAATTATTTTAAAAGCTTAAGATGTTAGATGAATGTTTAGTTAAATATTTAAATATTCTAACACTCTCCCTCACGCAGAGGTTAGACTAAGGTCTTAGCCTAAAGCATGGAAATATGTAATTGATAAGGCAAATAGAAGTATGGAAATATTTGAATTCGGAACATCTTGCTCTGGCACTATCTAGGATTTTGAGAGATCATTACCGATTGTTTTAAAAATTTAAACTATTAAATGAATACGTGGTTTGATATTTAGATATTAAAACATCAGATATACCAAAAATAGTGTTCTCCTTATTAAGTTTGCTTTTGACATGCATGCATAAAACCTTTTACATGCATGTATGCATTATGAGAACTACATGCAAATGGTCCATGTGCATATGAATCCAGTGAATATTGTTTTGTTCACTATAATTGATAAGAATTTTCTTGTTAACAAAATCTCTATGCATAGATCAATAAAGATTGTGAAACATGCTAATTTGCTGACAGGATCAGTGAAATATATTGACGATGGAGATGACAAAAATCATAACGAGCATGCTCACCTGAAGCTCAGACTCCAGAAAATTAAGAATGGTTCCGGGGATAAGCCCTCTTATCCCACCACCGTCGATGCTTAAAATGGTGATCAAATTTCCATAAGTCGGAGGCTGAAGGGGAACACTTGTTGTTCTTTCCATTTGCAAGTTGAGTTAAACGAAACGAAGCGAAAGCACTAACAACTATGAACTCTTGGTGCCTTTGAGAGTTGTCGGGGAGAGGGAAAAGAGGAAACTATTTGAACTAGTGTATCAAGTTTGGAGAAAGAGCTAGCTTGTGCGATGGCTTTATAATGCATGAGCCACGCGTATTTTTAGTCTCTCATATCTTTCACGAAACGGCACGATTCAATTTTGACTGGAATCATGCGAAGTTGCTTGGAATCGTTCAAGTTAAACCCTAGAATTTTCATGTACGGATCATATTGAAGAGTTCAAATTGAAAAAGGCTCCGTCAATATTGTAATTTAATGGCTTTGGGTGAGGGTCGGAACTAGGTCTTTCTTCCATGAGTCTGCAGTCATCAACGCATGCAGAGAAATTCTGGTCTGAACACAGTTTGATAGCCATAATAGAGTGAATTTGTACTTGACCGTGAAAGTGACTTGCGAACTACCAGTTACGTATCACATGGTAAAGGCTCCTTTTAGGTTAAAATTTTTTTACATTATCTAAACAATTTGCTCTCGGGTTTAGCTTGTCTTCAGCGCAAGATCAAATGTATGTTGTATCAACAATATTTGGCGCATCGCTACGAGGGACCACATGGGAAAACCAGTCTAGCTCTAGTTTTCATTTAACTAAAGTCCACAGAAGGCGGCGAATACTCCGTCATCTTGCGAAAGGCCTGGGACAATTTACGAATGCAATTCATCCATCTGAATTACCAAGCCATCTGAGATCGATCGATGAAGACGGTTTGGAGATGCTTTCCCTTGGAAATTTCAAGAGGTGAGACCTGGTCAGACCCAATCAAATTGCAAACCGAGTTTTCGATTCGCAGAAAACGTTAAAGTGGACACTCTGGTTTTTGGAAAAAAGAAATGAACGCAAATAGGATTGAGTCAAGGCATACGGGTCCTTCTCATGCGTTTGAATGCTAGCAAACTAGACGTTGATTTTTACTTTCAATTAGATTGGGTCCGGTTCCTAATAAATATCTACCTGCTACTTTGGCGTCTTGTAATAATGACTACAAATTATAGGAGACGCCGCTTACTATTTCGAAGTTCAAAAGAATAGACCGGCATTCAGATTATAGAAAAATCCACAAAACGTTTCTTTCTAGTAGTTAAGGTTGACTATCCGTAATTAATATCGACAATATGTATAATCTTGAAAACATGATTGATTTTTCAAAACAGGCGAAATTAAGTTGTAGTATGTGATGCTAATATCTAGTTTCCTTTTAGGGTTAATACCCTGAAAAACCCCAAACTGATACACTTGTGACAAATTTACCCCAAACTATTTTTTTGACAATAAAAAACCCTAAACTGGTACACCTGTGACAAATTTACCCCGACTAACTATAAAAACCCTAAACTGGTACATTTATGACAAATGTACCTCAAACTAATTTATTCGGTCGCAAAAAACCCAAAACTGGTAAATTTGTGACAAATATACCCCCTGCTAAATTGGATTAATATCACAAAAAAATCACAAAAATTGTTAACTGTGATAAACAGAGTATAAAATCTCAAATTGGTATACTAGTCAATTGTCACGTGTCATTTAACTTAATAATTTGATAATAAAATTTAATGAAAACTAATATAGGGTAAATTTGTCACAAGTGTACCAGTTTGGGGTAAATTTGTCAAAGGTATACCAGTTTGGGATTTTTGGTGGTCAAAAAAATAGTTTGGGGTAAATTTGTCACAAGTGTACCAGTTTGGGGTTTTTCAGGATATTAACCCTTCCTTTTATAATATGAACCTTAAGATTAGATGGAAGAATGACCATAGAGTAGATGGAGTATCTCGTTATGCTCATGGACATAGCACGACTCGAGATGAATCCTAGTGTTTCGCTTAAACATAAGTGAAATCCCTATTATTTTCCAACTCCGTAGCATGTGGAATTGTCAAGATATGGGTGCAAGGATTAGTATGTCATCTATGGTTTGGTCAAAAAGTGGTTTCCGGTTACTCATTAAAGAATATTGCAACTTTTAGTTTGAATTTGCAATATCATTAATCAATACTTTGCAAATCCAGTACTTTGTGATTAAAAATGTCTAATTAGTACATTGAAGCACTTATTAATAAGATGCATATATGTTTGGACTGGTGAAGTACCTAATAGATTTCCCAAAAAAAAAAAAAAAAAAATTCCCTCTAATTTTGGTTCAATCATCTTTTTTTTCATCTTGCCATTGGCCATTATATCCAAGAAAGACATTATTTTCACAAATAAATTTAATAAAAGTCAAATGGAACACCTACTCTTTCTGTAAAATGTGGGATTTATTGTACCATTATTGATACACCTCCATGGAGTTGAGCAGATCCTTAAAAAGCTCAAGGAAAAAAGAAACAGATAAGAGATCTACCTAGGGTGAGAGACCTCACAATGTCATTGTCACGCCCCGATCCTCGGGCGTGTGCCCATCCCTCAATGGTCGATGCAAATGCAACGTTCTCAGGACGCGTCGCCAACCCATGCATTTTAATACACATGTCGAAGCGAAATAATAAACCCCTGACAATAAATAACACGGGATAGGAAAGCAGGGCAACATTTCACAAAAGCCAACTTTATATAAACAACGGGGTTTAGGTACAAAACGAGTTTGGTCAAAAGCCTACAAAAGATCGGCTCTCAAAAGGAACTATCCTACGATATACTAGTTGGACACATACGCCGATCCTTTGAACTCCACCTCCACAAACTCTGGGGCTTCGAGTCCTCCACGACCACTATCTAAGGACTTGAAAAATTAGCTCACGGCGGGGTGAGACAATGTCTCAACAAGTTCACCCCCTAAACCCCTATGTTGACACCTAATATTTTAGAAAATAATAAATTAAATAAAATTTGGTTTTGAAAATCTTTGTTGTTGAAAATATATTCTCATTTCAAAATTTTAAAAAATTAGTTGCCGTTTGATTTTGGAACCATTTTCTTGTTGAGTTGTTGAGTAAATATTTCACTTGAAAAAACAAACTTGATTTGCAAAACAAACTTGATTTGCTTTCGGCTCTATAAATGGAGAGTTTGAGGCTTCGAAACGGGGGGAGCGACATTAAAAATTCGGCACAAATGAGGTTTTTCTCGGTTCTCGAAGTCTGAAATTCAACCAAAAAAGAAGAGATTTTGGTTCTTAAGGGAGAGGGGTTTCTCTTCGTCGGGGAATAAAAAAAGTGGAGAGGAAATTTGTGCAAAAGGGGGCTTCTTCGTTTTTTCTCAAGTCAAAAAAATAGAAGACAAAAGAGGGATTTGACTTCTGCAGAAAGGACACCAGCAGAGGGAGAGAAGACCTGCGATGGGGACGTGCGAGTGAATAGAGGAGAGAAAAAGAAAAAGTAAAAAAAGGAAAAGAAAAGAAGAACTGTTCTTCTTCTCCACGGGCTCCTCGACCGGTGTTCGCTGCTGTTCGACGCCCGCAACAGCCACCTGCTGTCCTCCGCGCCGGCCACCGCCCAGACTACCTCCGCTGGTCCCTGCGCCTCCGCGCTTCCACTTGTTCCCGAAGCAGCTTGCCATCATCCGCGACGCCACTCTTGCAACGTCGCGCGACCCTCCGTGACCCGGCACCAGTAGCCCGCGCTACCTGCACATCCGCTCGCCAAAAGCCCTTCGTCGGTGACCCATCGCACCAGCACTCGACGCCTTGCTGCTCCTCTGCTCCGCCTGTAGCCGCACCACCTTTCGGAGCCCGACACCTGACACCGTTTCTACTCCTGCTTCACTGACTCCCGATCGCCGCACTTCTGAAGCCGCGACCTGCAGATTCCACGATCCATCCGTCACCGACGCCTCCTCGCCCGACGCCTTGCACCACCGGCGCCTTCGCCCCGAGCTCCGCCACTTGCTGCATCCTCTGTTTTTGTTGCAGGTCCGGTTACCGCCCGAACCTCGCCGGAGCTCCGACGAACGGCCTTTGTTCCACCAAGACCCATCACCTTCGGTGAGCCACCATCACAGGCAACCATTCGTGCCGGCGCCACCCCTCGAGAAAGCCATACCCAAGAATAGGTAAAATTCTTAGGCTAAATTTAGTTCGAGTATTCGAACTCATAGGTTTTTTTATATATTCTAACTTGATTTGTTTTGGATTTATTTTTATCATTATCCTATTAGGAAATTTGTCATATTAAGTCATAATAATAATAAATTTTGAGCCGCGAGACGTCGGTTTAGATTTTTGATTATTTAGACTTTTCATGGCAAATTCTTGAATTGTTTTGCATTATTGATGCCCATTTAAATAATATGCCATTGATTTACATGGATGGATATTTTATTTTGGGGCATTATCGTTAGTTGCTCATTACACATCATGCATCACATGACATATCTAGAATTTAGATATTTAGGTCCATACGCATTTTACATTTTAAGCAACACATTTTATTTTTTTAGATTCATATAGGATTAGGTTGATTTTCCTTTAATAAAAAAAAGAATAAAAAATGTTATTTAGGTTATATAGATTTCATAATGTGCACGTTACATGTTGCATTTTAATTAGTGGGTCATAGTTTAATGTTTTTTTTTTTTTTTTTTAGTATTCCCAATCATGTAATCTTTTTAAATATAAAATAAAAGATAAAAAAAAAAAAACAAAAAAGTTAGCATTGCATCATTACGTTATTTTTTAATAAAAATTATTCAGTCATTTCAAAAAATAAAAAAAAATAAAAAGAGAAAACACAAAAGTCATTTACTTGGTTAATTAATAGGTTAGTTCATAATTAATCCCATTTCATATCATCATTATTTAGTGTAGGTTGCATACATTAAAAAAGAATCATAAAAAAAAATCACAAAAGAACATGCATATAGAATTATTATGTCATTCATCTCATATCATGAAACGCATGCATATTAGGATTATATAAATTAGATTGCATACATATAGTTCATATTAGGCCATATGAATTGCATTTCACATATCATTAAAGTAAAAGTCATGCATATCAAAAATAAATTAAAATTGCATCTAGTTAGATATCATGCATTTAATTAGGTGTCATGCCATTTAGAAAATCATGTTTAAGGCATGCATTTTTATTAACATTTTTTTGAGAAGTTTTTTTTAGACTTCAATAAGGTTGTAGTTTATAATTTCTTAGCATTTTGATTTATTGAATGTTATTTAATTGATTGTGCACCCGCATGACCACAATTTGCATGTTAGTATCTTAGGTTAAAATTAATCAACACTGTATGCAAAATTTTTTTAAAAAGGTACCGAAAGGGCGTTAGATTAATTTAGCTTAACCATGTCCCCGAATCCATTAAATCTCTGGTTCGCAAAGGTAAAGTATTCTCCCATACTTATTTGGGTTTCTAATCAACCCTAATTGGTTAGTGGCGGCTCCAATTTGAAATATAATTGCATGTTTAAAGCGGTTAATTAGTATCAAGTCGCGATTGGTAGGACTTGGGAGGTCCGCGCCAAGTCTTCGGACTTAGTAAGCCATGAACTTAGTTTTAGGTGATTCACCCAAAATCAGGTCGCGACAGCTTGGCGACTCCGCTGGGGATTTAGAGTTGAAACTCATAGTGGACATAGGCCTGTTTCTTTTCTTTTTTTTTATAAATATTTTTGTTTGGCAGCAAGGATACCAGGTATGTCACTAACGTTCCTAAGGTATTAAATGTTTTTGCAGATGGGAGGTATAAGGGGAGTAGTCTTTGCTAATCCTTGTCTTGCAGGAGGGTGTAAAGATGAATGATTTATTTTTCCTATATTGAAGTGTTGTTTGTATTATAAATTGTTGTGCATGATTTTCAAATTGTTTTAGCACTACACATTGCACATACAACCTGCCACCGGACCTGGGCTGCGATAGGATTTCTAGGATGGTGTTAAGAAGGATACTTCCTCTAAAGCGAGACTGCTATGTAGAGGTTGACATTCTCTTCCCCGAAATTTCTTTCATGGTGTCAAATGTGTTTGTCCATATCCGCGAGATTGCGTGATTATTGGACATTCCATTCGACTAAGCCGAAGTTAGGGGACCCGACATGTTAATGCGAGCGCAACGGTCGATCATCCCTTTAGCTCCACTTTATTATGCCATCTAGACAGAAATCGAGTCACACATTTCATGCGTGTGTCTATGTGATTGTCATCCATTTTTGGTAAAAATAAGTTGTCTAAACTCCTACTTTGCAATTTACTTACTTTATTGTAATTTTTGTCGGTCCATGACAATATGTTTCGTCGTTAGTCTTGTTTTATATGCAATGGGGAAAACCCACGTACAATTCGTTCCAACTCCCAAGATTGAGCTCAAAGGGTGGTGGAATAAATTAAGTAAAGAAGGTCAAGATTATGTGGAATCGATATTGGGACGGCTCATCCCCCTTTTGGATATTGGAGTCCATAGTGGAGTTTTGCAAGCTATCTCACACTTTTGGTGTCCCGAGACGGCTACTTTTATTTTTGGTAAGAATAAGCTAACTCCAACACTGGAAGAGTATAGCGTTATCATAGGAATGCCCCTTGAGACTGAACTTGTTAGGCCACCTCTTGGTATGGAGCCCACATCGATTTTATCTCAATTTCTAAGAATTAAAACTGATGAGGTTAAGAAAGTTTTGAAAGCTAACTGTAATGCATGTCCATTCTCCTTTCGATCATTTTTTAAATCAATCTTCAATGCGCCAAAAGGGTAGGATATTCATCTTAGCATTCTTTGGATTTATAATCTTTCCTCATCGACAAAATGCTATTAATCCTTCAATTGCATGGGTGGTTAGACAAGCATGCGCCGGCATGAACTTTATAAACATGATTTTGGCCGAGACATTTTTGTCCCTCAACCGTTTTAAACAAAATGGAGGAAAAATCATGAATGCCTCTCCTGAACTTTTACAAATTTGGTTTCTTTCTCACATGAAGGAGTTTGGTCGTTTCATGCGTCAAGGTGAAATTGATGATTCTAATCACCCAATAAAGAGATTTTCAATCTTAGAAAAAAGTATACCGGAAAGTCATTTTCCGATTGGGTAACTTTTCTAAAAGATCCAGATCTCAAGGGCTTCCTATGGTATGCTAAATGGTTCCATGTTAGTGTGGCTCATTTTTCCCACAAGACAGATAATTTAGTTCCACTGATGGGAATCACTGGTGCAGTATCTTACTATCCTTATAGAGTGGTCCGCCAGTATCGAGTGCTCCAAGATATCCCGCCTCCTCTCCGAATGGACCTATTTCAAGCTCGCTTCGTGTGCAAGGATCACAAGTACCTCGATGAGATCGAACACCTTGAAAATGCATGGAAGGAATGCCATCCGGAAAGATAATGGTGCCTAGAAGATTGAAAGGAAAGGAGAAGATTTTTCATGCCTCGGATTATTATGTCCACCATCACGAGATCCCTCAAGCTCTACTTTCCATGATACCTGAAGTGACCATGAAGCCCACTCGTAAAGCACAAATTGAAAATCTTGAAGAAACGGTGGAAAAGAAGGAAGCTCGTATTTCCGAGTTGGTTCGACAGAACAAGAAGCTTCGAAAGACTGTGATCTCCCAATTGTATATAGAAAAGAGTCGCTAGATTTAGGAGTTTAATTCTAGCTATAGGATGTTATTTCAATTTCTTAGATTGATGTTTTAGGAATTTAATTTCCTAGGGAGTTAGTTTAACGTTTTAAGTTGATGTCTTTGGGATTTGATTTCACTTAATAAAATAAACGATTGACCGTTGTCATGGACCAATCTCATTTGTTATGATGCTTACTGTATTATTTTACATTGACAGGTAACAACACGGCTCACCCAAGATCACCAATCCGTACTCGTTCTAGAGTAACAATGGCGATGACGCCGAACAAATGCGTGGTGCTGAACAAGCTCGTGTCGTTGCCCTCGAAACAGAAATGAAGCAAGTCCTGAATGTCCTTGAGCAGCTCTCTAAACAAATCGATTCTCTCTAAGCAAACACTGCCCCGCCACCTCCGCAAGTTGAAGTGGTGTTACCACAACATGCTCCTATGGCTGATTCGAGAGATAAATGCAAGAATATATCCACAAGTGGTCCATCAAGCTCTAATGATGTCTCTAGGGAGAAAACTACTGACACGCCTCAAATCATTGTTGATGAGGAGATACAAGTGATACAGACGGCTGTATCGAAGACTGAGCAAGAAAAAAGCTTGGCGAAAATCGAGGAGAAACTTAAGCAGCTGCAGGGTGCATTTAGCCAAGACCCAACTGATCTGTCCCATTATGCAAAGATCAAGATACTAAAGAAGTTCAAAATGCCAGACTTTGAAAAGTATAATGGCACTTCTTGCCCGAAGATCCATTTGCAGACTTATGTGGTTAGGATGACCCCATATGTTGATAACATACCCCTGATGATTCAGCAATTTCAAGCAAGCCTGACAGGACCGGCACTACAATGGTATATTATGAAGAAAATTAATCTCCTTGAGACCTGGGAGGATTTGACTGATGCCTTCTTCAAGCAATACAAGTATAATATTGATGTCACTCCATCTCGAGAGGATTTACTTCGCACCGAGAAGAAGAAGACAGAATCTTTCAAGGCTTATGTCATGAGATGGACTCGTAGCTGCTCAAATTACTCCGGAGCGACGGCGAAAAGGAGCGATGGATTTGTTCATGAAGACGCTCCCGCCTGAATATTGAAATCGGATGTTAGGATCGACTGCTGAGTCGTTCAATTAGCTAGTCCCCGTTGGCGATCGAATTGAAGTAGCCTTGCGTGATGGATGGGCGTCTGATCAAACCAGCTCATATAGGGGAGTCTTTGCCAAGAAGGATAAGGAACCTATAGCGAGAGGTTAATGTAGCTTATGTTTAGGCACCTCGCCCAACTTCGAACACTCAACAGGAAGGAGCACGACCATTCTTTGGCCAGCAGAAGAACTCTTCCAGGCGTCAATTTACGCCTCTTCCTAAGCCATTGTCCAAGATCTTGCCGACTCTGCAGAAAAATGGATTACTTGCTAAGGAGCCTAAGCGACCTAATCCCGAGCGTTTCCCCAACTATGATCCGTCCAAGACATGTGCTTATCACATGGGGGAGGTAGGGCATTCTGTTGACGATTGCTATACACTGCAACACAAAATCCAAAATCTTTTGGATGCCAAGGTGGTCTCATTCCGCGATGCACAACCGAACATCCGAATAACCCACTCCCCGACCACCCGTAAGTTTGTGAATGCCATTTTCAATTTTGATGCGAGCCCACCGCGTTTCAAATGATGCATGAGGAAACGAAGTGATGGACATCGTGGGGCAACCAAGTGGCAAGTTCAATTACTATGTCAAGTATTCGGCTCCTCCCAGCTCCTACATCGACCCACGGGATATCATCCCAAATGGATGGGGTGGCATAGATGATCCCGCACCTCCAAAGATTGAGAGCTCTGATGACGCACTCGAATGAATGACTGAATTGTTTAGTGTTTGCCATCGACAAAGCTCGAGAGTAGGAGAATTTTAATTATTTGCACACTCCTCTGCGCAGGAGCCTTTATCACTTTCCGTAATTGCATATTTGCATTTTCAATTCTAGGATTTCCCGATTTCAATAATGTAATTTGCTTTTCATCCAATAAAATACATGGAGATTTTCATGTTTTAAGGGCATGTTGAAGTACACCAAACTAGCCCTGTGATGAAATCCTACCAAAAGAAAACGGCAAGGAGTTAATTCTGAAGGCTGGGCTTCTTCATGTTCCTTTTAAAAAATTTTCAAAATAAAATAATTTTCAGCATGCATCTAATTTACCTTATTTGTTTCTTTTAATTATCTACTCCACGTTTCAGGTGCTTTGATCTTAGCAGAAATGGATGGGCGTGAATTCATGAATCCTGTAAACCCTAATGCAGGGGCAAATAATGGATGTGAACGATGGTGTCTTATTTTTGTAAGGGATCTCTATGAGCTCCTTTACAAAGGAAGGGCAAGACATGGACACATAGTAGTTTTGACTTTATGAGCATGCCCTCTTTGTCATTATAGAATGCTTTCACATGATATTGTGTAATTCGTCAATTCTACTTGAAATTTATCAAAATGGATAATTTAGTGAAAGATGTCGAGTTACTTGAGCATGCTAAATGAGGTGTGAAAGGCAAGCCTAATCCCATACACAATACCCTGTCTATACATTGTGAGGTGAGTATGGAAACATTTTGTATTTCAAGGTGAAGAGTTTTCTTGCGAAAAGTACGACAGCTGAAATGATGAGAGGCAGTTCATTTCTTTATCCCAAACACTACAAGTGTTCCATTTGCTTAACCATTTGAGCCCATACACTTATGGATGTTCTTTTCAAATTACCCCTGTCAAGAATCACCCCACATCGGGGCAATTGGGAGATAAAAATGACATCATGAAGTGAGAAAAATGAATTGAAATTTTCTTGCTCTCACTTGCATCAATCTTTAAGTCGTGCTATTACATTGAATTCATGTGCTAATTTAAGTGCCTTAGGATGACGAAGAGCATTTCTTTCACTATCCTACACACTTATATTCTTTGCATAGCCCACTCGAGCCTGTGATTTCGTTTCTTTTAAACCTAGTTGATGATCATCCCCCACATTGGGGCAAGGCAAGAGACAAATGAAGACCTTTGAAGGTTTGAGTGTCATTTAAAGTATACTTGACACACGCATTGTGCGCAAGAACTGAAATCAAAATAGAACTAAGGGGCATGAAAAAGTAGTGTGCCTGGTAAAAGCAAGGCCAATGCCCGTGAAAAAAGATAAACGACTGATGAATTGGGGGGCATATAAAAGTGGTGTGCCTGATCAATGCCCATCATCAAAGAAAATGATGTTGAAAAAAGATCTCCAGTTGAATAATCATTGGCATCGGGTGATAAACTCTTGAGCCAATAAAGAAATTTGTCAAGAAGACAATCCGTGGCGAAGAAAACTGGTGGCAATGTCAAGATGATCACTAACTTTGACCCCTATACACATCTTTGAGCCTAACGATCCTTTCGTTTCTCAACCCATGAACCCAGCCTATGTTACGTCCCTTACAAAGTCTCTTTAGATTAGGGCACTTGAATTAACATAGGAATTCACATGTTTTAAGCATTGCTCGAAGAAGTGCGAGCAAGATTATTTCTTTCTCATTTTGCAGGGTTCTTGACTTGTAAACCCGGAGATCATTACAAAATTGTTCTTTCAATTGCTTTGACTCGAAGAGTCCCTTTGTTAAGCCATTGACCAAGCCGCATTACGAGTCATTGTCAAAGACCTCTCAGATTGGTAAGGTCGTATTGCTTGCAAGAAAATTTGAACTCTTGTCGACAAGATGATGATAAGATTGAGTGATATATTCCCGCATCAATGGTCGGAACAAATAACCCTTCTTAAATGAGAGCGAGTGAAAAGCCTTTTCACACAAAAATGTCTCATTTAGCATGTCCAAGAGATTCACGCCATAACTGAAAATTGTCCTGGTGATAATTTTTCCGGTGGAAGCTTGATAAAGCCATCATGCATGGACCTTCATTGATTTTTTCCTCAAAGACAAAAAAAATTGTTTTTGAAACCCTGAGTTTGTTCAGTCATCTTTGTACTTGATGAGAATTCCAAGTACCTATTTATAAAATGTTTTCAAATGTCTAGTGTGAATTCCAGATATTTGAACCTTTAAATGCTTGATGTGATTTCCAAGTGTTTGTCTTTCCAAACATCTGATGTGATTTCCAGATGTTTAGTAAATATTTTCAAATGCCTAACATAAAAATCAGATTTTTTGAAATTTCAAGTACTTGATGCAATTTCCAGGTGCTTAGAATTTGATGAGAATTCCAGATTCCTAAAGACTTTGAGCCTTTCAATTATCTGAAGGGAGTTCCAGATGATTGTCAAGTCTCATTGGAATCATTTCACACCTAAATCCCCAAACAGGTACGACAGGTGCGTGTTCTTCTTTGCATTTGCATTTCATTGGGCATAGACACATTGGAATCTATGTTCCTCACCAAATCATTGCATTTACATTGCATCCTTTATTCTTTATATAAAAAAAAGAAGAAGTCATTGACATTTGCATATTCATTTCATATTTCATTCTGCATGGTTTATATTTAGGTGTCATATATCTTTGAAGGAAACCTCTACGAGCTTCCCTTCAAAAGGGCAGCTATTGACACCTAATATTTTAGAAAATAATAAATTAAATAAAATTTGGTTTTGAAAATCTTTGTTGTTGAAAAATATATTCTCATTTCAAAATTTAAAAAAATTAGTTGCCGTTTGATTTTGGAACCATTTTCTTGTTGAGTTGTTGAGTAAATATTTCACTTGAAAAAACAAACTTGATTTGCTAAACAAACTTGATTTGCTTTCTCTATAAATGGAGAGTCGAGGCTTGGGAAACGGGGGAGCGACATTAAAAATTCGGCACAAATGAGGTTTTTCTCGGTTCTCGAAGTCTGAAATTCAACCAAAAAAGAAGAGATTTTGGTTCTTGAGGGAGAGGGGTTTCTCTTCGTCGGGGGAATCAAAAAGTGGAGAGGAAATTTGTGCAAAAGGGGGCTTCTTCGTTTTTTTCTCAAGTCAAAAAAATAGAAGACAAAAGAGGGATTTGACTTCTGCACAAAGGACACAAGCAGAGGGAGAGAAGACCTGCGATGGGGACGTGCGAGTGAATAGAGGAGAGAAAAAGAAAAAGTAAAAAAAGGAAAAGAAAAGAAGAACTGTTCTTCTTCTCCACGGGCTCCTCAACCGGTGTTTGCTGTTGTTCGACGCCCGCAATAGCCACCTGCTGTCCTCCGCGCCAGCCACCGCCCATACTACCTCTGTTGGTCCCTGCGCCTCCGCGCTTCCACCTGTTCCTGAAGCAGCTTGCCATCATCCGCGACGCCACTCTTGCAACACCGCGCGACCCTCCGTGACCCGGCACCAGTAGCCCGCGCCACCTGCACATCCGCTCGCCAAAAGCCCTTCGTCGGTGACCCATCGCACCAGCACTCGACACCTTGCTGCTCCTCGCTCCGCCTATAGCCGCACCACCTTTCGGAGCCCGACACACGACACCGTTTCTACTCCGCTTCACCGACTCCCGATCGCCGCACTTCCGAAGCCGCGACCTGCAGATTCCACGATCCATCCGTCACCGACGCCTCCTCGCCCGACGCCTTGCACCACCGGCGCCTTCGCCCGAGCTCGCCACTTCCCTGCATCCTCTATTTTTGTTGCAAGTCCGGTTACCGCCCGAACCTCGCCGGAGCTCCGACGAACGGCCCTTGTTCCACCAAGACCCATCACCTTCGGTGAGCCACCATCACAGGCAACCATTCATGCCGGCACCACCCCTCGAGAAAGCCATACCCAAGAATAGGTAAAATTCTTAGGCTAAATTTAGTTCGAGTATTCGAACTCATAGTTTTATATATTCTAACTTGATTTGTTTTGGATTTATTTTTATCATTATCCTATTAGGAAATTTGTCATAGTAAGTCATAATAATAAAAAATTTTGAGCCGCGAGACGTCGGTTTAGATTTTTGATTATTTAGACTTTTCATGGCAAATTCTTGAATTGTTTTGCATTATTGATGCCCATTTAAATAATATGCCATTGATTTATATGGATGGATATTTTATTTTGGGGCATTATCGTTAGTTGCTCATTACACATCATGCATCACATGACATATCTAGAATTTAGATATTTAGGTCCATACGCATTTTACATTTTAAGCAACACATTTTAGTTTTTTTTTTTTTTAGATTCATATAGGATTAGGTTGATTTTCCTTTAATAAACTAAAAAAGAATAAAAAATGTTATTTAGGTTTATAGATTTCATAATGTGCACGTTACATGTTGCATTTTAATTAGTGGGTCATAGTTTAATGTTTTTTTAGTATTCCCAATCATGTAGTCTTTTTAAATATAAAATAAAAGATAAAAAAAAAAAAAAAAAACAAAAAAGTTAGCATTGCATCATTACGTTATTTTTTAATAAAAATTATTCAGTCATTTCAAAAAAAAAAAAAAAAAAAGAGAAAACACAAAAGTCATTTACTTGGTTAATTAATAGGTTAGTTCATAATTAATCCCATTTCATATCATCATTATTTAGTGTAGGTTGCATACATTAAAAAAGAATCATAAAAAAAAAATCACAAAAGAACATGCATATAGAATTATTATGTCATTCATCTCATATCATGAAACGCATGCATATTAGGATTATATAAATTAGATTGCATACATATAGTTCATATTAGGCCATATGAATTGCATTTCACATATCATTAAAGTAAAAGTCATGCATATCAAAAATAAATTAAAATTGCATCTAGTTAGATATCATGCATTTAATTAGGTGTCATGCCATTTAGAAAATCATGTTTAAGGCATGCATTTTTATTAACATTTTTTTGAGAAGTTTTCTTTAGACTTCAATAAGGTTGTAGTTTATAATTTCTTAGCATTTTGATTTATTGAATGTTATTTAATTGATTGTGCACCCGCATGACCACCATTTGCCTATTAGTATCTTAGGTTAAAATTAATCAAGACTGTCTGCAAAATGTTTTTTTTTAAGGTACCGAAAGGGCGTTAGATTAATTTAGCGTAACCATGTCCCTGAATCCATTAAATCTCTAGTTCGCAAAGGTAAAGTATTCTCCCATACTTACCTGGGTTTCTAATCAACCCTAATTGGTTAGTGGCGGCTCCAATTTGAAATATAATTGCATGTTTAAAGCGGTTAATTAGTATCAAGTCGCGATTGGTAGGACTTGGGAGGGTCCGCGCCAAGTCTTCGGACTTAGTAAGCCATGAACTTAGTTTTAGGTGATTCACCCAAAATCAGGTCGTGACACCCTATTAGGAAGGAAATACGCCCAGGGCGTTCTAACTACACAACCACACAATTAGAACAGAGGACTTACCTCACCTCAGTTCCTTCTTGCACGTCAGCACAGTTCAAATACACATTGCATACCACAAATGCACACAACAATTGAAACGCCCCACTCAACTAATCAATCACGGGGGTCCCGATTATAAGGCCAAACTGTTATAACACGTCCCATATCATGTCACATAGTTTTGTCTCATAATCAGGTGCATCTAACTCAGTCAATCATGCGTTCCAATTGTTAATTTCACCCCTCAAGGGTACGGCCTACTCCCAAGTTCGGCGGTCTATTGGCGAATCCAGGCATCGTCTCACCCCATTGAGCATGGCGACGTCTCTCAAAGACGGCTTTCCCGAAGGAGCGTAGGTCCAAAATCTACTGCAACTCGAGCCTATTGTCTCGGTATCCCATATAGGGTAATGTCCATACAACTCAATTCGGGGACAGGTTCTCTTAACCAACACACGACCATTTAATCTCGGCCTAGGACCTGTGCATTGCACTCAAATTGCCTCAATTAAAATAGTGATCCTGGCCTATTTTCTTCGTATTAAAAACATCCGGAAAATAGTCGTGTGTGGGTATACGGTCAATTCAAACCAGAGAAATTGATATATTTCCTTTTCAAACCCCACTATTTGATATAGTACTTAAAATCCATTTTCGGTGTCAAAACCCGACACTCGGGATTTTCTAAATAAATATCATATTTTTACAATCATCACTCAATTTGCACAATCCAACAATTAATTGCATAATTTGAACACACTAATGCAATCAGCACAAAATTCCGATCACCGACTATCAGGTCTAATTTTCAGAAAATAATAAATAATTAAATATAAAGTCTATTGCGTTAAAATTCCTTAATAGCTTCACCATGATAGATTAGTTAACTCGTAAATGGCCAACTTAGAGAAAAAGGCTATAGGCGCGTCGATGAAAAACCCATTTCATCTCATCGAAATTAGACTTGAAAATCGGGATATCACAACTCTTCCCCTCTTATAAAAATTTCATCCTCAAAATTTAAACCATTACAATCTTTAAACAAAAATGTGGGGGTACAATCGTCTCATTGAATTTTCACTCTCCCAGGTTGCTCCTTTAGTACCGTGGTGTTGCCAGACCATTTTGACCAATGGGATGGTCTTGGTGCGCAGAACTTGTTCTTTCCGATCCACAATCTGAATCGAACTTTCCACGTACAACAATCTGTCATCCACGTCTAATTCTTCAAGATTTAGCATGTGGGTCGGGTTGGGCTCATACGTCCTCAACATCGACACGCGAAAGACGTCATGCACTTGTGCCAACCTCAGCGGCAATGCAAGACGATACGCTAGGATCCTGATTCTTTCCAGAATCTTAAAGGGACCTACATATCTCAGACTTAGCTTTTCCTTCTTGCCGAAGCGCGAAGCACCCCTCATTGGTGACACTTTCTGAAAAACGTGATCACCAACTTGGAATTCCAATGGTCTCTAGTGCTTATCAGCATAACTTTTCTAGCGACTCTGAGCGGTTTTTAATCTATCTCTGATGACTGTAACTGCATCCACTGATTGCTGAACCAACTCTGGGCCTGTGATATTTCGTTCTCCGACTTCATCCTAACACACTGGCGTTTTGCATGCTCTACCATACAATGCTTCGAAATGAGCCATCTGAATGCTTTGCTGGTAACTGTTGTTGTAAGCGAACTCGACGAGATGAAACTGTTTCTCCCAGCTTCCTTTAAAGTCTAACACACACACACTCAACATGTCCTAGAGAGTCTGAATTGTCTTCTTTGACTGGCCGTCTGTTTGCAGATGGTAAGTCCATCACAAAGTCTATTGTTACATGTTCCCATTTCCATTCGGAAATCTCGAGAGGCTACAGAAGTCCTCCCGGCTTACAATGCCGTGCCTTCACTTGCTGACACGTCAGACACTTGGCGACATGCTTGGCGATGTCCGCTTTCATACCTGACCACCAATAGTGTTAATGTAGATTCTGAAACATCTTCGTACTACCAGGATGAATGCTGTAACTACTACGATGAGCTTCTGACAAAATCTCCTCCTTAAGCTCTGCATCGTCGAACCTTAGTGTTCCATCTTCAGAAATCTGAAAATCAGCCTTTCTCTTTTCGGTATCCTCTTGCAGGATCTTTTGAACATCCGGGTCTGTCGGCTGAAGCGTCTTAATTCTTATCTCCACTTCCGGCTCAATTCTAAGGGTGGCCATAAGATTTGAAAGGTGGTCTACCTCAAATTTGAAAATCGAATCTCGAGCCCTCTCAAGTAAAAATCCATTCCTTGAGTACCATCTGCGATACTGAAGACTTCTGACTCAACGTATCTGCGACCTTATTTGCCTTTCTAGGGTGATACAAAATATCACAATCATAGTCATTAGGAGTTCTATCCAGCAACGCTGTCTCATATTCAACTCCTTCTGAGAGAATAGATACTTGAGACTTTAATGGTCTGTGAAGATTTGAAATCTTTCTCCGCACAAATAGTGTCTCCAAATCTTCAAAGCAAAAATAATTGCTGCGAGTTCTAAGTCATGCGTCGGGTAATTCAGCTTGTGAGGTCTCAACTTACGGGACGCGTATGCAACAACTCTACCATGCTGCATTAACACGCAACACAGTCCTCTAAACGACGCATCATTATAGATCTCATATCCTCTAGGACCAGATAGTATAGTCAATACCGGTGCGGTAGTCGGTTTTGCTTAAGCTCTTGGAAACTACGCTTGCACTTGTCTGTCCACACAAACTTTTCTTCCTTCTTCAATAGTTGAGTCAACGGCGAAGCTAAAGCTGAAAACCCTTCCACAAACTGTTTGTAATACCCTAATAAACCCAAGAAACTTCTTATCTCTGTCACTGTCGTCAGTCTTGGCTAGTTAATCACTGCTTCAATCTTGGCAAGGTCCACGGAGATTCCTTCACCTGAAATCACGTGACCTAGGAACGCCACACGAGTTAACCAAAACTCGCACTTGCTGAACTTAGCGTACGGCTTATGATTCCTCAGTGTCTAAAGTACTACCCTCAACTTTCTTTCGCTCTCCTTAGGACTTCTCGAATACACCAGGATATCATCTATGAACACTATCACAAACTGATCCAAATACTCCTTGAACACACGATTCAGTACTACAAGATGTTCCTTGAATCAAACCTTTTTATATATGACATCAAAGTTATACATAGGCAAAATATTCAAGTACAACTCTAGTCAGCGATTCTTCTTTCTATGACTTCATTACAACAACTGAGGTTCTATAAACTTAACCAAAATTCTGCTGTGCCACTCTGATAAAATTATTCTGGGAACACTGCCCTTCCTGTCCGGTGCACAACTCAATTCATCCCTGAGCTGGCAGCCTGTTCAATCCACCCTGCGGTGCATTCTGCGGCGCAATTCCTCGATTCTGACCCATCGGTGGTGGTGGCGGTAACTGCGGTCCCATTTGTCTTCTGGGACAATTCCTGGCCATGTGACCCTACCGGCCACACACAAAACAAGCACCCGTCCTAGCAGGGCACAGGGCTAATCCATGTCGTCTTCCGCAAGAACGACACATTCTATTATGGCTCGACGCTGACTTTCCTATCCCACCCTCCCTGTTGGGTGGAACAGGATACCTTTCTCCGATCATTGGTCTCTTCTCAAACCAATTTCCATCCTGGTTCGAACCAAACCACGACCCAGATGTAGCACCTTGTTCGTTCTGGTCTCTCTCTATTAGCTGGGCTCGTTCATACAAGTCGTTGTAGTCCTTCAAATTGAACCACACCAACGGACTCCTCAGCACCTGTCTAAGTCCATCTCTGAATCTCCTAGCTCGATCTATCGAATCCTCGACCAATCTAGGGGCGTACTGCGACAATTCGGCAAACTTCGCTTCATACTAATCCACTGTCATTTTACCTTGGCGAAGGCGCTGAAATTCCGCCATCTTTAGTTCTCTGGCACTGTTCGAAAAGTATTTTCCGTTGAACACTTCAATGAAGGCGTTCCATTCCAAAACCACACCTTTCGGGAATACTATTACTTTGGTGGCCCTCCACCAAGTATTTGCAATCCCTTGCAGCTGATAGACTGCAAGGACGACCTTCTCCGCCTCGATGCACATCAATAGTGCAAAGGCCTTCTCCAAACCCTGGATCCATAGGGTTGTAGCTTCAGGGTCTCATGCGCTAGTAAATTTCAGCGGGTTTAACTTTAGAAACTGTTCCACCAGTTTATGCATCGGCCTCACAGTGATCACATTCTCAGGTGGAACCTCAGTAGGTGTAACAGCATGTGCGGCGGCGATTGCGGCATTAGTGGCGGCAGTAACTACAGCATTGGCGGCGACAGTAACGGTAGCTGTAGTGGCGGCAGTAATGGCAGAGGCTTGATTCTAGGCTTGTTGCCCTATCAGATCTCTCATTGCCTCTAGCGCCTGCATGATTCCTACAGTTCCCGGATCACGGCGCTGCTACACCAGCACCAACAGGAGGTGGTGCTACTCTACTAGCACTAGCCTTAGTTGGCGCTTGACCACGACCCCCTCGAGTACCGACCCTAGTCAGCGTCCTACCCCGAGTTGCCGATCCAATGGTCCTCTTTCTAAGAGTCATCTGCTCCTGATCACTCATAATGTAGACTATCTACAAAACATGTTCCCAATTCCATATAGAATTAAAAACCGAGTGATCACACAAATAACTACCAAATAGCTATCAACCACATGCAACAGCATAAAAGAAGGCATTTCCTACTAACTATCCCATGACTCATCGCACCTTATCACTCCAAACATAGACCTTGCTCTAATACCACTTAAACGGGGATGTCACGCCTCGATCCTCGAGCACGCGCCCATCCCTCATTGGTCAATGCAAATGCGATGTTCTCAGAACGCGTCGCCGATCCATTCATTTTAATATGCATGCGAAAGCGAAACAATAAACCCCTGACAATAAATAACACGGGATAGAAAAGCAGGGCAACATTTCACAAAAGCCAACTTTATATAAACAACGGGATTTAGGTACAAAACGAGTCTGGTCAAAAGCCTATAAAAGATCGGCTCTCAAAAAGAAACTATCCTACGACATACTAGTCAAACACATACGCCGATCCTTCGAACTTCACCTCCACAGACTCTAGGGCTTCGGGTCCTCCACGACCACCATCTAAGGACTTGAAAAATTAGCCCATGACGAGGTGAGACAACATCTCAACAAGTTCACCCCCCAAACCCCTATTAGGAAGGAAATATGCTCAGGGCGTCCTAACCGCGTCCTAACCACACAACCACACAATTAGAACAGAGGACTTACCTCGCCTCAGTTCCTTCCTGCACATTAGCACAGTTCAAATACACATTGCATACCACAAATGCACACAACAATTGAAATGCCCCACTCAACTAATCAATCACGGGGGTCCCGATTATAAGGCCAAACCGTTATGACACGTCCCATACCATGCCACACAGTTTTGTCTCATAATCAGGCGCATCTAACTCAATCAATCATACATTCCAATTGTTAATTTCTCCCCTCAAGGGTATAGCCTACTCCTAAGCTCGGTAGTCTACTGGAGAATCCAGGCATCATCTCACCCCATTGAGCACGACAACGTCTCTCAAAGAGGACTTTCCCGAAGGAGCATAGGTCCAGAATCTACCGCGACTCGAGCTTATTGTCTAGGTATCCCAAATAGGGTAATGTCCATTCGACTCAATTCGGGGACGGGTTCTCTTAATCAACACACAACCATTCAATCTTGGCCCAGGACCCGTGCATTGCACTCAAATTGCCTCAATTAAAATAGTGATCCTGGCCTATTTTCTTCGTATTAAAAACATCTAGAAAATAGTCGTGTGTGGGTACACGGTCAATTCAAACCAAAGAAATTGATACATTTCCTTTTCAAACCCCACTATTTGATATAATACTTAAAATCCATTTTCGGTGTCAAAACCCGACACTCGGGATTTTCTAAATAAATATCATATTTTCACAATCATCACTCAATTTGCACAATCCAACAATCAATTGCATAATCTGAACACACCAATGCAATCACCGGCTATCCCGATCTAATTTCCGAAAAATAATAAATCATTAAATATATTCCGAAAATAAATAAATAAATAAATAATATATTATATTAATATAATTTAATAAAATAATATTTATAAATTGAAGTAATTAAGTAATTTAAAATAATTAATTAAGAGCCTAATCAAGATTACACTAATGTAATCACCTAATTAGACTTAATTAATTATCCACTAAACTAATCACATCCCTTAATCTAATTAATAATTAATTAAACTAATCTAACCACCTAACCATACTTAGCTTAATCTAAACAACCCTTAAGCATAATTAACCTCCTAAGTAAGGTTTAGTGAGTAAACTCACCGAATTTGTGAGCTAGTGAGTCCATGGCGACGGCGACGCCAAGGCGGCGACAATCCTCCAAGTGGCGACGCCAAGGCGGGTGACAATCCCCCAAGCAGCAACACCAACGGAGGCCGGAAGGGCTTGAAAACGGGCCTTAAAGTCTCAAAGCCTCGCTGGTTTTTTTGCTTATGTTCTTGGCTGAACCGAGAGAGAGAATCAGTGGTTGAAACGACGAGGAATGGGCTGATCGGAGCTCCGACGAGTGGGTGGCCGACAACCGGTGGCACCCGAGGGTCAAGGGGGACTTGTTGGTGGTTGGTATGGGCGGAGGAAGGGTTGAAATGGGGAGAAAACGACTGGAATCGTGAAACAGTGCAGGCCAAGCAAACTCCAAGCGGTCTGGCGAGCAGCGACTTCCGGCCGGCAGCTTCATTCGGTGAGCGACACGGCTCGTCTGTACGGACTGGATGTCCTGAGCATGGTGGTGGGTGGCACGTCTTGATTCACATGGAAAGACAACTTTTAACTCCTGTTTTTGGCGAAAGGTCAGTTGGAGCAGAAACAAGCAAAGAAGGAAAATAGGGGAGAAAAAGGCTACGACTTCTTGGGGCTAAAGAGGGTGAGAGAGAGTGAAGTGAGGGCTGGTTTCTCTACAAAATTTGGAGTTCCAAAAGGTCTCTAATGGAGAAAGCAAGGCTTGGGAGGAAGAATAAGTGGCTGTTGAAGATGAGGAGGGGCCACAAAATATCCAAGCACTTGAGTTATATGCCCCACCATGCATGATTGTCTTCCTCAGCCAATTTGTAGCACCTTGAATTCCCAAACAAGCCTCCTAAGTGGTCCAAATTGTTGAGTTCCCCATGGCCTACGAATTTGGACCTTAGGCCATCCAATTTCATCCAATTCCCCTTCTAATTTCACTTCAATCCTTCTCCATTTGAGCTCAATTTGACCCCCATAAATTCAGCCAAGATGCCATCTTCCCTCTTAGGATTTTTCCAAGTCAATTGAACCAACTTGAATCCCAAAAATGCGGTAAAAAACGGTCCTCTGATTTTCCCAGTAAAAAACGGCCCTACTTTGACTTTTCGCCAAAAATCTCAGTTTGCAGAAAAATCTTCGGAGGATGAGTTGATGTTCCTAAAATGAATTGTGACATGACAGAACTTTCAATTTCTGAAATCGGGTTTAAATTCGCGGTTAACTTCAATCTGGTGTGATTTTAGCGCGTCCTAGCCTACTGGGTAGCTTTCAAGAATTTTCCGGTACAATTGACCCGTGGTCGATTATTTTTTAGCCACGATGTACATATTTGACACATTAGCGACTCTCGATTGTTGTGAAATTCTTGAGGTTTCAAATACGAATACAAAGTACAAAAACGATAGAGCAATCAATCCAGTGCCGTTCGACGAGAATTTTGTAATCAGGTGGAATCACCCACACATTGATCACCTATCTTAGTCGAATCGACCTATCTCTGATTTCTGATCAATTTTGACAGTGCCATATTGACCCTTGTAGATTAGCATGGTCAAGTAGTCGATTTTGGGTCGAATTCTCAAGTCTGTTGTGTTAAAATTCCTTAACGGCTTCACCCGATAGATTAGTTAACTCGTGAGTGGCCAACTCAGAGAAAAAGGCTATAGGCGCATCGATGAAAAACCCATTTCATCTCTTCAAAATCGAACTTGAAAATCGGGATGTCATAGTCACCCTCTTGTATTCCCAGAGGTGGGGAAGAAATATATCCACTTTTACTTGGGGGATGGAGGTCAATGGGGGTCGACGTTAAATAAGGAATTATTTCACAAGTAAATTTAATCAAAGTCAAATGGAACACCTACTCTTTCTGTAAAACATGGGATTTATTGTGACGTTAATGATACGCCCCTTTATAGTGTGCAGCAAATGCAATTTTCAAAAAAAAGAAATAGGAATGTATCTTTTTAATGATTGAAGAAGTACTGACAATATAATTGATTTGGCTAGATTAGTATCCTATTTAATTAATTGGGTGGATAACTTCTTCAATTCTTCATCTATAATATTCATCTACTTAAGTTTCTTTGCTCCTCTTTTGATTAGGAGGGGACTTTTCTCGATCTAGAGCTTGAGAAAATGCAATTCGATCCCCTAGGTTAGAACTAAAACATTAAATCTCTAGAACGATCTTCCTCTATTAAGATATTGCTTTGAAGAATAAGCTTTCTTTATTTATCCATGAATCTCTTCAACCTGAAATGTATTACTTCAACAACATATAATTTTCTCACAATGCTTTCTCACATTTTAAGTTATGCCTTTGTTTTTACAAACTACGATAGACAATTTCTTTTTCTTTTCTTTAGAGTAATGTTAGTGGTAATGATAAGAAACGAAGAGAATTGGATGTAATTGTATTTCTCTGTGTATTTCGTACATGTACATGCCTATATTTATAATATAAAAAGAAATCATATAATATTACAATTCCTATTATATCTTCTAAATATTTTGAAGATATTTTGTGACCAAATCAATTATCGCACAATCTCCGTGATCAGAATTGGAGCTATGAATCAAATCATCTTCCAACACTCCCCCTCGAGCTTGCAACTTATATATGTTGAAGACGTCCAGCTTGCTCAATAGATACTTGTGTTGTCTTTGGGATAAGGGTTTAGTAAAAATGTCTGCAAGTTGTTCCACAGTTCCAATTCCTCCAATTGCAATGACTCCTTGAATTTTTTCTCGAGTGAAATGACAATCAACTTCTATATATTTTGTCTTCTCATGAAAGACAGAGTTTGTTGCCAATTTGAGTACGGCATCATCATCGCAAAATAGCTCACTTGCCTTGTCCAAAATCCAAAAGTAGACCTCGTGTCTAGACAATTTCGCAAACCGTTTTCACCGTAACTCAATATTCTAATTCAGCTAATGATGAAGATACAGTTGACTGCTTTTTAGTTTTTCATGAAATCAAGGATCTTCCTAATTTTATGCCTCATAGCATAAGTAGCATAATCACATCACAATAAGCTGTCATCTTCTAGTTACAATCCCGAGACAATAGGATTCCAAGTCCCGAACATCCCTTCAAATATTTCACAACTTTTAGTTCTGCACTCATGTGGGACTGCTTTGGATTATACATGAATTGACTGAGAATTAGTACTGCATAGTATATATCAGGCCTACTCATGGTGAGGTAGATCAATTCCCTAACGAGTCTTTGATAACCTGATGGATCATGTAACAATGGGTCTTCATTAGGTGATGATGAACCTTGATCAAAATCAAATGTCGTAAGTTTGACATTTTGTTCAATGGGGATAATTGCTAGTTTGTATCTTGACAATCCTACTTTAGATATAATCTCCAAGATGAATTTTTGCTAGCTAAGACATATCCGTTGGATCTAGCTATCTCAATCCCAAGGAAGTATTTGGGAGCGACCAAATCTATGATATGGAAGTTAAAATGCAAATACTCTTTAAACTTCTTAATGGCAAGGTCATCGTTTCCCATGATGAGAATATCGTCAACATAAATCAACAAAGAAATTGACGAAATACCTTCCATCCATGTGAATAATGCATAGTCGTGCTTGGGGTGCTGGAAGCTTGCACTTGTGAGAGCAACAGTAAATTTTGCGTATCACTGTCAAGAAGCTTATTTGAGCCCATTTAGGGATTTATGTAGACGACATACCAGAGACTCCCCCTGTCTGCTTAAACCCTATAGCAGTTCCATGTAGATTACTTCATTGAGATTTCCATGAGAAAAGCATTGTTAATGTCCATCTAATGAGGTTTCCAATTCCAAAAAGCAGCAACGGATAAGAAGGTGCAAACCGTCACTTCCTTGGTAACTGGGGAGAAAGTCTCAAGATAACCAAAGCCTTCCCGTTGTGTGAATCCTTTAGCAACTAGTCAAGCCTTCTATTGTTCAATAGAACCATCTACCTTGTATTTAATTTCATATACCCATTTGCAGCCAACAAGTTTTCTATTTAGAGGTAATGAAACTATATACCAAGTATGATTATGTATAAGAGCACCAAATTCCTATTGCCATCGTTTGTCACGTGCCGCTTCCTCATAAGTGGAAGGTTCGTATTCCTCAAATATATGACTAATACAACATGTGTTTTGGCGATAGTCGATAATATGAAACGTAAGACGATACAAGATAATGTGTACCTGAAGAATCCAGAGTGGAACATAGGTAGTTCTTTGTCCAAGTGGGTGGACGAACATGGCGACCAGAACATCAAGGTGGCTCAACAATTTGTTGTGGAGATGGTGCTTGAGAGAACTCACTTACAATTTGCTCTAAAGACGAAACTGGTGAATCGTCCCTTTCATTGACTAGTGCAAGTGACTCAACTACTTGATCGAGTATTCTAGGATTATGTGCTCCAATGGCACAAACAAATATTGTGAAGCTATAGATAAATCCTCTTCTAATAAGAATTGTCGATGTTTATGCTCCAATCTAAGTGTTTTAGATGAATTTATTGATTCTTGGAATGGAAAAATATCTTCATGAAAGACAACTTCTCGGTTAACGAAGAATTGACCTTTGGATATTTCCATAACCCTATAACCCTTTTGTAGAGGAGGGTATCCATGAACACACATCGAATAGCACATTGATCCATTTTACCTTGAGGACCCATAGTCGTTGCATAGCATAGGCAATCGAAAACTTTCAAGTGTCTAATTTATGGATGTTTCCCAAAAAGCATTTCAAAAGGAGACCAACCTTCAAGAATTTTAGTTGGCATGCGATTAATCAAATAAACCGCCGTGACCATCCAATCTCCCCAATATGTTCAGAAATGGATGCTTGATATTTAAGGGCATGAGCTACTTCTAGAAGATGACAATGCTTGCGTTCTACAATCCCATTTTATTGAGGAGTATAGATGCAAGAAGTTTTGTGAAGTATCCCAGGAGCAAGGAAAGATTTGCATTCTACGGTAAAAAATCATGCCCATTATTTGTGCGAATTCTTTGGATAGATTTGTCGAATTGATTTTTAATTAGCGAAAAAAAAAATTGACTGATTTGAAAAAATCTGGCTTTTGGGTTGCATGAGAAAAACCCAAGTGGCTCAAGTATAATCATCCACAATTGTTAGAAAGAAACGAGATCCATCAAGATGTGGAGTATGATAAAGACCCCATATATCTACATGAATTAAGGAAAAAACACCAATAGCTCGAGATCTACTTGCGGGAAATGATAATTTGGATTGTTTTGCCAAAGGGCAATTTGGACAATTTGGGTGAGGAAATGCTTTTATTTAGCAATAACAAATCAAAGTTCTTTGATAGGTTGATCCAAAAATACAGCCCTTTTGTAACACTACCCAAGCTCATCATTTTGTCAGTCGAATGGTCCTGAAAGAGACAATTTTGAATTGAATACAACATGGCATGGGTTGTCCTCACAAATCTCAGAAATTGATATAAGATTGAATTCAAATTCAGGAATGTATAAGACATTTTTAAGGTTAATATGTTGACTAAGATGGAGGGTACCAACTTTGGTAACATAAGTGATAGTACCATTAGAAAGACAGACAGACATAGCATCATGAGATTTTTTTTTTTTCCGACTATTAGAAAAGAATTGCTCATTATAGATTATATGGTCACTAGCGCTAGAATCAATTTTGATTATTCATGCATCAACTGAAAAATTATTATTCTTGGAAATAGCGGTACCTTAGAATCCCACAGTCTTGTCTATAACCATTAATTGATTCAAGCTCCTCATGATAATTTGGTATTGATCATGAGTGATTGTTTGATTTGCCCTTTCGGTCCCTTAGGTCATAACCTGATAAGCAGAAAAATCTCTCTCTTTCTCTTTATCAGTTGGTTTCCCACGCAGTTTCCAGCAAGTATCAATCATATGATATAGACGTTTACAATATTCACATGTATTTACCTCTATTTTTAAAATTTTGTCCATTTCCTTTTGATGATGTGGTGCCTCGAGGACCGTTGGATGGCCTAAAGATCTAGGTTGGTGTGGCCTGTTGAGAGCCACCCGATTCAGCTCCATGGACAGCTGAATATGAGCCGTCCAATTTCAGCTTTAAATCTGGGCCGTCCATTCGTGAAGTTCTAGGGTTGGAATCTTCATCTTCTTCCCAACGAGGGGACTTGGTCACTTGGTAAGACTCGATTGGGTTCTGTGTGTGTGGTGGTGGCTCGAGAGTGTTGGTTGCTCGTTGCTACGACCCCGCCAAAGCAATGAGCACGACTCATTCCATTCCTTTCATGTACTCTGTCATGGCTAGTCTTTGATTTTTCTCTTGGATGGCCAATCGATATATTCGGTCGAGAGGAGGGATGGGATCCACGGCGAGGATCTACGACCAGAACACCGAGAAGCTTTCGTTTAGAATTAACGGGAACCAGGTAACCTTCCTCTCTCTCTAATCTATCTATACTGTTCGAGTGTCTCTTCCGGTCCCTTGAGCTCTTCCTCAGCCACCTTGAGCTCATTCTAGAGAGCCAAGAGTCAGTTGAAGCAAGTGGTATATGAAAGGTTCCCTTGATTCAAGTTCGACAGAGCTTGAGTGAGCGAAAATTGCTTCACTCTGTCCAACTTTCCATACATTTCTCTAATGTTATCCCACATTTGTTTCGAATCTTCGGTCAGAGGGAGGTTGGCGGTGATATTGGCGGCCACGTAGTTCCCAATCCAGGTGCGCAAGAGCTGATTACACCTCTGCCAACATCGTCAACTTCGGTCGTCGTCAGGAATGGCCACAGTTCCATTAAGGAACCTATCTTTGTCCTTGGTCACGACAGCCCGCCGGAAATCTCGAGCCCATGCATTGTAGTTGTTTGGACCAGTAAGTTGCAGGTTGATGATTCAGAGTTATGGTCTGTTGGCCGGTGAGGTATAGCGAAAGTCCCAAGGTTTTGGACTGTGGCTGGCGCCGGGGACGGGGTACGGGTAGAACCCAGGTTGCAATCTTGAGTAGGGATTCATCCCATGACCCGTCGAACTCAATTCGGATTTGTGACCCGGATGTGGCAAACCTGATCCATCAATTTGAGGCCCATGGTTCGTACCTTCTCCAGAAGGGCCGTGAATAGCCCATGATTGTTGATTGGGTCCAACGGCCCATGGTCCTTGGACCGGAACCACTGCATTTGTGGCCATTGAATTGGCCCAGAGGGTTGAACAGATGTGGGCAACGAAGCCAAAGGTTGCTGCTGCAAATTCTGGGTTTGATCAATCTGATCTAAAGCTAGACTCTCAGGAGAGTTGTTGGTGTCGAACGATTCCTTCACAGGTGGGATCATCTCTTGATCGTTGTTGCTACTGCTTGATTTGTTGTTTTGATTTTTGGGCATGGTGTTTGAATGTATGAATTCCTAATCGGTGTGTCAATTTATTTTGCAGGAAGAAATTTGCAACAACAATTGAGAAGACTACCGAAGGCAATTCAGGGTATTTGTGGAAGCCTATGTTCTGATGCCATGACAAGAAATTAAGAGAATCGGAGGAAATTGTAATTGTATTTCTCTTTGTATTTCGTACATGTACATGCCCATAATTATAATACAAAAAGAAATCAAATAATATTACAATTCTTATTATATCTTCTAAATATTCTGAAGATATTTTGTGATCAAATCAATTATCTCACAATCTCCATGATCAAAATCGGAGCTAAGAATCAAATCATCTTCCAACAGGTGAAAATTGTAAGAGCGGTAAGATCATAAGATTTTATTCCAGCACGTAAATTCACAAAAATAGCTTGTAAGAATACTCAGTCGTTTCGCGAAAGGCCCCGGAAACCATCTTAGATTGATCCATGAAGACACTTTTCAAATTGCTAACCGAGTTCTCGATTCTCAGAAAATGAACGCGAATGGGATTGAGTCAAAGACATGCAGGTCCTTCTCCTGCGTTTGAATGCTCGTAAACGAGACGTTGATTTTTGCTCTCGATTAGTCTGTTCCCATTTCCTGGTGAATATCTGCTTTGGCGTATCGTAATAATGACTATTAATTATTGGAGTTGCAGCTTACTATGTCAAAGTAGAAAGGTGGTATAGAATTCAGAAGACTATGCCGGTATCCTACTTCTAGAAAGTCCACGAACGTTTCTTTCTAGTACTTAAGGAGGATGGTCTGTAATTAATATCCACAATTCGTATAATATTGAAAACATAATAGATTTTTCAAAACGGATGAATTTAAATTGCAGTATGCAATGCTTATAGCTAGTTTTCTTTTATAATATGGATCTTAAGATTAGGTGGATCAATGACCATTGAGTAGATGAAGTATCTCACCATGCTCATGGACATAGCACGATGCGAGCAAATCCCGGTGTGTTGCTTAAACGTCAATGAGATTTTATTTTTTTGATCGAAAGAAAGATATCATTCACATATTTATTTTGACAGAGAGAGAGGTCCCTCTCTCCCTCCCTCAGGGACGGCACTGCAGATTGACGGTGACTTCAAGGGAAAAGAGAGGAAATCCTAACTAGTGTGTAGAGAGAGAGAGAGCGGTAGATTTAATGAAACCCTTATTTCATCCTCTCTTGTTTTGACATGAAGGGAAAGGGGGTCCTCGTCAAATTTATTATTCCTAACTCGGTAGCACATGGAATTGTCTAATCGAGAGTAGTAGTCTTGCTGGTACATCGAAGATATTTGTGAGGAGAAATAGAAATGGAAATATATATATATAGTGTCAAAAAGTGACTTTTGGATACTTATTGTTGATAGCATGCAGCAAAAATCTAATACCTTCGCCTAGAAGATTGCTAAGAGTGAGAACAAGTTCAAGGTCATCGACATATCCAATTGAATGCACTTTCACTTAAAAGTTTAAATCAATAAGTTATGAACAAACTATAATATATTAACTTCTCTAAATCACGCCAATTCTCTAATGTAAGACTTTTTCCACCACAATTTGGATGTGCATCTCTACGATCTCTCCCTCACGTATGATCTCATTATTAGGATTGTTTTGCTCTCCCTTAATTTAAGTATCATTATATATCAACATTTCTCAACTTGAATCTCTAATGCCCACCTTCATCCATTGTCTATTTTTCCAAATCGAACCATGGCCATTCTGTATCAACATGTCTAAACTTGAATCTCCAATGCCCACCTTCATCCGCGCTCTCTTTCTACAAATAGAACCACGAAGGCTGGCATCGGAAGGCTACACCACAGTGCCCTTAGCCTAGATCACAAGATTTCTTCCTTGTGATATTCACCAAACATCCAAACAAATTAGGGTTAGTTGCAACTTTTCTAGAGGTGAATCACCTAGAGGAAAGCTATAGATTACAAGGCGAGCATGAATAGTCGCTCATTAAAGATATTGTATGGTTGCCTAGCATGAACTCTCACAAGCTCATCTCAATTATAACCTCAGAGTTTTAACTAAATTATCTAAACATGCAATTCAATTCATTTTTGAGCCAACACTCTATAACAAGTCGATTAGAAGCCCAAGTAAAATTAGGAAGACCATTTACTTATATGAACCAGAAATTTCTTGAATACAATGCCTTGATTATTCTTAATAAATCTATTACTCTTTTCGTACCATTTCTCTTTATTTCAAAAATATTTTGCAAGCAATCTTAGTTAATTTTAACTAACATGTGAGGAGTGATCATGTGAAGTCGTCAATAGTGCCTCATGCATTGCATGTAGTTTTAGAATGTAATATATGATTTTGGCTAAAGTAAAGAGTAAGTGCCAAAACTCGGCACAAGTGGACACTTAAGTACCAAAACTTCCAAAATGTATACTTGAGTGTCACTTTTTTTAAAAAAAAAAAAACTGGGACATTTAAGTGCCAAGTTCGGCGAAGATGGCCGAAAATCTGATATAGTATATTTTTAATAATATAAGTGATTTATGTAGCACGCTGGAAAGTTGAATCAGCAATGAAGATGCAAAATGACGTCATTTTGCTCAAAAATCAAATTTTAATGTATATATTAATTAAAATAAATTAAAAGAACCATATATATAAGAGCAAGTGTAGCGTTCAGTGAGGGCCTGCACAGCCCTCATCGCTATAACCCCACCATCGTCAGCAAGGGTCAACGACGATGGGGGTCATTAGGGCTTGGGTAAGGGCGGATGACTTAGGCGATTGTCGGCGAGGGCTTGCAAGCCCTCACCTAGATCTGCAACAAGGGTCACGACTCTCCCCTTTGGCTAGCGATCGCCGGCAGTTGGCTAGGGTCGTCAAGCCCTAGTCCCCCATTGTCGTTGGCAAGGCTGTGCAAGCTCTCGTAGAATGATGCTTATATATATAATAGTTCTTTTAATTTATTTAATTATTATTTATATTAAAAATTGAATCCATAGGTAAATCGATGTCATTTTGGGCCTATAGAGCCACGTTAGTGCTAAAAACGACGTCGTTTTGCACTTACCTAGCTACGTTAGCACACAAAACGACGTCATTTTGCACTTAACTCGCCAGAAAAATGTCATGTTAGCAATTTGATCGGAAATTTTTGTCGTTGGCACTTAAGTGTTCCATTATTCTCCGATTTTAGCACTTAAGTATACTTTTTGGAAGTTGGCACTTAAGTGCCTACTTGTGTCAAGTTTTGATACTTGCGGTGTACTTTAGCCATATGATTCCTCATCATGATCAATTGAATGAAGTTGGATCACATTAAAATATGAAAATTTGAATGTTAACAGATAAAGTTGAATTACGGATAAGGCATATCTCATTTTTGAATGCGTCATCAAATTCATGGATGATAATTATGTCCATCTCATTTATTGCATGTCGCATGTGCATTTAGAACTTAGGATTAATGTCTATAATTTAAGCTCTAGGGCAACGCATGCTAGTGTTAGAATTCATAGAATAATTTCATTAATAAAATAAATCAAAAAATGACATTAGGATCCGTCACGTGTCATTTAGGAAAACAACATGTGTTAGGATTAAATTACATCAGGCATTTCCTCCGGGTAGCATTGTTAGTAATTGCATTCATTGTTAAAGAATAAAAATAGAAAATAAAAATGAGACAGCATGCCCCTATGGAACGTGATATTAATAATTACAATCATGGATAGCACTGCATCATTAGGTTATTAACCATATAATAATTTAATGAGAATCATTAAGTCATATGTGGAGTTTGGGATTTAATTTGTTTTTTTTATAATATATAAGAAAATACAAAAATTTAGCATTTCATATAACTTGTATTATAAGATTAATCCATGATTAATTCTATCTCATGTCACAGCATTCACGACATATCATGTTCTTAGTTTTAGGAATTAATTTCACATCATTGCTTATAGTCAATTCATTATAGCATATCATGCATGAGATTCAGGACGTCAAGATATTAATATATATTAGATTAGGTTGTTGTGACCTTCCCACGGGTAGGGCTGTCAATGAGTCAAGTTGGGTAAGGTGAGGTTTTGACATTACCTGACCAAACCCAAATCATAAGGCGGTATGTTCTAACTCGATCTAACCAGACCTGAAAAGCATAATACCTAAAGTAATAATACGGTCGAATCGGGTTGGCTCTAGTTTGGGTTTCGGGTTTATATTTTTTTCAAGTATCGAACACTTGGAGTGCAAAAACTTGGCATTGAGGGACACTTAAGTGCCTAAAGTTAGAAAAGTGACACTTAAGTGCCAAAATCGGAGCAAAATAAATCATTTAAGTGCTAACAACGAGAAAATATAACCTCGTTTTGCATGCTAACATGGCTAGACAAATGCAAAAACAACATCGTTTTGATGCTGACATGGGTAAATAATTAATATAAAAATTAATTAAATTTAAAACTAAATTTAGCTTTTAAAGAGAGAGAGAGATAGAGATTGCGGGTAGCGAGGGTCAGCCCTTCCCAATGACGGCGGGAGGCGGCAGCGCAAGGGCTGAGAGTAAAGCTGCCTACAACTATTCATCTTCTTCCTTCCTCCTTTTAAAAAAAAAATAAATCAAAACATAATTAATTTTTTATATTAAAATTCAAATTTGTGCCAAAACGACATCTTTTTGCGTCTCTTTACTAAGTCGCTTTCCGGCGAGCCACATAAGCAAACAAAATTAATAAAAAGTTGTCACGTAAGATTTTCGGTGAAGTTCGTCGGAGGTGGTACTCAAGTGTCCCATTTTTTTTTTTAAAAAAAAGTTACACTTCATTGTCACTTTCATAATTTTTGACATTTAAGTGTCCCTCGTGTCAAGTTTTGGCACTTGGGGTATACTTTTGCCCTTTTTTTTTTCTTTTTTCTTTTTTCTCACCTCTTCTGTATCGCCCAATGAATTTCCCATTGAGTTCCTTTGCTAGTTTTAAGATATCAGCTCAATCAAATTTTGAAGCATCGCCGTACATTGTCTCTACTAAGGTTGTTTTCCTCCCGTTTATTGTCTCACATGTCTTTATACAGATAATAAAGATTCCTTAAATGAGTGTAGCACGGAGAAAGCACATATATTCATAAATACATCCGGTTCGACAATCGACACTGTCAACGTCTCAAGACAAGACTGTTTGATGTAATTAGAGCATCCAGCGGCATCCCACAAGATACTTTGAGAGTGCGAAGTGGCGAAAATGCCAGACTCCCTCCTAGTGATGTTGCTTTATTTCCAGCCAGACGGTAAGAAACTGCTGATGAAGATTTAACCAAAGAAACTGATGCGCAATATAATTGCAGCCAGGACAAGGATGTCAGGGCAAAGATGAGAACAGGAAGGATTCTCCCGTCTTCTCCTTCCTCGCGGTCTACCTTCATAGCGTGAACATAAAAGTGAAGGAAGTAAGCAACTCTAACGTCAGTCCCATTCATAATGGTGACGCTTGGACTATTAGCTTCGTTCAAAAAGCAATTGCCTGCTCTCTGAAGAAAACCAGATTTGATATTTTACCTCCTAAGCAGCTTGGTCAGAATCCAAAGAGGCCGAGTCAATGTCTCCCCCACCATGCCTTGCGCTGAAAATATTCCGGTACGTTTGATTTTGAGAGTCCGGCTTTTAGATGTGTTCTGCACATGCATGTCAATTTCGTATGTGGAACCTCTGACATAAGCCCTAGAAGTCATCCTGAGAGGTACTCTCTTCATCCTGTATGCTTCCAACAGCTTGAAGTTACCACTAGACACATGTAACTAGTAAACGTTCCTAGATATGATACCAAAATCGCACATATGGTAGAGTTTAAGAAGGAAGAAGTAGACAGGCTTCGGACTTTGTGACTTGGTATATTTCATCTCAACACTAGAAACCTCCTTTTTATGTGGCACTGAAAGTTTGTCAAAAACCTTGTAGTATGGATATGTTCCCTCCAAATCCCATACCGATGCTTCTATCACTATGCCAGAGAGCTCATCTGATGTGGTATTAACAAAACCTCCAGAAAATGCTATTATCAAGTTCTATTTCACAGGGAAAATTACGCGTTCATATTCAGGCTATATGAAGAATGTGTGGCTGCATAACTTAATATTGTTGCTCCCCAACAAAGATGTGCATCGAGTCTACTGAAAGAAAAATAGCAGTCCGAGCTCTCTCTGGCTTTCTATAGCAAGATGTACCTCAATAGGTTAGGTGGCTAGACTAAATTGAAAATGGATTGGCTCCATGGCTGAACGGGAGCTATAGAACCCCGCCGTTTGATCAAGTGGATGATCATAAAATTGACCTTGAAGACCAGTCCAAGGATTCTGCATTTTCGAGTGCCGGACACCTGGAGTGCCCAAACTTGACACGGAGGGACACTTAAGTGCCAACGGCGAGAAAATTCGGCCAAATTGCATACATGGCATTTTCCGGCAATATGCTTTACCGACATGGCAAATATTTAAAAAAAAGAAGAAGAAAAAAAACAAGCACACGTGGACGAGGAAAACGACATCACCCCATCCACATTGGCCTGGCCAAGCTAAATGACATCATTTTTCCTTAGTGTTAAATGACGTCGTTTAGCTTATTTTGGGTTTAATCAGATCTAGCCGTCGCCGCTCTCTCTGTTCATGCTTGCGTTCACACCAGATCTAACGTCCTATCGCCATTCACAGGTCACCGTTCACGCTCACTGAGGCGGTCATCGCTCGTCATCGTCGCTCACCGTCATTGCTCGCTCAAGTTTGTTCTTTTATGTTGGAAGTTTGTTTGTAAAAACAAAAAATAGTGCATTTTCCTTGTCCCACATAGGAAAAGTGGAAGGAAATTGGCCAATTAATAAGTGTGGGGTTTCTTTTGTGTACCAAAAGGAATGATTAGGTGTGAGCTAGACCTCACCATACCCGCGTGTGGGTGCACGAATAATTGCGCAATTTTGGCACGATTATTTGGCGCACTTAGCACTTTGTGCGCCTGCGGTTTAATTAGCACTAATCCATTTGTTATTTTATTTTCATTTTTTATTTCGTATGGTTATCTTATTAAATTTAATCATTTCAAAGGTTGTTTTGTTTATTGAGAATTTTCGTTTGTGTCTTTTCAAGACAACCTTTGAAAAAGATACTCGTTCAGTTTGCAACCTTTCCCAAAGAGTTGCATTTGTTCATTTTTTAACTTCTTATGAATGGTTGCATTTGTTCGTTTTTAACTTCTTACGAATGGACGCATTTGTTCATCTTGGCAATTTTTGAAAGGATACATTTGTTTGCTTTGCAACCTTTCACAAAGAGTTGTCTACATTTTAAGAATGTTTTATATATACATGTCAGTTTTCAGAAGAAATATGTGTGATCATTTTCGAGACTTCTCTCTGAAAAACTACAGCCATTTTTCAATTGTTTCCTAGAGAAACCTTGGAGAATTACTAGAATTGCTATCTAGTATTCTCATTTGAGACTTTGTTGTATACTGGAGGAAATTTGCCGGTGACCATTAGCAACTTTGTAAGGCAAATAAATCCTTAAAGAAAGTGATATCACGCCTCAAAGTCCGACTTGAGTACTCTAAAGATCCATCTTCATTGTTCTACCCAATTCGAAGCCATATTTTCCCAACATTTTCTTCCCCTTCCCTGTGGTAAAATTAGGGCTCGGACTCGTCTATTAGGGTTTAGGGCTCAGATGTGATGCTATAACCCTAATGGGGGTTCGGATTGGCAATTTATGGCTCGGCCTCGAAATGAAAGGCTTGGCGAGGGGAAAATTAGGGATCCTATGCTACTGTGACGTGTGATTTAGAGCTTAGATGTGGTATTGTGATGTGCGAGAGTAATTTTTAGGGGTCATATATGAAATGTGATGTGCGATGGTGATTTTTAGGGTTTGGAGTAGTTATCATGGGGACCTCTGCGCATTTTTTAAAATTGAAATGTAGAAATGGATGTCATGAGGACTCGTGCTTATCTTGGGGACCTCTTTTTGTTGGTCAATATTTTAAGGGAATGCGACATAATCAAAGTGGTTGTCATGTGGGAACCTCTATTTGTCCTGAGGGCATCTTTCCAGTAAATCTCGTTTGACCTGTGCATCTCTTCCCTCTTTCTTCTTTTTTTTTTTAATAAAGTTTATGAGAATTTAGAGACCTCCACATCAATTGTCTATTGTCTTTTGTGGATGTGGTACCAAAAGTTAATTGTATTTTTTTTCTCATTGGTTGCAGAAATGGCTTATGATAAGGACTATGTTGCTGTCATTATTTGCTATGGTGGGGATTTTGTAATTGGAGAGGATGAGTGGGAGTATGAGGGGGGGAATGAGGGCACTATCTTTATAGATATAAAGAAGGCATTTTATATTGGATTTTTTTGAGATATAGTGACCTATTTGTCTTGTAAAGTACAAAAGTTGATGTATTGTGTTCTTGGGAAAGGCTTTGAGAGATGGTTTCAGAAATTTAGAAGAAGATAATGGTTTTAGGGATGTCTTATATCATTATCTTTATGGCGAAGAGGCGAAAGTATACGTTGAATACAATAATGATAGTGAGGACGAAAATGATGATGGAGATATATCATCCAAGTAGGAGAATGAGGAGATATTATTCAAGATAGTATTGAGGTTAGAATGAAGGAGAGCATGATAGACAAGATGGGGAGGAGAGGGGCGTAGATGCTATTCACTAGAGTGATGGTGACATAGGTGATATCATAATCACTGAATTAGATTGGGAAGTAGCTTAATCCAGTTATGGTGATGATGACGATGAAGGGTTGCCTGCTGAAAATTTCTTAAGTGATGGCGAGGAGGAGGAGGTTACACAGTCAAGGAAAAAACAAAGGGACTTTTTGTCAAATAGATTTGCAACTTTGTAGGTAACTGATGAAGTTCCAAACAGAGATGAAGGCCATGTAGATGCTAGTATTGCTAGCCAAGAGACTGATTATGGAGAAAACGTCGAGAATGCTACTTCCTAGGACGAGCTTGAAGAAGATCAAGGAGCTGTGCGTAGAAAGAAAAGTAAGTTTCTTTCCTATGATCCATCAGTTGCCTCTCCTATTTTGTTAGTAGGTATAAAATTTCAAGATGCAAAACAATTTAGGGAAGCTATACTGAAGAACTCCATTTCTGCACAAAGAAATATTGACTTCTTTAGAAACACTAAGAACTTTGTAAGAGCTAAGTGTTCACAGCAAAATTATCCATGGAAGATCTACGGTGCATTTGTTAGGAGTAGTGGGTCTTTCCATATTAGAGCCTACCAAGAGGAACATACTTGTTCCATTAATTTTCAAAATAAAAAGGTAATAAGTACATGGTTGTCCAAGCACTTCTTCAATCTAATCAAGCTAATGCTTGAGATGAAAGGTACTGACTTTAAGATGCTGGTGAAGGAGCATGTAAGCATCAATGTATCCAGGAATCAGTGCAAAAGATCGAAGCAAAAAGTGATAAGGATACTTATTAGTCAATATGGGAAGGAATATGGGTAAGTGTGGGATTATGCTTGGGAGTGTAGGTTGCAAAACCCTTCAAATAAGAGTGTATAGAGGTGGTGGAGAGGCCACTTCCAAATAGTGGGACCAAGTTTGATAAGTTCTATGTGTGCTTCGATGCATGCAGACGGGGATTTTTAGCTGGTTGTAGATGGATTATAGAATTGGACGGCTATTTCTTGAAGGGCTTGTGTAAGGGAGAATTGTTGACCGCGATTGGAAGAGATGTGAATAACCAGATGTGGGTTGTTATAAGGGTTGAGAACAAGGACAATTGGTCCTGGTTCTTTAAAAAATCTGATGACTGACTTAAAGATAACAAATGGGGAAAGGTGGGCGTTTATGAGCAACCAATAAAAGGTACTGCTTGCTTTTTGAAAAATCTAGTCAATTGTTTGCTTTATGATATCAACATGTTATTTGCTTACATTTCTTACTTTGAATTATTGCAAGGACTAGTTTCGACAGTAGCCAAGTTATTGCCCCATGCCGAATATCGAATGTGTGCGCGGCACATATATGGAAATTGGGCAAAGACCTGCAAAGGGAATAAGCTGCAGTCGCAATTTTGGCGGTTAGCAAATAGCACGAACATGACTGACTTTAGGATAGCCAAAGAAGAACTGCTTCAGTTGACAAAAGAAGGTAGTGTTACACTATTCCAAACAGAACCAAAGCATTGGTGCAAGGCATTCTTCAATGAGGAATTCAAGTGCTATAACATCGACAACAACATATGCGAAGCATTTAATGGGAAGATAATAGATGCCAAATGCAAACCAATCATATCAATGGTTAAAGATATACGAGTTATGAGCATCGGCTGCACAAACAAAGAGATGAGGCTGCAAAGTGGACTAGATAATGTGGTCCTTGGATTGCCAAGAATTGGATGAAAACTTGGCTACAAATAGGTATTGTCATCACATTTGAAATGGGGATGATGGATATGAGATAATGAAGGGTTCTGATAAGTATGTTGTTCATCTAGGTATGAGGAAGTGTTCATGTAGAGCATGGCAACTAAGTGGAATTTCTTGTGCACATGCCATACCAGATGAAGGGCCACAATGTAGAGGATTACATAGATGATTGGTACAAAAAATCGAAATACCTTGCTTCGTACTAGTTCATGATGCAGCCAATCAAAATTAGTAAGTTCTGGGAGCTAACAGATCATGAAGAACCTCAACCTTTGCCATTAAAGAAGAAAATGGGAAGGCCAAAACGATACGAAGAATAACGGAAGGAGAGGTCTCAAGTCAGTAAAAAATGAGTAGGATAGGTGCAAAGATGACGTGCTCTTATTGCCCCATAGCAGGGCACAATACTAAAGGTTGTCAATTGAGGAAGCAACAAGAATAGTTGAGGCCAACTGAACGGCCTAGTGAAGGGACAGTTGGAGAAAGGCAAACAAAAGGGCTAAGTGAGTTGACTGTTCTTTAGTCGACAACTAGAACCCCAGTAAGTCATGAAGTTTGTGTTTATGTTGCTTTATGGTTTATCATAAATATTTACATAATATCATATTTGGCTTTGTATGTAATGTCTTTGTCAGGTCACGAGAATGACATGTAAAGGATTGGTTGAAGCCCCTGCTATACTTGAAATTGAAGGGCCTATTTGAAGAAGGCAAGATAGAAGACGGCCAGTTGAAGGATTGGCCCAAGCAGCTAAACAACCAGTTCAATCGATTGTTCTTCAGAAGAGAAAGAAATATCCAATAAATTCAACAATTTGTATTCAGTTTTCCTTTACGTTATTATATGACCCGATATTATATTTATGATGTCTTTTGCCTCTTTCTCAAGTTCAAAAAATGCAAGTTGGAGCTCAACTACCAACTGAATGGCCACTCCAAGAACCACCACAAGGGCTATAAGAAGAATCACTACAAGGGTCACCACAAATACCACCAGAATGGCCAACATAAGCTGTCACTTAAGCTGAAGGGCTTCATAGAATGACAACTAGAAGAAGGCTAGGTGAAAAGGCAGCTACAAAAAGGCTATCTAGAAAATGCCCAACAAAAGAATTGGTCAAAGAAGCCTCGGCTGTAGCTAAAGGGCCAAAAGAGGGGCCCAAGAAATCACAGGTGATAAGAAGTGCCAACAAATCACAGGTTTATGAAAGTAACGCCCCCTTCAAACAAGAGAGGCACTTGGGAAGAGGTTAAGACAATCTGGCTATGGATTTTATACAAATGAGCATACTAGAACAGTCATTCTGAATGTAAGTTTTATTGACTGCATTTAATTTAATTTATGCTGCAGACTTTTGCCAACAATTTAATTGTCTTTTTGTAGCCTAGGAGAAGTTCAGAGGTTCTTATCTCTCAAGGCCCAACTCAAAAATTAATGGTTGCGCCAACAAGGAAGAAAACATCAGCTACACCAACAATAAAGAAGAACAAAAACCTAGTTGCAGGTCAATTTGAATCAATTTAGCCTCGGACAGTTGTAGCTCCTTCTAAATCAATTCAACCTAGGACATTTGCAGCTCCCTCTGAATCAGTGCATTCTGAGAAGGTTGAAGAAGAAGTTGCACGTCCAGTTAAAAGAGTGTAAGGATTATGAATCAAATGAAAAGCCCATCAAAAGGAGCACGAATAGGGGGCGTTGTGTATATTGATTAATGAAATGGGACGTGATAGGATTTTTGGAGCTTAGGAGTCAGTTTTGTTTATAATAACTTGATATGGATTGTTTTCTTTTTCTTTTTAGTTTGCTATTGAGTTTGTGAGACTTAATTTCAATATCAATGGAATGATCTTGTTGCTTGTCAAATTCTTTTGCTTTTTGTAAGATGTGGATTCTACTTTTACTTACTACTATTGGTGTTGGGTCTATGGTGGTAGTTAGAATGTTGGTGTGACTAGTGGTGGTGGATGGTGATGTTTGGTGGTAGTGGGTTTGTTGTGGGGGTTCAGTTGAGGGCTCGTGCTGCATCTGATTCAAGTGTGTAGTATGCACATCTTGCACCAAGTGGTGTTGATGCAAGGAGCTAGTGCAAGGCTCAGCTTGCACCAGTACCTTGTGCAGCAACACCACTAGCACGATAGTGGCTGGAGTGCCTAGTGTGGCTAGTAGTGGTGGCTAGTAGTCGGTGGTGGTGGCTGGCACAATTTTTAGAGAAAACCTACAAAAATCGGCACTTAACTTATCACATTCTAAAAAACTTGACACTTAAGTGTTCACTTTTAACTACAAGTGACACTTAAATGATCACTTTAATAATAACTTAACACTTAAGTGATCATTTTTTCATCACGACTAGCACTTAAGTAATCACTAAATACAACTTATGACACTTGGGTAATCACTCTTGTTTGTCTTGTGTATATGCTGGTTTGCAGCAAAACAGAGAAGCTGATGGTAGTTCAACTTATGGCAACTCCATTCAATTCAATGTTTGCTGCTGGTTTATGTTTATATTTAGTTCAAGTAAAAAAGCTATCACAACACATTGACCCAATATACATACATCATTGCTAGTATATATTCAAGAACAAGCAAAAACATAGTACAAGTAGCATCTAATTCACTCATTTCCTTTCCTTAACTTCCCCACAAACACAAGAAGTAACCCACAATACATATGACAGCACAAACAACAACAAAGCCACAATGATCTTGTGAAACAACACAAACTTTTTCTCATCTTCCAAAAAGAAAAAAGCCTACATTTGATCCAAAACAATTACATTTGTCCACTCATTTTTAACTATGACAGTCGAAGAAACTTTTTCTCATCTTCAAGTGCTTTACATTTCATCATAAAGTAGGATAGACAACAAAATAACATTATAATAAACGCTTGGTAACACTTCCGTTCAATTTTAATCCTTGAAACTTCATTCTTCAAAAGTTTAACCGAAAATGCTTGAGCTTGCATTGAGTCAACATCGTCCAAGTTGTCCACAAGTATAGATGGAGATAATGTCGTTCATTAAGTAGATCCAATATCACCTATGTGGCTCGGTGAAAGAATTTCGCATCGACTCATTTGAAGTATTTGCACTTCGACCATTCTTTATATCGGGCGCATCCATAAAATATTCTCCTAGGATTCATTCGAGTCCACGATGTTCTTCTTGGACTCGGTAACCCACAAAAACAGAAACTTTGGCCTTCTCCTTCGCTTTGGTGAGAGGAATTTAAGGCACTACTAAGAGTCCTGCTCTCCATTTCCAATATTCGACGTTGGAAATTTTGAGCAAATCAAAATTAGGGTTCGAGACTAGGATTCGAGTACTTCAATAGGGATTTTCGCTGATTTAGGGTTTTAGATTTGGGGCAATTTGGGAGACGACGTCATTTTGGCAAAGTCGGGGCTTTATTTTGGCCACCTATGGAAACGGCATCGTTTTGGGTGAGTTAGAGCGGAGTTAGCTCTCTAGCGAGCCACGTAAGCAAGCAAAAATAATAAAAAATTGTCATGTATGATTTCCGGTGAGACTCGCCAGAAGTGGCACTTAAGTATCCCACTTTTCAAAAAAATTGGCACTTAAGTGTCGCTTTCCTAACTTTTGGCATTTAAGTATCCCATTGTGCCAAGTTTTGGCACTTGAGTGAAGGCAGTGACTAAAACCATGCTCACAAAAAATTATAAAAAATTGACAAACAACAATCATTAGTCAAAACAGAGCATTGCAGCAGAGTACACATTTTTTACTAACCTAACTTTGATTTTGCAAAAATTATTAGTCATAGTAAACGATGGTCAAATCTAACAAACAAGATGTCCATGGAACCTTCATGAAATCCTCTACAAATCATTATAAGGCATCAAAGACAATCAAGGTCATCTATAAGCTCATTTGAAGACATGAAACAAATCAGTACAAGCAACCATCCGAATTTCCAAAATAAAACACCGATTTTGCGATGATCATTTGACAAGACAATTGACAACCAAATCATGCATATGATATGTCATCGGAAAGCTTATCAGATCTATTTCAAATCTCACGAGGCATCAAAGCTAAATAATCTGATCTACTAGCTCATTTCAAGTCATCAATCAAGTCAGTCAAAACTGAATTTCAATTTTACAGAACTATCAACAATGCATCATTAAGCCATAATCTCGTCGTTAGACCTCACCATATCACCAAAAATATCCTCAATTATTCATATCATTCATCTAAACAATAGATTGCAACCTAAAGATTGAATCCTAGCCCCAATCATCTATTGCAATCTCACTTCATTGGATTCATGATTAAAAACGTTTACCTTGTTTATCTTTAATCACGTGCTCGTTCAAGCTAGCCAGCCACTTTTGAACTTCAAGTAATTGACTGGAATAGCTCCGTGAAGATCTAAATCGCATATGAAACTTCAAGTTAGAATCAAGTGTGAAGTTGTAAACTAAGAACAATAGATTGAGTTTCTAAGGTTTAGGTGAAGATTGGTTCGAATCTAGCTAAGATTGAGTCACGAAGAATGGCTAAGTATCACGATCGCATGACTTCGGGGGGCTGAGGAAGTCGCCGGACAACCAGAACAAGCTGTCAAACTACTAGACGACTAACTGACGTATAAGCTGATCTTCGATCCATGAGCTTGAAGCAATCGATCGGGAGTCTATCAGTGAGGGGGATGAACGGCGAGGTTTACGAACGTCAAGGAAGGAGTCTAGTGGTGGTCAATGGTGGGCTGGCTTGCCAAAATAAAGTCGGCGTGAGGCGATACAGCATGGCTAAGGAGCTGAGAGAGAGATTTCCGCGAGAGAAATGTGCAACCCCCTTTTGAAAAATGAAGAGAAAAACCTTATATAGTCCTCCTTAAATTAAATCTCAACTATTGATGTGGGATTTAATCTTAAGGAATAAGATCATAATTCTTAGTGGTTAAATAAGTTTATTATGATTGGCTGAAATTTTAATCACTTGGATTAGTGACATGACATATCTAATGTTTGAGAAGTATCCTCTAACGAACGGCCGAGATCAAATCCTCAAAAAATGATCAAAGGGTATTTTGTTCATTTTTGCCCCGAAAGAGAAATTTCATAACTTCAATAAACTATGGGCATGGGGAGGTTGGCCATGAGCTGGGCCAGCTAGGAATGGTCATCAACCACCAGAACACCATTGGAAAATGGCCGCTTGTTGGAGGTCGATCAAACCGGTTTGAATCGATTCTGATTGGTTCAGCTAGCCTTGGCCGATTTTGGCTAGTTCTGTCCAAAGTTTTGTGCAATTTGGCCCCCGTAAAGAATTTTCGTCCAATTAGAAGGAAAATGGACTAATTTGAAGGGAAACGATCCAAATTTGATCAAATTAAACCAATTAAATCCTTCAAACAATATCTTAAATCGGTCTAATTATCTCAGAAATATCAAAATTTATGCACGGATTTAGTGGGTACATGAACTCGGACCTTCCTAACAATTAACGTAATTTCTGCAATTTCCACGCTTAATTGACAAATTGATTGAAATTGAATGCAATTAATATTACACAATAGTGATAGATGCAATTAATTGCACTAAATGTGGCCTAACTATTGATACATGATTTTTAGTCTATGTGTCACAAATGGTAAAATCTCAATATTAGGGTTTTCGATTATGACGAAACCCGTTTCTCGTGCAAAAAAGTGTCATTTTTCATTTCTTTTTCATTGGTCTTTTCATTTGTGGATGATCTTCTAGCCACTTTCAATAATTAAAAAAAAAAATCAAATAGTTGACTTTTTGTCAATTCTTTAACCAATAGTCAATCTCAGGTCAAAATTCCACATTTTGCATAAAAAGTTTCAAATTGGTTCTAATCTCACTTTGACCACGATAGTCTTCCAAAGATTCAAAATTTTGATCATAAAATCAACCTTTTAGTAATAAGTCACTAAAGGCTTGACATTTAACCAAAAAAATTGAAAAATATGAAAACTTAAAAATCATCTCATTTTAGCTTCAATTTGACTTTGGCATTGAAAATTTTGTGAAAATCGATAAAGAACCTCATTTTCCAAATTTTTTAGATTTACGTCCAAAATTGCCCAAAAATAAAATTACTTTCTTTCTAATCGCATTTTGACTTTTTTATGTTTACAATATTTGATTTAGGCTTCGTTTGTTTCGCGGAAAATAATTTCTAGGAAAACATTTTCCGGATTTTCCGACGTTCGTTTCACGAAAAATGAATTCCTTGCAGAAAATATTTTATCTGAAAGGAAAAAAGTCTTCTAAATTAGAAGAAAATGTTTTCCACTTTTGAAAAGTGGAAAACATTTTCCTCACTTGAATTCTCTTATCTCACACCTCTATAAATCCTCACTTTCTCCTCCCCTTTCTTCTTCTTCTTTTCTTTTTTTATTCGAATTATTTTTTAATTTTCTATTTCTTTTTTAATTCGAATTATTTTTAATTTCCTTTTTCTTTTCTATTTCTTGTCTATTTCTTTTCTTTTCTTTTCTTTTCTTTTCTTTTTTTCTTTTTCTTTTCTTTTTATTTTCTTTGTTTCCCATCTTCTTCTTTCTTGGCTAGTCGCCAGCCGTTGCTAGGTGAACCTCAAGCTCGTCGATCTCAAGCTTGCACTCCGCACTCTTGCTTACCATTTTCTTTATTTACTCTACCCTATAGTTGTACATTGCTCAAGCAAAGGGCTCTACATGCTTTGCTTCTTTTTGCTTTTGTTTATTAGAACACAAAAGACACAGGGGGAGAACAGGCCACTCAACTGGAAGATTCTCATTAGAGCTATACATGCTTTGCTTCTTTTCTCTTTTGCTTCTTTTTAAAATCTATACGAACATTTTTTTAGAGTAGATGAGCATTTGGCGACAATAATACAACAAAGATATAAAGTAAGTTTGTCCGGATTTAAAGGCAATTTCATATTTGATGGATTTATAGGTCGGTAAGTGATGCATGCCTAAGTGATGAAGTCTTAGAAAATATTTTCCTTACCAAACACCGAAAAATATTTTTCGAAACATTTTCAGGTTTTAGCCGAACACTAGAAAATATTATTATTTTCCTGGAAAATGATTTTTGGGAAAATATTTTCCGAAAATGGCCCATTTTCCATGAAACGAATGGACCCTTAGATGCCATTTCAAAATCACTTGTGTGACCATCTCGGTGATTTGGCATAAGTAAGTAAAAATTGCCAATTTTAGCCCTAATGAGAGGTCATGATCGGTTTTTTATGGTTTAAGAGTTATCACCCTCGATCAACTCAATTTTTCAAACTCAATTTGAATCCGGGATCAATTTTAGCAAATTCAATTGAGAAATTTCCAATTTGATGGATTTAGCTTACTTGAAGTTTGGAAAGTTAGGCTAATGAGCTTCAATTGGTGTAATTCAAGTTAACCCATTCTGGACTAAGGTTTAATTTGATAGGTTAAGGTTCAATTTCATCTTTGACCCTCAATTGAATTTTGACATAAAGTCCATACCATCATCCTAGTGTCAATTTGGATGCATTAAGTCATCATGAATATGGGTAATTGAACCAATCGATATCTTCGTTTATCAATTAGAGTCAACTTCAATTAATTTGGTTTTTGAGGATAGGAATTACACAAATTGCGCTAGTTGGCTAGAAATTCCAAATTCGCGCACCCATTTGAGTTTAACATTAATTTTCAATATTCTTGGGGTGGTTAAAACAATTAAAATCAATCGAGATGTTTTTGAGCAATTAATTGGTTTAATTTCAACAATTTTAGACCATTTCCCTTCGAATTAGCCCATTTTCCTTCTTATTGAACAAGAATTCTTTACAATTAGGTTATAATTGCATAAAATCTTGAAAGAACCATCAGAAACTAGCAAGAACCGACCAAACCATTCAAAGTCAATTTGGACCGGTCCGACCAACTAGACTAGCTTTCGACGGGAAATGGTCAGTTCTCCAGCAAGCCATCGATGGCTAGCAACCATCCCTGATTAGCCCAAGCTAGGACCAACTTCCCATATCCCTCTTACACAAATTTACGCAATTGCCCCTAGTGAATTTATCAAAATGCCCTTAAGTGCCATGTCACTAATCCTAGTCATTAGGATTAAGCCAATTAGGAGACATGCTTAGGGATTAAGCATTAAATCTCAGTCACTCATCAATGATTAATCCTAACCATTCATTTTGACATGTCATTGATCTATGGGATCATTTTTAAATCAATAGGATTAAGCCTTGATCAAGAAAGAATAATTTAAGTCATTGGATCAATCCAAGGGCCTAAATTTGATCTTGAAGGGGGTATAAGTTCATTGTTCCCTCTAAACTAAGGGGGTTGGATCTTTTTTTGTAGAAACTCTCACTTTCTCCACCGCTTCCTTCATCGCTCCTCACCAATGCTCTTTCGATGGTATACTGGTGCTCTAACCACCGCAAGGAGCCCCTCAGTCCAATCGCAACTATTGTCCAGTGTTAGTATTGCAAGAGAGCTCTGATCAGAGCCTATTTCTCTCTCGGTTCAAAGACTAGCTCACTCGTTAAAATCTCACCCGACCAGTGCGATTGGTGATTCCAATGACTAGCAATTCTCCTTCGATGTTTAACACTTTGCGACAACCTCAGCCGACCTGTCCTTGAGCCCTTGGTGGCTGGAGTTTATCCAATCAATGACAATTCTCTCTCTCATCTTTAATCTTCTTTGCGCTAGTCATTTGAGCTTAATCGAACACATATTCACTTTGTATTTCTTGCGAACATTATCTAGACCTCACAAGGAGGTTGGATTGGTCATCCCTTGAAGATCATAGATGGCCAAAATTCGAGCTCAAAGAACAATCGCAACGAGGTAAACATTGTCAAATCATGAATCCAATGAAGCGAGGTTGCAGTAGGCAATCGATGCTTGGATTTGTACTTAGGTTGTGATTTATGTTTATATGAACTATATGAATGTTTGAGGATGATTTTGGTAGTATGATGAGGCTTGATGATGATATTGCGGCTTAATGATGCTTTGTTGATATTTGTGGAAAATCCAAAATTCTGATCTAGCTAACCTGATTGAGGACTTGAAATGAGGTATTAAATGAGGTTTTTAAGTTTCAATGCCTTCATGAGATTTAAACTAGATCCGACGAACTTTTCAACTGACATATCATACGCCTAATTTGAATGCCATTTGCCTTGTCAAAAGATCATCATAATAACTTGGTTTGATTTTGGAAATTCAGATGACTGATTGAACTAATTTATTTAACATCTTCACTTGAGCTTGAAGATGACATCGATTATCCTTGATACCTTATAATGATTTGTAGATGAATTAAAGAGGTTTTTGTAGACATCTTGTTTGTTAGATTTGGACATCGTTTTCTAGGTCAAATAATTTTTACAAAACCGAAGTTAGATATGTAAAGTTGACATGCTTCGTTTTAGTGCTATGTTTCTATGACCTTTCCTATTTGTCAATTTCCTGTAATTTTTTGTGCATAGATTCTTAAGTCAGTGCCTTAATAAAAGTTGTTCATTAGGTTTAGATCTACATCATATAAATTTCCATGATGATTCAAGCTCATTTACTTAGGTCGATTGCCTTTAGAACATATGCACACATTGCTGTGATTTTGCTTTGCTGATTGACCTATTTGCAGTCGAAATTTGTGATTGAATCTTCTTGGAAGTTGTTCATTACCTCCTTGTTTACAAAACATAAAATTTTCATAATGATTGGACATAATTAGGTCAGGTTGATCATGCTTAAACTAAACCTATTTGTTGCTGGAAATTGGTCGTTCTGATTGATATGCACGCAATCAATATTTTTTGTAAATTCATATGTCTTCATGAAAATTATAGGACACTTCTTGATGTACTTCTGTGTTGCTGGTTCTGCTGAATGAGTGATGCTTGTTCATTGATTTTTACAAATTCACGTGTTAATAATTGAACGATAATGTCTACATGAGATATGTTTGGGCCATGCTCAATTTTATTATCAAAAATATCTAGAAAATAAAAACTTGATTTACTATTTTTGCCAACCCTCTCAAAGTTGCTGGGCTCATTGCAATTCATTTTACAGAATTGATTTGTGTGCATTATTGAGTTTTATAAATGCATATAGTCCAAATCTCTGAATTCATTTTACAGCATTGATGACCATTGGTCTGATTAGCTCCAACATTTGTGCCACGATGTAGTTGGCCAAGTTATTTGGTAGCCAAGTTATTTGGTAGCCACTCAAATAGCCTTTGTCTGGTGGAAGCCACACTATGGTTTGAAGCCATTTCCCTCATTTGCTTGTCTGTTAGACTCCTCAAAACGTCAGCATTCCCTCACTAGGCCTCCTCCGCTACGGCTTTGAGCGGCGGGAGGTTTGGAGTGTGGAGTCCTGTCATTGCCGTTGCGCACCGAAGGATTTGCACCCACGGCATTATCAGGCTCTTAATGATTTCTAGTTCTAGCCATCAAAACTCCTCAAATCAAAATCCAAGGGTCCCAGTGGGTGTGCTAAAAGATATTTTACCGAAAATGGGGTTTTACCCAAACAGTGAAAAATCCTTCACTAAAGGTTAATCTTTGATTTTTTGATGAGGTGGATTCTGTGGTGATTTTGAATAGGAACTCACTCGGCATTATAGTGAAGATGAACATCAAACTTGAAAATAAAAGACTGGAAATGATAAACAATGATGGACAATAAATGGACAATCATATTAATAAACTGATAAAAGTATAATAAAAGGACGATCATATTAATAAACTGAGAAAAGTATATTGAGAATATAGACACGCGGACCCTTGGAGTGCCATAACTTGGCAGAAAGGGACACTTAAGCGTCATAACTTACGAAAGGTACACTTAAGTGTCAAAATAGGAGCAAAATGAATCACTTGAGTGCCAATCCAACCAAAACGCCGATGTGGCATTTTTCCAGCAAAGCGAGTGTAAAATAACGCCGTTTTGCACGCTCACATGGCCAAATAATGCAAAAACGGCGTCGTTTTGGGCGTGGTAAAAAAATAATATAAAAATTAATTAAATTAAATTTAAAATTAAAATATTTTTTAATATTTTAACTAAATTTAATTTTAAAATTATTTTAATATTTTAACTAAATTTAATTTTTAATTTAATTTAATTAATTTTTATATTATTTTTTTACCACGTCAGCCCAAAACGATGCCCTTTTTGCATTATTTGGCCACGTCAGCGTGCAAAACGGCGTCGTTTTGCACTCATTTCGCCGAAAAATGCCACGTCGGTGTTTTGGCTAGACTTTGGCCAGAATGGCACTTAAGTGATCCGCTTTTCTTCAAATGTGGCACTTAAGTGTACATTTCGTAAGTTATGGCACTTAAGTGTTCCTTTGTGCAAAGTTATGGCACTTGAAAGGTTCTTTTGCCTGAAAATATATGTTCGTTATCTTCTCTCATGACTACACACTACCACTTGTATAAACCACTAATTACAACCATTCATTAGCAGTTATCACTCTAAGTACAAATATAATCATAATCCTAAGATTCCAAGTCTCCCATTTGCACATTAGTCTCATCCACAAATAGTTACAACTTCCATGGCTACTGGACTACTCAATCATCGTTTGGTATCCTCCCTTGCTCTCATCGTTTGGTCTTCAATCAATCTCCTTGCTCTCATGTCCTCCCTTTACTTCCAACACTTAGCCAAATTTCAATCAATCTCCTTACTCTCATGAAGTTGTCAATGACTCTATTCAATAGATGTCAATATCCATGCTATATACTTGTCGATTGTCAATGGTTTGAATCACTTTCATCGACCAGTCTTCCTTGCACGAGTAACCCCAATGGTGCATTGACTATGATAAATCAGTTTTTTTTCAGTGTATAACACATTCGCTTACATGTTAAAATCTAGGAAGGATGTTGTGCAGCCTACCTTTTTTAATTAAAGAACATTTTTATCATGCTTCTTAGTGTTTTTTTTTCTTTTTTTTGGTCTTGATAGAGTTTGAAAAAACATGAAATGATTCGATACGTCGTTGTTGAGAAAGATGCAGTAAGTCCTGGAGGAGGCTGCATGAGAATCAAGCTGGCCCTCTTGACTCTTGAGGGAGACAATTTCGCAGGCGATTTATAAACTCTTTAAGGTATGAAAAAGAAAGAGTTAACTTGGGGCGGGTTCCGGCTATCTTGCTCCTTCAAAGCTGCTGTCGTGTGACCATCAAATGCAGTGTTGTCGTCCCCCTAGTTTGCTTTTAGTCTGTGACTTGTTTGTTGTGTGAGCTGCCAATGTTTTGGTGGTTGCTTGCCTCTCCCCTCTTCTGTTGTTGGCCAATGTTTTTGGCTCTCTTTGCTGCTGTTTAGCTGCTTTGTTTCTGTTCTTTTGCTATTTGTTGTTTCTCGCTCTTGACACCCTTCCACTCGTCTTGACTTGTTCTGTCATCATCAGTGTAAGTTTTTTTGGTGCCGAGAACCCTTGCTATACAGATGTATAGCTTATTGGTTTAAAAGTCAATATATCTCTTACCCTTTAGTAAAAAAAAAAAGAAAAGAAAGAGTTAACTTAAAATTCCAAGTCAATGATTTCAGATCTTGAAAATGTTGTCTTTTTTTTTTTTTTTTTTTTTATCTCATTTCGTTACTCGACCTTTTTCCACCCTTTCCGTACCAGCAAGGGGATGGAGTACGATTAAAACTTGCACCCATGAATCCATACCAAATTCCTCATCTTTGCAAAGCGAATAGATCAAATGCCGTTATCACGCGGGCAATCAATCATTAAAGAACCCACCTTTTAGATGTTAAATTTATAGATATGCGAATCCACTCCAATCCCACCTAATGTTAAAATATGATCAATCATTGAGGAACCCATGTTCCAATGATAAAGCATATAGATCTCACGCAATACCATCAAGTGGGCAATTAAAAATACATGGATTCTCTTCAGGTGCGGGTGGCACCACTCTCTGGCAAGCTACTCAACAGACAACTGGAACTGGACCACGGTCCAAACCCTCCAACAATGTTTACGACATTGTATATCAAAGTTATTAAGAATACAAATTGTTATGATCCGAAAATTCGCCTCTTAGTACACCTGCCTGCCCATCCGTCTCAAAGAGGCATCCTGCCATTTTTACTCATTTATAAACATGGGTAAACAACCCACACGCACTAATAGATATAAAAATCGCGATGTGTGTATTTATTTTGTAACTCGAGTGTGTCCTGGTTCCGAGTATTAATCGATACACTTTTTGGACAACCTGTTAACAAGATTCTTAGTTTTTTCTTTATTTTTGAATGGGGAGGTTTTTGCCTTTTCTTTTGAATGATCGAACATCCCCTATTCATATGACTGTAACTTCCTATTCTTGATTTTCGATCTCTAGTTTCTTGTGATGGTTTGGTCTAACATTTGATGTGCTTATTATATTCCGTGACTTAATAGCGTCTTTAATAGGAAATCTATCGGACACGATTTTCGGGGAAATTTCAAACAAAGGTTTGAATCAAAAGTGTCTTCTCAAAAGATGGTTCAAAATGAATGTTGTCTAAAATAAATGCCTAAAATAACAAATTAGTCTTAAATAAAGGCCCATTCTCACTAATCACTCAAATCTTCATCTGGCTAGGGGCATTTTCGTCAAAAGTCTTTTTCTTTTTTGTTGTTTCTCTTTCACTTTCTTTCTTTGCTATGCTCTCCTTTTATTTATGTTTTCTTTTCTTTCTTTTTCCTTCCACATCCTCATGGACTGCACCCTTGTTAGGATACACATGTGAGTTATATTAGAAAAGTCTCATATAGGAGAATTGATATGATATTGAGCATTTAATATATCATATTTATCTCATAACTCATTGGCTTAAGCTTTTGAGTGAATGTAGGTCTAACCGAATATATTGACAAGCTTGGATTTGGGCTAGCTCTTGACGAAATCCCCAGGTGAAAGTATCAGGCTTCTGCTGCACACTCCTAACAAAATGATATCAGAACCAATGATTGCAGTTTCTGGGCCGATAAGCGTTATGGTATAGTAACGTGGGCCCGTAAATCCTAGTTGACCCATAACTCATTAACTTAAACTTTTGAGTGAATGTGGATCCAACTGGATATATTAACGAGCTTAGATTTAGACTCCATCTTGGCGATCTCCCTAGGTGAAATTACCAGGCTTCTGCTTCGTGCTCCCAACAATCCTCTTCGACCTCTACAATCTCAACTGTAGTTTCCCCCACATATACTCCTTTGACACACTCATTACTCACTTTGTCATCTCGTTCGCCTCAATGAAACCCTGCAGGTTGTCGAGACTATGGTGATTAGTGGCTTCAGCTTCAACGCCAGAATTCTATTGGCCAAGGTGGCCACCTTCGAGCCTCAGTAAACGGAGTTCGCCCCGACGCTTCTCCGAGCAGCAACTTAGAAGACGAAAGCTAAAGCCTAGATCTTGGCGAATGGATAATTCCTAGTTCTAGGATGGAGAGCACAGCGGGAAAGTTGCTTTCGTCTCTTCCCAATTTCACATGCCCTCTAAAGCAATGGGATGACAAACGAGTGGCTACCAACAAAGCTTAGTCCAACATATAAAGCAGCAGAAGAAAGAAGGACGAATATCGATTTGAGAGAGAGAGAGAGAGAGAGAGAGAGAGGAAAATGAGAAGAGAAATGGGATGATCTTGTGCGAGCAGCAATGGCTATTAACGAGCTGCTAAAATCTCCGATTCACCGTTCAAAAAGAAGATATTTAGCATCCATTAAAGCATCAACCGAGAGGTAAAATCTCCGATTCACCGTTAAAAAAGAAGATATTTAGCATTAGCATCCCTTAAAGCATCAACCGAGAGCATGAGTAGTGAGATGGAGAAGCTAGGTGTCAAGATTGAGAGGAATCCTCCCGAGTGCGGTGAGGTTTTCCTGAAAAGAATTATTGAAAAAAAAAAAAAAAAAAAGATATGTGGTGAGGTTGCGTAGGGAATAAAGGTAAAAGAAAAGGAAGAAAAGAAAACAAAAAGAAAAAGAGAGAAAAGAAAGCGAGAAAGAAAACACAAAAAAAAAGGCCATCGGACGAAAATACCCTGGTCATATCAAGATTTGGCTAGTCTGTGATCTTGGGATCTCATTTGAGACTAAATTTGTTACTTTGGACCCTTAATTGAGACTGAATTTGTCACTTCATATCTTATTTGAAAATTTTCCCTAGTTCCAAGTAGTCAATTGTGCCCACAAATATGGAGTCGACCATAATATATCTAGCAAGAGATGAATTGTTTCTTTGATATGCAAGCTATTCTAGAAACTTGACTACTCTAGTGTGTTGGGATCAGGATTTCACATTAAAATCCGTAATGGATTCGAAATGGGTACGCTCATCTAAAATCCATCCTATCACTAATCATTCTCATGGCATTTGCATTTTCTTCCATCCTCGATTGGAATCACACTTTTTAATCGGTGGGTAATGAATCATGCCATCACGGATGTAAGTTCAATGATCTTTTACCCCGTAGGGCAAGAATGTATGAAGTGACAATGTCATGCATACATTGGATCATTCTCTTTCACGTGCAATTTCTGTGTCTGCTATGTACCGACTCCTTAATGCCGATTACAGAGTTGTAGTAATGCGCCGGATTCATTCGAGTCCGGTGGGAAATCCGTTGAGAAGACTGGATCGCATCCCCCCATCTTTTGGTTGACAGAGTCAGACGTCTCTTCGCTCAAAAGAACGACGGTTGCACCCTCCCAGTGTCCAAGGAGGTAAGCTGTCGCTCCCCTCAATAATTTTCCGAATTCATAAGAAGATGCTACGCCTGCCTGCCTAGTTCAATTATAGGGAAATTTTATGCGAGGACACTAAGAATTGCCCAAAGTTGTATAGGGCGCTCATTTTAAAGCCAAAATTTTTTGCTAACTCATTTAAGTGCCAAATTGGAGAAAAACCTATCATTCAAGTGCCTCCAATGAGCAATTCTAGCCAAATTGATTTCGTGGCATTTGTAATTAAAATTTTAATATGAATTGACACGTATTATTAAAAATCCAGTCCACGTAGACGTTCAAACAACGTCACACAATGATCACTTTTTAATTGAGATTAGTACTAAAATGATAACTTTTTTATAATGATTGGTATTGAAGTGATCATTTTTTTTTTTTATAATAACTAACACTTGAATAATCACTTTGAATAATAATTGGCACCCAAACGATCCATATTTACGATTTTTGGCACTCAAATAGTTATTCTTCAACTTGTCTACACGACGTCGTTTAGGGGTTATATGCTAACCGGGCACACCACTGAGCCTTGTAGGACCGAGAAAATAATAAAATATGGCAACATTGGATTTCTGACTACCCAAATCAAAGTTGACACTTTAAGTTATCGTTTTTTTTAAAAAAGTATTTAAGTGATATAAAAAAAACTTGTGTCGCTAAAATAAGCATTATATACAACTTTTAGTACTTCTAATATTCTTCTCTAGAAATTTTATCATCCTTCGTGATGCTGTTTGAACAGACATGAAACTATTCGATTCGACTTAATCAGTCGCTTTTAGTTTATGAAAGTCCCGATGAGGATTTGAAGTAAAAAGATTGCTGCAGTAAGTCCTGGAGAAGGCTGCATGCGGCATGGCAAGTTGACTCTCGTGACCCTTGAGAGACAATTTCGCCAAGTATTCATAGATGCTGTCTCCCGAGTAGCAGAGTCGTAGGGGCTTGGCAACCATTTATCTTGTAGTTTATTTTTTTGTAGATTATAGCACGAGGTAGAATGGATAGCTGCTAGGTACTCCAGATAGATTGGCAGCAAATCAGTTGATTTTTCAGTAAATGTATCGAAGAAAGGTTTGATGCTCTACAAAATCCTAAATTCATACTCAGGTTCTAAATTAATTTTCTACTTCATATTAGCCAAATTAATATACCTATGACCAATTTATCAAAGTCTAGGAAGTAGAATAAGAGATTTTACCAGATCTTCTAAACGTAAGGAGGTTATGAGGGCAAAATTAGCATATTTTATTACCTCAATTCATTTTTTTTCAGATATGGCTTCCCCAAAATGATGTAATTTAGGCGACCTATTATGTTGATTGTCCACATTACATATATGTCAAATGCCAATCATCCAAGTTGTTTGTCATGTGTATTTCCGTGTCAGCAATTCCATGGGAATAGTGGAGAGAAGCTAACATGTCATATATTTGTCTCAAATGTACAATTTAAAATTTTTATTACACAATGTCGCGACCTCATTTTTCGGGTTTGCCACCTAAAACTAGGTTGATGGACTACTAAGCCTTTAAGCTTAGCTCGGGCTCTCCCAAGCCCATACCAAATCACGACGTAGGGTTTTAACATGCAAAGCTTATTATCTAGGAGTCGCCACTAATCGGTTTAGGGTAGGTCGATTAGACACCTAAGTAAAATAACGGGAGGATTATCTTACTTCTACGAACAGAGATTTTGGGTACGGGGACTTGGTTACACAGACTATCCTAGTGCCCTTTTGGTACCACTTCTTTTAATTTTAAGAAAATGTTTGGCAATTGGATTGATTTTAATTGAGCTTCCTAACATGTGAGGTGATCATACATGTGCGCATACCACCAATTTAACACATCAAGAAAACAATTAAATAATGCAAAAACATACATTAAAGCAACGAAAGCATCTCGCAATGTTAAATCGAATTCATATAGATAATCCTAGATATGATTTCTAATTAACAAGCAATCAATTTTTTGTTTTCTCTTTATTTAATGAAAATCATGACTTATGCAAATAATCTAAAATGACATGACGACATGACCTAAACTATATGACATGAAGAAATGCAATAATTAAATGCAATCTAAATGATCTAATTATAATGACATGCAATGCGATGCAATGACATACCAAATTATTTAAACTAAAATGACATGCTTTATGCAATTTAATATGCAAGCTATATGTCACGTGACATTTATTAAATGACTTAATCTAATGACAAGAAAGTTCTAATTAAATGAACTTAAATAAACTAAATGACGTGCATTTGATGTTTCTACTTTTAAAAATGCAATCTATCCTAAAAATTGAAATTAACTTATGCAAAGACAGATTTTGTATTTATATTTTTTTTTATGAAATTCGAATGCAAAAATGATTTAGTTAGATTAAAATTCTATCTAATTTAAACTAAGGATTAAGTCATATTAAATCCTAATTTAAACTGAGACATTATCTTAATCTAAAATGCAATTTATTTAAAAAGATGATTTAAATTAAAGATGAAACATGCAATTCTAACCTAATATGCACAATGATTTTTTTTGCTTTTCTTTATGAAATTCGAAATTAAAACTAACACATAATTAAACGTGCAATTTAAATAAAAAAAAAACTAACAACCTAAATGAATGCATTTTTTTTGTGTTTCCTAAATTCGAAATAAAATCCCTATTCTAGATATGCAAAATAACAAGAAATATTCTAAAACCAAATGAAATCCTAATTCAAACATCTTTTGATTTTCTTAGTGATTTTCCAAAACAAACATTAAATCTAACAAGCCAGATATTCAAACAAGTAAAGGATTAAAATAAACGAAAAAATGACCCGTTGTCTCACGGGTCAAATTAACGAATACTTTTTAACCCTGAACGTCACGACAAGAAATCAAAATAATTAAAAATCTAATCCGAAATCTTACGGATCAAATTAATAACTATAATGATTTAGCAATTTAAATATCATCAAAATGCCCAAAAATTAATATAATCAAAAAAATGATCCGACGTCTTACGGACCAAATTAATAATTACATAATTCTGGGCAACACCTTAAAGATAATGCCTAAAAGATTTTATGAATATTGCATCCATTATCACAATTTAAATTCCTAGACTAAAAAAAAAAAAACTATCAAATAACATAACCAAAAACATAACCTAACAAATAGAAAGAATAAAATAAACAAAACTATAAAGAAAGTAAGTAAAAGTAAAAGTAAAAAGATAATAAAAAAAACTACCTAATTCCCCTTTTCTTTCTCTTTTTTTGTTTTTCTTTGTTTCTCCCTTCCCACGCACACGGCTTGTGCTCGTGGGGGTCACCGTCAGTCCGGTGAGGGGCTCCGGCAAAGGTGAACCGGCGGTGAACGATGGGCGGCTCGGGGTCGAGCAGCGCGGAGGTGGAGTCGCGGGTCTACGCGGTGGGATCCGCTGCTGCAAGCTGAATCGTGGAGGTGGCTGGCGGAGCGGCAGCGGCGTCAGGCTCCAAGCTTCAGGATCTCGACGGAGGAGGGGATCGGCCAGGCAGAGGGCGACGTGGAGCGGCGTCGGACAGGGGTCTGAGGGCGGTGCGACTGGAGTGGGTTCGTCGCTCGGGCGGAGCAGGCGGATCTAGGGGGAGGTGTGCGGCGTCCGACGAGCAAGGCGGAGAAGGTGGTGTACGGGCGCGGCGGCGCGACGCGGTGGACCGGCGGTAGCAACTGGTCGCGGGTGGTGCGCTGCGGGCGTCGGGCTGCTGGTCGGCGGCTGTGGTTCACCGAAGAAGAAGATGAACAGCGCCCCCCTTTTGCTTTTTTCTCTTTCTTTTTTGCTGCTGGCCTGCTGCACACGTCCCTTCCCTGTCCAATTCTCTGTTGCACTTTCACCCTTTTTACTTTTGTTTTTTTTTTGCTCCTTCAACGCACGGATCCCTCTCCCTTCTCTTTTGTGTTTTTTCTCACTTTCTTCTTTTTTTCTTTTGTGTTCTCCTCCTCAAAACGAAGAAAGAAGACCCTCCAACGAACAACCCTATTTATAAGCCTCGGATTAGGGTTTTAATTTTTCCAAATTGATATTCACAAAGATTCTTTTTTTCAAAAAACAATATTTGTTTTGCTAAACGCAATATTTGTTTTTCCACTTGCCCTATATTGATAATGATTCAAAATCGCGATGGAAAATTTTCAAATCCAAATCTTGCCAAGATCAATTGCAACCATATGCCCTATCCAAAAAATCCATCATATCCCAACAAAATTCCAAGATTTCTATTTTTCCATAAGATAATTTTTTAATCATTAGAAAAAATGGGCCCGGGCCAACTTGCTTTTCGTGGGCTTAGTCCATCTAATTTGAAACTCAAAACCATTAATCCGACCCATCGCCGTCCTAAAAATAAAAATGCAAAACATGTAAATTAAAAATAAACGCACCTAAAATTAATGCTATGCAAATGATTATAATATTTAAAATTAACCCCTAATGACTAAACGGGTCGCCAAAATTTAGGTGTCAACACACAAAAATTAGATTAGAATAAATTTGGTACGTGTATACCAGTTTGGAATCTTTTGTAACACAAAAATTAATTTGGAGTGAATGCCGTATGTACATATTATTTGAGATTTTTTATGACACCAACTTTTGATAAAAATGACATACTTTATAAGATTTTCTTTTGAAGTATGATGATCATAACTAGATATGAAGTAGAATCGGTTTTTTTAAGTTGATCAAGTCCCCAAAGTTATTAATAAATAATAATAATAATAATAATAATAATAATAATAATAATAATAATAATAATAATAATAATAATAATAATAATAATAATAATAATAATAATAATAATAATAATAATAATAATAATAATAATAATAATAATAATAATAATAATAATAAGTATTATCAAATCCCAAATCAGTCATTTCCTATGTTGGAAATCTTAATTTTTTTTTTTTTTGGTCAGAAACAGTAAGTTTTATTTAAGTAGACCAAATATTACATAGAGGCATTCCATTAGCAGCGGAAGTGATGGCATCAGCAGCTACCAATGTTTGCAAAATAGAAGGTGGAAATATATTCCGGTTTTGGGCTAGGTCCGATCTGCCGTGGGCTTTGGCAGCCCAATTTGCTACCGCATTGGCCTGCCTTTTGCAGTGTCGCAGCTGTAGGTTAGGGTAAAGGGGCAGAAGCGATTGGAGTTCCGCGAACAGTGCCCGTTCCTCCCGGGGTGGCTTCCTCCTCGCTTGAAGAACGTCGATCAACTGGAGGCAGTCAGATTCGATCACTAGATTTGCCTTGTGCAGGCCGTGCTTCTACAAATGATGAAGAGTTAAGGTGAGCACCTGTACTTCAATTTGAAAAGCAGAAGCTGCTGGAAATCTACTAGTATAGACATCTGTTAGGAGGCCCCTGTGATCGCGACTAATGCAAGCCATTGTGCCCTCTCTACTGCCAGGGAGAAAGGATCCATCAATGTTGCACTTGAGGAACCCTGTATCTAGAGGGTGCCATAAATTTGCTGCTGTGATGACCGAAGCCCCTATGCGCGAGCTTTCTATTTGGGGACTCCGCTGGTCCGAGAGTTGATATATCCGAGTCTGTGCCAAGGCGTCTTCAATAGCTCGATTGGGATCAGGGCGAAGGCCACGGAAAACGCTATTGTTGCGTAGACACCACATCTGCCATAAAACATGAGCTATGGTCGCCAATCCAGGTAAGAGGTTCTGATCTCTTGCTCTATCTGTTATCCATTTGTCCAGACGATGTATTGTATTTGGCACTATCGATATGTTGAGTTGGGGGTGTTTCCATACTCCTTCAGTCCACAAACAAAAACAGAAGATGTGTTCTATAGTTTCTGGTGTGTTCTAATTGTAGAGAGTACATATAGGACTGGAGATGATATGTCTGTGATATAAGTTGGCTTTGGTAGCTAGGGCATTTTGGCAAGCTGTCCATAGAAATATCCTAATTTTTGATGCTATCTGCATTTTCCATATTTTACGCCATAGTTCTGTGGGATTTTGGTACGAAGTCGAGGCCTGATTGCCATCTGGTGTGCCTGCTGTCTTTACAAGAGCTTTATAATTACTTTTGACTGTATGATGCCCCGTTGATGTTGCTGTCCAAATTAGCTTATCAGTGGTATGTAGGGGTCTAATAGGGATCCTCAGTATTTCTTCGACAATGAAAGCATCAAACATCTCTGTTATAAGGGGAGTATTCTAGGTATGGTGGATAGGATCAATAAGATCAGCCACCATCCCGGGCTCCTCTCTTGCAGCTGGTCCTCCTATTGGGCCACTAGGTAACCAACAATGCTCCCTGATGTTGATCAATCTTCCATCTCCCATAGACCATCTTACATTTGGTAAGATGGCGTCCCATCCAATCAGAAGACTCTACTAGCCCCAGGAGGGGCGCGAGCCTTTTTCTGCTGATTGAAACTCCTTGGACTGAAAATATAACCCCTTGAAAAGCCGACCCCATAGCGAGTTAGGTTGTTGAAGTAATCTCCAGGCTTGCTTACCAAGCATGGCCTTATTAAAAGCTATGAGGTCCCGAAAGCCTAACCCTCCAGAAGTCTTACTGGTTTTAAGCAAATCCCAATTCTTCCGATGCACACCGACCCTGTTCTTATCATTACGCCACCAGAAGTTGGAAATTTTCTTCTCAATCGCTCGACAAAGAGACAGAGGAAGCTTAAATATTGACATAGCATACTGCGGAATGGCCTGGACAACAGACTTGAGTAGGATTTCCTTTCCACGCTTCGATAGTAACAGTTCTTTCCAACCCTCCAGTTTAGCATCGATTCTTCCTAATATTCAACCGAACATTTCTTTCTTTGATCGGCCCCATTCAGAAGGAATACCTAAATATTTCCCATAACGGTTCAGCACTGGTACCCGCAATTCAGCTGCCAAGTTATTTTGAAGACCTACCGAACAAGATTTACTAAAGTAGAGTCCAAACTTGTTTCTGTTTATCACTTGACCCGTGGCCAGACAATATTGGTTTAATATATTTGTCAGATTCTGACATTCCGTTATTGTACCATGTCGCAACCCAATTTTTCGGGTTCACCACCTAAAACTAGGTTAATGGACTACTAAGTCTTTAAACTTAGCTCGGGCTCTCCCAAGCCCATACCAAATCGCGACTTAGGGTTTTGACATGCAAAAGATTATTATCTAGGAGTCGCCACTAATCGGTTTAGGGTAGGTCGATTAGACACCTAAGTAAAATAACGGGAGGATTATCTTACTCCTACAAACCAGAGATTTTGGGTACAGGGACTTGGTTACACTAGACTATCCTAGTGCCCTTTCGGTACCACTTCTTTTTAATTTTCAAACAAAAATGTTTGGCAATTGAATTGATTTTAATTTAGCTTCCTAACGTGTGAGGTGATCACACAGGTGCGCATGCCACCAATTTAACACTCAAGAAAGCAAAATAATGCAAAACATACCTTAAAGCAACGAAAGCATCTGCGTTGTTAGATCAGAATTCATATAGATAATCCTAGATATGATTTCTAATTAACACGCAATTTCAATTTTTTGTTTTCATTTATTTAATGAAAATCATGACTTATGCAATGCATGTCACTATTCTAAAATGAAATGATATGATAACATGACCAAAATTGTATGACATAAATATGCATGCAATCTATCCTAAAGCATGAAATGAATTCATTCTAATTCTTTTATATTTTCCATGAAATTTGAAATTAAAGAAATGCAACAATTAAATATGCAATCTAAATTAATCAAATGACCTAATTCTAATGACGGGTAATGCGATGCAATAACATATAAAATTATTTCAACTAAAATGGCATGCAACATGCAATTTAATATGTGAGCTATATGTCACACGACATTTATTAAATGACTTAGTCTAATGACGAGAAAGTTATAATTAAATGAACTTAATAAAAACTAAATGACGTGCATTTGATATTTTTATTTTTATTTTTAAAATGCAATCTATCCCAAAAATTGAAATTAACTTATGCAAAAACAAATTTTGTATTTTTCTTTATGAAATTCGAAATTTAAGAAAAATGCAAAAATGATCTAGCTAGATTAAAATTCTATCTAATTTAAAATAAGGATTAGGTCATATTAAATCCTAATTTAAATTAAGACATTATCTTAATCTAAAATGCAATTTATCTAAAAATATGATCTAAATGAAACATACAATTTTATCTAATATGTAATGACGTGCGAGAGAATGCCCTATTTCTACATGACATATGCATGATATTTTTTATTTTTATTTTATAAAAATTCGAAATTTAAAATTGCCAAATAATTAAACATGCAACTAACATCTTAAATGAATAGAATCTATATTCTAGATATGCAAAATAACAAGAAATATTCTAAAACCAATTGAAATCCTAATTCAATATCTTTTGATTTTTCTTAGTGATTTTCTAAAACAAGCATTAAATCTAAACAAACAAGATATTCAACAAATAAAGGATTAAAATAAACAAAAAAAATAACCCGTTATCTCACGGGTCAAATTAACGATTACTTTTAACCCTAAACATCACGACAAGAAAATCAAAATAATTAAAAATCTGATCCGAAATCTTACGGATCAAATCAATAATTAAATTAATTCAACAATTAATATACTATAAACAAACCCCAAAAATTAACATAATTAAAAAAAATGACCCGGCGTCTTACGAGTCAAATTAAATAATTATAATAATTTTAGGGACAACTCCTATGGATAATGCCTATAATAATTATAACCTAAAAGTCATCTCACAATATTTAAACTTAAACAATAATAAATAAAATAAAGTAAGATAACATAAAAAAAATAAAACAAAAGTAAAAAAGTAAAAAAAAAATAAATAAATAAACCACCTAAGGGATTTTGGGGGAGAAACAAAGTGGTGGTCGGCGCTGTGGTGGGCGGATCGCGGAGCTCGTGGGTGAGGACGCGGGATCGAGCTGCGAGCAAATTGCGGGCCGGCGCGGGTCACCGGTGTGAGATGGTGCTGGGGAGGCGACCGGTGGGCAGAGGCGCGTGACAGTAGTGCAGGTGTTGAGTGGACTGCGGAGGCACGGACTGCAGAAACTGAGGCACCGAGTCGTGTGTACAGCAATAGCAGCGATTTCGTCGGGCTGGTTTGTGATCGTGGACAAATCAAGGCTAGCAACGCCAATTCGGGCTCGGGCGGGGTCTCAGCAAAGGTCGAACGGAGTTGGGTGGTGCCAGTGTTGGTGGTACATCAAGGTCCGGGCAGCGGCTCGTCGTGGCAGTGAGAAGCGCTGGCGTCAACTTCACGGACGGCGACCGACAGGCGCTCGGGTAGAGTAATCGCGGCGGGGCAGGGCAGCAGGTCTCGGGCCGGCGAGCGGGGAAGTCGACGGTTTCTACGAGTACGGTTGGCGAAACTTCACGGGTCATCGGGTTGAGCGGCGTCGGCGTCGGGCTTCACGGACGGCGACCGACGGGGCAGAGCGACATTGGCGGAAGCGAAGGAAGCGAGCTACGGGCGGTTTGAGATGCGGTCGCTGGACCAGCTGCTTGTGCGCCGGCGATTGGTGGTGGTCAGTGCAGGTGCAATGGGTCAGGCGGCGAAATGGAGAAGATGCACAGCCCTCTTCGCCTTTTACTCTGCTTTTTCTTTTTCCTTTTGTTTTTTCCTTTTCTCTGACCGCACGTTCCTTCTCACGTCTTCTCCCTCTATCCTCTTTTTGCTCTGCAACAAATCAACCGAAGGAAAAAGAAATCTCCTATGACATCCCGAATTTCCAATTCTATTTTCAATGAATTGAAATGGGCATTTCATCTGCACGCATATAGTTCTTTTCCCTGAACTGATCACTCATGGGATAACTAGTCTATCGGGTGAAGCCATTAAGAAATTCTAATGCATCGAACTCGAGAATTTGACCAGGTAACGACCTTTCGACCGAGTTAATCTGCAAGGGTCATTATGGCACAGTTAAAAATCGATTAGAAGCCGGAGATAGGTCGGCTCGACAGAGGCATGTGATCGAGTGTGGGTGATTCCACCAGATCACACTATTCTTGTCGGTCGGCACTGAACCGACTTTTCTGTCGATTGGGTCCCCTGTGTCCGTATTTGAAACCTTGAGATTTCCACGACAACCGAGAGTCGCCAATGTGTCAAAGATGTACGTTGTGGCTTGAATTGATCAACCACAGGTCAAATGCACGAAAATTTCTAAAAGCTACCCGGTAGATCAGGACGCGCTAATATCGTGCCAGAGTGAAATTAACCGTTAAATTGAGATCGAATTCAGAAATTGGAAGTCATGGTGTGTCACAAATCATTTTAGGAACATCGACTCATCTTCAGAGGATTTTTCATGCAAACCGAGTTTTTCAGCAAAATAATCAAATTATGGCCAATTTGGCTCGAGAAATTGGAAGGCTCGTTTTTTTTGTCGTGCTTTTGGGATCTAAATTGATTTTATGGTCAAGTGATTATGTGAATTTAAGTGTGGTAACATTGGATTAATTTTATGGACTTCAATTCGGTTCAATTAGAAGATAATTGAAGAATTTGATGTACAAGATGTCATGCCACGGCGGAAAAATAAAGTGCAACCATTGGAAGATGATGTGGAGGATTTGAGATAGTGGAACATGACATCACCAAGTGATGTCATGGTGTGGGGGCATGAAGGGCTAGGATTTGGACAAGTGGAGGGTGGGGATGAAATCAACTTCATCTTCAACCTCTTGCTTCTTGGAGTTGGAAGGGAGGAGAGAGAGGGGGAGCTCGACCGGACCAGCAGCCCCGACGCCGCCGCACGCCCCCTCCGCCCGTCGGACGCCGCCCCTCGCCGTTCGCCGTCGCGGCCGTCGCCGGCGCCGCTCCCCGCGCGCGCCGCTCGCCACTCGTCCGCGCGTCGCACCGCCCCAGCCCGCGCGCCGCTCCGCCCAGCCGTCGAGCCCAGCCGTCGTGCCACCCTTCGCCGCCCGTCCGTTGCCGCCACCGCCACCGGAGCTCGCCGCCAGCTCGCCGCCGCCCTCCTCCGCCGAATCCACGCCCGAGCCGCCCCTTTCTCCCTCCGTTTGGCCTTGGTCAGGGGCTGAACTTCCAGCCCAGATCTGGAAGTTCGGGGCCCGTTTTGGCCAGCTTCCCTGCCAGGTTCTTTTGCTCGCCCGCCTGAGGAAAGTCGATCCTCGCTTCGACCCCGTCGTTTTGGCGTGCTCGGCTCGTTAATCCGGTGAGTTTAGCTCACTAAATCTAGACGGTTAATGACGCCCTAAGTGTGCTTAGTCTAAGTTAAGTGAGTTTATGTGGGTTGATTTGTTTATTTGATTGAGGATTAAATTAGTGTGTTTAATTAAGTTAAATGGTGTTTAGTTTAAAGTTAAGTATGTTTATTTTTAATATAAGCCTTGATGTGATATAATGGGTTTTATTTTTGATTTATTTAATTGTTTCGAAATTCTGGAATTAAATAATATATTATATTCCGAAAATCATTAAAATATTATTAATTTAAAAAAAAAACTCGAAAATTATTTTTGACCTTATTTCGCTTTAGAATTTCGTCTTTGATTTCCGTTGTGTAGTCGATTTTTAAATTTGATGATTGGATATTATAAATTGAGTGTGGATCGTGAAAAATACGGATATTATTATTTAATTATTTTCGGAATAAATTTAATTATTTATTAAATTCCGAAAATTTTGTCAGGACCCTAAACTCTCGAATTTCGTGCCGATCGCTCTTTGTGTATTTAGAATTTGAATTTGATGATTGATTGTGGCAAATGGAGTGTGATTGTGATAAATAGAGATTCTTTTTATAAAGTCCCAAGTGTTGAAATTTATGGGAGATTGGCCGTAATTCGCCACCTGATAAAGGTCGCGCCCAGTGGGGCCGTAATTCGCCACCTGATAAAGGTCGCGCCTAGTAGGGCCGTAATTCCACTGATTCTAATTGTGCTGAGTGGGACCATGATTGCCACTAGTCGTTAAACCTTCCTATAGGGTTGTGATTGGAAGTAGTGATTGATTTCTTAGAATGACATGTAATCGGCCAAGTCGATTGATCGGCTGAGACGATCTAAGTGATTGAGTTGACCGATAATGTGATTGTGCCACGTTGTTTGGTTATCGAATTGTGAGTGGTTGAATTATAACCGTGCTAACCTGCAGGAAAGGAATTAAGACGAGGTAAGTCTTCTGTGTGAGGTGGCTAAGCCACCCTGGGTGTATTTGCTTTCTAATAGGGGTTTAGAGGGTTGAACTTGCTGAGACATTGTCTCATCCCGGTTTGGGAATTACAATTTCAGGTCCCTAGTGGATGGAGCGGCTAGATAGATTTGGTTGGCTCTGAGGAGTTGCAAAGGTGAAGTCATAAGGATTGGAGAACGTGTCCGACTTGTAGGTCGTAGGACAGTTCCTTTTTAAGAGCCGGTCTTTTGTAGACTTTTGGCTGTAGGCCTTTGTTTGTAATTATGTTGAATTATGAAAGTGTTATGTTGTGGTTTTGCTTCCTACTTTTCTATCCCGTATCTTATTGTCAGGGGTTTTATATTATGCTTCCGCATGCGCATTAAAGAAGCGGTGGGTCGGCGACTTAACACAGGAACGTCGCATTTGAATGACCATGGTGGGATGTTGCGCGCTCGGGGGTTCGGGGCGTGAGTTCTCCTCCTTTCACTTTTGACCTTTTTGTTATTTTCTTTTTTATTTTCGAAAAAATGAAAAAGCCCATTGTTTAAGTCGAACGTACACACCCTTTTATAGGCCAAAAACAAATGTAAATCTTTTTGTAAATATTTCACCCGACGAAAAGATTGCCGATAACCTCTTGATTGCCGATAACCTCTTGATCACAAAAGATATTATTTTTTTTCATTCTCCTTAACTCCCGAATATCCTCTAATGATCTTATCGCCTATTGATAAAGATGAGATTGCAATGCGGTTTCTTCAATTTTCAAAAAATCATCATAATATTGCACCAAATCTTTATTTAAATAATTTTTGTCATTTTAAAGAAATGGGCTCGGGCCGATTTTCTCGTTTTATGGGCTTAGTCCGGCCTGTTAATTTAAACTCAAAAACAATTAATTTGAAGCCATTCACCACCGGTCCTAAAAATAAAAATGCAAGACATGTAAATTAAAAATAAATGCACCTAAAATTATATGCTATGCAATTGAATTATAATATTTTTTCTTAGGGGTTAAAAAGTAATCCCTAATTTTTATGCAATAAATGAATAATTGGGTACCAAAATTTAGGTGTCAACATACCATCTAGGAAGAATACTGAATCATCAGCAAAGAAAAGATGGGAGAGAGTTGGACATGACCTGGTTAGTTTGATGCCGTGGAGATGTCCCATTCGAATTGCATTATGAATAAGGGTGGACAGAGCATTCGCCACTAAAATAAATATATATGGAGAGAGAGGGTCTCCCTGTCTGAGTCCCCTTGACGGTCTAAAGTAGGGTAGTTGTTCCCCATTTAATCGAACACTCAATGTCGTTGTGGTGATGCATTGCATCACCAATTGAACCCACCAAGGATGGAATCCCAATCTAGTTAGGTAGGCTTGTAGAAAATCCCATTCAACTTTGTCATAGGCCTTCTGCATGTCTGTCTTAAAGAGAGCATTGAAGTGTCGCTTCTTGTTCCTCGTCTTGAAGTGATGAAGAACTTCGTGAACGATTAAAACATTATCTTGTATCTGACGCCCACTCACAAAGGCGGCCTGTTCGGTTGAAATCAGCTCACCTAGCCAAGGTTTTAGGCAATTTGCCATAACCTTAGCAATAATTTTATATGCATAATTGCACAAACTGATCGATCTGAACTAGTCAAGGCTTTCAGGATGATGTACCTTGGGAATCAGAGCTATTACCGTCTTGTTTAGATCGCCAGGCAGCATGCCGGTCCGGAAGAATTCGTTGACCAGACTTAATAAATCTTGCTGGACAGTATCCCAATGGGTTTGGTAGAATAGCTCGTTGAAACCATCGGGACCTGGAGCTTTCGTGGCACCCAATTGGAACGTGGCCTATCGTGCCTCATCAACGGTGACCGAGGCCGTTAAGTGGTCGTTCATGGTTTCAGTCACTATCGATTAACATCGGTCAAGAACTGGGCCGAAGTCCCAATAGCCAACAGTTGTATATAACTATGCGAAAAATGCAGACGTCATCTCCTTGATAGCTGTTGTATCCCGCACCCATTCATTATTTTCATCCCTAAGCATCCCTATTCTATTTCTCCGCCTTCGTTGAATAGTAGTGGCGTGAAAGAACTTACTGTTTTTGTCGCCCCAGCGCAACCAGTTGATCCGAGACCTCATGGCCCAAAACGGCTCTTCTTGCCGCCAAATACTTCTTATCTCTTCTCGAAGGTGAAAGGCCTCCTCCTTCTCGACGTTGGAGTTGTAAGGTTGGTTGGTTAGCATCTGCAAATGGTGTTGTAAGGCCGTCACCCTCAAGTGTCCATTACCAAATTTGGATCTGATCCACCTTCCGACTTATGGAGCTGACTAATAGAACGAATAGGGAGCAAAATAGAGAGGAAATCAGTAACATTGTTGGGAAAATTGAAGACTTGTGGAGGAAGAAGAGATGTATTGGTGCATGAGGTCTAGAATCAACTGGTTAAAATGGGGGATCAAAACACCAAGTTTTTCCATGCTACAACAGTCCAAAGAAGACAACGGAATAAAATATCTATGCTTTGAATTGCTGATTAAACCTGGTGCAGGGACCCCCAAACTCTTAAACATCATATCCGAAGCTGTATTAGATCAATCTTTATTTACCTCAGTGGGAGACCGGAACTACCAACCTGTATTAGATCAATGTGCAACAATGGTCAATGAGGAGATGAATGAAGACCTTATTAAACCAATCACAAAAGAGGAAGTAAAAGCTGTTGTGTTTCAGCTAAGGGCTACAAAGGCTCCGGGACCAAACAGGCTAAATGGTTTATTTTATCAAAGTCATTGGCCTATCATCAATGACGACATCTTCAGCATGGTGCAATCTTTTTTCAGCCAAGGTGCGTTTGAACCAGAGCTCAATAGAACGCATATAACGCTCATTCCTAAAGTAACAAACCCAGAAAATATCACCAAATTTAGACCTATAAGCCTTTGCAATTTCAATTATAAGATTATAGCAAAGGTGCTAGCTAATAGGCTGAAACCTTGGCTACCAAAGATAGTCTCTGTGGAGCAAATTGCTTTTATAAGTGACCGCCAGATCCAAGACAATATCTTTATAGTCCAAGAGGTGATTCATCAACTAAGGGTGAAAAGGAGAAAGCGTAAATTTCAAGCCATTTTAAAACTAGATATGCAAAAAGCATATGACAGAGTTGAATGAGATTTTCTATATGATTATATGCTGAGGCTGGGGTTCCATGAGAAATGGGTCAAATGGATAAAGCAATGTATCTCATCGGTGTCTTTCAGCGTCTTAGTTAATGGTGAGCCTTCAGCTGTCTTTAGGCCTACTAGAGGAATTCGGCTAGGGGGCCCTCTCTCCCCCTATCTATTCATTATCATGGCCAATGTCCTCTCGACCCTTATGAGTAAAGATGTACAAGATGGAAGTATAAAGGGTATTCACCTAAATCCTACATGCCCAACTCTCTCGCATCTCCTCTTTGCTGATGATTCCATCTTTTTCTTAGATGGAACGAAAAGAGAAGCTTAGAATGTAGCTAATGTACTGAACCAATACTGTTATGTGTCAGGATAAGCTATAAACCTCAATAAATTAGGCCTTTTCTTTGGGAGAGATTGCCCACAGAACCTTCAACAGAATTTAGCTGTTGAATTGAAAGTTCCTATCTCAAAAAAAATAGGGAAATACCTCGGAATTCCATCTGACTGGGGTCGAACAAAAAAGCAAATGTTTGCCTAGATCCTTGCTAAAGTCGAGAGGAAACTTGAAGGCTGGAAAGAGAGGTTGATCTCGAAGGCTGGAAAAGAAGTTCTCATTAATACAGTTATTCAAGCCCTACCCCAATATGCTATGTTCATTTTTAAAATTCCAACTTCCATTTGCCGCACTATTGAGAAGCGAATAGCCTCATTTTGGTGGAAACAGAATGTAGCTAGAAGAGGTATTCATTGGAAAAAAAAAATGGGAAGATCTGAAAACTAGGAAGGATTGTGGTGGCCTAGGTTTAGTGGATTTTAACAAAGAAATGTTGGGGAAGCAGGCTTGGAGAATTTTCCAACAACCGGATGCCCTATGGTGTCAAGTTCTTAAAAGTATCTATTTTCCTCGAGGTGATTTCTGGGCAGCAAACAAAGGTCCCCGTCCTTTGTAGGGATGACAAAGTTTATTGGTGGGGAGAGATGCAATCGAACCTGCCACTAGATGGGAGGTTGGAGATGGACAGAGAATCCGAATTAGAGAAGATATACGGCTTCCTTCTGGAAGACTCATAGGCCCAGCAAATCAAGATGAGCCAAGAGTGGTGGCTAAATTAATTGACCATGAAGCAAAGGAATGGGATACTCGAAGAACTCTTTGAGGAAAGTGTAGTTAAAGAGATTCTAGCTAACCCTCTTAGCATGCATCCTCACTCAGATAAGCTTGTATGGGCAACCAATAGCTCGAGTTCCTATACTGTTAAGAGCGGCTACAATCAAATACATAACAGAGCAGAACTCCCCACCAAACATAACCCATCCTCTTCCTACCAAGTTCCAAAATCACTATGGAACGAGATATGGAAACTCCCGACTTTCCCCAAATTTCAATTCTTACTCTGGAATATATGCAGCAATACTCTCCCAACAAAGGAAAACTTGTACAAAAGGAAAATGCTACTTGATCCAACCTGTCGGATTTGTGGTCAAGCACCAGAGACAGCAGAGCATATCTTCCTCCTATACGACTGGACAAAAATATTATGGTCAGCCCCTGACTTTCAAGCCGACACATCTCCAGCATGTATTACTCAAATTGACAAATGGATTTTCGAAAATCTCACCTCAAGAGCCGGACCAAACTCAAAGACCCTCTTCACTGGTTTACTGTGGTAGATTTAGAAGACCTGCAACTTAGCGGTTTTCCAAGGAAGGAAGCCCGATCCTATTATCGCTCAAGCAAAAGCTCGAAATGCTGCAGCTTTGTACACGAAATGGAACGCCGGGGGGATGAGCGGAAACAGAGGACCAACAACAGCCCCAAACAACACGTTGAAATGGAACCCACCTAGTACAAATGAGCTGAAGCTTAACGTCGATTGCTCCTGGTGCAGCTCGTCGATGGCGGGATCGGTTGCCGAGGTGTGCAAGAATGCCGCCGGTCTCCTTGTTGCTAGCTTCACCAAGCAAATCCATGCTTCGTCCGCCTGGGTTGCTGAAACCCTAGCTACGAGAGAAGTGGTGCTTTGGGTAAAGAAGACCAGAGATGCACGAACTAAACTCCAACAGCAAAGTATGGGCAGAATTGATCTGAAAGTGCTCTTATCTTCAGACCAATTATCACTCGTGTAGTGCTTATCGGGCCGAGTAGAACCCCCTTGGCCGGCCCAGTCCATTGTTGCTGATTGCAAAGGAATCATGGCCCAGCTAAGTGGAGTTTCGGTCATTTACGAGCCGAGGGAAACCAACAAGGCCGTGGATTGGGTTGCTAAAGCCCACCGAGCCAACTCTCTTCCTAGTAACTGGTTTTTAAATCCTCCTCAACCTTTAATTTCAATCCTATGTTTAGACTTTCCGACTGATGGTGCCCCTTTAGTGGGCTAGCAATGGAAATTACTATATTTCGGCTCGAAAGAAAAAAAGAAAAGAAAAAAAAAAAGAAGAAGAAGAAGATTGCAGAATGCTGGACTTGCCTCTCCTCATTGCAAGAAAACTTTTTGTGCTTTTTCCACAAAATTAGCCGCCACCTAGAAGCTACCTCAGTGTCTACTTAATTGCGTCTAATAATGACTTTACATATCCTTTTCCTATCAAACCCAAAATTTAAACTGTCATTTGTAAATCAATTGGCTTAAAAAAATGTTTTATCTTTTGTGCCAGCTTTATATTTTCTAAATTTTAAAGTCTAGAATTATAGACACATATATAGGTAATGCATCTAGGCGTCTCTCAATAAATTGAAGAGAAATAGAAGTAATTTTCTTATTGTGCCACATAGTGAGTGTTGTATGGTGTACAAAAAAATGTTTGTTATTGTGACCATCAAGGTTATTTGGTTATTGGGGAAAAAGCAATATACTTTTAATTTTTGAAAAACAAGTCCTGGTCATGAAGGTCCAGAGCCAAACTAACTTACTTCCCCGCTATAATTGAATGAGAATGGGTTATTTAATTCAGTTAAATGGCAATATTAGAAGACTATGCACTTAAATTACATAAGCCGAAGGGGTTAGTTCAATTTCTTTGAATTTGATGGTAATCCCATTAATTTCCATAAATGTTTCATTCATTAAAGTAATTTTATATATTTTCCATAGTTTTATTTTTAAGTTTGATTGAATTCTTTTAGAATGTTAAAGAAAATCATTTTGATTTTTTTTCTTATTCTAAAATTTTCCTTTTTAACCTTTTTCTTTTCCAACAATCTCTGAGGTCCAATGAAGTTTATTCAAAAGAAAAATAGAAATCAAAGTACTTTCTTAGTTTTCCTTTTCAACTTTTCTCTTCAACATTTTTTGAGGTCCAATGATGGCTATTAGTAAGAAATTTTTTGGAGATAATAGTACAAATGGTCATTGAACTTTTAATTTGTGTAATGGGATTCCTAAACTTTAGCTCAATGTGTAATATTTTCTATAGAGTTATAAAATTTAAATTATAAGTAAAACATAAATGCCGACCCAAATACGTTTGTCTTGTGTCGAGATCAAGTTACGTTATCAGATAGTGCACTGTTTATATAACGTGTTTGTCTTGTCATTCATTGCTTGTTGGGCACATATATTTTATTTTTAGACAATTGCATAAAAGTAAGAAAAAATTTCGCTAAAAGTAAAGGGGAAAAAAAAAATTGAAAGTGGGAATAGAAAGTGGAAATGAACATTAAAGTAGCATGGCAGCTAACTTCCTTTATTTATTGTCAACACATTATCAAAGTACACATTTTAATATATGGAGATAAAACTGTTAATAAACTTCTTTGTTTTTGTGATTATAATGCGCGATGAACAACCTAGACGTATAAGAAAGTAAGATTCATGCTCTAGGAAATAAGAAGCCATTCACGGTGAACCCCCCATCGACACAAATGGTCTGCCCTGTTATGTAAGAGGCCGCTGGCAAGCACAAAAAGGCCACTAACGATGATACCTCCTCCGGCTCTCCCAAACGACCAAGTGGTGTCCTTGCTGCGATCTCCTCGTTGTACTTCTCGTTATTAAGTAGCTGTGACAGCAAATGGGTTGACGTCAGATCACGATGGTGAAGATGATCAAAATAAATGTAGTGAACTACTTTTAAGCAAGAGAGAATTTAAAGCCATGCAAAATTAAATTACAGGCTCAGTAAATGGAGTCAATATGAACCAAGGTGCAACAGAGTTGCTTCTTATTTTATCCTTAGCCCATTCGCATGCCAAATTCTTGGTCAACTGGTTCATTGCTCCTGCCAATGAATTCGAGAAATTAGAGGAATTTTGTTTAGCTCCATATTAAAAGTTTTTAGATAGTTACTTATGATAATATTAATTTACCTTTGGTGGCCGAGTAAATTGATCCGCCGTTCACTGAAATGACGCCGCAAACGGATGACAAGAACACTATGCTTCCAGCTCCCGAGGACTTAAGAAGAGGATGCGCAAGCTGGCTTAGATGATAACCCGATTCAAAGTTAGTTGTCATGATGAAGGAAAACTCTTCCGCTGTGTAATCCAAGGTCGGCTTGGGTATGCTGGTCCCAACATTGTTTATCTAATACATAGATCACTCCCAAGAAAATGAAAACCAAGTACAAAATTGATTGAAAGAGAAGTGCAAATGCAACCGTGCTATTAATGTTGTTATTGAATCCATGGGATCAGAGACGTCTTTTACTTACCAAGATGTTGAGCTGGCCATTGAAGAGGGAAGACACGGTGAACATCAACTTCTCTCGCTCTGATTTCGAGGAAACGTCGCAAGCCAAACCCTCAACTCGAAAGCCCTTGCTTTTCCAATCTTTCAAGCATTCATTAAGTTCGGCTTCATTTCTGGAGCAGGTAAACACGATGGCCCCGAGCCTGGCTAATTCCTCAACAACGGCATGCCTAATCACGGAAGAGCAATCTGACTATTTACCAACTTGTAATTGCAAACAAAGATTTGGTCGCATCGCAATTGAAGTCAAATGCATTGGATTTTATTTGGGAAATTACAATAGGATATTATGAAGTCTACTGACTAATCGTATGTCAACTTCATCACACAGAATTTCAAGTACTAACAAAATTAATTGTCTAATTTTTGTTAGGTTTAGAAGAACTTTTATCATTTAGAGGGGTTTCAAAAAATCTTGATGGCCGTTTACCCAGTCTGACACCTCCGGCTCAGAACAATTTTTCGGGCCTGGATAGGCTTGAGTGGGGCTAAAAAGGGCGCATTTGTTTAAATGTGTTTCTGTTCCCCAAAACACAATTTTTTTTTGTTCTTTTGTTACGGAGAGTAAAAAAGAGTAAAACACGTTTGTTTACACTTTTGTTCCCGGAAAAAAAAAATCTATTTTTTTCTCGGGAGCAATTTGGAATAGAAACAAGAAGTAGAAAAAACTTGTTTCTTGTTTCTAGGAACACTTCCGAGAAACATTTTTTTTTTCTTCTCATTTTTCTTATTCTTTTTCTCTTTCTTTTCTTCTTCTTTTCTTCTTCTTCTTATTCCTTTTGCCACCTGCCTTGGCCATGGCCGGCACCGACAACCAGCCAGATGAGGGCCGGCGACCTCGCCGGAGCGTTGTCGGCCCCCGGAGAGGCCAAGCCACAACGAGGCTCATCGGCCCGAACCTCGCCGTGGCCGCGCAAGGCTCGGCCTTGCACAGGGCTGGGTGAGGTCGGCCTTGCCGATTGTGTCTTTCATTATGTTTTGTGAAAGATAAGATTTTAAATTTTGTAATTCTATAACTCAGAGCCAATCAGAAAGAACACCTTCTTTCATAGCATATCTAAGGCCAAAGAGACAATTAAAAAAATTGGACATTGCAGAACATAACATTTTGTTAGCGGTTCATTTTAGCAAAAATTAGATTGCATACCTTATTTTCTCGTAGAGAAAATTTTTAAACATTAGAATAAGTGAGCAACAACTCACATTTAAAAATAGATATATCTGAATAATTTTTTTATTATAAAGTAAATTATCATATTGAAAGGCACGAGGAGAAAAATTAAATAATAAAGTGTGTCACGCTCTATTATCACTACATGTTACGATCTTAATTTTTACGATCATTCACTATAAGGTTTTTATCATTTAACAATTTCAAAATGACACCATTTTTTTTATCATAGGGTATCATGCATTTACGAGTATTGAGTAAATGTCCACTCATTAGTAGACAGGCAACCAAAAATACTATGACTCTAGGATTTGAAAACCGGATTTACCACATTTGAACCAAGCGCTTCACCATTTATTTTTGCAACCTTGTAATCTATTATAAGATTGTTTAGACTGATAGAGATGAATCAATAGAAATATAAAAACATTCAAATTAACATACATAGCATGATTCTCAATATTATGAATATCTACAACTTTCGGATCTAGTGATTGGTCACGTATGCTTGCTACTTTATAATCTATGATCAATCAAGATTGGATAAAATGAGAAATTGAAAAACTAGAAATATAAAACGATTCAAACTAACATATATAGATTTATAAAATTGTATCATGGCATGATTATCACTAGTTAAACATTATCTAAGTGTGAAATGACGTGATGGTAGGGATTAGGAGTGATCGATCCTAGCATGGGTAAGATTCCCTTGCCAAAATCGACTCCTGATTTTTGGAACTAGGAGTTGCTTAAGTTCTTTCAAGAATCAGCCTGGAACCAAAATGACCAGTTCCAAGGTTGACTCAAGAACTAGGCTAAACTTTCAGTAATGCAACTATTATTTTAAGAAGGCATACTATGCAAACAATCTATAGCACAGTGGCTAAGGGACTATTGCCAGGTTCGAAACTCTTTTTGAAAGACCTATCTTACCCAAGCATAGGGGTGGGTTTTGAAAATGTGGTCAGGAAACAAGTCTTTTTGGGCTAAAAACTAGCATCGAACACATTGGGAGAAGAACAACGTAAATGCCATAATGGTCGTACTCTGCTCACTTGAGTGTCATAACTTTTCTTTTCGCTTATTTAAATACTACATTGAAGTAAAATCGATCATTTGAGTGCAATTTCCGGCAAATCATCTTTCATGGATTTTTTTAAATTTTTTTAAATTTTTTTTTTTTTTTTAATTTTTCAATTTTTATCTATCTTTTTTGAATTTTTGTTTTTGTTTTCCTTTTTTATCGTTCCTTTTTTTTTCAGGGTCACTCGAGGTTCGTCACAAGCGATGCTACCTCGCCTAGGTCTAGAGAGGGCCTTCGCATCCAAGGCCGATATTTTCGCAACTTGCTAGTTTTGCCTATGACTCTTGTTAGCCCTAAAAATAAAAAATAAAAATAAAAGGAAAAGAAAAATTAAATATTAAAAAATTGTTACGTTAGTGTTAGTGAAATCACGTAGGACGATTAGTGTCCACGTCAGATTTTCCGACGAGAAAAATTACTGATAACACTCAAGTGATCGGTTTTTCAAATTTGTGACATTCAAGTGAGTAAAAAAAAATTGTGACACTTAAATAAGTGCCGTATGAGATTTATGATACTTGTATTGTTTTTAAAAGACATTTGGTGGTGTTGAGCTTTGTAGGTAGGCCACATAACTCTGCCTAATAAAATCTTATGTCTGCTTAAAGTTGACGTGGACAAAATTCCAAGCCAAAGCCAGAAAAACCCAAATTGGACTCGTCCAGTTCTTTTCGGTCCGAGCTAGTTTAATAGAGGGTTGAGCTTAATCTTACGTCCGATGCTCGGACCATCAGTTTGTGCATAAATGTACCATCACTCAAATTATTATAGAGGAATGAGATTTCATGATTGACAGTTTTCAAATATTTGATCACGATGTTTTTTTCTCCCAACCTAAACCATAGTAGTTTATTTGTCATTGAAATCAACGGCATAAAACAACTAAGTGTTGAGAGAGGGAGAGAGAAACCCGATTCCTTTCTTTCCACTAGTGATGGGAGCGGTCTTTTCCTGAAGCGAGCCCTTATTGTCAGTGTCGTTGTTATGGCTGCCACACCTACTTGCAACCCCTTTCCCCTCATGAGTCATTATCTCTCTCTCTCTCTCTCAAATTGGATTTTCCCCCGAACTCATGCTTTTCCTTCTGGTCTAATGCGTCTGTCTAACTCTCCACACTGTTATATAATTCCTTCACTATAATGGCCAGCGGATAGCGAGCACTTGGCCGACCTAGTCCTCCCAACACGCGTGGACCCCTACGTACAGACGGTCATAGAAGCCTAAGTGAAAAACTTGTGGGGAGTTAAGCTTATATGAAAGCTTGTAGAGTTAACCTTCTCAGGTTCGAAACTCACCTCGAACATGTCTAAGTGAAAAACCTATCCTACCCAGGCATAGGGGTGGATTTCGAAAAGGTAGTCAGGAAACGAGTCTTCTTGTGTTAAAAAGAGTAGCATCAAACGCCTTTGGCCTATGGCCACATGGTGTTGAGCTTTGTAAGAGCTTTTTGATGTGTAATATAAGCCGCATAACTTTGCCCGGATAAAATTCTATATCTAGTTAAGTCGATGTGCACAAAATAGGGCCTAAATTAGAAAAACCGGATTAGACTAAACCAATTTATTTCAATCTGAGCTAATTTAATAAGGTTTGAGCTTAACCCCATGTCCAACTTTTGGACCATCTAGTCCATGCACAACCCTACCATCACTCAAATTATTATAGAAAAACGAGATTTCATAATTGGCAATCTTCAAATATGTAAGTTACGATGTTTTTTTTTTCCCCTAACCCAAATCATAGTAGTTGAATTATAATTAAAATTAACAGTATAAAAAACGAAGTGTTCAGAGAGAGAGAGACCCAATTCCTTTAGTTCCGCCGGTGACGAGAGCGGTCTTTCCCTGAAGCGCCCACTTGTTGCTGGTGTCGTTGTTGTGGCCGCCGCATCTACTTGCAGTCCCTTTCCCCTCTCTCGCCATTCTCTCTCTCTCTCTCTCTCTCTCTCTCTCTCTCTCTCTCTCGAATTTGGATTTTTCCACTGAACTCTTGCTTTTCCTTCTGGTCTAATGTGTCTATCTGACTCTCCAGACCGTTATATAAGTCCGTCACTCCACTGGCCGGCGGAAAGCCAGCACGTGGACAACCTGGTCCTCACAACACGTCGGGGCCACTACCCACGGACGGTCAAAGAAGCCTGCAGAGCATGAACAAAAATATAGATGACAACGCAGACAATGATAAAATTTCGGACCCTCAACAATTTTAAATCTGAGAACTATGGTAATCGTGAAAGTAAGCAAGTTCCACCAAGATTGCCGCCATACTCTTTGTCTGACACAACGTGTTTCTATTAGAAATAATGAAACTCATTTTGGTTGAAGAGCAGAAGTTCACATTTAGTTTTAATTTTATCAGTTTTGGCGAAGCGTGTGGTATGCAAAATGTATGGCTCATTATAGAAATTTTTTTGTTTCTTATTTGAAGTCGGCCAGCAAGTTAAAGATGTTTAAAAGGGAAAGTCAATTGTGGACTTGTTACTGATTGGCTTAGAGAAAGAAATCAAATTATACTTTGAGTTGGATAAGCTTGCATTAGCTGGATGTTTCGCTGACTTCACTAGGCGGTGGCTCTTCTATATATATCTTACACTTGGTAGGGCCTTAGAAGTCGAGAGTGAGAGAGTTAAGCCTAGATAAAAGCTTGTAGAGTTGAGCTTGTAAGAGTGTCGTGTGTTCACCGTGTGAAGCTTACGCAAAAGGCATTTTGAATATAATTCTCTCTCCTTTTGTATTTGTTTGCTCTAACTCCAAAGTTGTAAAAAGTTTCTATCCCTTTTGGTACTAATACTTAGTATCAGAGCTAATAACGGCATTCACCAATTTTGTCCAATTACAACTTCAAAATTTAAACAGGAGAAATTTCAATAATTGGTCCATCCAAATGAAAGTTCATTTTAAATCGCAAGAGTTGTGAAACCTTGTGGAGAATGGCTATAGCAAAGTGGCCAATATTGAAACATTCGATGCTTTAAAAAAGGAGGAGAAGGATTTAGTAATGAATTATCGAAAGAAAGATGAGAAAGCCTCGTATGTGATCTTTCAAGCCGTGAAAGAACAGGAAAAGTATCAAAAAAGTCCAAAATCTATGATATTGGTACCAATTCGATCATAAACCTTTTAATTGAACCGATTTAGTCTTAAACATTTTCACATTTTATACCAATTAAGTTCATTCGGCCAAATTTAACCGGCTAACGCTGACATGGACGCGGGCCAATAGACGAACACGACGTGGTAATTTTTAAATAATTTTTTTGAATCTTTTTATTAATTTTTTCCCTTTTTTTTTTTTTTTTTCCTTTTCATTTTCTTCTTCCTCTTCTTCCTCTCGGCCTTCTTCTCCGTTAACAAGATTCTTAGTTTTTTCTTTATTTTCATAAAGGAGAGGTTTTTGCCCGAGCTCACCTGTCATTCAAATCTTCATATGGCCAAGGGGCATTTTCATCAAAAGCCTTTTTATTCTCTTTCTTTTCTTTTCTCTCCTTTTATACATGTTTTCTTTTCTTTCATTTTCATTTTCTTTCGTCTTCCTTCCACATCCTCACCTCCAAGATCTCCCTCTCTGCCCTGGACGGCATCCTCTGCACCCTCTACAGCCTTAACTGCTATTTCCCCCACAAGTACTCCTTCGACGCACTCATTACTCACTTTTGTCATCTCGTTTGCCTCAACGAAGCCCTGCACATTGTTGAGACGATGGTGATCAGCGGCTCGAGCCTCAATGTCGGAATCCTACTAGCCAGGGTGGCCAACTTCGAGCCTCATTCAACATAGTCTGCCTCGACGCTTCTCCGAGCAGCAGCCTAGAAGAGGAAAGCCAAAGCCTCGATCTTGGCTCGTGAATTATTCCTAATATTGGGATGGAGAGCACAACGAGACAAGTTCCTTTCATCCTTTCATGATTTTACGTGTCCCCTAAGCAATGGGATAAGAAACAAGTGGCTACCGACAAAGTTTAGCCCAACATATAAAGCAGCAGAAGGAGGAAGGAGGAATATCGATGTGAAAAAGGAAAAGGAGATAAAAGGATAAAAAAGGAAAAAAGAGGAGAACTTTGTTGAAAAAATTATAGGAAATTGACGAACAGGAAATTTTCCTGTAATTTTTTGTGCATAGATTCTTAAGTCGGTGCCTTAATAAAAGTTGTTCATAGGTTCAGATCTACATCATATAAAATTTCCATGATGATTGAAGCTCATGTACTTAGGTCGATTGCCTTTAGAACATATGCACACATTGCTGTGATTTTGCTTTGCTGATTGACCTATTTGCTGTCGAAATTTGTGATTGAATCTTCTTGGAAGTTGTTCATTACCTCCTTGTTTACAAAACATAAAATTTTCATAATGATTGTACATAATTAGGTCAGGTTGATCATGCTTAAACTAAACCTATTTGATGCTGGAAATTGGTCGTTCTGATTGATATGCACATGATCAATATTTTTTGTAAATTCATATGTTTTGAATCTAGATGTGATGTCTTCATGAAAATTATAGGACACTTCTTGATGTACTTATGTGTTGCTGGTTCTGCTGAATGAGTGATGCTTGTTCATTGATTTTTACAAATTCATGTGTTGATAATTGAACGATAGTGTCTACATGAGACATGTTTGGGCCATGCTCAATTTCATTATAAAAAATATCTAGAAAATAAAAACTTGATTTACTATTTTTGCCAACCCTCTCAAAGTTGCTGGGCTCGTTGCAATTCATTTTACAGAATTGATTTGTGTGCATTATTTGAGTTTTATAAATGCATATAGTCCAAATCTCTGGATTCATTTTACAGCATTGATGACCATTGGTCTTATTAGCTCCAACATTTGTGTCACGATGTAGTTGGCCAGGTTATTTGGTAGCTACTCAAATAGCCCTTGTCTGGTGGAAGCCACACTACGGTTTGAAGCCATTTCCCTCATTTGCTTGTCTGTTAGACTCCTCAGAACGTCAACATTCCCTCACTAGGCCTCCTCCGCCACGGCTTCGAGCGGCGGAAGGTTTGGAGTGTGGAGTCCTATCATTGCCGTTGCGCACTGAAGGATTTGCACCCACGGCATTATCAGGCTCTTAATGATTTCTGGTTCTAGCCATTAAAACTCCTCAAATCAACATCCAAGGGTCCCAATGGGTGTGCTAAAAGACATTTTACCGAAAATGGGGTTTTACCCAAACAGTGAAAAATCCTTCACTAAAGGTTAATCTTTGATTTTTTGATGAGGTGGATGTTAGGACTAGAATTAGCACCTAGAGGGGGGTGAATAGGTGACTAAAGCGATTTTAATAATATAATCCGAATAAGAGATTAATGAATTAAAAATAACAATCGCTGCAAATGAAAGTAATGAAAGATAAAAGGATTAGGGATAGAGAATCAAGACTCAGATTTATAGTGGTTCGGCTTATACCAAGCCTACGTCCACTCTCCCGCACGGACAACCCTTCTGGCTGGATTTCACTAAGAATCAAAAAGAGTGTTTACAATCTCACGCCCTTGAATCCATAGTGTAGAAACTCTACTACACTTCCTCAAGGTCTCACCACACTATGGTCTCTCTTTTGATTACATGTATTGCTCGAAGAATAAGATCACAAAATAACACGGAGATTCAGACTTTGGAATTCTTCTATCTAGCACCATTCAACAACTTGAGCGTCTCTCTTATACACTTCTTCATGCCTTCATTACCGCTGGAACCTTCCAAAGAAGTTCTTCCAATCAACCCGTTGGACAAAATCAATTTAGAGAGATCTCGAGCTCTTTAAGGTAAGTGTTGATAGCCCATCAATCCTGCTCGCCCATACAATCAAGATCTTGGTTTCCATAAGTAGAACCTTCCAAATATAAGTTGCGAATCTTAGAGAATCTATATTAATTCGGATATGAATATAAAATCTTGTAGTGCCTGATTCCGTCGAAAGATATTCCTTAGCCATTGAAGTCAAAACTATATATGATAGAATCGAATAGAAGTTTTAAACTTGACGGTCGAAAACTGTCCATGAGAGTAGACTTTGGAACTTGAGTCTTGTTATCGTCGACTTTGATCTTCGACTTTTGCCAGCGTAGAGTCTACAAGTCTTCAGACTAGACTGAGGAAAATGTTTTGTCAACTTCAAAATATCTGAAGAGAATTTATCCAACAATCTCCCCATTTTTGATGGTGACAAAACTTTATTGCAGATTTGAATACTATTGCCCTGCAATACAACATTTAAGCTAGCAATGATATCTCATAAAAGATTAGAATAAGGATAGTATAAGTTGTCCTGTACACAGATGTCCTGTATCCTGTACACAGATGTCCTGTACACAGACTTATCCTGTACACAGATCTGCATCCACAGAAAACACATTAGTCAAGTGCAGACATCAACTATCTTTATCTAATTTAACAGCTTAAAGTAATGCAGTAATAAGCAAGCATTCAAAAAACTCAAGATAAAGTCAAAATGTCAATCACAAATGTTAAACAAAATATTAAATCCAAAAATTAAAAATGAAGGTTTGGGTTTGGAATGAGTGAAAATCTGCTGTGAAAATCTGCCTGCAAAGTCTTCTCCCCCTTTTTGTCAGCATTGAAAAGTGAGAAAATCAAGGAGCACGAGGAATACGAACAAGTTGAAAGTCCTCCATAGACTTGACAGTTCCTTTCAGCTTCCTCAAATCCTCCTGTAGTTGAGTGAGAGCAACACCTTTGGCAGTGGCCTGAACCTGATGTTGAATTTCTTTAATCTGATCATGCAAGGAGATGAACATGGCATGATTCTCATTCTGCAAAGTCTGAAATTCACACCCCATAGCATATATCTGGCCTTTGAGTTCCAAAATGATTTCAAGCAACCTTCCAAAATCAGCTGAATTGTCAGTTTGTGTGCTTTCATCAACACGGTCGATGGAGGAGTTAAGCCTAGTGTGAATATAGCGGGGAGATCAATGTTTGGAGATGATGCCCTCCCTCGGGAAAATGAGCAGCATGAACATCTTCTCGCATCGGGAGGCGATCTACTAACACTTGCACCGGTAAATGTCAAGAGAAGAGGAGTACTTTCTCTTTGGACATCTCCCCCGTTTCAATGCCTTCGGAGGGGAGAAGTACTCTTCTTTCGAGGAGTTTCCTCGGTGGAAAAATGTTGTTGATCCTCCTTTTCGCTGAAGAATCTGTCTTTTTGGTTCTTCTTCCTCATTTTCCTCTTCTTCTTCCTCTTTTTCCTCTTCTTCTTTTTCCTCTTCTTCTTCCTCTTTTTCCTCTTCTTCTTTTTCCTCTTCTTCTTCCTGCAAGGATTCCTTTTCCTGGTTCCCTTTCTCGTTTCTCTCGCAACTTGTTGTTCGGGTTCTTTGTCACAAGAGCAAAATATTGAGAAACATAGACAGAGATGGGAATATCATCCTCATCATCTTCATCCTCCAAGATGATTGCCCGTATCTTCTTGATAGGACCAGTCACGGGTTCCTTTCCTTTCCTCTTTGCAAAGAAAAAGAGTCCGGGTCTAGTCTTAACAGGGGTTTGCTCCTTGAACCGGCTCCAGCTTCTTGCCGAGTTCTTTCGCACGCATCTTTGTAATCATCCTCAATCCGATGACCATTTGATCAATAGTCTTCACGAGAGAATGTGGGGAGGCTGAATGTTCAAATGTCTCGAAAAGACGAGTGATGAGAGCAAATAAGGGAGTTTTCCCTTGTCCTTACCATAGACCCGTACATATGAAACATGATGGTATGGGGCAAGGAGAAGTTAAGATCGATCTTAATTGCATACATCGGTTTGGCTTCGAGATGGATACATCCGTCTTCGATGTCGATTTCGGTCCGAGACAGGTTGATTATTATCTTGTGAAGCGAGTGTTTGTAGCATTCATCCTTGAGTAAGAGAGACGACCTTCGCGATCTCGTCTCTCGCAAGTTCCGAGTTGCATGACTCACAAACACGAAATTGATTGGAAAGCTCCTCTTTCCACACCAATTACATCTGCCAGAGTTTTTGTGTCAACCACATACTCTCTATCTCTCACACTGAAAGAAAAACTATTGGCATCAAGAAAACTGAGGTTGAAATAAAAATAGGCTGTCGATTCAGTATAAGCAACCTCGCTCTCGATGCAGAATTTATGAAGTTGAAGTTTCTCAAACTTCTCCCTCGATTGATGCTCAACAGATCCGAAAATCAAAATCCACCGTTCGTGGGTTCATCACTCCACGCTTCAGCAATTTCCCATACACTTTCTTGTGTTCCTCCGATCGAAACAATTCATCCCTCTTTCCTCGAAGAGTTGCAGCCACACCCATCCTAGGCTTAAAATGTACAAACATCTTCTCATCATCATCTTTCCCCTCAGCGATTTACACTACTAAAGCGAGGGTCACTCGGAAAAGTTCGCAAATGTCTTTTTTGCCGGTTCCAACAGAACAACGCCCGATCGCTCCATCACGGTGAGAAAATGTGTCTCATTTTTATAGCCTTTCTCTTTCAAAAATTCATCAATGAAAGTCATTGCGTAACCTCCTTCCTTCAACGCAGAATAAAGCCTCTAAACAAATGCAGGCTTAAGGGATCTTACGGGTTCAACATCTTCAATGATTTCTTCGCATGTTGAGGATGACGAACATGTGATCTAGTCGAGGAGGTGCGTTGTTAAGATTGTTGGTGCGTCTGTTCTCTTGGAAAGTTACTTTCTTTGTGAGATCAAAATGCGTAGGCCCCTCACCGAGCCCCGTGGTCCCCCGCTCGCTATTCTTGAAGATTTCCTTTGGAAAGACATTGTCGCTTTCTTGGATGGAACTTTCACACTTGTGTCGCAAGAAAGTTAAAAACTTGAGAAGAAGAACTTGAGAAGAGAAATCTCAGAGCGTGAAAAATTTTTGAGCTAGGGTTTCTGGGAAAAGTAAAAGGAGAAGGAGAAGGAGTATAAAAGGCAATCGATACGAGGTATCGAAGCGTCGCAATTAGGAAAAATTAAGAAATTCCTTTTCAAAAAATAACTATCTTAAACAAATCGATAACCACCCATTTTTTAAAAATTAACTGCCTTAATAAACTCAATTAGAGATAAACAGACAATCTTACCTTTTCGAGACATCAGTTTAAGTGAGTAATTGAATTGTAACAACTTACAGTCGTGACGATTGGTATTCCAAGTCTGAATTTTTTAGTCTGATTCTTTGACAGACTTAGATTCTGAGTCTAAACTTCAACAGTCTTCAAGAGATAAAATGTTGAGTCTTGAACGAATAGACTCAAATAAGCTTTTCTCAAGTGGATTTATGAAGATGTCTCGCGTTGATTCTTTGAGTCAATAAATTGTATCAAGACTTCTTTGTTCTCGAACATGATCTCTTATAAAATGATGTCGAATCTCAATATGTTTTGCTCTTGAATGTAGGATAGGATTCTTTGTAAGATTGATTGCGCCGGTATTGTCACATTTGATCTCTCGTGCAAGAGTCTTCAATACCAAAGTCTCATAGTTGTTGTTTTATCCATAGTATTTGAGAACAAAGAACTTCCAAGTGCTACGTATTCGCTTCAGCTGTTGAAAGAGCCATAGTACTTTGTTTTCTTGAAAACCAAGATACCGCCCCCGTTACCAAGTAATTGACAAGTTCCCGAAGTACTTTTTCTTTCAACTCTACAACCCGCAAGATTTGCGTCGAATAACCAAGAAGGGTAAAGTCTCCTACTTTGGGATACCATAGACCAATCTTAACAAAAGTAGTTGCAACATATTTAATGATACGTTTAGCAGCACTTAAATGAGATTCCTTAGGATCCGATTGAAACCTAGCACATATGCAAACACTAAATAATATGTCGTCTAGATGCGTAAGATAAAGAAGTGAACCAATGATACTCCCGTATAATTTTTGGTCGACTTTCTTCCCCGCTTCGTCTTTGTCTATCTTCAAAGAACTTGACATAAGAATGTCAGTCTTTTTGCAATTCTCCGAGACCGAACTTTTTAACAAGTTCTTTTGCATATTTTTCTTGATGAATAAAGATTCCTTCTTTCGGTTGTTTCACTTGTAGACCAAGGAAGAATGATAGTTCACCCATCATGCTCATCTCAAATTCATCCCGCATAGACTTAGAAAATTTCTTGCACAAAGTCTCATTAAATGATCCGAATATAATGTCATCAACATAAATCTGAACAAGTAGAAAGCTTTTGCCTTCCTTTTTAATAAACAAAGTAGTGTCTACTTTTCCTTTAGAGAAACCATTTTGAATTAAGAAATTACTTAGCCTTTCATACCAAGCTTGAGGAGCTTGTTTTAATCCATATAAAGCTTTCTTCGCCCGAACACCGAGTCCGGTTTCTTTGAGTCTTTAAATCCGTGAGGTTGTTCCACATAGACTTCTTCTTGAATAAATCCATTTAGGAATGCGCTTTTGACGTCCATTTGAAATAACCTGAAATTCTTATAACATGCAAAAGCAAGAAGTAATCTCGATTGCTTCTAACCTTGCTACTGGAGCGTAAGTCTCATCATAGTCTATCCCTTCTTCTTGCGTGTATCCTTTAGCCACGAGTCTTGCTTTGTTTCTTGTCACTTTGCCTTTTTCATCAACTTTGTTCCTGAAAACCCATTTAGCTCCAATAACATATTTACCTTTTGGTTTAGGAGTTAATTCCCAAACGTCATTAATACTGAATTGTCTGAGCTCTTCTTGCATTGCTTCAATCCAGCTTTCATCAGCTAAGGCTTCTTCAATGTTTTTGGGTTCTATTTCAGAAATAAGTGCAACGGCACTAGACTCTTCTCGCCTTTTGGATCTTGTACGAATTCCCTCATTAACGTTTCCAATAATGAGTTCTTCGGGATGACCGGACTTGTGCTTCCAAGATTCTGGATGGTCGATAGGTTGTTGATCATTTTCTTGAGTTGATTCTTCATCAACAACTTGTTGTACCGCATCGAATTTTGAACCGCTTTATGGGAGATAGATCTAGCGAGTCCGGGAATGATTCGATTCTTCGCCCGAATTTGCTGAATTTGTGGAGAGTCTTGAAATTTGACGTTCATTGATTCTTCCACAATCTGAGTCTTCTTGTTGAATACTCTATAGGCTTTGCTTGCAGTTGAGTAACCAAGAAAGAATCCTTCATCTCGATTTTTCTTCAAACTTACCAACTCGATCATTTGCATTTTTCAGAATAAAGCATTTACAACCAAATACTTGAAAATAAGAAACAATTGGTTTCTTTCCTTTAAAAATTTCATAAGGGGTTTTCTCAAGAATTGGCCTTAAAAACACTCTGTTTATAATATAGCAAGCAGTTGAGACAGCTTCAGCCCAAAATCTTGAAGAAATATTACTTTCAATTAAAAGAGTTCTTGCCATTTCTTGTAAAGACCTATTCTTCCTTTCCACAACCCCATTCTATTTCGGGGTGTGTATGGAGAGGAGAATTTGTGCTGAAAACCAAAATCATCATAGAATTTAGTAAAGTCTTGATTTTCAAACTCACCTCCATGGTCTGTACGAATGCTTGAGATAGTGTGACCTTTCTCATTCTACACCTTCTTAGCAAACTTTGAAAAGAGAGAGAAAGTCTCAGACTTACTTGAAAGAAAGTAGACCCAAGTAAATCGTGAATAATCATCCACTATTACTAGGCAGAACCTTTTTCCACCAATGCTTTGCGTTCTAGTAGGTCCAAATAAATCCATATGCAGAAGCTGCAGTACACGATTAGTGGAAACTTTACTTATTGGTTTGTAAGAGTTTCTAACCTGTTTACCCAAGACGCATGGTGTGCATAGATCGACTTTAAGTAATTGAGAATAGGCAATCCTCGAACAAGTTTCTTGGAGGAGATCTTGCTGGTTTGCTTCATGTTGGTATGGCCAAGTTTTCGTGCCATAGATTAGCTTCATCTTGTACCGATATCAAGCACCGTGATCTTCCATGATTCACATCCGTAAGATAGATATTTCCATGTCTTCGTCCGGTAAAAGATTGAGTAAAGTCTTTACCGATTCCCGAGCACGTTCCTTCCCGAAAATTGATCTTGAATCCAGGTACCACACAACGGCTTATGCTAAGCAAGTTGTAATTTAATCCTTCAACTAAGGAAACATTCTTGATTTGAGACTTCCAATCTTTCTTGTTCCACGACCAGTGATTCTTCCTTTGTTGTTACCACCAAAGGAAACTTTTCCTCCATCTATCGGTCAAGTTTTATGAAGCAACTTGAGTCTCATGTCATATGTCTTGAGCAGCCACTATCTAGATACCATTTAATCTTCATTTTGATAGTGACCGCAATTAAAAAGAATTCAAGTTTTCTTTGGTATCCACATCATCTTGGGTCCGAAGAGTTAGAGCAATAAACTGTCTTTGCTCAATTCCTTTTAACAGTCTCCAAACCAAAGGACATTCTTTCTCAAAATGTTCTAAGCTTTGACACTTGGAACATTTCAAAGCATTTCGCCAACGAGGTTTTACAAAGACTTTCGGAAATGATTTTTATAAACAATTCTGGTTGGTCTTTGTTTGATTCTTTCCTTCACCTTTGGAAAATCAATTAGTGGAATAGTTTCAGAAGTCATGCCAAGACCTAACTTATCAAAGTAGGGTCTTTGTATCGAAAGAATCTTATCCAACTTTTCAGAACCATTTGAAAATCTATTTGATATATTAGAAATATCATTTTTCAAAAGATTATTTTCTTTGGAAAAGAGTCGAGTTTTCTTTCAAGACAAGAAAGTTCTTTTCTAACTTTTCAAACTTCTCTTTCCAAAGTTTTTCCTGTTGCTTCAATGTAAAATTTTCCTTTTTCAATTCGGAGATCCTCTTAAGAGAAATTTTTAGACTAAGACAAAGTTCATCAATATATTTCGAAACCTTGATAGGAATTTTTAGATTACTAACCTCGAGTTCACCGTCTCCGAATCAGTATATGTATCAAGGTTCGAGTCTCCGAATCAGATTTTGCCATCAAATAGATATTGGCATAATCATCATCACTCTCTTCACATTCGTATCACCCTGTGTCTCTCGCTTTGAGTGCCTTCATGTATTTCTCAGTCTTTCCTTTTCTCTTCTTTAACAAAGGACAGTTGGGTCTGATGTGTCCCTTTTTCTTGCATTCAAAGCAAGTCACTTCCTTGTTTGAATCATCTTCCTTTGTTGATTTGTTTTGAAACCTCTCGTGAGCTTTGTTTCTTCCAATTGAATTTTCTTCCCTTTCGTTCAGCTTTCGAATCTCTTTATCATGAGTGCCGTTCTTCGTCATCTAGATCTTCCTCTCGAGTCCGTAGCATCGAATAATCATTAGACTTTAAGGCAATAGATTTCTTACCTTTTGAATCTTCTTCTTCGTTGGTGTGCTCTACTGTAAGACCGAAGAGTTCCAACCGGTTCGTCTCTGAGAGAGTGGAGCAATCCTCTCGTGTCTCTCTTATTGAGGTTTTTATGTAATTCCGTCTTTAGAGAGTCCTCGTAGGAGTTTGTTGACCTTCATATGTCCCGAGATTGGATGTCCCCGATATTCAAGACCATTCATAATTTCAGTAAAGCGACTAAACATGTCGGTTATTGATTCTCCCGATCTCATCTTAAAGACTTCATATTGTCCCAAAAGAATATTGATCATTGTTTCTTTCACTCGATCGGTCCCTTCGTAGGTAATGTGAAGCCTATCCTGCACTTCTTTTGATGTATCACAAGAAGATATTCTGTTATACTCGTAGGGGATAAAGCACAATATAAGGAGTAAATGGCTTTAGCATCAAGAGTCTGTCTCTTGGTTATTTCTTCTTGAGTCATCTCGAACAGGACCAGCAACTTCTTTTCCTCTCTCGATTTCGATGCGGCAGCGGGAATGATTCCTTTATCTACCACTTCCCATTCCAAAGGATCTTTCGATCTTAGGAATGCTTTCATTTTGTTTTTCCATATGTTGTAGTCTTTTCCATCAAAGTATGGAGGTCTGGTATTGCTTTGACCTTCAACCAACCCTGTAGGCAACATACTAGCCATAGATCTTTTACTCAGAAGTAAAGACACTTCTTATAAAAGAGTACACAAGCTCGATACCAATTGTTAGGACTAGAATTAGCACCTAGAGGGGGGTGAATAGGTGACTAAAGCGATTTTAATAATATAATCCGAATAAGAGATTAATGAATTAAAAACAACAATCGCTGCAAATGAAAGTAATGAAAGATAAAAGGATTAGGGATAGAGAATCAAGACTCCAGATTTATAGTGGTTCGGCTTATACCAAGCCTACGTCCACTCTCCCGCACGAACAGCCCTTCTAGCTGGATTTCACTAAGAATTAAAAAAAGTGTTTACAATCTCACGCCCTTGAATCCACAGTGTAGAAACTCTACTACACTTCCTCAAGGTCTCACCACACTATGGTCTCTCTTTTGATTACATGTATTGCTTGAAGAATAAGATCACAAAATAACACGGAGATTCAGACTTTGGAATTCTTCTATCTAGCACCCTTCAACAACTTGAGCGTCTCTCTTATACACTTCTTCATGCCTTCATTACCGTTGGCACCTTCCAAAGAAGTTCTTCCAATCAACCCGTTGGACAGAATCAATTTAGAGAGATCTCGAGCTCTTTAAGGTAAGTGTTAATAGCCCATCAATCCTGCTCGCCCATACAATCAGGATCTTGATTTCCATAAGTAGAACCTTCCAAATATAAGTTGCGAATCTTAGAGAATCTATATTAATTCGGATATGAATATAAAATCTTGTAGTGCTGATTCCATTCGAAAGATATTCCTTAGCCGTTGAAGTCAAAACTATATATGATAGACTCAGAATAGAAGTTTTAAACTTGACGGTCTGAAAACTGTCCATGAGAGTAGACTTTGGAACTTGAGTCTTGTTATCGTCAGACTTTGATCTTCAGACTTTTGCCAGTAGAGTCTGCAAGTCTTCGACTAGGCGAGGAAAATGTTTTGTCAACTTCAAAATATCTGAAGAGAATTTATCCAACAGTGGATTCTGTGGTGATTTTGAATAGGAACTCACTCGGCATTATAGTGAAGATGAACATCAAACTTGAAAATAAAAATTGGAAATGATAAACGATGATGGACAATAAATGGACAATCATATTAATAAACTGATAAAAGTATAATAAAAGGACGATCATATTAATAAGGCGAGAAAAGTATATTGAGAATATAGACACGCGGACCACGGAGTGCCATAACTTAGTAGAAAGAGACACTTAAGTGCAAAATCGAAGCAAAATAGATCACTTGAGTGCCGTCGACCAAAATCCGGCCAAAACGCCGACGTGGCATTTTTTTGGCGAAGCGAGTGCAAAACGACACTTTGTTTTGCATGTCGACGTGGTCAAATAATGCAAAAACAGCGTCGTTTTGGGTTGACGTGGTAAAAAATAATATAAAAATTAATTAAATTAAAATTAAATTTAGTTAAAATATTTAAAAAATAATAATTTTAAAATTAAATTTAGTTAAAATTTAAAAAAAAATAATCTTAAAATTTAAAAAAAATTAAAAAAAGAAAAAGAAAACGGGGGCGGTGGCTGAGCGCCCCCCAAAACTTTTTTTTTTTTTAATATTTTAAATTATTATTATTTAATATTTTAACTAAATTTAATTTTAAAATTATTATTATTTTAATATTTTAACTAAATTTAATTTTAAATTTAATTTAATTAATTTTATATTATTTTTTTACCACGTCAGCCCAAAACGATGCCGTTTTTGCATTATTTGGTCACGTCGGCGTCTGTAAAAACAAATGCGTCTGCTTTTACATTCGCATTTGAAAAATGCCACGTCGGCGTTTTGGTCGAACTGGCCGGAATGGCACTTAAGTGATCCATTTTTCTTCGAATGTGGCACTTAAGTGTACATTTCGTAAGTTATGGCACTTAAGTGTTTATTTGTGCAAAGTTATGGCACTTGAAATGTTCTTTTACCTAAGAATATATGTTCGTTATCTTCTCTCATGACTACACACTGCCACTTATATAAACCACTAATTACAACCATTCATTAGCAGTTATTACTCTAAGTACAAATATAATTGTAATCCTAAGATTCCAAGTCTCCCATTTGCACATTAGTCCCATCCACAAATAGTTACAACTTCCATGGCTACTGGACTACTCAATCATCGTTTGGTATCCTTGTCTTCAATCAATCTCCTTGCTCTCATGTCCTCCCTTTACTTCCAACACTTAGCCAAATTTCAATCAATCTCCCTACTCTCATGAAGTTGTCAATGACTCTATTCAATAGATGTCAATATCCATGCTATATACTTGTCGATTGTCAATGGTTTGAATCACTTTCATCGACCAGTCTTCCTTGCACAAGTAACCCCAATGGTGCATTGACTATGATAAATCAGTTTTTTTTTCAGTGTATAACACATTCGCTTACATGTTAAAATCTAGGAAGGATGTTGTGCAGCCTACCTTTTTTAATTAAAGAACATTTTTATAATGCGTCTTAGTGTTTTTTTTCTTTTTTTTGGTCTTGATAGAGTTTGAAAAAACATGAAATGATTCGATACGTCGTTGTTGAGAAAGATGCAGTAAGTCTTGGAGGAGGCTGCATGAGAATCAAGCTGGCCCTCTCGACTCTTGAGGGAGACAATTTCACAGGCGATTTATAGACTCTTTAAGGTATGAAAAAGAAAGAGTTAACTTGGGGCGGGTTCCAGCTACCTGGCTCCTTCAAAGCTGCTGTCGTGTGACCATCAAATGCGGTGTTGTCGTCCCCCTAGTTTGCTTTTACTCTGTGACTTGTTTGTTGTGTGAGCTACCAATGTTTTGGTGGTTGCTTGCCTCTCCCCTCTTCTATTGTTGGCCAATGTTTTTGGCTCTCTTTGCTGCTGTTTGGCTGCTTTGTTTCTGTTCTTTTGCTGTTTGTTGTTTCTTGCTCTCAACACCCTTCCACTCGTCTTGACTTGTTCTGTCATCATGAGTGTAAGTTTTTTTGTGCCGAGAACCCTTGCTGCATAGATGTTTAGCTTATTGGTTTAAAAGTCAATATATCTCTTACCCTTTAGTAAAAAAAAAAAAAAGAGTTAACTTAAAATTCCAAGTCAATGATTTCAGATCTTGAAAATGTTGTCTTTTTTTTTTTTTGTTTTATCTCATTTCGTTAGTCGACCTTTTTCCACCCTTTCCGTACCAGTAAGGGGATGGAGTACGATTAAAACCTGCACCCATGAATCCATGCCAAATTCCTCATCTTTGCAAAGCGAATAGATCAAATGCCGTTATCACGCGGGCAATCAATCATTAAAGAACCCACTTTTAGATGTTAAATTAATAGATATGCGAATCCACTCCAACCCCACCCAATGTTAAAATATGATCAATCATTGAGGAACCCATGTTCCAATGATAAAGCATATAGATCTCACGCAATACCATCAAGTGGGCAATTAAAAATACATGGATTCTCTTCAGGTGCGGGTGGCGCCACTCTCTGGCAAGCTACTCAACAGACAACTGGAAGTGGACCACGGTCCAAACCCTCCATATAACAGTCTCATTTAACCAAACCCCACCCCCCACCCAAAAAAAAAAAAAAAAAAAAAAAAAAAAAAAAAAAAAGAATGGATCTCGTCCATCCGTAGTAAACTTTCGATGTTTTTATATTTTACGACATTGTATATCAAAGTTATTAAGAATACAAATTGTGATGATCCGAAAATTCGCCTCTTGGTAGACCTGCCTGCCCATCCGACTCCAAGAGCCATCCTGCCATTTTTACTCATTTATAAACAGGGGTAAACAACCCACACGCGCTAATAGATATAAAAATCGCGATGTGTGTATTTATTTTGTAACTCGAGTGTGTCCTGGTTCCGAGTATTAATCGATACACTTTTTGGACAACCTGTTAACAAGATTCTTAGTTTTTCTTTTTTTTTTTGAATGGGGAGGTTTTTGCCTTTTCTTTTGGATGATCGAACGTCCCCTATTCGTATGACTGTAACTTCCTATTCTTGATTTTCGATCTCTAGTTTCTTGTGATGGTTTGGTCTAACATTTGATATGCTTATTATATTCCGTGACTTAATAGCGTCTTTAATAGGAAATCTATCGGACACGATTTTCGGGGAAATTTCAGGTTTGAATCAAAAGTGTCTTCTCAAAAGATGGTTCAGAATGAATGTTGTCTAAAATAAATGCCTAAAATAACAAATTAATCTTAAATAAAGGCCCATTCTCACTAATCACTCAAATCTTCATCTGGCCAGGGGCATTTTCGTCAAAAGTCTTTTTTCTTTTTTGTTGTTTCTCTTTCACTTTCTTTCTTTGCTATGCTCTCCTTTTATTTCTATTTTCTTTTCTTTCTTTTTCCTTCCACATCGGACATCCTCATGGACTACATCCTTGTTAAGATACACATGTGAGTTATATTAGAAAAGTCTTATATAGGAGAATTGATGTGATATTAAGTATTTAATATATCATATTTATCTCATAACTCATTAGCTTAAGCTTTTGAGTGAATGTAGGTCTAATTGAATACATTGACAAGCTCGGATTTGGGCTAGCTCTTGACGATATCCCCAAGTGAAAGTATTAGGCTTCTGCTGTACACTCCTAACAAAATGATATCAGAACCAATGATTGCAGTTTCTGGGCCGATAAGCGTTATGGTGTAGTAACGTGGGCCCGTAAATCCTAGTTGACCCATAACTCATTGACTTAAACTTTTGAGTGAATGTGGATCCAACTGGATATATTGACGAGCTCAGATTTAGACTCCATCTTGGCGATCTCCCTAGGTGAAGTTATCAGGCTTCTGCTTCGTGCTCCCAACAATCCTCTTCGACCTCTACAATCTCAACTATAGTTTCCCCCACATATACTCCTTTGACACACTCATTACTCACTTTGTCATCTCGTTCGCCTCAATGAAACCCTGCAGGTTGTCGAGACGATGGTGATCAGTGGCTTCAGCTTCAACGCCAGAATTCTACTGGCCAAGGTGGCCACCTTCGAGCCTCCGTAAACGGAGTTTGCCCCGACGCTTCTCCGAGCAGCAACTTAGAAGACGAAAGCCAAAGCCTAGATCTTGGCAAATGGATAATTCCTAATTCTACGATGGAGAGCACAACGGGAAAGTTGCTTTCGTCTCTTCCCAATAAAACATGCCCTCTAAAGCAATGGGATGACAAACGAGTGCCTACCAACAAAGCTTAGTCCAACATATAAAGCAGCAGAAGAAAGAAGGACGAATATCGATTTGAGAGAGAGAGAGAGAGAGAGGAAAAATGAGAAGAGAAATGGGATGATCTTGTGCGAGCAGCAATGGCTATTAGCGGGCCGCTAAAATCTCCGATTCACCGTTCAAAAAGAAGATATTTAGCATCCATTAAAGCATCAACCGAGAGGTAAAATCTCCGATTCACCGTTCAAAAAGAAGATATTTAGCATTAGCATCCCTTAAAGCATCAACCGAGAGCATGAGTAGTGAGATGGAGAAGCTAGGTGTCAAGATTGAGAGGAACCCTCCCGAGTGCGGTGAGGTTTTCCCGAAAAGAATTATTTTAAAAAAAAAAAAAAAGATGTGTGGTGAGGTTGCGTAGGGAATAAAGGTAAAAGAAAAGGAAGAAAAGAAAACAAAAAGAAAAAGAGAGAAAAGAAGGCGAGAAAGAAAACACACAAAAAAAGGCCATCGGACGAAAATACCCTGGTCATATCAAGATTTGGCTAGTCGGTGATCTTGAGATCACATTTGAGACTAAATTTGCTACTTTAGACCCTTAATTGAGACTGAATTTGTCACTTCATATCTTATTTGAAATTTTTCCCTAGTTCCAAGTAGTCAATTGTGCCCACAAATATGGGGTCGACCATAATATATCTAGCAAGAGATGAATTGTTTCTTTGATATGCCAAGCTATTCTAGAAACTTGACTACTCTAGTGTGTTGGGATCGGGATTTCACATTAAAATCCATAATGGATTCGAAATGGGTACGCTCATCTAAAATCCATCCTATCACTAATCATTCTCATGGCATTTGCGTTTTCTTCCATCCTCGATTGGAATCACACTTTTTAATCGGCGGGTAATGAATTATGCCATCACGGATGATGGGTACGTTCAATGATCTTTTACCCCGTAGGGCAAGAATGTATGAAGTGACAATGTCATGCATACATTGGATCATTCTCTTTCACGTGCAATTTCTGTGTCTGCTATGTACCGACTCCTTAATGCCGATTACAGAGTTGTAGTAATGCGCCGGATTCATTCGAGTCCGGTGGGAAATCCGTTGAGAAGACTGGATCGCATCCCCCCATCTTTTGGTTGACAGAGTCAGACATCTCTTCGCTCAAAAGAACGACGCCTGCCTGCCTAGTTCAATTATAGGGAAATTTTATGGGAGAAGGACACTAAGAATTGCCCAAAGTTGTATGTGGCACTCATTTTAAAACCAAAAGTTTTTGCTAACTCATTTAAGTGCCAAATCGGAGAAAAAAATTATCATTCAAGTGCCTCCGATGAGCAATTCTAGCCAAATTGATTTCGTGACATTTGTAATTAAAATTTTAATATGAATTGACACATATTATTAAAAATCCAGTCCACGTAGACGTTCAAACAACATCACACAATGATCACTTTTTAATTGAGATTGGTATTGAAATGATTACTTTTTTATAATGACTGGTATTGAAGTGGTCATTTTTTAATAATAACTAACACTTGAATAATCACTTTGAATGATGATTGGCACCCAAACGATCCATATTTATGATTTTTGGCACTCAAATAATTACTCTTCAACTTGTCTACACGACGTCGTTTAGGGGTTATATTGTTCACAGTACAGTTATTGTTCATATCGTGCGAATAATTCCCTCCCGAATGTTTCGGGTGCCCCTGTTTGTTCTAAGAGAGTTTGCTCATTTGGGGGAGGTGGATCAGTCTTGTGGACGGGATCAGGTTGTTGGATACTCAAATCCTTTAGAAAGGATTCTAATGGATTTGCTAGCATCATCTGATCTGGTTTTTCTCTTATAACCACCGAACATGATTCTGCAGGGATTTTCTCTTTTCCTCTTTTCTTCTGGATCTGATTCAACTCTTTGATCCGATCTCGTATATCCGTTTCCTTTCTGGAGAGGTCTGGTGGGATTGCAGCAAATATAGATGTCTGGGGTGGCGGAGGTGAGTATCCAGTTCTTACTGGAGTTGCAAATGGATCAAAGGGTCTGAATCTTCCTTCTTCAAGGAGTTGAATTTGTCTTTTGAGCTTTTCTATCTCCGGTTCTGGGCTTTCTAGGTAATGATAGCCTAATCGTTGCCCTGATTCCAAGGCATTTAGCCTCTTCTAGAATTCAAAAATCATCTTCTTGGTAGTCTCATCATATTTCCTGAGGTCTTGTTGCACAATTCCTATCTTGGAATCAATTGCTTTGAAAGCATTGTTTTGTGCAAGCAGAGTCTCTGATTGCCAGTTTAATACGGCTTCAGCAGCAGAGGTCTTTTTCTGTCTTCCATGTTCATCCACATCAGTGGGGGTAGGAATTTTAGGAACATGGCGGTATCTGCCTTGTGGGTCAATGAATTCCTCTGGGTTGGGAAATGAGAGTTTAGAACCTTCTCTGACCAGAGGGGGAAAATCAGAGTCTTGAAACATGGCAATAGAGGAAATAGGTGGTGTTTCTGCTGGAGCTTCAAATGGGTAAGAGTGTTTCTTGGCCCATTTTAAAATTGGCTTATAGAACGGAGAAAGAGCTTGTTTTTTCGAGGTGGTGATGGTGGAGGTGATTTTGGTGGATCGGTGAAACTTGGGGTGTAGTACGAACCTCTAGTGGCGGAGGTGGTGCATAAGAAATCATGAACTGGTATTTATCACACTCACCAAGGGTATCAACGGAGGGGTCTCCGTTTAAATACCTTTGGTATACTTTATCCTTTGGCCTTTTGCGTCGAGGTGGAGGCCTATCATATGGATTTACCTCATCAGGGGAATTCATACAATAGGAACATTGGCAAAAAGGATCCAGAAACTTGTGACCATCTTTGTCTTTATAGTAATGGACAGGATGTTCATCACCATTAAAGTGTCGAACAAGCGTTTTTGGATCTGGTTCGGAAATGGATTCTGGAACACATGGTTCGATCATGAAAAGTGTTTGGAAGATAGAGGGACTTTCTTCCTTTTCCTTGCCAAATTTGATGGAAACAGTTCCATCTTTTTCCGGATGAACTCGAGTCCGTAGACCGGACCGGCTTGTTATGTTGGTGGAGCTTTTCGTAGTTGGTGATCCAAGTCTCTGGGAGGAGCTTGGCCAATGTGTCCTTCGGTATTTGTCGAGGGACATGAATACAGGATGCCTGATCATTCTGCATGGAGATAAACAAAGCATCTTCATTACCATTGTTGAGGTTTAGATCAAGAGCATGGTTTTGTACTCGATAAACCATCTGGTAGTGCAGAGTTGCAGCTACAGAGTCAGCAGTTTGAGGAGCTCCAGTGAGCTGAACTTGAACCTTTAAGAAAGATAGTAGCTGGGGATCTGACAAAGCAATGTTAAAGTTGGGATACTGAGTGACAAAACTGTTAGGCATTGAGAGTAGTTCGAACGGTACCAATACGGGCATGCTTTGGTATTGTAAAAATCTGGTATCTAACAAGGCAATTCGGCTACAACGGGTAGACCTTTACGGCCATGAAAAGTGAGAGCAAGACGAACAGCGCCATAATGAACATGAGTGTATCCTTGTTGGACCCATTGTGCGGGGGAATTACGGAGGGATCGAAGAGTAACGAAGTACTCCTTTTGTGCAGAGGAATGGGATTTGGTCGAACTTAGAGGACTGGACATACTCTTTTACTTGCTTTGGAGTTTGATGAATAAGCTGGCGGATGGAGCGGATGGGTGAAAATGATGAGTTGGGTTTAGCAAAAGCAGAGTACGGGTTCATGAGAGGGAGTTGATCCAGAGATTGTTCGGGACAATCCAAGAAATCATGTGTCCATGGCATCAAAGCAGTTTTTCTCCATCGATGATATTCCCTATCAAAAATGGCCGAGAAAGACTTGAGGAATTCCATACCGGTTAAATACCCAGTCCATCACCAACCATGACATGAATGATGTCCTTTACAACTTCGTTACCGGGTTCACAGGAAGCCTTAAGCTTTGGTGGAAATCGTATCGAACGAGGACCGATTCATTTTCGATGTCACCAAATTTTAGCCAAGCCATTACCATCCTATACCACTTCTTCGTGGGAAAACCCACCGATCTCATAGAGATGAAAAGAAGAGAGTTCTTTGAAAGAAAATGTTGTTCTTTCCAGAAGAAACATCTTGATAAGCATTATCGAATAATGCTCCAGCTCTTTTACCAAATTGGAGCCGACTCAAATCTGAAGCATGTTTTCCTGACCTCTGTTCCTAAAGAACTGTCCCAAATGGTCGAAAGATCCTTTGTTGCAAGACAAAAGAGAGTACAGGATATTCCCCTGGGAGAAATACAACAAGAGATCCATCTATGTCTTGAAGAAATATGTCTAAAGCGCCGAATGGTCCAATCCTATATCAACAAGGATAAAGGCCTCGAGACAGCCTGCTCTCGCCAAAAGCTGAAGATCAAATGCTCCAAACAAGACTGTGATGGTACTTGCGGAAAGTATTCTCAAAAGAAGAAACACTTCAAGAAGTTCTCGATGAAGAAATCCAATTATGGCCACAAGAACTTCCGAAAGAAGAAATGGCGATACCTACGAAAAAGAAAGGATCGCACGGGCCATAAAAAATCGAACCGTTGCTATGTCTGCAACAAGAAATGACATTTTGCCAAAAATTGTCCCCAAGCCAAAAAAGATCAGCATCATTTGATACATCAAATTGAAAATGAAACAGGTATTTCTTTTGAAAATGATGATGTTGAATCATTATTCTCTGGCGATGAAGAACATCGAACAAACCCTTTGTATCATTCCTTGTTATCACACCGGCGAAGATTCGGACTCGGAGAATCGAAGATATTTTTCACATATCACTCACATCGCGAGAACAAAGCCTTGACATATTCTCAAGTCAAACTCACTGTCCTCATTTTCCGGTCAAAATCCTCACCTCAAAGTTTGCTAAGCCTATCACTTTGTTATTGCCCTTATTGATACGGGAGCAAGTTGTTCAATTTTGGATACCAAAGTTCTTCCGATGAGTATTGGACTCCTTATGTCCGATACTTCAACTCGCCTCGGGAGATACTTTCTCCACAAATGTAAGAACTACTCGATGCGTCCAGTTCTTTCCCCAATGCTCAGTAACCACGAAAATCTTTGAATCCAATCTTCCCAACAAAGACTTAATCATTGGTTGGGACGTCATGACTCAGATCTCACAGCTTTGTATTATTCCGGAAAAGGTCTTAGGTACAAGGACCAATTCTCTCGAATTTGTCAATATTCGAGACTTTTTCCATTCAGATGAGCTTACTGGATCCAATTATGCAAAAGCTGTTAGAATCTTGTTTAGAATCCCACTCGGAATTTGCCAAAAAGTGTTCCCATCCTTTATGGGAAAATCCAGAATTCTTTGTTCGCCTTCCTTTTAAAAAGAATGAAGATATAAATCCAACTAAGGCGAGCCACATGGGAATGAAGCCAGAACACTTGGCTTTAGCCCAAAGGGAATGCTCAGAATTATTGCAACAAGGCCTTATTGAAATTTCCAATTCTCAATGGGCTTGTGAAGCCTTTTATGTCAATATGCGTGCTGAGCAAAACAGAGGAAAAATGAGATTGGTAATCAACTATCAACCTCTCAATCTTTTCCTCCAGGATGACAAATTCCCTTTACCATCCGAGTTTCTCTCTTTCTTGGATTAACAAAGGCCCATATCTATTCCAAATTCGACCTCAAAGCCGGATTTTGGCAATTGGGCATCCATCCTGAAGACAGATCAAAAACAGGATTCTGTATTCCGAACCAGCACTTCCAGTGGAAAGTTCTTCCTTTTGGCCTAAAGGTAGCACCATCCCTTTTCCAAAAGGCCATGTGTCGTATCTTCCAACCAATTCTCTCAAGTGCTTTGCGGTATACATTGATGATATCCCGCTCTACAGCCCCGATGGCAGTCACACGCCAACTCCTTGAGCAGTTTGCGAAATTGTCAAAAAGCATGGCATCATGCTTTCTCAACGAAAGATGAATATTGCCCAGACGGAAATCGAATTTCTTGGTATGCACCTCAACAAAGGTACATACTACCCAGGCGCGTAAAGATATTGCTCAGGAATTGCTAAAATTTCTGAAGAAAATCTCAAAAAAAGGAAGTTCAGCAATTTCTTGGGATAATTAATTATCTCGGGGATTTTGTCCCAAATATTGCAAAGCTCTTGATCCCCTTGCAAACCATGCTGAAGAAGAATCCTCCACCACAGGGAAAAATTCAGACAAAAGCGATTCTTGAACTAAAGGAGATTATGCGGGAATCTCCCACCATTGAAAATACCATCAACGGGTAAAAGAATTCTTCAAACCGATGCCGGTGATGAATACCTTGGGCAGCCATTCTCCTTGAAGAAATTGATGGTAAGAGACACCTTTGTGCTCACAAAAGTGGAAAGTTTTCTCAATCCGAAATGCATTACCATTCCACTTTTAAAGAAATCTTAGCAGTAAAAAATGGAATCAAAAAGTTTGAATTCCATCTCATCGGCCATCACTTCCTGGTAGAATTAGATATGGCATCCTTTCCTCAGATGACCAAGTTTAAACAAAAACAGATCCCGAATTCTCAACGCCCCTTCGATGGGCTGAATGGTTTTCAAAATACTCTTTTGAAACCAAACACATTCCGGGAAGAAAAATGTTCTTGCCGATTTCTGTCAAGACCAAAAGCACCGGCTGAAATTAACATGTACATCAAAAGACCTGCTTTTCATATGCTCAACCATGGTGTGAAATACAAGATTGAAAAGATCAAAGACTTGCCAAGCTGGAAATATCCCCAGAAGATTATTGAGCAAATCCAAAATGACAATCTCACCGAAAATCTGGGAAACCTCATGTGGCAATGCCACACAGATCTGTTCAGATTTAATGCAGGTTCGATTCTTTATCCTTGTGGATTAAATCCAGATTATCCATTCATACATCCTCTTATCTGGAAAGAAGATGATTTCCCTGATCAGCTCAAAACACTATTGTGGTACTTAACCAATAAGTACTTAATAGCGTTTGAAATTCCAACCAGAAGATTCATTGCCAACCTCACCAGGATATTCTTACTTAGAAGAAATATTGAAAGAGAAAGTGATCAAAATCTTTTAGACTTTCTCAATTGGTTCTACCCTCACACTCACCAAGGGTATCAACGGAGGGGTCTCCGTTTAAATACCTTTGGTATACTTTATCCTTTGGCCTTTTGCGTCGAGGTGGAGGCCTACACCACTGAGCCTTGTAGGACCGAGAAATTAATAAAATATGGCAACATTGGATTTCTGACTACCCAAATCAAAGTTGACACTTAAGTGATCGTTTTTTTAAAAAAAGTATTTAAGTGATATAAAAAAAATTTTGTGTCGCTAAAATAAGCGTCGTACACAACTTTTGGCGCTTCTAGTATTCTTCTTTAGAAATTTTATCATCCTTCGTGACACTGTTTCAACAGACATGAAACTATTCGATTCGATTTAATCAGTCGCCTTTAGTTTATGAAAGCCTTGATGAGGATCTGAAGTGAAACGATTGATGCAGTAAGTCCTGGAGAAGGCTGCATGCGGCATGGCAAGTTGACTCTCGTGACCCTTGAGAGACAATTTCGCAGAGAATCCATAGATGCTGTCTCCCGAGTAGCAGAGTCGTAGGGGCTTGGCAACCATTATCTTGTATTTTAATTTTTGTAGATTATAGCACGAGGTAGAATGGATAGCTGCCAGGTACTCCAGATAGATTAGCAGCAAATCATTTGATTTTTCAATAAATGTATCGAAGAAAGGGTTGATGCTCTACAAAATCCTAAATTCATACTCAGGTTCTAAACTAATTTTCTACTACTTCATATTAACCAAATTAATATACCTATGACCAATTTATCAAAGTCTAAGAAGTAGAATAAGAGATTTTACCAGATCTTCTAACCGTAAGGAGGCTCTAGGGGCAAAATTAGCATATTTTATTACCTCAATTCATTTTTTTCAGATCTGGCTTCCCAAAATGATGTTATTTAGGCGACCTATTATCTTGATTGTCCACATTTTATCATTCATGTCAAATGCCGATCATCCAAGTTGTTTGTCATGTGTATTTCTGTGTCAGCAATTCCATGGGAATATTGGAGAGAAGCTAACATGCAATATATTTGTCTCAGATGTACAATTTAAAATTTTTATTACACAAAAATTAGATTGGAATAAATTTTTGGTACGTGTACACCAGTTTGGAATCTTTTGTGACACAAAAATTAATTTGGGGTGAATGCAGTATGTACATATTATTTGAGATTTTTTATAATACTAACTTTTGATAAAAATGACATACTTTATAAGATTTTCTTTTGAAGTATGCTGATCATAACTAGATATGAAGTAGAACCAGTTTTTTTTAGTTGATCAAGTCCCCAAAGTTTTAAAAAAAAAAAATACTAATAAGTATTATCAAATCCCAAATCGGTCATTTCCCGTGTTGGAAATCTTAATTTATTTTATCCTATTTCTTCACTCATATCTTTTCCCCCTTTTTGGGGATGCAATTTTTCGCACGTACAAAAACACTTGTCAAAATGGGGCTCTGACCCATTTCTTTAACCTGTATTGATGGCTGAGTTATTATATGAGTTTATTATATTCAGTAAATCAATCATAAATGAAATTTAGAATTATAAAACTTACTTAAACATAATCCACGCTTCTATGATTCTCTCCTCACTCGATTACTTACCCTTACTCGATTTCACGTTCACTGACTCGGGGAGGGGACGACTCGGGGAGGGGACACGACGCGGGGGGCAATCAATTTAATAAGGAACCCACGCTCCAATGTCATAAAATATTGAATTCGTGGATTCACGTCGGAACCCCGACCTTTCTCCAAAGCAGAAGAAATCAAATCCCGAGGGGCGACGCGACCACGCTAGCAGATCGATAATCGAGGAACCCACGTTCTACTGCATGTCCCAACGTTGATAATATATAGATCCTCTCGAGGGGTGGGTGGGACCGCTTGCCTGGAGCTCCTGAACATACAACTGGAACTGGACCCGGACCTTATCATTCAAGCACTTCCCACGATAGTCCAAACCCTTCGTAACAGCGTGGATCTCATGATTAAAAAAATAAATGTACTCAAAATCTCAAAACTTATCACGACGTCTTAAAATTTTCAAAAATCATAATCAAGTTTTAAAACTCATCACAAAAATATAATCGAGTTCTGAAACTTTCAAACAATATAATCAAGTTTTAAAACTTATCAAGAAAGTATAATCGATTTTAAAACTTTCAAAAAATGTAATTAACAAAATGACTTAATTAGATCAATTCGATAAGTTTTAAGATTTGATTGCACTTTTTTTAAGTTTTAAGATTCAATTATACTTCGTAACAAATTTTAGAACTTAATTGTACATTGAAAATTTTAGAAAATTTTAGAACTTAATTACACTCTCATAACAAGCTTTAAAACTTCCAATGTACTTAGGGGTGTACAAAAGAACCAGGACCCGCTCAGACCGCCCGGAACCAAACCGGTCTGGTTCCCGGTTCCCATTTATGGGAACCGGTGGGTACTGGTCCGATTCCCGCCCCATGGCGGATCCACCCACCCGCCCACGGTCCGGTTATATTATAACAATATATTAATTTTTAATATTAAAAAAATTCGAAATTAACAAATCTAAAATTTAGGGCTCCAATCACCATATTGTCTCAATTCACTACTTTCCTACTCCATCTCGTCTCTCTCAGTTCAAAATCTCCCCGAGCTCCCTCTTCCTCTCCAATTCACCTCCAGATTCACCTCATCTCCCTTCGAGTTCTAGTCCGAACTCGGCGAAACGGTGAGTTGATTCTCTTTTCCTCTCTCGAACTTGAACTCTCTCTCCACGTCGTCGCCACCTTCACATTCACTGTCACTATCGTCCTCTTCATTGTTGGGCTTGTCTTGCTTCTACCTCCCTCTTCCTCTTCCCCACTCCTCAAGCTTCTCCTCATCATCTTCGAGGACAGGCGAACTCCAGGTCTAAGAACGGCTCATCGTCCCTGTTGTCCTCCTCATTGTCGGTCTCGAGGGAGGAGTGAGAGACGGTGGAGGCGATGGCAAAGATAGTGGTGGTGGCCAGGACGGAAGCGGAGCGAGGGTCGTGACCGCCGTGGCGCTAGTACTTGAGGAGAATAAAGCTACTATGGTCAAGAGAGCCAGAATAAACATATGTGGGGAGGGCGAAAAGGGAAAGGCGCGAAGGTTGGATCGATTATATGGATCCACCCGAGAACCGGACCAGCAAAATCGATCCACCCGAGAACCGGACCAGACCGATGGTCCGGTTCCCAAGTGGATCCATGCAACTAGCGGGCGGTTCTCAGTTCCAACATTTCGAAACCGGTTCTTAGTGGGCGGTTCTCGATTCTAGGTTGGGAACCGCCCACCCGGACCATGCACACCCCTAAATGCACTCATCCTTAAAGACTTAGATAGGAAAAATCAATTGAACATCAAGTTCCTTGTAAATAATTGTGCACGCAAATTTGGGGTCGACTATATATATTATGTTTCTTTGAAACACTTGGGTTATTCCGGATATGTAAGGCGCACATAATAACCATTATGTTTCTATCTCAGAACTATTTTTTTATTCCAAAAACAAGTTTTGAACAAACATTCAATTGGTAACAAAATTTCATTTTTTATTTACAATAAATTTTTAGTTCGGAAATAAATTTGGAACAGAAATGAAAAATAAAAATTTTCAATTCTCTATTTATGAAACAAAATGATAAATAAAAACTCTTTTCATCACTCCTCCTCTTTACTAGCCAGTCACCCATCGACCGCCACCGTTGCCACCGGTTGCCTTCATGGCCACCCTCCGTAGCCGGTCACAAGCAATTGTCCCTTACTATCCGCCACTGCCTAGAGGGAGAAATTTTGTATGAATTTATATTCCAAAAATAAGAATTTTATGTTAACACGTATTTTTACTCAAAGATTTATTAAAAAAATAAAAATAGAAAAATCTATTTTTATTTGAGAAATCAATTTCTAGTCATAATAATTATCATTCATGCTCTTAGATTACTCCAGTAGGTTGGGATCGGGATTTCGCATCAAATCCGCAATGGATTCAAAGCGGGTACAGACATCCAAAATCCATCCTATTATTGAGCATTCTTGTCGGAATTGTATTTTCCTCCGCCCTCAATTGGAATCACACTTTTAATCAGTGGATTTTGATTTACAATATTATTAGGATTGTGCAATCAAATCGGATTATCCTGAAAACTGGTCTAGTTCGAAGTCTCTGTTGGAATCGATCAAGTTCCTAGTTCCAAATGAAGAACCCACTAGCAATCGGACTGACTGAACTGAATTTGGAAATGATTTCATAAGCTTAAAAACTTTTATTTTCTTCGTTTTCTTGACATCTTTTTTTCTCCATTTCTCTCTTTCTCTCTTCACTCCAACTTTACTCAAACACTTCGCAATTCTCTTTCGCTTGCAACTCACCCTCCACCTCTTGCGACTCTCCCTTGCTTGTTCGAACCTCACAACCCATGCTCATTCTCGACTAGCCTTTGCTCGCTCGTTCTCGTTTATCTTTTACTTCGAACCATCTTGTTACTTCTATAATTTTGTGTACAAAATGGGAAATTAAAAAGAGAGAGATAAGGGAACACGAAAGAAAAACAAATTCTCATATAGATTTTAAAGTCGGACCAAAAAAGCACAGTAGGTTTCATGACAAATAGAGTAATTTATGATTCTAAGAGCGTGTTTGGTGACGATTCTATTTCCGGGAACAGATTCTGATAAAAAATAACTCTTTTTTATTATGTTCCCAAGAATAATTTCTAAGCATTTTAAGTCGTTTGGTAACTATCCAAAATTTCGATTCGAAATAAAATTACATTTAAGATCGTCTTCATTGATTCTGTTCCAAATCAATTTCTTTTAATTTTTAAATAATTATTTTACTTTTTTTTTTCTTTTTTTCCTTTTCTTTTTTTCCTTTCTCTCATATTCTTCTTCTTCTTCAAGTGGCCGGTCTCCGATCTTGCAACCATCCGGACGAGGGTCGGCGACCTCACCGGAGCGTTGCTAGCCCTCGGCGAGGCCGGCCCTCGTCGGTCGAGCCTCACCGGCAGTTGAGCGAGGCTCATCTAGCCACCAGCGGGGCTAGGCGAGCCTCGCCGAGGCCATGTAGGCCTCGCCCAGCCCCGGCGAGGCTTGTCTAGGCACCGGCGAGGCTCAGCCTCGCTAGACCTCGCCCTAGCCTGGCGAGCCTCCGGCGAGCTCACTAGATCGATTGCCGGCGACCGACAGCGGCGGCGGACGACGGCAGACATCAATCGTGCGATGGCAGTCGATGAATAAGAAGAAAAGAGAAGAAGAATAAGAGAAAAGGGAAGAAGAAGAGTTGGTTTTGATTCTTAGATTTGTTCCCGAAACAATAATCAACTTTTTTTTATTCTTGATTCTGTTTCAAATCTACTTCCGTGAACAAAAAAATAAAATTTTATTTCCGAAAATAAAAATTTTACCAAACAAGATTCTGTTCCAAAACTACTATTAGGAATAAAAAATTATAATCGAATATTATTTGGATGGTTACCAAACAGCCCCATCAGGTAGGTTTGAACCTAACCAGGTCCATCGATAAGGAGTAGGGAAAAAGAAGAAGACAATTGGGAAGAAAGGAAGCGTCGCGACCGTGAGGAGCTCTTGTCACCAGCTCTCGTCACCGGACTGTCGCCCACCCCCACCCCGAGTCACTTCTTGTCTCCTTCCTCACTTCACCACTCGAAATTCGCTGGCGAAATTCACTCGCCGCTCTCCATCTCCGCCGGTCCCGGAAGCTTCCGAGGTCAACACCGCCGGCGGCGAGAGACACGCAGAGAGAGAGAGAGAGAGGGAGAGACGCAGGAGTGGAGAAGACGAACTTCGACTCCTCTCGAGAAGACGAACTTCTACTCCTCTCTCTCTCTCTCTCTTCTATATAAGCCGACCACCGCCGAGCTCTGTCCGACCCATATCTTGTACCGAGCACACCGGGGCGGCTGCCATGGCGAACGGGCCGCCGCGACCCTCCTCCGATCCCGACCGCAAGCGCACGATCCCGGCCTACATGAAGGCGGTCTCGGGCTCGCTCGGGGGCACCGTGGAGGCCTGCTGCCTCCAGCCCATCGACGTCATCAAGACGCGGCTCCAGCTCGACAAGTCCGGCGCCTACAAGGGGATCGCCCACTGCGGCGCCACCATCGCCCGGACCGAGGGCGTCCGCGCCCTCTGGAAGGGCCTCACGCCGTTCGCGACCCACCTGACGCTCAAGTACACGCTCCGGATGTGGTCGAACGCCGTGCTCCAGTCGGCGTTCAAGGACCCGGAGACCGGGAAGCTCACCAACAGGGCCAGGCTCCTGTCCGGCTTCGGCGCCGGGGTGCTCGAGGCGCTCGTGATCGTCACTCCATTCGAGGTTAGCGGCTTGAAGTGGGAATGCGATTGGTTGGGTTTTGAGTTGATACTGGGGAACTCGGTTTGCTGTGTGGGCTTATTTGTTAGGAATTGTGTTACGGCTGAGAGGTTCAGATGAGCTCAATGTTGGTTGTTTGTAGTTTAAAAATGGGATCTTGATTCTGCTGCATGTCATCAATTCAAATGGAGGTAAAGCTAAGGCTTGAGTCAATGCTTGGTGCTTTTGCAGCGTTGTCTTATAAAATTGGAGTCAATGGTTAAGTCAATGCCTTTTCTCTTCTAAAATCCTTGCAGGGGTTTACTCCTTTCATTTTAAAAGTGCCATCTCTTTTTCAAGTGTAGTTTCAGTGAAGATTTAGACGATGGAAGTCAATCTGAACGGATTATTGTAATGCTCCATAGGTGGGCCAAATTCACTAGATTCTGTTGCGGAATTTATGCTTGTTGTTGCTTGAGCCAACGTTTGGGACTGAGAGTTGGGTTAGCAACTTGTAGGCCTTAAAGTTGCTTTTAAGAATGGTAAATTTCATTAATCTTTGCTTCCCAACTCCTCTACATATCGTTTTTAGCATAGCCTTGCTTCTTGGTAGGAGACCACATTTAAAGAAACAGATGATGGACTCTTTATCCTTTGACGTGGTCGTGCTCTATTACCTTGCTTGCTAGATGTTATATTTGACAAAAGCTAGTGAGGTATGGTGAAGCGGAGGCAAAAAGAAACAGTATTTTAGAAAGGATGTTTATGCCTCAACGGAAAGGAAATGGCGGGGCTCAGAGAGGATCCTCGCCAATGGTGTTAAAACAACTACGTTGGGATGCATGCTAGGATGGCTGCATCCCCTCTAAAACTTGAAAGGATTGTAACCAAATAATCCTTCCTACTGCTTTTATTCCATCACCAAGATGTACAGAAATATGGATACTTTCTTTTCCTTTGAAATTAGCATCAAATTTATGGAGAATGAGTGAGGAAAGAATTAGCCATATTCATGTAAAAGTAAAGTGCATAAAAATTTTGCAGGTTCTTTCGTAGGGCCAGACTCATTATTTGCTTGTCTATAGAGATTGAGAAGTTCACCTGGATTAAACAAATATGTAGCAACACTGTAAATTTTAACAAATGGTAAATGCAGATGCTTTTGGTGGTGTTGTATTTGAGTTTATTGCCAAAAGGTTCATGCTGCGTAATAATTATTTTGACAAGTTGTTCTGTGAATTACATGTATTGCATGGGAGCTAACTGATGAGATCATTGGCAGGTTGTTAAAATCAAGCTGCAGCAACAAAGAGGTTTAAGTCCGGAGCTTTTAAAGTACAAGGGTCCTATTCATTGTGCCCGGACAATTATTCATGAAGAAGGCCTTCGTGGGCTGTGGGCAGGGGCTGCACCTACGGTCATGCGCAATGGGACCAACCAAGCCGCTATGTTTACGGCGAAGAATGCTTTTGATGTACTATTATGGAAGAAGCATGAAGGCGATGGCAAGGTCCTCCAACCATGGCAGTCCATGATTTCTGGATTCCTAGCAGGAACCGCCGGTCCTGTGTGCACGGGGCCCTTCGATGTTGTCAAGACGAGGTTGATGGCTCAAAGTCGACATGGTGGAGAGTTGAAGTACAAGGGCATGGTTCATGCCATCCAAACAATTTTTAAAGAGGAAGGACTTCAGGCTCTGTGGAAGGGACTCCTGCCTCGGCTCATGAGAATCCCGCCCGGCCAGGCCATTATGTGGGCTGTCGCGGATCAAGTAATCGGATTCTATGAGAGGAAATTTCTCATAGATGCGCCGGTCTAGTCATCGATTGACGTTAGTCTTTTTTATCTTCTGTGGCCATTTAGTAGGTAGTCAAGTCAATTATTTGATTAGATTATCTTCTTTTCAATTATCTAGATGAAACCCATCTAGCTAGACGCAGTCATCATTGATTCTGAATTGTATAAACATGATTTCCCCAATTGGTAAGCTTTCTAAAAGTTTTGACAGCGATGAAATAAAATAAAAAGCATGGACATTGCTTATTGATTCATTTTGAGTTCCACGCTCACCATAGCTGATACTTCAACTGTAGACTTCATCGGTCTGTCGACATTACTTTTGAGAAAAAGCTAAGTAATTTGTCCATGGAACTAAGCTGATCTATCGTTGGCTATTGGCAGTGCTAGTATTAAGGTTAAGGTTGACTCGGTAAAGATAGTTGAGTTTGTTTAAAATCAAATCTATGCTGACAGAGTAGAAAAGAACTTCAGTAACCCATGTGACAAACTCATTGTATTTCAAAAAGTCCCAGTTTGACCTATTTGTACATGTAGTCAGTCTTGAAGGAAAACTAGCTTTCAACATGTATCATTGTAAGAAGATTTATCAAATGTCGGGATAGAACTCGAAAAGCGATAGAATCACAAGTTTTACTTGTTCATTTAGGCTTTTGATCGAAACAGATGATGTGTGCTCGAAAGGGTCTATGCCTTTTACGTAGTTCAAACTTTTCATTCAGGATACTTGAATTTTGAGACTGCCTGAAGAAGCAATTTGTCAACCAATGGTCCTCCAGCCTCGAGGCGGTGCTTCAGACCATTGATTGTACTTTGAATTTGATATTTAGTACCTATCCCCTGACTCGCTAATTAGTGGGAAGAACGTGAAAAGAACAAAGGAGACTTGGGCAGGTCCTTAATGAAAGCGTTACTTTGTCTTTGCTACCGCATAAGGTGAGAAATCTATCAGTCGAAGAATTCTGGAGTCGACTCTGCAATGTCTATTTACACGGCCAGATCCAATGAATCCCTTTGTGTTTTTCAATGCGTATGAGCCACAACTCTTTTGGTAAGGAGATAAACTGTCTGTCTAAATCCCACAAACCGCTTTCAGCAACAAAAGTACAGTAACGGAGGTGACAATTGATATGACGTCAAATTTCATGAAAGTCGTAGACTGGAATCCAAAGACTCAATATCTCGATTATGTGCTGGGAACTGCTGAGGATTTCATTGAGATAGAGATTGCAGTTCATGCTCGAGTTGGTTAATACTGATTCTGAGACTGGGTGAACCCATGATCCAATGTCCAGGTTAGGTATCAAGTATGATGGCAGACAAGAGTTTCAGTCAAACTTAAATGTTCAAACAGGTTTTCATTTAGCTTGCATTCACAAAATGAAAAACTAGAATTATGTAAGTGTAGCAATACTGTGCCAATCTTCCAGGGCTCTAAACATGGAAAATCATAAGACACAGTCTCAAGTGTCTCCTCCACGGTACTGGCCAGTTCTCATGAAGCACAACTCCAACGGTGTACTGTCATTATCCCAAATGAGGAACAAAGCAAAAGAAGAAAGTCCCAAATCACAGGAAGAAAAGACAAAATTACATCCACAAAGGCGAACCCTAACCCATGAATCATAATGCCTTCGCAGGCAAAACATAGAGAAAATCACTCGTTGTAGAGTGCATTCAATTTTAGAAAATGACGCAGTTGGAGGAAACCTGGAAATCATTTCAAACAAGCACTGAGCCTTTTCTAGTTCACCGGAATTTACTGTTCATGAGAAATCAGTGGCTGGTTCTTCCTCCATGCGGACTCCCGTACTTCGTGATAATGGGTGTCACAGACTAGAGAGTGATCAGTGACTGGTTGCCAAAGCAGTGACCAGCAGACCGAGCACAAGGAATGGCTGTGCACTAGCCTGAAATTATTATATAGATGCAGTAGTTGAGTTAAAAATGTCGCTCTATATAAGAATTACCATCCACAATGTGCTATAGATGGCTGTTGAAAACTGCAGTCATTAACAAAATGATATCCAGTGCCCGAATTAGTTCACAAGACGACATTGCTAGCTCTAGGAACTCGATGCTGAGTTGAGTGACCTCACTACCATTCTCAGCGAACACTCAGGACATTAGAAATTGTAATACTCTTAATCACGGAAGTTGACAAAGCACTGATATTAGATAGATACATGTCTATGTCATCCGACAGGAATAACAACAATCCTGTAGAATGACAAAACTATTAGAGAACAGTCAAACAACCGAAGCACCCTTATATACCATTTAGCTTCTCAATTCACCAAATGTTTTCCTAATTTCAGATGATACGGATGAGGGAAACAATACCTGATACTTTACATCATACTTCACAGGGTCTTTCAAAAAGTATTGAAACTGCACCAAAATGAGAAGTATAAGCAAACCACTATCTCGAGTTAAATCAAAATGACCAGTTCTCAAAAAGATGATATGTAAGATTTGATGCCTGCAGAGCATTTTTGGCAATATACAGTTATTTATGTGAAGCTATGACACCTAAGCACATGCAAAAGAATAAGAAAGGATTGGAACCACTGCAAGGTGGATAAACTGATACTTCCATTTAAACTCATGCCAGAGAGTGGGTTTTGCAAGGAAGAAAGTTTAGACAATCTTCCAAGCAGAATTAGTTTCGAAAGAAGGCCTAGAACATTTATTTGGACATGAACACTAAAGGCTAGCTAGGCCTCATTTCAGTAGGAAAGAAGTGGAAAATTTATGAACATATTTTTAGTATTTGCTTGGAAAAAAACACTTCAAAGGAACATCATCTCTGTCAAGATACAATGTCTCACAACTTTAATACATACGTATTTACCTGAAAAACAACTTGTGGAGCTATGAGAGCTAGGAGAGCCAAAGCATAGAATGGTTTACCAGCCCCAAGCAGATAACCTGGAGCATATATTTTTAAATAAGATCAGAAATTCTAAGAAGCTCAACAAGACAAAGATTTTAAACATTATGAATGCTCAAAGCATCTCATGTATCCTTTCCACCAGATTGGAGAAAATGAATCCCTTCTATGACCTTAGGAGTACTCCCAGGCCCAACACAGATAGTTTGACCCCGCGACAGTGGAAGCAGATTCAGAGGTTAAATCCATCTTGCCATATCTCTGCCTCATTACGTTTATATTAAACTCCTCAACATGTTTTTCCTTCTGGGTACCTTATTCTAACAAATGGACCCTAACACAGCCTTTTGTTCAAATTATTAAACTATTTCTTCTCCAGAATCTCAACACTAATGATCTGTCAGTTAAAGTTACCAAGGACCAAAAATGATCTAAGTTCAATAATCTCATTCAGATCACTCTCATGGGTCACATATAAGCTAATTTTCTTAATTGTCCAATGGAATCACTGAATCAAATGATAAGAAAATTCTGACCCACTTATTGATCACTGAATTTGTCAAATGGTACAAAAATACCTAATGTGGTCCTAGTATATTGATTTCACCAGTCTATTCGACCTTGATTGCTGCTAGACAAGTTCCTAGCTTGAGAATATAACATACTAATGGAAAGTGCTTGTAAGGTAGACATATTTTTGCCACATTGGTATAGAGTGATATACACTACATAGAAAGAATGAATGACCAATAAGGGCCTATTTGGTATTTATTCTGTTTTCAGGAAGAAATTTCTACTCATAAATGTTTTTTTTTTTTTTTTTTATTCTGTTCCCTGGGCGAGTTTTTAAGCATTTGAAGGTGTTTGGTAACTGTCCAAAATTTATATTCCCAGATAGAAAAGCATCTGGTAGAACCCTCAAATTCTCTTGTGATTTAAAATTTCTTTTAATTTTTTAAATAATTTTATTACATTTTTCTTTTTTTTCTTTTTTCCTTCTTTTTTTTTTCTTTTCTTCTTCTCCTTCTTCCTTTGGCCGGCAACCTCGTTAGAGCATTGCCGGCTCTCGGCAAGGCCAAGCTCGTCGGCCGAGTCTCGCCTTGGCTTGGTGAGGTTCAACCTCGCTAGGCCACAGCTAAGTGATGCCGCCCTCACAAGTGGCCAACGATGCTCCAACAAGGTAACTGGCCAAATGAAGAAGGAGAAGAAGAAAAGGAAAAGAAGAAAAAAAAAAGAGAAAAAAAATATTTATAGCCTTGATTTTGGAATTGTTCCCGGGAACAAAAAAAAATTCTTTTTACTTTGTGATTATGTTCCACATTTATTCTTCAGAACAAATTTGCTTTCGAGAACAAAAAAATTACCAAACGGACTTTTTTTTTAATTCCAGGGAACAAAAAAATAAAATCAGACACTGTTTAAATGGTTACCAAAAAGAGCTTAAATATTTTTGGAACTTCTCCCTTTTGACATAACAACTCTCCCACATTGTGATGTACTGAATGAAATTGTATGCTCATCATCACATTAAACCACATCAAAATCCAGTTCGAAATGAGTACTACAAATATTGAAGATTAGCATTAACACAGCAGGATGACTGTTTGCAATGATCCATCTTGCTAATAGTTAAGTCTATCTTTTTACAGTGTAGAAAAGTTGGAAAACTTTTGCATAAATAATTTACTGTACAACTTTCTGCTTTAAACATCTGAAAGGACGGTGATTGTTATAGAGGCTTTGAATTGGTAGAGGTTTGGTCATGGATCACAGAAATGATTCTCAAATGACGCTTAGCCATGTTCAGCGCATGGAAGTTGACTATTTGACCAATTTAAAACAGCACAACAGAACAAATCTAAGTTCATATTTCACAGTATCAGCCATCCTTCTGAAAATCGTACTAGGAGATAGTGCACTGATCTACATGCATGACACTATTAATTTGATTCAAAATAACAATATCAGCAAAAAAAGATATTCAGATTAAAAACTAAAAAGTTATTGAGAATTGATGATATACCAGCCACAGATAGTTGAGTTATGTCAATGGCACCAACACATATCCATTTTGCAGTTTCAGCACCAAAAGCCACTGGAATGGACTGTTCAAAGCAAAGAGATTGTGGAAAAAAAAAAAATCTTAAGGATGTTTACCATTGCTTACATAAGCAGAGTTTCCTCAAAAACTGTACAACAATAAGTACAAAAAATACCTGAAGCCCCATTGCCCTGTCGCCTTCAACGCTTTTGAAATCATTTACAATGGCAATCCCCAGCTGAGAAAAAGCACAAAGTAACAGTAAACTATGGTTGCCAATGAGTACTGGTTACCAAAAAAAAAAAAAATACAGATTTCATACTGCACTTGGCAATACTTTCCAAGGAAACATACCCCTGCTAAGCTATACAGTAGGGTCAGCACGATTATATCAGGTGTAAGAGTCCCAAATAAAGCTTGACCAGCCCACCTATCAGCCAGAAGATAACAGGAACTTGCTAACTTAAATCAGAATGTACCTAATAAAGATGATTAACTCTTCCCCCACATGCTGTGAGGTGACTGTAAAAGCAAGTTAGTGTCCATCATGATTTAACACAAAATCATGGAGGGAATTAACAGCCACGTATAGTCTCCATGATTTTCCATTACTCAAGGCATTGGCTTTTCTTTGGATAGCCAATCCCTCATAATTTACTTAGAATAACCAAGACTATAAGTACTTTCTTGAATGCTATTCCATCTACAAATAGAAGTCCTTGAATATGTTAAATTTTCTCTGAAAAACCAAAAAAAAAAAAAAAATCCGACCAAAAAAATATGTTAAATTTTCATAGCCAAATCAAGTTGCTATTTTGATGTAACAAAGAGTTAACAAGAAATCAGATGACAATAAACCAATCTTGGTGATTCTCGTCTGTTTATTAGTGTCAATGAACATAAAAATTGAAAGGCCAAAAAGAGAGGTACAAACCATGGCAAACTGATATAGCTTGCTCCAAGAGCAAAATTTCCTATCCACCCATTTTGCTTCAGCTGCAACCATGTAGACGTCTCACTTAGGAACAACAGCTAAGGTACTTATCAGTTCAAAGAGAGAGAAAAGCAAAAGATAACTTGAAGAACTACCTTCAAAGGTGGAGCAGAGTATATGTATGACAGCAATGAACCACCAAGAGCAAGGTAGAAAACTATGGGAAAATCATGCCCTGCCTATACAAAACATGTGATTCAGAAACTGACTATTATTTGTTCTACTTAAAAAGAAAGGAAACCAAAACAATTTGGCACTAAAGTAAATCACTTACCCATACATCTAATATACCAGCCAAGCCGAGGCCTGCTAAGAGCAACACCCAGATTTGAGTAATAACCTGATAAAAAGTATTAGTCAGATAACACGGTATCATTGTCCTTTTTCCAGATATAATTCAATCAGTGAAATCACAAACCTCATTCTCAGAAATTGCCCCTGATGGAATTGGACGATAAGGTTCATTAATGGCATCAATATCTCGATCATACCAATCATTTATTGTCTAGAGATGCCATGTGAGCAGAAAGATAAATCCCGTGAGTTCGAGAACATATTGTTTCAATGTTTTGAAAAAAATCAAATGTTCAAAAGGTACCTGTGTATAGCCTGTGAGACATGGGCCTGACATCATCATGCAAACAATTGATTTGGCCACATCCTCCAGATTCCAATGAAAGTTTCCTGCATGATATAGTTATTGCAATTTGCAAATAGTTGCTCAAGTTCCAGCATAATTACTGAAATCGATTTTTTTGCAGCATCTTGGGATTCAATACAGTTCATTTGTCTGGATGGCATCAAAAGGTGAAATTCCTTATTTTCTTCGGATCACTGGAAAATTTTTCTATCAGATTATAACTATTTAAAGATGTAAAAAGAAAAATGAAACTATATACATGAGCCCTTGCATCAGCTTGATGTTTAACATGTCTATTCCCTTTCTTTTGATATATAACGAGGGAACAAACAATAAAAAGTCAGCAATAGATTCCATTTCATGCATTACATTGAACTTTTGGAGAAGTGATTAAAGAAAAACTGGAGAACACAATTCAAAATGTCGGAACCTTTTTGTGCACAACAGAGGTATTAGCTATTTGATCAGGACAGAGGCATTAGCTATTCGATTTCACAGCGATGAATAAGCTCTGAAAACCGCTTTCAAATGCTATTTACGTCTCACAGTACAAGACATGATCAGAGACCACCATTATCACTCTAACTATGGATTCACCAGAGCAGGGACATTAAAGATGCACATAAGAGCTTTCCACATAAAATACAAATGTAAACTGCTCTTGAAGGAGTTTAGAGATATGAGAACCATGTGTGGGTAAAGATAACATCTTTGATAACAATTAGCATGACAAGATAGCAATAAGTACTGGAGGTGTTAAAACTTCTCTGCTAGACATACCTGAAGCAGCAGCTCCGCAAACCACTCCCCAGACCAATGGAGGCCAAGTCACGGGTTTCGTAAGTTGTAGGCGAATCTTCCATTTATTCTGAAAGGTTCATCTTGCAGTATTTAGTTCTGACACTAGCTGAGATATGACCCAATTATCTTATTTCCATAAATTCTTGAAGAAAGAACACAACGAAGCAAACAATTTCTGAACATCCAAAAGGCATCACAATACAGTTCACAATCAAAAGTCACTGAATGAAGACTTCACTCTAATAGCAGGATTCACACTGGCCGTCATCCAATAAATAAACATTCGGCACGTGGAGACTCACGGTTTCTTGCGCGGCTCCTTTGATGCCGAGAAGCTGGTTGAAGCTGGAACCTTCTTTGGCCGGCGCCTTGTCTGGCACCTGAGGATTCACTGCCAAGCACATTCAACTTGAGAAACCCACTAACATCACTTCAAACGCGAAACTCGAAATAAAAGAGATTTTGCGGCAACCTTCGTTCGTATCGGTCTCCGCAGCTCTAACGGTAACCCTCCGCCCTGCACAGAAAAAAACATCAATTCGCAACATCAATCAGGCGCGCTCCGCGAATGAACTGCCGGAGCTCAGCCACAGTTCCGCACAGGCAATCAAAACGACACTCGCAAACATCCGATTCGAAGATGAAGACAAAGAATCGCCGGCGAGTCCTCGTTCGAACCCTCACGGCAGGGGAGAATACTCACGAGTGAAGGAGACGGAGATAGGCGCCGGAGACAGGTGGCTCCGAGCGCGAGCTCGAGCTCCGCCGGTGAATGCGACGGCCGCGACGGTGTTGAGCACGGACGCCATGGAAGGAGCTCCGGAACGCCTCGAGAAGAGAAGAAGAAGAAGAAGAGACGACGGAGATAAGGGGGAGTGCGGAGGTTTTGCGACGGCTGAGCTGAGCGGAAGCGAGAGACAGTACGAACAAAACCGAACCGATAGCTCGAAGTCCCGACTGCGAACGAGAATCTTTGCTGGAATCGGCGCTTCCCACCACGCGCTCGGACAATGGCGCGAGCGGGTCACGTGGCCCGCGCGCGATTGGCTGGGCGGTCGGGTTCGGACAAGAGCAGTCGGACGTCGGGCGCGTGCGCCCGTCCTCAAGTCGTAAGCCAAGTTGATTCCGGGTAGGACGTTGTCATTGGCCTTCCGCATAGTTTAAACTCCGGTAACCATTTTGACCAAATAAATAAACAAAACTATCGTGACCAAATAAATAAACAAAACTATCGTAACCAAATTATTGGAGATTCGCATGTTTGGAGGCGCATATACTATTCTTGGAAACTTGAGAATCGCCGTCTAGATCTAGAGTAACTTTGTCCCATTCTGTATGGAACTATTTATTGCTAGTCGATTAAAGATTCTCACATATGTTAATACTAGCAAAGTGCCTCGAAGATACGCTAATGTGAACGATTCTCCAGAAAGTAGATTCGTAAAAATGGGTCATTGACCCATTTCTTAGTCCATATGGGTGTTTGTTGGAAATTGTGATCCATTTTCTCTAAAACTTTCTATAAACTTCAGGATTAATATTGTCTAGAATTGTTGAGAATGGAGGTTGCTAAATGAATCTAGAAGATTCACAAGATGAAGAAGAAATTCTAGAACAAGCTAGAGAAGCCTAAGTGGACAACATTCCATATAAATCTAGAATGTTGTATTTAATCCCTATAAATAGGAAAGAGGGGGAAGCGTAGCAAAACAACAAATGTAAGAGGGTGAGAGGAGCATGAGAATATACTTCATATCATGAAGCTCCTCCACCAACACTTCCTTCAACTATTGTAAAATTATTTTATCCAACTAATGAAATTATTTTCCATATCCCATATTCTTTGTCCTTCAAATGCGTAAGGGACCATGAAGCCAGAGCTAGGCATACTTGGATGGTTATGGGCGTTTGTCATCACCATCCTCAACTAAAAAGGCTAGAGCCCGAGCGAGAGCCAACAAAGCCAAAGCCGAAGCCAGAGCCACAATCAAAGGCCAGAGCCCGAGCGAGAGCCAAGATAGCCGGAGCCGGAGCCAGAGTCAGAATCAAAGCCGGAGCCAGAGCTAGAGCCTACGAGAGCTAGAGTCAGAGCCCGAGCCCGAGCTAACAACTACAACTAAGAGCATTTTGATGTCCCATGGGACATTGTCGAAAAAAAGAAAAAGAAAAAAAAAAGACATGCACATTCCAAGGTAGGTGTGAGTGTTTCGACAAGAGAATGCAAGGGATCGTGGAACGAAGACGACGTAAAAGGCATGGGACAAACTACAAGGAGAATTTCAAGGTACGTTCGAGGATTTACAACACAAGTCCGGATTATCTCGAAAATGGATTAAGGGGGAGTGTTGGAAATTGTGATCAATTTTCTCTAAAACTTTTTAGAAACTTCAGGATTGATATTGTCTAGAATTGTTGAGAATGGAGGTTGCTAAATGAATCTAGAAGATTCACAAGATGAAGAAGAAATTCTAGAACAAGCTAGAGAAGCCTAAGTGGACAACATTCCATATAAATCTAGAATGTTGTATTTAGTTCCTATAAATAGGAAAGAGGGGGAGCGTAGTAAAAAAACAAATGTAAGCAAGCTCCTTCCCTTCCCTTTGTACTACAATAAATAATAAATAAAAAATTTCTTTCTTGTTCCCTTGTATTCTCTTTTAACACACCTTGCACACACATCAAACACACGCTTCCGCAAACACCAACAGTTTTTTTTTTTTAACAAGAAAGAAATTTTTTATTATTGATTATGTTATCTCATCTTCACAAGTCTACTATTAAACTCCTTTGAATCATAAAAAAAAAATGAAAATTATGAGACCGTACAAGAATATTGTGGAAAATTAAAGGAACTAGTTAATCAAATGAGAGCCTATGGAGATGGGATAACTGATCAAAGGTTGTTGAGAAAATATTGGTGTCACTTACCAAAAAATACAACTCCATAGTTACAACTATAGAAGGAACTAAAGACTTGACGACCCTATCAATAAGTGAATTAATTGGCTCTCTAGAAGCATATGAGAAAAGACTAATGGCACAAGATGAAGATTTAGTTGAAAGTGCCTTTCAGTCTAAAGTAAATATACGGTCTCATCAAACTAAAAATGGTGGAAGGAGCTCATGGAAAAACAAAAGAGGAGGAGAAATTATAAAAAAGGAAAACTATCCACCTTGTGGTATTTGCAAGAAAACAAATCATTTGGAGAAGGATTGTTGGTTTAAAAATAAAAAAACAATGCCGCTTTTGTAAAAGATATGGCCACGTAGAAAAAGATTGTCGCTCGAAAACAAATAATCGAGCAAACTATGTAGAAAAAAAAAAGAAAGTTAAGAGAATACATTCTACGCAGGCCAAGCGGCAAATAACAATAAAAGTGAAACATGGTACATTGATAGCGGGTGTAGCAATCACATGACGGGGGACGAATCTATATTTACTGATATTGATAATTCGGTGAAATCCCAAGAAAAGTTGGGCAATGGTGCATTGGTAGATGTCAAAGGAAAAGGCACCATCACCGTGGAAACAAATAAAGGCCCAAAATATATACATAATGTATACCTAGTCCCTCGTATTGCACAAAATCTCTTAAGTGTGGGCCAAATGATACAAAGTGGGTATTCTCTATATTTTAATAGAGATGCCTGCATTATCTATGATAAATATAAAAATATCATTGAAAATATGTCAAAGATATAGCCATGAAAGCTCAACTTGATAATTCATGGCTATGGCATCGAAGATTTGGCCACTTCAATTTTGCTGGGCTAAAAATTCTCCATCAGAAAAATATGATGAGAGATTTTCTAGCCATCACAGAAATTTCAGATGTTTGTGAAGGCTGTCTTCTTGGAAAACAACAGAGACAGTCCTTCCCATCTGGATGTGCATGGAAAGCTAAGAAGCCATTAGAACTTGTCCAGACGGACGTGTGCGGTCCGATGAGGACACCTACACCCAGTCAAAATAAATATTTCATCCTATTCATTGATGATTACACAAGAATGACGTGGGTATACTTTCTTCGAGAAAGATCTGAGGTTTTCTCTATCTTTAGAAAATTCAAGAACCACTTCGAGAATCAAAGTGGCCAAAGAATCAAAGTCCTAAGGAGTGACAGAGGCATAGAATACAATTCAAAGGAGTTTAATAAATTTTTTCAAGAAGAAGGAGTCCATCATCAACTAACTGTTGGCTATGCCCCAGAGCAAAATGGAGTAGCTGAAAGGAAAAATAGAACCGTCATGGAGATGGCAAAGTCTATACTAAAGGAGAAAGGCCTTCCCAATACTTTTTGGGTAGAAGCAGTTTATACTGCAGTATACCTGTTAAACAGGTGTCCAACTAAAGCTGTTCAAAATAAAACACCAGTCGAAGCATGGAGTGGACGGAAGCCTTCAGCAAACCATCTCAAAGTGTTTGGATGCATATGCTACGTCCACATCCCTGCTCAAAAAAGGAGTAAGCTAGATGAAAAGATAGAAAAGGGAATATTCCTCGGCTACAGTGACCAATCAAAAGGATATCGAATTTACAACCTAAGAACTAAAAAGCTTATGATTAGTCGAGACGTCGAGTTCGACGAGAATGCTGCCTGGAATTGGGAGGACGAAAAGATCGAGAAGAAGTACATCACCTTGCCAGACATACTACCTGCTCAAGAGGAGTCAACGTCACTAACCAAAAACTATAACTAATACCAAAAACCATGCTTCTGCATGCTCTCACATCCAAAATTTTTAACAGTGTTATATAGATAATAAATGGATTGGTTAGATTAAATAAATTGGTCATAAATAAAGTTAAACATGATATAGGTGTTTTTGTATATTAGCTTATATATATAGAAGTGTTTTAACAATATAAATAGAGTTGAATATTGATTGGATATGAGTCAGCTCAAATATAGATCATTAGATTTACATTGTATGAAAATGGGTCAAAATGAGTTAAATAGATCTATTTAGGTTTGATCATTTTCAACCCGACTTACCTTTTGATGGGTTCACCTAAGAGGCCGTAGTCATTGCAAGCACAATGAACGCGCTTTTGTTATGTCATTAATATTCTGACTTCTCATGTTACAGTTATACCGGTCTTAAGCAAAGTTTGTATCCAATGAGATCTTGTTAATGGCATTTTGGCAATGACCGTGAATTCATTTAATTGTTTATTTTTAGAATATGTGCACTGCTGGTCTGTTTTTGTCGGTATCATACTATGTTTTCTGAGAATTAAACAATGAATTTTCTCTAGGTTTAGACAGAACCGCCTATGAGTGTAATGGCCATCAAAGACTTGGAGAGAAAAATTTGTACACAATGAGAGGAAAAAAAAAAAAAAGCCTCATGGTCAGCCTCATGTTTCAGGCCCAAACGATGGCCCACTTGTGCAATATTGGGCCTAAAAGGTTTTGTACCAAGCTCGGGCGAGCTATATCGAAGTGTTTTTTCTATTTCACGTACTACCATCACAGCACGTGCGCCGCGTGCGCCCCAAATCATCATGAAGAAAAAGTACGAGCAATCTATGTTTCCGGTTCCACATCATGCCTTATTCAATTTTAAAATAGCTACAATCAAAATACGAGATTTTTTTGGGGCACAAAATCTCTCATCCACGATCAACTCACCCCCACCTTTCCTTAAAATAAATCGATCAGAAAGCAAAAGAAAAGTTAATGTAGGGTTCGACAACCCACCTCCACGCTTAGAACTAAGAAAATCCTAGTTGCAAATAAAGAACACGACAAACATGTGAATAGTATGCTATAATGACTCGATCTAGTGAGTGTAGGAAGTGTTTGCCGAGGCCAGAGGGCCCAGACAAGAAACATCTCCTGATAAGCTTTTAGGTTGGCGAAAGGGATAAGAACAAATCAAATTGCACACCGAACATGAGATAGCGCTCCTCATATGTATATGTGAAGTTGGGATTAATCCATGTGAGATGTCTTTTGACGTAATGACAATGCTTAGCATTGAAACTCCAATGTTAAGCATGCTTGGATGAGAGCTCTATCTAGATTAATGACTTTATAGGGAAAGTGCCCACATATACACTAAATAACAAAATCAAAATATGAGCCCCATTTTTCTACTTTGAAAGAAATCTTTCAAAAATATACTATCTCAAGTGACTTAGACCCTGTTTAGTTCTGCTTTGAGGGGGAATCTCTTTAGGAAAATACAAATACCTTCGGGTTAAGGGAGTTTTCCAAAATGTAAATAGCGTTTGGTAAATCGTAATTTTAAAGTGTATTGGAAAACAATTTTGGCTAAAATGCCGTTTGGTAAAAATTTTACTAAATTTAAAAAATATATTTTTGTAATTATTTTTTTAAGTCCAGCCACCGACTGACTAGATCTAGCCATCGGACCTCCAGATCTGGCCAGTGACCCCAAGTGACGGTCGCCTGAGGTCATGCGACCTTAGGCAACTGCCTTGGTCATGCAATTCAGGCCATCAGTCGCCTAGGTCGTGCGACCCAAGTGTCGCTTGAGGTCTAGCAACGGTCACCAAGGTCGAGCGACCCTTAGGAAGTAGTCGCCGGCATGCACAACCCTTTGGCCAACTATTGTTGGCCTCCGATTGGCTTTTCCGTGCGGCGGTCTTCGAAGAAGATGAACAATAACCGAGGCCAAGACTTGTACTTTGAAAATGCAACTTTCCAAAGTATTTTAGAACTTGCTTTGGACTAAATGCCCTTAAAGCTTTTTGGAGATGTAATTGTATTTTGCAAAAGTTGAGCAAAAACACAAACCAAATGTGTTTGCATTTTGTCAAGAGACTTTAGAGTCTTAAAACCCTTTGCAAATGCCTAACTAAATGGGGCCTTAATATGGGGATGTCACAAATGTACATGCCAATTAAGTTCTTTGAAGTGGCTTGTATTCTTGGGCCTTCCATCCTTAGCACGAAGTTAAAGGCCACATCTCAAACCTCAGGGATCCATGAGATGTAAAACAACTAGAGGATAGAACTAATTATAGAGCTCGATAAAAATAGCGTACCAATAAGAGAGAATAGACGCATGCAATCATCAATACGTTAAAATAACAAATAAAGTCCAATAGCCCGCCACAAAAGTGGATAGGCACCGACAACCCCCGTAGGTTGAAAACAGCCCCTACTCACGAAACCAATGATCCAAAGCAGGTCCCCAGGTTTTGACAAACAATATCTCGAGTGACTTAATCTAGGACCCGTATATGCGGATTAAGTTCTTTTGAAAGTGGCTTTATATTCTTGGGCCTTTTGCCGATACAGATACCGAGGACGTCGTTCTCCATCATCCCGAGGGAATCCGATGTCGTTCCGTGGATATCATACGCACGCACACACGCACCCACCCGTCCATCGCTTGTTGGCTTTTGTGCTGCTTTTTTCCAGCCATATCCCAATTGCGGGTGACAGCGGCCAATAAAGAAGTAAGTTCCACATCCCCCACCATCCGGCATCCACAGTGGCGCATATTCTCAATTATATGCCATCGCCCTTTTTTACTCTTTTTTTTTATAATTTAAATAGAGCTAATTTTGATTTTAGCTTTTTGGGTTTTTAAAAAATGGGTCCCCTTTAGTGATTTTCCTTCTTTTTTTTGTCCTTCCCCTTTCTTTGGTCTCTTTATCAGTTCCCAAAAGGTACAGGGTAGGGATTCCGGAGGTTATGGGCTACATGTTCATCTTTTTCGAGAAATTAAGACGCGAATAATAATTATTTTATTTTTGAACACAATTTCTAATTAATTTCTCTTTTCTTTTCTTAAGCGAGTTTATTAACAAAAATACGCGTTTAATAACAATATAGAATTTCTATTTCTCGGGTGGCCAGTGATAGTGGGTGGGCGGCCAATTAGTAGTAAGGGCGAATGATGAGAAGATTTTTTTATTTTTCATTTCTCTTCCACAAATAGAAAAGTGGAAAATTTTCACTTCTCATTTATGTTCAAAACCTATTTCTAGACTAAAAATTTATCCCATAAATAAAAAAAAATGAAATTGCATTACCAAACGGATTTCTATTCCAAATTTGTTTCCGAGAATAAAAAAAATAGATCTTGTGAGAAATATAATGGTTATCATGCGCACTCTTATCCTCCCTTGACCTCATCGTATCTTTTCGTGATGGACCCGACCATTTGATAGGTGGTTCGGTGGACTCAATTAGACCCATCTAAGCTTGACCAATCGGAAAGGGTTGAAATGGGCACACAATTTCCCTCTTACATGGTCCGCCGGCCTAAGCTTGTCCAGCCTGACAATCAATGTCATATAAAAACTACATAGATTCTATATAATAGGCAAAGGCCTAATCAACGACACTTCGTTGCAACTTCTAGACAAGTTTGTTCAGTAACTTCTTATTACAATATTGTCGCTATCATGCCAAATCATGGGGGAAAATTTTTTAGGTCTTCTACTACTTTGTGAGACGTGACCTTTGAGATCAGCAAATGAGATTTCATGGGTGCAAGTGGGCTTATGGCTTTTCCGCGAACTGCTTTTGATTCATTCTCTAACATTTGTTAAAGCATTTTGCAGGTCAAAATTCGAATTTTCTTCTTTCTTTTCTTTTGGAGGAATTTGCTTTTTTAACAAAAATGCCCATCAGATTCTCGACCCAGTAATATTCTCTTGAGGAACTCTCGTAGTAAGTAACATTATTTATATTATTATTTATATTATCTTATAAGAATCCCTAGCAGGAATCTCTCAACCTGTGAGATGGGACAAATTGAGCTTAAGATAGATAGCAATCCTGTGAAGAGAAAAAATAATAATTTAGTGAAAAGGACGATGGAGGAAAAGAAAACAAAAGCGCTATTAATAAAAATAGATTTTTTTCTTTTGGTCGAAATCAATAAAAATAAATGAAGAGAGGGTTTTGGGGATGGACATGTGTCGCTCCTTCAAGCCGTTCTTTTATTATTTTTCTTAATTTTATATCCACAGCCGGTCGTGAACTCGGGACATGCGTGTGGGGATACTATGTCAGAATAATTAAAAAATATTGTGCATATTCTAATCTCTTTTGTCTGAATATGTAAATCCTAAAGTAATTTATTATTGGGAAAATCACATCCAAGCATGGCCATTTCCCAAGTAATTCGTTCCATGACAATCTTTATGTCCTCTAATTTTTCCTCTTGCTTAGTCATCCCTTTGCACTTGTGATTATTTTTTGGGAAGTGTCCATTCAATTTCACGTGGATACACAAACATATGCCTTTGGATTTATGGTAAAGTTATGAGAAAATTTAAATATATTGCAACGAGAAAATTTCAAAAAAAAAAAAATTTCATCATCATTTGGAAAAAAGAAAAGAAAATACCGAAATACCTTTCTTCTCGCCGTTAAAATTCCTATTGTCTTTTTGCTTAATCCATTTCTTTAGAGAAAACCCAATTGAATAAATCTAAAAAATTGGCATCTTAAACTCGTCACGATCATGCTAGTCTTGGAAACGCGTTCTTTGTGCCGCCGCGTTTAGAACGGGGCAACTAAATAATTTAAGGATGGTGTTTAGCCATGAACAAACCAAACTGCGGTTTTTTTTTTCCTATTTTCGTAATTAGCAAGTTTTCTTTTTTTGCTACATTTTGATATTTCCAATTCATTATTCTAGGGTTAGTAACATGAAAGACTACAAACTAGTATACATGTAATAAATTTACCATAAATTAATTTTTTTATTATAAAAATTCCCAAACTTGTATATTTGCGATAAATTTACTCTCGATTGATTTTCGTTAAATTGAATTAATAAATTGATACATTTATGATAAATGGATAGTAAAACCCTAAACTAATACACCCTCAATTGATTTTTGTTAAACCCTTCCAACATTAATAAATTGATCCCCACCATTCATGATAAACGGATAGTAAAACCCTAAACTAATACACCCGCCAACTAATACATACCAAAAACCAAAAAAAAAAAAAAACTAACATGTGTTATTCAACTCAATAATTTGATATTAAAATTTAATTAATGGATGGTAAATTTGTCATAAGTATATTAGTTAGGATAATTTAAGGTATATTTGTCACAAATATATCAATTTAAAATTTATTATGGTATTAATCTTTATTCTAATTGACTTGATAATGATCACAAGCAAAATGCATTACTCATGTTTCTTGACCTAGACAAAACCTCCTTTTCACCCTATGAAAAAACTATAGTTTCCAGAAATTATTTAAAAATATGGATCTCTGTGTCATTTTAATGTTTATTTGCTGTCAATTTATATTATATTCATAAATTATCTTATCATTAAAAAAGCGTGGCTAATTAATTTATTCCGTAGACGTGAGAAAAATGTGTCATTTGGTGAAGTCAAATCATGCGAAGGGAACGTCCGCCCGTGCCCGTAGTGCGTATCAACTTCGCTGCAATTTCCCATGTTCCCAGCCTGGGCATTTCTGTAAATAACGCAATTATTGTGATTCTACTTCTAATTTCCTTTCGATTTAAGTCACGATTAACCACTGGTGTTTATGATTCGCCACACATTTTCAACGTGGAAAGAGAGGTGGGGGATTCGAATCTCTACCTCGGGGGTTCGGGTGGAGACGATATAGTTTTAGGATTGGTTTCGACTCCCACGCCCTATGGAGGCAAGTAAAAGTTTCCAAGATTGAGAGTTAAAATAGAAATAGAATAGGACCGCATCTTCGAGGTCTCTTTTCAAATTGAAGGGCTCGCCGGCTCAATTTTTATTGCGGGTCGGCGAGATCTCATCGCCTCCCGGTCGAATTTCCCCAAAAAAAAAAAGAGGGTGAATGGATTTCCGCCTTTCTAATCAACCGAGACCAGATCGCACCGCGGAAGGCAATCCAACAAACTCCAAAGAGTTTCCCCACGGGTCTTGTCTCGTTGCTCGGCACGGACCCCATCCGAGATATTATTCTATGGGACTTTATTGTCCAGCAGCGTCTCTACGGCTCTCGTTAAAAATTCTGAATGAAGAAAAAATTATCGTCGACGACGCATCGCCTCTCTCACGTAATGTTGCCATCCACGCGTTAGGAAATGGCAATGCTTCGGAATCGAGCTCGGTCGGGCGAGTGCTTCTTTAACACGTGCGCGTGCCCACGTTGCGTCGTGCGGATAACGAAAGTGACCCGTCCATCCACATTCCGCAACGCTTCCAAAAGTGAGTGCCTACTCAGAATTTTGGCCTAATCCCAGCCCTTCTCGCCTTTTGGGGTATCCTAAAGCGACAAGGGCTTCAGGAGCCATTTTGGCCTGATCAGATGGACAAGTTCTTACCTGCCTTGGAATCGCGACGGCGGGCCCCGCCCTGCCCCGCGCGATTCGATGAGCGCGTATCGGGTTCGCCCGTGTGTATCGGGTGCGTGCAAGGCTTGCTTCTTTTGCAAAATTGAAGTCTGTTCGAGCGACGGGGGACGGAAAAAACAAGGTCTTGTGCTCAGGAGAAGCTCGATGTGGCTTGACTCTCATTCGAAATGATGTTCGAGTCGGGTCACGAGAAAATGTGGCTTTGTCAATCTTCTAGTCCGGGAGATTGTAACCGTCTCCCAACCCCCTCTCTCTTTGAACCTTTCTTTATCTCTCCCTCCCCTCTTGGTTGTTTTTTCCTTTTATTCCTTTGTGTTTCTTTTCTTACTCTCTCGATCTAGTTTTAGATTTAGGAGTTTTGCTCTCTTGATCATATATATGGGGGCTTTTTTCTCCGCTCTGATTCTAGAGTTTAGAGTTTTAATTAATAAGTACTATGCCTCCGATTTCAATGTTGCTAAGAGCAACTCCAATGTTAAATTTGTGCTCATTCAAGGTGTTTTAGTTCAAAGCTTTTGCGCTTCGGATTAACTACATGGCTCACTCTCGCAAGTATCAAATATGAGTTCTTTCAACATATATATGTTGTCTCCGTACAGTGATAGTATTGGGAACGTCGAACCTTAATGCACACTGCCAAAAGGTAAATCCGTAACTATAAATGGAGATTTTGGCATGTGTTTATCACTGATGATACTGTATGATTAGGTAATAGGCCGCCATCTTTTTGCTTGGACACAGTCCTAGATCTACTCTTGAAGGACGAGTTTGTGATTATCTATGTCAATCATGCTTTAATGATATGCCTTGATTTCTAGTTTATGGTTTGTTTTGGATCTCTAGCTTCCTTTGTTGTTATGACTTTTGAAATTTTCTGTCATGTATCATTTTAATAATGAATGAAAATTTCTTTTTGACCAAAAAAATTTCTAGTCTCGACATGGACGATTTGTCTTGGACCAAATTGAAAAGATGAACTTAATCTGACCGACTAATGCTAGTCGATTATGAAGATCTTTGACTTTAAATGCTTTGCCAAAATGTGTCATGAAAAGCTTGTGCCAAAATCTAAAATGGTTTATTATTGCAAATAGTTTATAAATGGGCAAACTTGTAATCATAACATTTAATATGACTCTCAACTAGGGGTGAGTATGGTTTCGATGGATGGTTCATACCTTGAAATCGATAACTGCCCACTAAGAATCATTTTCAAAAAATTAGAATCAATAATAGTCTGTTAGTTCCATAGATTTACCTAAGAACCGGGCGCTAGCTCGGTCCGGTTCCCAAGTCGGAACCGGTCCTCATTAAGTATGGTTTTGATAGACGATTTATACCTTGAAACCGAGAACTGCCCACTAAAAATCAATTCAAAAAAATTAGAACCAAGAACAGTACTATTAGTTCCATGGATTTACCCAAAAACTAAACCGCTAATTCGGTTTCGGTTCTTGAGTGGGAACCGGTCCTCATTACCTTGGACTTCATCCACCAACGCAAGAAGGGCATAGTCCATGCAATTTCAACGGCCACAAACGAGATCAATGTCTTCCATGAGAGATTACTGCGAGCCTCTCCTTAGAAACACTAGAAATTGTGAGTTTCATTTGGAACTGGTGCAAGACCTGTTAGTTTCGTTTTCACTACAGTACGGATTGTAAGTGATCGTGCCATTTTTTCATTCTACTGCTCGGCTTGTTCTTCGCCAAGATTCACCAGACAACTAGGGGGATGTATAGTTTCATCCTAATGCTCATTCTTTGCCAAGATTCACTTGACAACTTGGGGGATGTATTTATTCGTGCGGAAGTTAGACATCATAAGGACTAAGTAGTAGGTTCAGTGATTATGCAAGAGGCATTATGCAGAGCAATTATATTTGCTTCTAATTACAAGGAAGGTGAATGTGAATTCATCGCCTTTTTAGATGAATACTATACTTAAATTAATTTGAATACAATAAATCAATGAGTTGATCTAACTAAATTGTGTCGGGATCTTTCGAAAAGAATTAAATTTCAAAGGGCGAGTGCGTACACACATACATCAATCCAATCAACCCCCACCCGGAAAGAAACCCCAGGGTATGTGGATAGGGTGGTTTACACTTTGAACCACGAACATACATCGGTCCAATTCAAGTATGTAGATAGGTGGTTCCACACTTTGAACCACGTGTGGTCCAGGTTGAATAGATTTTTATCAATTTCTTTGCACATCCCTTCTCTCAATGAACCTTTCATCATCCTTACTAAAATGTAAAAAAAAAAACTTTCATCTTCCTTATTAAAATGTATAATAATTATCACAAATTCTATAGATTCCTCATCTTTTCAATCTCATTGATAATTTTGAATTCATATTTTGAAAGTGGATCATAATAATAGTCAAGTATTGTTATTGTTTTTGTCTAAGAAAGTCTTAATCCGATACACAAAAATTGAGTCGGGATAAAATCGAAAAATTAGTAAAGGAGAATATGCGCACTAGTATCTAAAAAAAAATTATAATCCACGAGATTAGCGGACTATTATCTCAACTACTTACCTCTCGATTAGTTTGTTCTACCATTCCTATATTTCTAAGCTACGTCCTAATCAGAACATGAATATTTTATGACGTTTGTTAAGCAAAGTTTTCGAGCCGAAATCCTTTCCAAATCTACTTTTGGTGCCGTAAGATTCAAAAGGAAAAAAATCGCCATCCGACACAACAATCTATCCGGGTCAAGAGTCGATCATTTTAAATCCCGATTCGATCCGTTCTGTTTAACAAGTTCTATTCATTGAGGGACCTCGTCCTTTGTATGATCAGATATGCTTGTTGCCCAAAAAAAGCCAAAAAAAAAAAAAAAATATCGCACTTCCTACGAATGGTCGCGTTTAGTAGGGCTTCCTAAGGTTGTCTCTTTCTCACTTTTTTTTTTCTTCCTTTTTTTTTTTTTTTTTCACTGGTGAGGAAAAAAGCAACTGCAAAACCCCCTGGCCATCGACGCCGTGTCCCAGTGATCCAAGCAACTCCTGGACGCTTTCTACCGAAACGCTAAAAGTTACGCCAAAAGCGGCGACCGTACGAAGCGAGCGTCGCACCGGAAAATAAAATAAACATTGTTTTAATAATATTTTTAATCTTTTCACCCACCACTCCACCCAAATAAAAAGGGATAGCGACGAATTTTAGTAACAGCGTGGCGAACCAAAATAGTGACAAGTCATTTATTGCTAAATCCAATTAAGCCAATAAAATCCAAAAAACAATTAATGAGATTAAAGCTCAATTAATAATTACCATGGAGGCCATGTACTCAGATCGAGAATATTTCAAGGGGGATATTAGTTTAAAGGTCACTATCAAAAAAAATCCTAAATTAATATATTGATGACAATTTACTATAAATTAATTTTTTTAATCACTAAAAAGCTTTAAATTGATATGTTTATGACAAATTTATCCTTGTTAATTTTCGTTAAATTTTCGAGTTGGATGATACGTGAAATTTGATGAGTATACCGATTTGGGATTTTATCATTTATTTATTAAATGGTATCAATTTATGATTTTTCTAATATGAAATAAATTTGTCACATATATACTGGTTTGAGGTAAGTTTGTTACAAATATATTAGTTTGAAGGTTTTTATGATAATATTAGTTCGGGATAAATTGGTGATGGGTGGTATCAATTTAAGGTTTTTCGTTATATTATTCGTTGTATTAATTATCATGGAGGCCAAATACTAAGAATATTACACGGGGAAGTTAATTTAAAATAGAATTAAATAATGAAAAAATGGAAAATTGCAAAAAGCCCAAAAAAAAAAAAAAAAGGGGGAGCACAAAGCACTGCTCGATGGGGAGGGGGAATATGTCCTCTCTCTCTCTCCCTCATTTTGGGCTATAAATATCGCTTGAAGCCGATGGTATTGAGATTAAAACAGAGCAGCACTCCCTGCTCTCCCGCAGCTCGCCGCGAGCAGCGCCGCCCCAAATCCCTCGCCGGAATCGGGAGCTTCCGCCGCGTCCGTCGCGTCCGTCGCCGAATCGGCAAAGAGAAGAAGCGCGCTACAGAGAGAGAAAGAGAGAGAGAGAGAGGAAGGAGGGGGTGGAGGCCGGGAGAGAGGAGGGGAAATGGACGCATACAGCCTTCACCTGGCCATGGCGGCCCTCGTCGGGGCGTCCTTCGTGGCCGTCTCGGCCTACTACATGCACCGGAAGACCCTGAACCAGCTGCTGGAGTTCGCCAAGACCGTGGAGCGGGAGCGGGAGCGTGGGGATGACGACTCGGAGGGGGAGTCCCCGCAGAACCTGAGGCGGCGCCGCGGCGGCGGCGGCTCGCGTCGCAGGGGGGGCGCGTACCGCCGGGCGTCGGCGTCGCTGCCGGACGTCACCGCCATGTCCGGCGGCGGCGGCGGGATGGACGGGGACGAGCGGTGCAACGGTCCGATCGCGCTGGACGGGATTCCGGCCGGGCTGCCGAGGCTCCAGACTCTCCATGAAGGTACGGCCGATGCGTTGGTTTTTCACGAATCTCTGCCCTTTTTTTGCGGATGTGCGCGCGATTGACGCATCTTTTTCTGCTTGCTGAACCGTATCGGTTACTTCTTTTTGATTGAAAAAGGTGATTATCGAATGAACGCCTTAGTCCTTGCGTGTTTTGCTTTCTTACGCGTCGGTTTACACTCGTGTTGGTTCGGGAAGAATGGTGGGCTAAGAGCGATTTATTAGGTATTTACGGTTGAATTTTCCGGAACAATCGCTTGGCAGTGTATGTATAGTGACAAGGACGATACCTGGAAAGCTTTTTTGCTAATGTCTACTTGTTCTATTGGGCTGCAATGGTGTTTCGCGAAAATAATTTGCTTTCAACTTTCTGGTCGCTGTGTTAGAGATATTCTAATTGAATGGTATACTGCAATTGTGTTTCATGAAAATAATTTGCTTTCAACTTTCTGGTTGCTGTGTTAGAGATAGTACAACCATACTGCCTGAGATTGGATGTCATAATCCTGTTTTGAAGCTGTGATGTTGTGTACAATTGGTACAAGCGTTGGGTTCAATACTTAAGCATATCCGACAGGGAGAAAATTGTGTGCCATCTGCCATAGAGGGTTTGGATATAATTAGGAAATGAAAAGAATAATTCTCGAGCCTTTGCTGTCAGCAGAATTCAAGGAGGCTTTATGTATCACTGATCTTGTTTTGTCTAGTGGCTTCCCCTTAAGGTGTCTACCCTGACTGCGCGCTTCTTTAATCTAAACCACCTTTATACATTTGATCCATGCAGTCAACTCTTTTATGGTTGTGGTCTTTGTCTTATAAGGTTTCGTATACCCATTTTAACATGCTGTTTTATAATGGTATTGTATCTTCTCACCATTCTCTAGCTCATATTTGCTCACTACATCTCCTAGACGAGGATTGTTGAAGTTGGATCTGAAGAGAAGTGTAAAGTAGTTAGCTGAACCGATGTTTTATGGTTTGACGTCTTGGTATTGTTCTAGTTTGTTTTCTGAACTGAAGATGGTGTGACAAAAGCAACCAAAAATAGGTGTTGATTCTGGTTTGTTTGTTTGCTTCGTTCAAATTAATCTTGGAAAAGGATATGCATAGCAAAGTGCATTTTGAGCTGTTGGGGAAGATTTTAACAGAATTATGGAAGTCAGTCTGCGGTCTTCTTCCTCAAGTCATTCTCACAGAAGAGTCACTCTTCTCATCATATGAACGAGATTGAGACTATATTGAACCATGAAATCCCAGTAGAGATGTGCTGGAATACATGTGGAAGCTCATCATTGGTTGTGTGCCTATTGTGCTTTCATTCTACATAAAAATCTGAAGTTCATTTTTCCTTCTTTGCTTGAAATTTCTTCTAAAATTCAATCGCCATGGCTGGCTTTCATTAAGTTTTCTCTATCACTTCTGTTTCAGGAAAATCTGCTCCACTTTCTTCTTCCGTGAAGAGAGTTGGGAGTCTTATCAGACCAACTTCTCCGAAGTCTCCTGTTGCTAGTGCTAGTGCCTTTGAGAGCTTGGAAGGATCAGATGATGAAGATAACATGACTGATAATGCTAAACTAGATACGACTTATCTCCTTACGAATGGAAATGCCGTAAGTTCTCCTTGGACTTGTGGGCGAGTGCTCATTTACTTTCATTTCTGATTTTACACTTGTATCTAGTGTAAATACTTAGCCCCCTTCTCTTTGAGTCAATAATTGCCCATAGCTGATGGTGAAATTGGAAGTGTAGGAATGAGTATTCATATTGCGTGCTTTATTATTATATATGTCATCAAAGGTTGTTTTCAATAATCAAAGCTCAGATTTTGTATTAAATATCATCATTGCAGGGACCAGATGGTAAAACCTTGCTGCCAAATGGTGAGCAAATACCTATGGCGGCGGCAAGCATGATTAGGTCTCATAGTGTATCTGGAGACCTGCATGGTGTGCAGCCAGATCCTATTGCCGCTGATATATTGAGGAAGGAGCCAGAGCATGAGACTTTTGTACGGCTTAAAATCAGTCCAAATGGTATATTCACATTATCTAAACATCTTGTGCTGATCTGGTTGCTTCTCAACTTCTGATGACAAGAGGAGTAGGTTGGCTAGGAACTTGTATGCTAGGATATAAAAGTTCATTAAGATGAAGTCTCGTACAACCCATAAAAGATTTCTAACGGTATCAATTGATGAAAAAAAAAAAAAAAATCCTTTCAAGACTTCCTTGCTCATCAAGAAAGATACCTCTTCTTGTCATACATCATCTGGTAAATTAACTATCATTGAATTGCTTTGAGTACTCACATTGATGGAGGCATAGGCAGTGCCTTCCTATGCCGCATATTTAGTTCAGCCAATTCCTGTGTCTTCACAAAACTTTTGCCTATCCGAGGGATGTTGCTACTGCTGTTTGACATGCCAATGTCACCTTCTCTCCATTCTGATAATTTTTTTCTGATTTTCCTTTTGTCTCTTGAAAGTTGATGGGATCCGGAAGCTTAGCTCCTGTTTTGTAATCTGAAGATGTCACTTTTTACTTCAGAAGTGCATCATTTATTGCAGTAGCTGTCCAGCACTCTTATCAGTTACAAGCTACATGAGTTTGTGCTTGATGAGAAATCTGCGATTATGAGGGGGACTATGAAGAAATTTTATGCACTGGAATTACTAGTTAGTACTTAAGTAAGTTTTGACAAATCAAGGTTGAAGCATTAGTCTATAACCCAATTGCCACCATTATACTGCTAGAGATTTATGGCTATTTTGGGTCATTGACTCATGGGAATGTAGTCATTGTTTTTGAAGGCAATGATTCTTCAGTAAGTTTTGACAAATCAAGGTTGAAGCATTAGTCTATAACCCAATTGCCACCATTATACTGCTAGAGATGTATGGCTATTTTGGGTCATTGACTCATGGGAATGTAGTCATTGTTTTTGAAGGCAATGATTCTTCAGTAAGTTTTGATAAATCAAGGTTGAAGCATTAGTCTATAAGCCAATTGCCACCATTATACTGCTAGAGATGTATGGCTATTTTGGGTCATTGACTCAGAGGAATGTAGTCATAGTTTTTGAAGACAATGATTCTGCATATGGAATGTTATTGGTGGTGGTTTAAATTTTTCAACCATTTCATTTTTTTTTTCTTCCAGAGGTGCCGGCATCGGATGAAATTGACTCCTATTTGATTCTTCAAGATTGCCTTGAATTACGAAGACGGTATGTATTCAGGGAATCGATTGCTCCTTGGGAAAAGGAAGTCATATCAGACCCCAGCACACCGAAGCCTAATCCTGCACCATTTTCTTACACTTCAGTGGGAAAATCTGATGTGAGCCACTAATGAGCTGTGAACTCTACAATTCGAACACCCTTAGTTTATTCAGTCGAGAAGAAGCTTATAGTTCTTTTTCATGGCATTCGTTTTTGCTGCAGCATCATTTTGAAATGCAAGATGGAGTCGTTCATGTCTACCCGAATAAAGAATGTGAGACTTTCTCATTGCTATTTATCTTCTTCTTTCCAAGAAGAAAAGATTTCTATCTATTACTACCACTTTGGAGACTCTTTTCTTCTCTTGAGAATTCATGCATGTTTGATCTCTTTTCTTCCTCAGCAAAGGAAGAGCTTTTCCCTGTTGCCGATGCAACAACCTTCTTCACAGATCTGCACACTATACTTCGAGTTATAGCTTTAGGAAATGTCAGAACTTTGTGCCATCATCGGCTAGTTCTTCTAGAGCAAGTATGTCATTCTCCTTTTACATTCGGTGATTTTTTGCCCCAAAATTCTCTAATGATCATTATTTTTCTGACAAACCTTCACTTGGGTGCTGTGCAGAAATTTAATCTTCATTTGATGCTTAATGCGGACAGGGAATTTATCGCTCAGAAAAGTGCTCCACACCGCGACTTTTATAATGTCAGAAAAGTCGATACTCATGTTCATCATTCAGCATGCATGAACCAGAAACATCTTTTGAGATTCATAAAGTCAAAGTTGAGGAAGGAGCCTGATGAGGTATCAATTTGTTGTCGTGCCTTACATTGTTGGTTCTATGCATGAGTAGATATCCTTGAGCATGTGCTATATGTTGTCAATGGAAATGGATTGGAAAGTAGTGCCGCACTATGATTTGGTACAGATTACTTCTGAATGGTGTAATGATCTAAACTGTGGTTTTAGAAAGCTGGCTTCTCATTATGGAACCTTTAAAGCTTGCGCCATTTCGCGAATTTTTACATACTATTTGTGTTGAACACATTGATATGAGTAATGACTCTTCCATCTACAAGTAGAAGATAGATATCTGGTGGCATAAATCAGGCCATTCTTCCTGCACAATGCATACCCATCTTTAAATTTTTTGTAAGTGTAGATCATTGAGGTCAGCAAGTTGCTTGGCTGTGTTAAGTACCGGATATGAAGAAGCCTAGGCATGGAAAAAGATATTATTGGCCGGGACACATTACCATGCAAAAATGTGAGGGAAAATGCCGTTTTGAAGTCAGATGCAGTCATTTCTTAGGATGGTCTTCTTGATTCTGTATCGTTACCAACTTAGAAGAATTGAAATTATACCAATAAGAGGAGAAATTTTTTAGTATCATTAGCAGGAGGAAATTGGAAGTTTCTTAAATTTATGACTTGATTACTTGGTGATAACGAATTGATCAATAAGCATGAAATATCAGTGACTGGCTGTCTTTTTTGTTTTCAGGTTGTAATTTTCCGTGATGGGACATATCTTACCTTAAAAGAAGTTTTTGAGAGCTTAGATTTGACAGGGTAATGAATTTCTTCTCCTGCTCTTAAATTATCCACCTGAATATGGTTCATGTAATCTTAAAGTCCAGGTATAATCCTCCCTTCTTTTTTGGAATAGGTATGATCTGAATGTTGATCTTCTGGATGTTCATGCTGACAAGAGCACATTCCATCGTTTTGATAAGTTTAATCTCAAGTATAACCCTTGTGGTCAAAGTAGGCTCCGAGAGATATTCCTAAAACAGGATAACCTCATCCAAGGTATGTTCTATATGATCATGTTAGGCCAAAGTGCTAGATTCTTGTTGGCAGAGAACTACTTAAAAAAAGCTTCTGTAGATAGTGATTTACTTTGGATATATAATGAAGAATTTTTATTAAAGAAGAAAATCTAGTACATTTGAAATGTCCAAGAATAGGAGAGAACAAACAAACAAACAAAAGTAAGATGTCACAATGCTAGACAAAATTGAAGCAAGATGACCCAAGTTGAATATGGTTTTTCCAAATGCTTACATCAGACAAAGTAGTGAAACGTTTTTAAGATTCTTGGAGATTTGAGTATTGTCTATAGGCACTTCTATAGTTAAACAGCTGGATGGCATTTCCTGGCATGATCCAAACAACTTCTGATAAGCTGAATTTATAATTACATAAATTGAGGGAGGTCATACAAAGGAGAAGATGATCAATAGATACATTCGAAGTTTGCACATATAATGCCAACCCTTGAGGATGAAATTTCTTTTTTGGAGATTCTCAATGGTAAGCATGTTAATCTATGTACTAGAGGAAAGAAATCCTATAAGGATTACAGAGTCAGATTGCTTTTGAGGGGAAAAGGGCGAAGGGGGAAACCCCCAAGATATTTATTAGTGAACATCTTTATCTTCCGGATATCACACCATCTTGTCCTCCAAAAAACCATGGACACTTTTTGAATAAAAAAGAGCTAGGGAGGAATAAATTGATGATAGCTTCTGATCACTCAGTTCATATGAAAATCAGATTCAAATGAATGAAATCACCCTCCAAAATGAGCATGTTTGCGTCGACTTTTAAATTTTTCACTTTTACTCTTCTTCTCATTTTTTTGGTAATGTTTAGAATTTAGCATTGATTTGATTTCATGTGTGGACCCAAACCATACAATTATTGACATATTGAATCATTTGAAGTTTTTTGAATATTCTGAATATTTTTTTTTTCCAGACTATTGGAGTGAGGGGAAAAAACCATTTTCATATACCAAAACAGACCTTCAGTAATAAAACCATTGCACTGTTGTTGGCTGCTAAAGAAAATAAACTAGGAAAAAGAGATTTGAGAGGTGCTACATTATAATGCCTCTCAGGCCAGAAACAAACTCTTCTACCTTCTCCAATTTCAAACTTAATCAATTTGGACGAGCTCCTTCCTTTTCTTAGGAATTTCCCGATACAAACCCCATAAGTTGAAGAGACTTCCTTGGTGCACCAACCATAGAAACATACATGTGGAATATTTTATTTTTTGCATGTTATGGGAATGTATTGACCTACATTAACACGTGTAGCTCTATGTGGAAGTTGACCGAAGTGCAAAGAATATGATATTCATTATATGTTTGAGAAACATTTATGGGACTGTAAATGTGTTTGAGAAGATAATGTGGTAATTATGTTTGCAAGTTAATTTAGGAAGGATTTTGAGAGGGAAAAAAATGCAGCGGTCTAAGAAAAGTTTCGAATTCAAGATGAAACCAAAGCAAAAGGGGTAGTCTGACCAACCAAATAATTGAACTTTAAGTTGTCCAATTTCAAAAAGCTTAAAGTAATACAAAAACTGCAATATCCATCATGACATAGAATTGAATGAAGTGGTGTAAAATTATTTATGCCATCCACTTCTATTAGTGGGATAAAACTCGGTTTTTTGTTTTATATATGATGGCAAAAACATAGCGTAGTGTGTTTGATGTTTTAGTTTGGTTTAGATGGGAAATATTGCAGAATAGTGATAATGGGTGGATCGGCAAATTAAAAGGAAACACAAATGCGACAAATGGATACTTAGCACCTAAGGAATCCGCCCTAGGATACAAGGGCGTATAACTCACCACTTAATCCACCAAAGAGATAAAGTTTTAGTGTTACTCTAATCCAAGAGATCGATTAGATCACAAATCTGAAATTTCATTAATCAAAATACTCTTAACCCTCAAGGAAACCTTAGAGGAGTTTTAATGGACTCAATTTGGAATGACACTCCAAGCATAGGCATCTTTTTTCTCTTTAGTTTCCCAGACAAGACCAACAATCCTTAGAGAAAAGGACAAATGAACCATAATAAAAATTCACATTAACAACATTATATCATCAATAAATTATTGAATTCATGATCGCAAAAAGCAAAAATGTTCTCAACTTCAAAACATAGTTTTACTTAGAAAATAGACATTTTTTTTTTTTTTAAATTTTTACTGATTCAAAAGTATACGGGAGATAAGGTTACTAATTTTTGTTTGGAAAGTTAGATAAATTTGGCATGTGAAGGAGAAGGATGGTATGATTATTCTTAATGTTAATTGTAAATATTGAATCAAATCTTCTGATCTATGGGTGGTTTGGTTAGTTAACATAAAATGATGTGTTTTAGCCAAAAAGGGTGCTGCCCTGCTGCAAACTAATTGTATCATCTCTGCATGCTGGATAGGCCGTTTCCTTGCTGAGCTGACGCAACAAGTATTTTCTGACCTTGAAGCAAGTAAATATCAGGTTAATCTCAACTCCCTTTCGTGATATATCTTTTCATAGTATGTCTTTGATTTGAGTTATCGAATCTTTGGTTCTACCATGGCCAGAAGAAAATTACAATTTGGATGTTGCTGCAGCAACCCTCCTTTCCCCTCTTTCTGTGAAGGCAGAATATGCAGTCACACAGTCCCTCACTCATGCACCTCGATAAGCACAAATCCATCCACACAGATGCTAGTGTTTTCTTTTGTGATCCTTTCTCTCGCCAATGCATTCACATATGCACATCCATGCCTATTTACCCACCCACTCAGACTGATTCTTCACTGCCTTTTGTTTTTCCCTATGACTAAGAGTATAATAGCCCCTTTCCTTTTATGTTGGCTTTGCTTCATATCAGGGTGCATCTTGAATGGTTCAACATACTTTTTTTGTCTGTCCATTCATACAGATGGCTGAGTACAGGATATCCATATACGGTAGAAAAATGAGTGAATGGGATCAATTGGCTAGCTGGATAGTGAACAATGAATTATACAGCGAGAATGTTGTATGGTTAATTCAGGTAGTTTCCTTCACTCTGATGCCAACTTACATTCTGAAGTGTCTTTCCACTCTTGCTGGTATCATTTTGACTTTCAATATTCAAAGATATAAAAGGAACCCTTTTGACATCTTATGTTTACCTTTTCTGGACAGTGTTACCTTTGTTGTTTTTGATCCCACTTGTCAATACTTAATGACACGTTGTCATTTTACCTCTGTTGTGTTTAGTCCCACTTGTAAATACTAAATGACTCACTTGGTAAATGTTGAGCTTGCTTTGGACCCTAAAAGGTAAACATTGGTAGAAGAACTAGTTGTAAGATGGGAATGGAAATCAAAATTAAGAAGAGTAACAGTGTATGGTTTCTTAGAGATACTATTGCCTTACATTGTTACCGGAAGTCGTCTGGCTATTTTAAATGGCCTTTTTTTGTTCTTGATGTTAATGGCCTAATCTTCACTTCCTAATCTTCGTTTCCAGCTTCCACGGCTGTACAACGTGTACAAAGAAATGGGAATTGTGACATCTTTCCAGAACATCCTTGACAATATTTTCATACCCCTCTTTGAGGTCACAATTGATCCAGATTCACATCCACAGCTACATGTTTTCCTTAAACAGGTACGATAGGTCAGGTGTTTTACTGACTTTGGAGTGGAAGTTCCTGAATTTTCTCCAGACTCCTTTAGGCGCTCACTGAACTTATCCCTTTCAGGTTGTTGGCTTGGATTTGGTGGATGATGAAAGCAAACCTGAAAGGCGCCCAACGAAACATATGCCCACACCTGCTCAATGGACTAATGTGTTCAATCCAGCATTTTCATACTATGCTTACTATTGTTACGCTAATCTCTACACCTTGAACAAGGTTTGTACATTTTTTCTTTTTAAGATAACATTCTTAAGGAAACTATGGTCTTCTTTTTTTCCTGATATGCTCATTACTCTTACTTTGATGAGAGAAAATAAGGATAAAAACAACCACACATTTTTGCTAGAGCTGTTACTCAATGGAATAGTTGCAAAAATGAGGGGATTATGTGAAGAGGTTTCGATCCATTTCTTCTAGATGGCTGAGTCCTCATCTAAAGCTTACTCTGCAAAATGGTAGTTGGTTCATGGACTAACAAGAAGATTTCAGCATACTTTCACCAATTAAGACACAACGCCACTACTGGCGATGACTCGCTTACTATTTGTAGAAGAGCCCTTTTTATTTTTTCAGTTGTTACAGACTTACGTCTCTTAGGAGTTTTTCGAACATTGTGTTCATTCAAAATATTAGAGCTGGTAATAACATAAACTTTGATAGTTTTCATTATCTAGATTTGGACATTTCTGCTCTTTTCGTGAGCTCTTGTTTCTTTCAATTTTTCCTCTTGACTTGGCAAATTAAAGATTAGAAGTTTGTTGATTTTGGTCTCAAGTGCTGACCAGCTACACTTTTTTTCCAGCTTCGGGAGTTGAAGGGAATGACAACTATAAGATTTCGTCCACATTCGGGAGAGGTACTTGTGGTCTATTCTGACTGTTGGCAAACACATTTTCTAGATACCTTCCTTATGCTAATATTTACAGGCTGGTGACATTGATCACCTTGCTGCGACATTTCTCACTTCTCACAACATTGCACATGGGATCAATTTGAGAAAGTCTCCCGTACTCCAGTATCTGTATTTTCTTTCACAAGTGAGTAGCACAGTTGAATTTATCTGCCAATACTATTTATTTGTTGCCATCATCTGCCAATTCGAAATTTGTACCTGATGTGTTTCACTGGTATTCATTCAGATCGGTCTGGCCATGTCTCCTCTGAGCAACAATTCTTTATTTCTAGACTATCACAGAAATCCATTTCAAATGTTTTTCCAAAGGGGTTTAAATGTGTCTCTTTCCACGGATGATCCGCTTCAGATCCACCTCACTAAGGAACCTTTGGTTGAAGAGTACAGCATAGCTGCATCGGTGAGTTCTCTTGACCTTTTCCATAACCTCTCTTTGAACTTCATGATCTTGTGAAGATAATTGTGCTTGCAAGTGTTGAAATTATACTAATGTATTGTTTTTGCAGGTTTGGAAATTGAGTTCATGTGATCTATGTGAAATTGCACGAAATTCTGTACTGCAGTCAGGTTTCTCGCATGCTTTAAAGGTACATGCAAATGCAGATTTATCAAATTTAGGAATGTTAAACTAGCTGGAAGTTGGCTTAGAGTAGTCTGTGTTGATTCCATTTTACAAAAGTATGAGGATCGTCTCCTGTACTTCTCAAATCTCCGGGGTTATTCCTTTTAAGGGCATTTGAGATTTCCAAGTTACTATCCGTTATTTTCTCATTTTACTTGGTTTTCTGCAGCAAGTGGATGTACTTTGTTTATAATGATGGAAAATGTGGCACATGGTTATATTTTGCATCTGATTCAAATGGTCAAATTTGATCTTGGCATGATGAGGCCATTCTTAATTTTCTTCTTTCACTAAAACTTTCCAGTTCAGGCATTTAAATGACTTTGCTGAAGCTTAACTGCTCATGCTAATTCTAAATCCAGTCAGGAACCATGACAGTTTATTTTTGCTTATTTCTGATATCAAAAGAGCCACATAGCTACCAACTAGGATGGATGGATAGTCTATGTACTGGATGACTTTGGAGGAGTTACTCATGAATAATTGTCTGGCATTATTATTTGTTATCTTACCCAACTCTTTCTATTGACTCCATTCTATGAAGGTTCCTGAAGTGAGTTTGAATGTATTGCCTTCAGTCTTCCACATAAATGAGTTACTGTTTGCTTACATATGTTTGTGTTGATTACTAGGCATCATTTGCTAATGGTGCTTCCTATTGATCCCCTGAATTTATGTTTCAGTCTCATTGGATCGGGAAAGAGTACTACAAGAGGAGAGCAGATGGAAATGATATTCGCAAGACAAATGTGCCTCATATCAGGATTGAATTTCGTGATATGGTATGGTCTTTTGATGCTAGTTTTCTCCATGTGATCTTTCTATCACTCATTTCCCGCTTGTTATTTCTCCTTTTAAGGCTACTCTATTGGATTGTTTACTTTTAACGATCGGCTACGATTATAATATATCTGAATAGAAATTCCAAAACAAAATAAATCAAACACAGACTACATAGAATTTGCCATATTTTCTGAGGTAGATGAAAGATATTTGTGGGGGAAACAAGGTCTGCGTGAATAGACTAGTCCTTTTTCATTTTCATTCATGGATAGGGGCATTAAAGCAGGGATTTTACCTTAACCTCCCAAGTTTTGTTGGCACCACTGCTTAAAAGCTTCATCTCCTGAGCTAATATGATTTCTTTCTGAGGGAAACTTCTGCTCTTAAGTTTGCTACACGCAATTTAGAGGGTCATCTATTTGGTACTTAATTAAAGTAGACCAAGATGGAAGTAAGTGGAAATTCATGCAATTGATTACTTTGCAGATCTGGAGAGAGGAGATGCAGCAAGTTTATCTAGGCAATGCAAATTTCCCCGAAGAACTTGACATTAAGTGATCGGAAGAGATAAGATGTATGTCTTGCATGAATATTGCAGTGCCTTTAAGGTTGGTTTCATCATGATAGATTTTGAATCATGCGATTTATTCATCATCCTCGTAATTATATTCCTGTAATTTGCAGGAAACAAGCATCGCATTCCTATATTATTAGTAGCCCAATTTCTGCAGAAGTTTTGCTTGCTTTAAAGCAATAAACCAAGAGAAATTAGCTGAAATTTGCGGACAAGGTGGGCTGCATACAGGAGGATTAAGCTTCACGTGGTGCACGTGCCCTCTCATATATAGTTCGTAGTCTGCCCTCGGGAAAGGATGGCCATCCTGGGGAAAGATCATAGACTAGAGTTTCTGTAATTTCTGGCATGGAATTCGTACAATTTCCGATTTTACACAGGCCAAATTTTGTCCCCTCAAGTTTTCATGTAAGATGCTGACATAAAACGGCGAGATGCAAAACTGATGCTTGATGATTTCGGGCATATTTGCGGTCCTTTCTGCTACAATTTGGCGTGTACTTGGGTTCTCTCTCTCCCCGGCCCCCATGTGAACTGCTCCTTTTTTATGCTTGGCCACATTTTTCAATTTGTCATGGATGGGCGTCTTCAAGTTGCTCGAGATTCTCCACGAGAATTTAGCATTCACAAACATCTCCATCTGCATCGAACCGGGACTGCGTATCACCACAGAGAATCAGATGCGATGTCATGTACCCCCCTGTGGCGTGGCTTGGCTTTGCTGGATTATCGCACCACCCATGATAGATGTAGATAATCTACACCCTCCTTTATTGTGACTAGGGAGGCTGAGCATCGGGACCGGCTCACTGAGAGCGAAATGGTCGGATTCTCAGATCTTACAATTGACGTGGGCCAAAATTGATTTAAACGGATTTTTAGGGCGCGTTTGGCAGAAAGATTCTCGTTTAGAAATAATTTTTGATTAGAATAAAAAATTTTTTTATTACGTTCCTCTTTAACAATTTCTAAAGATTTTAAGCGTTTGGAAGCTTTCAAAATTTCGATTACGGAATAAAATTGTGTTTGGTATCGTCTCAAAATTTCTATTATAAATCATTTTCTTTTAATTTTTAAAATGATTTTTTTTTTTTTACTTTTTTACTTTTTTTCTTTTTTTTTTTTTCCTCTCTCCTATTCTTCTTCTTCAAGTGGCTGGAGCGTTGTCGGCCTTCGGCGAGGTCGGTCCTCGTTGGCCGAGCCTCGTTGGGGTTGGCCCAGGCTTGTCTCCGGGAGCTCGTGATCTGGCGAGGCTCGCCCTAGTGGCTAGGCGAACCTCCGGTGAGCTCATCGACTTTGCCTTGGCCTAGCGAGCCTCGGCGACCGGCGGCGATAGGTGGCGGACGGTAGCCGCGGCGGTGGCAGTAGATGAAGAAGAAAAAAAAAAAAGAAGAAGAGAAAATGGAAGAAGAAGAGAATATGGGCATATGATTCTTAAATTTGTGCCGGGAATAAGAATAATTTTTTTTTTGATTGTGTTCCAAATCTACTTACGGAACAAAAAAATAGAAATTTGTTCTCGGGAACAAAAATTTTACCAAACACGATTTTGTTCCAAAACTACTTCTGAGAACAAAAAATCAGAATTTGACACTATTGGGATGGTTATCAAACATGCCCTTAGTCTCTTCAATTTGTTGAGTTAGTGATGTTGGCTAAATAAATTGTGACTATCATGAATAGTCGGTATATCTATTACGATGGCAAACTGTTAAGTGAGTCTTACAACCAACGGGTTAAAACTACTGCGACATCATACGATATTGGAATTCTTTAACTTGAAGTTCCAATGACGACGCGTTTGGTGGTCTGAAAATTCGCTGTTGCGATTACAAATGCTCGGTGTCGGTGCTCTCTTTTCTCCTACAAATTTTCATTTTGTTTGATAGAACCAGCAGTCGGGATATCAAGTTCCAAGGTCTCTCTCCCTAAACGATTCGAACACCGTATCTTCTGCCATCAAAACCTTATAACGGCAAATTTAGAGTCCTATTACGAATAGCACATGCTATGTAGATAAGGCTAAAACTAAGCAACGAGTCCATGGTCATGAGATCCAGTCATTTTTGTAGCTCTCATTCATTTAGATTTGTCATCCTTCTCTCTAACTCAATTGGCTGGAAAAATTGAGATTCTTGATGCAGCCGCGGGACAATGGTACCAAAGAAGGAATCGTGAAACAGTGAAGTTGTGATTATGGGGACCTCAATTTATTTAATTGATTCAGTGCTAACTTTGTTGCTTTCTCTCCACTATACAACAACCGTTGAGTCATTCTTTAATCAATTAGTTGCGATTGTAAGGGCCTCCATATGAAGTCGTTGTCTCTTTTGCATTGTGGTCTCGAAAGTTGATTAAAATTTTTTCCTCAAGTGTAGCGTGGCATGGGGGACACAATCTTGCAGCCATCAACTTTGGAGGATGCCATTCTTGTATTCAGCGTTGTAGTCGGTATTGTACGTACGTATGTACCGGTGTACTTCAAAGTTCAAAAGCTCTCGTCAAGAATTTGCTTTTATAAGGATCAAACAGAAGTACCTATGAAGCAATGCCAGTCATTCGGCTTTTAGTTTCGATCTGCTTAAGCAGGCGGCTGATATGGAAATTCGCTGTTACGATTTCGAATGCTCGGTGCTCCCTTTCTCCTACAAATTTTCATTTATGTTGATAGAATCAGCTATTGGGATATCAAGTTCGAGCTCTCTAAATGACTCTTCCACTCTGTATCTTCTGCCATCAAAACCTCGTAACGGCAACTTAGATTGAACACTACAAGAACGCTATTACAAATAGCACAGGCTAAGTAGATAAGTGGGCAAGGTAATTGTCGACAGCGTGCGTCAATAGGCTAAAACTAAGTGATGAGTTCATGGTTATGAGATCTAGTCATCTCTATAGTTCTCACTCATCTAGAATTTGTCATCTTCTCTCTTGACTCAATTGGTTGGAAAAATTAGGGTTCGGAGGCAAAAATTAGGGTTCTTGGTGCAACCGTGGGGACGATGATACTAGAAATGGAATCACAAAACAGTGAAGTTATGATTGTGTGGACCTCAATTTACTTAATCAATTCAATGCTAGCTTTGTTGATGTCTTTACACTAAGTGACAACCACTTGAGTCATTATTTAATAAATTAGTTACGATTGTAGGGACCTCCATATGAAGTTGTCCTCCTTTCTGTATTGTGGTCCCAAAAGTTAATTAATTTTTTTTCTTGAGTACAGCGTCCGCATGGGGGGACACAATCTTGCAGCCATCAACTTTGGAGGACGTGATTCTCGAAGTCTTCTTTGTAGTTGGTATTATACGTATGTATGTGCCGATGTACTTTAAAGTTCAAAAGCTCTTGTCAAGAATTTGCTATCATCAACTTGAGCAATTGCTGGAATCGAAGAAAGATTGAAGAGTTGTTGCTTCTAAGAATGAAACAGAAGTACCTATGAAGCAATGCCAGTTAGTCGGCTGTTAGTTTTGATCAAAGCAGGTGAGTCTTGTCAGTCAAATTCCTTAGCGCGCTGTACGTACGTATAAAGCCCTCTACCGTCTCTTATGGTTTCCACTGTGCGGAGGATCCTGACGTGCTACAAGGGAATGGATTTAAGTAAAGAACCAAAGATCCTGACTCTGCTGATCATAGTAGTAATCTCATGGGGGGATCTATATGGCGAATGGGGTCATGGGTCCAAAAACGCTCCATCTCTGCGACGGATTTTTGTTTTTTGTCGAAGGGGTCAAGGGAACATCGCCTTCACTTCACGCCATGCGAATGCCGGGCTCTTTGAGGACTTTTACTGTCGTCCAAATTGGATTTACATGAAGATTTCTAGTTGCTGTTTTCACCACATGTGTTCTGTGGAGTTGGATATTTTGATCAAAGGGCAGACAGAGCTGCCAGTGGAGCTCAGCTGAGCTGAGGATCACGTGGAAGAGATTCCACGAGCTTTCCGAAAGAGCTTAAGAGAGGAAGAGATCTGATGAGCATGTAGACCCAACTGTACCTATTTTCAGGTTCCATTTACGGTCTTCAAAAGATGTCTGATTGGAACTTATTTTGACCTCTCAGTTGTTATGATCATGTGGTCTGTTCCTCATCTTCAAATTAAACTCTCACCCTTCTATTTCGATGTCTTCTATAGTCGAATCCACTATGCAGCTACAAAATGGAATACACGAGGATCCACTGTCCCGTATAAGTGGCAAAAGTATGTTTTTGAAACAAAACTGACAGTTTTGTTAGGTAAATTTCATGATGTTTTAACAAAAGTTAAACTGCAGTTAGTTAACAACGGATGGAAAGTGAAGCCAGGCGATAGAACTCAAGATGCAAACTCGCATTTTCCAAAATAGAGGATGGAAAATGGGAATGGGATGAAAAGTAAATATGCTTTTTCGGTATATTCATCTAATTTATATGATAATAAGTTCTAAATATCGTTACAAACTATGCCTTAGCCAGACCAAAGAACTATCCAAATACTTCTCAGCAGCAAGCAAATTGCCGAAGGAGCAAGGCATCTTGTGCTCGGTGTAGGCACCATAAACCAATCATGACGTAAATGTGTCCCATCTTTATATGTTTTAGCTACTGGTTGAATTATCCGATGAATGGGAGTATAGGGACAAGAAAATATTAGGTGAGTAGCCAACGTAACAAGAAAATAATATGACATTGAGCCCCATTTTGGACACGTGTCATAACTCAAGAGCTTTCTTTTTTGTTGGGCTGGCTACACAAGATGCACTCAATATTTTCTCGTAAAGATGTCGCTTCTAAAAAAGAAGAACGCGAACATATTCTTCCTCTAAATTATGTGGAAAAGATAAAAAGCCATCAAGTTCTAAAGACATCTTCACTCTTACACGAGAAATGTACCCAGGGCATCAGTATCCCAAACAATAGAGCAGACAACTCTAAAACCAAATCAGCATGAAAGCAGCCATTAGTGAGAAGACAGAAACTAGCAAATGATGCAAGCAACATTCACCGCCGTGCCTAAAATAACTCTTCGAGTTAACCTGCGTTCCCTACTCAAAAGAACAATTTACTTTTGCTTTCTGTAGTACTTTGTTTCGTTAATCACACCGTCTGTAAGCGCATCAACATCATTATTTTGCCAAAAAATTTCACGAAATCCATATCTGGACCCATCAAGTACCTGCAAAATGGCCACAACGAGGTCCAGCAAAATCAACCCATCAAGCACACCAAGGAAAATAGAAGGAGAAAGAGATACGGAAAAGCATTGACAGTGATTATTCAACTTAGATGATTTGAAGAAGAAGATCCGAAAATATCAAGTCACACAGAAAACTCTGTTTAAAATTTATTGCATGCTGATCTCACCGCAGTCCTGACCACACATAAAGAAAGTAAGCAGCCAGATTGAATAACAAAGAAATAGGGTTCTTGATGTAACTATGGGGACGATGGTACTAGAAAAGGAATCTTGAAATAGTGAAATTGTGATTGTGGGGACCTCAATTTATTTAATCAATTCAGTGCAAGCTTTATTGCTTTTTTTAATTAATTAGTTGAGATTGTAGGGACCTCCATATGAAGTTGTCGTCCTTTCTGTATTGTGGTCCCATATGTTAATTAAAATTTTTTTTCCTTGGATGTAGTGCCAGCATGGGGGGACACAATTTTGCAGCCATCAAGTTTGGAGGATGCGATTCTCGTTTTCAGTTTTGTAGTTGGTATTATACGTTATGTATGTCTGATGTACTTCAAAGTTCAAAAGCTCCTGTCAAGAATTTGCTATTATCAACTTGAGCAACTCCCGAAATCGAAGAAACATCGAAGAGTTGTTGCTTCTACGGATCAAACAGAAGTACCTATGAAGCAATGCCAGTTCTTTGGCTTTTAGTTTCAATCAACTTAAGCAGGCGAATGATGTCAATCAAATTCCTTAGAGCGCTGTGCGCACGCGGTAAAGCCATTTGCTGTCTCTTATGGTTTCTCTGTGCGGAGGATCCTGATGTGCTGCAAGGCAATAGATTTAAGTAAAGAAGCAAAGATCCCGACTCTGCTGATGTTATTGTTTGTGAAGTAGAAGTAATCTCATGAGGGTATCTATAGCGCGAACTTGTCTTGATGATGAAGTATTTAGCGGTCTGAAAACATGCACGAAATATGTCCCAAATGCTGGACGCTCCATTTCCCCTAATTTTTATGATAATAAGTTCTAAAATATCGTTACAAACTAAGCCTTGACCAGACCAAAGAACTATCAAAATACTTCTCAGTAGTAGCAAGCAAATTGCAGAAGGAGCAAAGCCTCTTGTGCTTGGCGCAGCCACTGTAAACCAATTTATAAGAAAATATTGGGTACATCTTGTGTAGCCAGCGTAACAAAAAAGAAGGCTCTTGAGTTGTGACACTCGTCCAAAATGGGGCGCAATTTCAGATCATTTTTAAAACTCTTCTCTCTCTTCTCTCCTCTTTCTCCTGCCCCTCTAGCTCCACCGTCCCCGAATCGCTGCCCCCTCCCGGCTGTGCCCTCTCTCTCCTTCCAAGTCACGGCTGAGCCCTCATCCAATGAACCACTGTGCAGCCTCCACCTCCGCCTCAAAAGGTTGCCTCTGCCGTCGCATAGTTCGTCGGTCGAGCGTGGTGGTTCATCGGTCGGATGAGGGCTCGCTGGGAGAGGGGGTGGCGAAGAGAGAGAGTGCAAGCGAGGTAAGAGAGATAGCATGCAGAAAGAAACGAGAGAGACAGAGAGAGGGAGAGAGAGAGGAGAGAAGAGAGAAGAATTTTTGAAATAATTTGACGTTGGGCCCATTTTGGACATGTCACAACTTCAAGGGCCTTCTTTTTTGTTGCGTTGGCTACACAAGGTACGTGCCTAATATGTTCTTGTCCCTACGCTCCCATTCATTGATAATTCAACTAGTAGCCAAAACATATAAAAATGTCGCTTTTAGCAAGAGAAGAATGCGAACATATTCTTCCTCTTAATTATGTGGAAAAGATAAAAAGCGGTCAAGTTCCAAAGACATCTTCACTCTTACACAAGAAAAGTACCCAGGGAATCGGTATCCCAAACAATGGAGCAAACAACTCTAAAACCAAATCAGCATGAAAGCGGCCATTAGTTAGAAGACAGAAACTAGCAAATGATGCAAGCAACATTTGCTAGTTTTCATATAGTAAACTCGATAGGCACGGTCAACTTTTTTTTACCTCATCTGGAGTACCAGTCAAGCCAATTAAATATGGATGGAACTCTGCAACAGAAGTACCATACCATAAAATTAAACTATGCTCTCCAACATAACTAAGTTAACCACTTCATCTGAAGGGAAAAAAATATTGCCGGGGCTGTGCAACACCTTTGACATATTCATGGACCTGCTCGACAGTATCTCTCTCAGGATCAACGGAAATAAAGACAGGCACAATGTTGCACCCTGCTTTTTCTTCTGCAGGCATCAAAGAAGAAACCTTGACGTATGATAATCAGTACAAAAATATACTAAAACAAACTGAAAAAAATTCGATATCTTAACAATCATGATATCTTTGGCGTTTAGAATACCAACCAATAAATTCAAGAGTTTCCCTTAAGCAAATTCAGACCACAGACTTAAGGGTTCTTCAGCACTAAAAAGCAAACGTGCGTACAAATTATGTAAAAGAACAAAGGGCATGAAAATATGTAGAACAGATATTGAGCAGCCAACATAGCAGGGCAAGAAAAGCACCAATAGTCATCTGAAATCAGGTTTTTAATCCAAAAAATACTGTTTCAATCCAAGATAGGCTGTGACATATCAAATGACACCAATATGATGTTCCCTCCGTATTATGAAAGCTACCAGACCATAAGCACAAGAAATCATCAGTAGCTCACTTATTTTATTAACTGCAGCTGCCAGCTTCTGCAGCTCATCTGGACAGATGTCAGGGCAGTGAGTGAAACCAAAATAGATCAACGTCCATCTCCCTAAGAAGTCCTTTTCAGTTGCATTCTTCCCTTCATAGTTGATAAGATTAATTGGCCCACCAATTGCAGCTTTGCCAGCAGAAGGTCCTTGTTTGACTGCTTTTGAAGCATTACTTATATCTGCAACAATAAAACTTTTATAGGGAAAAAAAAATAAAAATATGGGACGGCAGAGGTAAGGATCATAATAGTTATCACATTCGACAAGGACATCTACTCAAATTAAAAAGTTAAAACTCCTCGCAAGTTGAAAGTTTAGCCGACAATTCTTGACAAATGCGTACAATTAACCAATACCACGTGGCTCTTTCTTTTCATTTATCTCGCTCGGCTACCATTTCAACACCCTATTCCTTTACCGAGACTCTTTAAGTAATTCCTAAATCGCATCAACCAGCCTCAGACAACAATAAAATAAACAACTAAGCAGCCAGAGCAATGTGCATATGCACCAAACTATATGAAATAATATCCGGATGGCATTTTGTGTCCAGCACAAAGAGACAAAAACAGAAACAGAAATGTAGGGCTACTCCATGCAATAATTCCAAGAGATGATAAATAGATTTATGTAAGTTCGCGAGTCAAGGGGGGCTAACTCTATAAGATTATTTTCATAGGCATCATTATTTAAAGCTTTTACATCATCACTCTGTCCAAAGTCATATATAAGAATTATACTTATCCTAGAATTATTAGCATCAGAAGTTGAAAATATGCATGTAAAAGCCAATCTTCATAAACAATGTAAGTGTCACCAATAACAATCAGGTCCCATAACTCTTGAGTCCAGAATTTTACACCAAATATAAGTGTCTAATGTTCCATGTCCTCCACATCAGAAAACCCCCACACGGGAAAGCCTCAAGTAATTAAAAAAATCCAAAACTCATTTGTAAAATTGAACCAATCCCACCCTTTGCTTCATTCTCTTTACCAGATATTGCTCCCTTTATGAACAGCAAATCTCTCTCTCTCTCTCTAGATATCCCATTTCCACTGTCACAGGAAAAGTATCAAAAAAGTCATAAACCTATTACATTGGTATTCGGTCTAAACTTTTTCAATTGGACCAATTTAGTCCTAAACCTTTTAATATTGGTACCAATTCGGTCCATCTGGCCAATTTTGGTCGGCCGACGATGTGGACGTTGGCAGGTGGGCGGCGACGTGGCAATTTTTAAGATTTTTTTATTAATTTTTCCTTTATTTTCTTTTTCCTTTTCTTTTCCGGCAGTGAGGCTCGCCGGCCACTGGGTGAGGGTCACAGCCCTCGCTCGGCCTCTCCCGAGCCACCGGTGAGGCGGCTTCGCTCGGGCGAGGCGGGCGGCCTCGCCTGCCTTGCCGCGGGCAAGGGGGCCTCGCCGCGGCGCAAGGCCATGGTGGCCATCGCCGGGCGGAGGCAAGGCCGAGGGCCGTGACCCTCGCCGACGGCGGCGAGGGCCGCGGCCCTCGACTCTACCCCGGCAATGGCCGCCATGGCCTTGCCGCACAGTGAGGCCACCTTCGCCCACGGCAAGGCTCGGGCGGGCGGCCTCGCCCATCCGGCGAAGCCGCCTCGCCGGGCGACCCTAGGAGAGGCCGGGCGAGGGCCGCGACCCTCGTCGACGGCGGGCAAGGGCTTCGTGGCCCTCGTCGGCCACCGTCGGAAAAGAAAAGAAAAAGAAATAAAAAAATTGAAAAAATATAATAAAAAAATCTTAAAAATTGCCACGTCGGCGTTCGGTCAACGTCCATATCAACTCCGACCAGCCAAAATTGGCCGGATGAACTGAATTTGTACAAATATTAAAAGGTTTAAGACTAAATTGGTCCAAAAGTTTGGGACCGGGTCAATGCACCCGTCTGTAGGTTTATGACCTTTTTGATACTTTTCCCTGTGCTTATTTATTCACAAGGTCGTCCCAACTCAAAGTATTAATGTTTCATCGGTAAATTAGATATTGATCTATGACTAGCTCTCTTTGTACATTATGTTCCATATTTTATGATCCTTGGCGAAGATTCTAAGGGTGATTTAAGAGATCTAGTCACATTAACAGCTGGTTACATTGGGGACCGCGGACATGTCTTAAATACAAGACATGCAGGAACGGTTGACGTTGTAGCATATCGCCATCTTGCTTTTGTTTCATCGTTTCTTTCCAGCTGATGCCGTTGTAGCAAACATACGTGTGATCTTCTGTCATAAGTAGCATAACTTTTGTCGTGATTATGTCTTTATGGGGATAAGAACGCTTCAAGTGCCATAACTGGCATGTTTTAGAAAGGGACACTAAGTGTCATAACTTACGAAAGGTACACTTAAGTGCCACATTCGAAGAAAAACGGATCACTTAAGTGCCACTCCGCAAAGTCCGGCCAAAACGCTGACGTGGCATTTTCCCGGCGGCGAGCCCAAAACGACGCCGTTTTTTACTCGGCGCGTGGCCAAATAATGCAAAAACGGCGTCGTTTTGGACCGACGTGGTAAAAAAAAATATAAATTAATTAAATTAAATTTAGTTAAAATATTTTAAAATAATTATTTTAAAATTAAATTTAGTTAAAATATTAAAAAATAATTATTTTAAAATTAGAAAAAAATTAAAAATTTTAAAAAAAAAAATTAAAAAAATTAAAAAAAAAAAAAAAAAAAGGGTGGGGAGGCGGGCGGGGATCGCCCTCGGCCCGCCGCCACCGCCCTACCGCCGCCGGGAAGGGCCGACGACGGTGGGGGAGGGTCGGCCGGGTCGCCGAGCCTCGGCCGTGGGGCGACCCCGACCGGCCCGGGCGGCGAGGGCTCACGAGCCCTTGCCTTGGGATCCGGGCGAGGGCGCGACCCTCGCCCGGACTGGGGTGGTGAGGGCTCGCGGCCCTCACCCGAGATCCGGCGAGGGTCGGCGGCCCTCGCCGGCCGGGCCAGGGCCGCCGCCCACCAGGGCGACCCCGGCGGCGCCGACCCTGGCCGCCGGGCGAGGGCCGCCGACCCTCGCCGGGATCGGGCGAGGGCTTGCGAGCCCTCGCCGCCTCGGCCGGGTCACGGGCCCAGCCGGCGGCGGCGACCCCGGCCGACCCTCCCCCGTCGCCCGCCCCTTCCCCGATGGCGGCGGGGCGGGCGCGGCGGCGGGCGAGGGCGATCCCCGCCGCCTCCCCCTTTCCTTTTTTTTAATTTTTTTAATTTTTTTAATTTTTCTAATTTTAAAATAATTATTTTTTAATATTTTAACTAAATTTAATTTTAAAATTATTATTTTTAAATATTTTAACTAAATTTAATTTAATTAATTTATATATATATTTTTACCACGTCAGCCCAAACGACGCCCGTTTTTTTTCGATGCCGAAGAAAACTGGCGTCGTTTTGGGCTCGTTCGTCGGAAAATGCCACATCGCCTCTTTTGGCGGACGAGTTGGCACTCAGTGATCCATTTTACTCCGATTTTGACACTTAAGTGTACATTTCGTAAGTTATGGCACTTAAGTGTCATTTTGTGCAAAGTTAAGGCACACTTCAGGGGTCCGCACGTCTGTCTTTATGAGAAGGTTACGAAGATTGTTGGCTCTCTCAAGAAGATCCGTGGAGTATGCAATGCATGTCTTTTTTAATTAAGAAATATATAATTTAATTGATGGTGCATTGTCTACTTTCAGGATGTAACTAGAAAAGGTAGTAACTGATTATAAGTGCTAATGTAAATCCAATAGGGTTCCCAAAAATACCCAAGAACAACTACATGGATATCAAGTTCGGCGCCAATTAAACTGCGAACACTAAGAAATCGCTAACAATTATAGTCTTGAATTCTGTGAGCTCCACCTGCTCTTTTTTTAGTCAAACTATACAGAACTTTAAGGAGGGAGGGGGAGAAAGAGAAATTTACAAGAAATGGTCGTGAAGTTGACTCAAATGTATGAATATGGAAGCTAAGCACAGACAGAATGCACAAGCGATGTTTGTTAGGCCGATGTTTCCGCAAACTAAGAGTAGGAGTTCAAAGAACTCCAGCCTTTGTGCGTCATTTCTCCACTTGGATATGGAATAGCATCCAGACTGGGCGTAGTTCCACCCCAGCTCGCTTCTGCAACACCTCTCTAATCTCTCCTTTATCTTCACTTCATCGATCCTCTTCCTTAAGATGCTCAAATTCGCATCGACAAGATTGCTGGATGATGATCTCCCTGGATCCACACCGAGACATCATCATGTATAAACACTTGTAGGTACACACCTAACGTGCTGTTTTCAACGTGAGCCATGACAAGAAAAGAACTATGACTTTACGGTGATCCATGACTGTACTAGAGATTGCATATTTCGACAAGGTAAGATCATGAATATCATGAAAAGTTCTGTGACTATCTACTATAATGATATGTAGTGCAGAGAACGTTATAGGGCCAAATCTAGGGCAAATGTTTTACCTTCTTCTTCTCTGAATCTCTGAGCTCTAACTGGTGGAGGCTGTGATACCCCGCGCTGGAGAGACGGCGCGACTGAGGCACGAAAAGAAGGAAGGCGAATAGCCATTTGGTTTTGCACAGAAGTATACCATGCAGCATTGCCATTAACCCTGTTTTATAGCTAAATAAAACTATCAAAAGCAGCCTTTAGAAATGTCAGATTTGTCGTCACGGGGTACAGTAAATATCTTCCATACACATGGAACCACAAAATATTGGATGGTCCCGGAGCGCCAAGTCAGCGTGCGCCCCGGCTAATGAGAAAGTGACGCGTGGGTCCACGTTAGCACGAGTGTCCCCACTGGTTTTTCAGCACAAAATATATTATTTTTCCTTTTCTATTTAAAAATTTACTGTCATTGATAGACCCGTTCCTGCTCTTTTTCTCTCTCCTCTTTTTTGGAGTAGGCCTGCATGCATTAATGGTGCTTTCTCTCTCCTCCTTAACGAAAGCCCCAACGCTACACTTCCCTTCCCTCATTTCTTTCCTTCTCAATTCAAAATTTTGGGTGAGAATTCGCTCTCTACGTTGCGTTGCTTCTCCGGCCTGCTCTGGGGCTGGGTCATCTCCGCTCTTTGGCCCAAAGCACGTTTCTCCTCCGCCTTGCTCCGGCGCTGGCTCATCTTCGTTCTCTACCCAAAAGCTCATTGCTTCTTCGGCCTGCGTCGTTGTGTTCCTTCTCCACCCTGCTCCGGTGTGGTTTCCCAGCGCAAGACAGCGAGGAATGTTCTTGCTGCAAGTCGCAGACTCCAAGCGATAAGAAGTTACAGCTCTCTCCGATTCGGCTTCGGATCGGCTACGTTCGCAGCTCATAACAGTGAGTTGATTCGGCGAATGCTTGCCGTGACCGGCTGCAGAAGCTGCTGGTGAAGGAGATGGAGGGGTGGACCGGCATGTGCAGCGACGAAAGGTGGAGAGAGCGATTGGAGGAAGGTGATGGAGGCGTCATGCGGAAAGATGGACGAGGAGGTTGGAGGGAAGGGGGTGGACGCGTCGATGAGGATGGAGAGATCGACGGCGGTGGTGGCGGTGGTGGGGAAGGAGGAGGTGGCGGTGATCTGTGTCCTCTGGTTTTGTGCACATCTGCGCTTCGCCTCGAGCGGACATCTCCATCTCAAGCTACACTCTGGTATAGGAAGATACTCCAGCTTCAGAAGTAATTGCATAGTTTTTCTGGATTTCGGGGATGTAAAGGATTGTGCAGCCATACCCGTCAGATATGGTCTTGGAAAGTTCTCGCTTTCTCTCTTTTTGAAAATTTTCGTCTTTGCTTCATGATGTCCGAACCTGCTTCCAAGTTGAATAAGAGCGAGGATTGGAGGACGAAAGGAGTGAAGAGACATTGAAAAACGAGTGCTCATCCTCTTTCCCCTCTACTTCGCTGATTAAAAGAGAGTCTGAGATGTGCCACAGCAAAGCATGGTTTGCTGAGAAGTGAGAAAAGAAAAGGCTTCCTTTTTGTTCACGGAGTCCTTTTTATTTCTTGAACTTTTCCTTCTTGTGATTGTGTTGTTAAAAAACTTTGCAACAATTTCTGTGTTTGTTAGGATTAGCATTCTGTAAAACAGTTGTATCTATTCGGTTTTTAAAGAATTTAATGTATTAAAGTTTGCTTTTGCTCATTTTGAGAGAGCTCTTCCCATGTTGATGTCGTAATTGTCAATCTTGGGATAAAAGTTCATCCTTTGAGGTATAAACCACAAAGCAATGACACGAAGGATCTGGCATTTTAATACCTACTTGAAGTCAATACAATAGATTATACAAGAACAGTGATTAGCCCAACACCGGCCATAAAGAACTTTGAAGGACTCTTTGAGTTTGGTTTCTTCAGCTCGACCACAATCACGCTGATGTTGTCCTGGCTACCTTGAGCCATGGCCAGTTCGGCTAGCACCGCAGCCGCCTTGGCGGCGTTACTTCCTCTCAGCCACTCACGGAACCTCCTCTTTATATGTCTGTCGAGGTGTCTCCGCACGACTTGGCAAACAACCTCATTAGAGAGCGCATCCCATAACCCATCGCTTGCTATCACGAGGAAGTCGTCCAACTCTATTCTCTTGCTTACCGTGACCTCTGGCTCTGCTATCACATATGGCTTCAAATAATAGTCTCCTGCAGCAAGTAAAACACGATCAGATACAGAGACCACACAATGGCACACATACAAAAGAAAGGGGCCAGTCTTCATCTAAAACTTCTGCTACACGGCTTCAATGGAAACGAACAAATGCGGAGTGAGAGCTCACCTTGTGATCAACAGACAAGGGCATGGCCACGTCGCCACGACACAACACCGCTTGCGAATCCCTGCAGTTCGCCACCACAACCTCCTCCTTCCCCACCATCGCCATCATCGCCGTCGACCCCGCCATCCTTATTGACGAGTCCACGCCCTTCCCTCTAACCTCCTCGTCCTTCTTTCCGCACGACGCCTCCATCACCTTCCTCTGCTCGCTCTCTCCACCTCCGTCGCTGCACATGCCGATCCACCCCTCCATCTCCTTCACCAACAGCTTGTGCAGCCGGTCGCGGCAAGCATTCGCCGAATCAACTCACTATTATGAGCTGCGAACGTAGCCGATCCGAAGCCGAATCGGAGAGAGCTGTAACTTCTTATCGCTTGGAGTCTGTGACTTACAACAAGAACATTCCTCGCCGTCTTGCGCTGGGAAACCACACCGGAGCAGGGCGGAGAAGGAACACAACGATGCAGGCCGAAGAAGCAACAAGCTTTGGGGCAGGGAGCGAAGAAGAGCCAGCGCCGGAGCAAGGCGGAGGAGCAACGTGCTTTGGGCCAGAGAGCGGAGATGACCCAACCCCGGAGCAGGCCGGAGAAGCAACGCAACGTAGAGAGCGAATTCTCACCCAAAATTTTGAATTGAGAAGGAAAGAAAGGAGGGAAGTGAAGCTGCAGTGTGGGGGCATTCGTTCTTCAGAAAGGAGGAGAGAGAAAGCGCCATTAATGCGTGCAGGCCTATTCCAAAAAAGACGAGAGAGAACAAAGCAACAACAGGTCTGTCTGGTCAGTGAATGGAACACAAGGGGGTTTCACTTTTGATCGGGTCAAAATAGAGCCTGTACTTGCAGACAATTAAAAGTTCTCATCTCGGGTGGGTTCAACCTTGGAAGTCTACGTTCACCAAAAGCAAAAAACTAATTATTATTATGATAATATATGAATCCTTGTCTCTAGCGAGTAAAAGAGTTCCAATACTTGAATAACGATTAATAAAATGTTCTAGAAGTGATGTAATGATACTGAATGTCTTCTGCAAATCGTTTGCACAAAGTAAGCATGTCGCTTTTGGAGTCACACATTTAGACAAAAAACGATCCCTGGTAATTTATGGTGTGTTTGTTAACGTTTCGTTTTAAAAATTGTTGCAGAACAAAAAAAAAATAAAAAGAATAAGACGCGTTTGGTAAATTTATATAATTTTTTTGTTTCTTTTAATATTTTTATTTTATTTTTCCTTTTGTCTTTTTCTTCCTTTTGGCCGAGACGGCGACCTCGCCTAGCCACGGCGAGGCTCGCCAGCCCCCTCGGTGAGGCCGAGCCTCACCCGTGTTTGGGCGAGGCTTAGCGTCGTCGGATTTGGGCGAGCTCGAGCTCGCCCAGACCACCGGCGAGGCCGAGCCTCACCCGTGTTTGGGCGAGGCTTAGCGTCGTCGGATTTGGGCGAGCTCGAGCTCGCCCGTGCCCACCGGCGAGGCTCAACCTCGCCAAGCCACCACTAGGTCGGCGGCCTCGCCGGATCCGGGCGAGCTCGAGCTTGCCTAGCCAAGGCGAGGCCGAGCCTCGCCAGGGGCCGGCGACGCTTTGGTGACGTCGCTGGCCCTCGATGGCCAGTCGCCGGCCATGGCTAAGGCCGGCGATCGGCCAAAGAAAAAAGAAGAAGAGAAGAAAGAGAAGAGAAAAAAATAGGGAGAGAGAAAAATTGTTTCTCGAAAGTGTTAGGGAACAAGAAATAATTTTTTTTCTTGTTGTTTACATTCCAAATTTGTTCCCTAAACAAAAATAGATTTGGAACAAAAACGCAAACAAACGTGTTTCTGTTCTTTTTTTATTCCCCGAAACAAAAAAAACAGAAATTGTGTTCATGACTAGAAAAAAAGAACACAAACAAACAGGCTCTTAGCTGTCAACCATGATTTTTTTGTGCTTATATTGGACTTTAGGGGGAACAAGGATATCATCCTTTGACCTAGAATAAAGTATGATAACTCCAAATTCGGTGCAAAAAGAAATAGTTTTGATGGTAGGATAGCCGCCCAGCTAAAGATGTTTGTCGTGTAAGCACCAAGATTACCATTTTGTATTTCCTTGTTTCGAATAAATAAATAAATATGGATAGGTAGATAGATATGAATTACCATAATTGTATAATTATGCGGTTGCGGAAAACCTAATGTTAGCATATTAATTCAATTTTCAACTTGATAATCATGTTTTTTTTTTTTTTTTTTTAATTCTTGATAAAGATAGGTGCCAAACTCCCCCACCCCGACATTCTTTATCTTTGGCAATACCTAGCCCCGACTTTCATGCATGTAAAGCAAACTTGTGCATGCATTGTCTTCCACGCATTACGACAAGGCTAAGGAGTTCGAAGGCATGATCAATATCGCGAGATTTTGCTTGTATAATTGCCATAAGCACCATGATGCCTAACTTCTTCAACTAAGGATTTGCTAGTAACAAATGGTTTGGGGTGATTGAAAAAACGGTTCAAGCTGTTACACCAAATTGAATTAAAACATTTTTTTTATTTGTTTCAATTTAAAACTGCTTTTCTTAAATTAGTTTGAACCTGGGGTTAGGACAAAAAGTCATAAACCTTTTGCATTTATGCTAATTTAGTCCTAAACCTTTTTTGGTGCCAATTTAGTCCTAAACCTTGTTACGTTATGCCAATTTAGTCATTTCCGATCAATTTTGACTGGATTTTGCTGACTAGATGCCGGCCAGCTGACGCGGCCTCATCAGCGACATGGACAACTTTTAATAATATTTTAATATTTTTGAATTTTTTTTTTTTTTTTTTCCTCCTCCTTCCTCTAGTTGGTCGCGGACATTGGCAACCAACCGAGGCGACGACCGCGACCTCGCCGGTGGCCACGAGGGCGAGCCTCGCTACCTAGCACGAGGCAGCCCTCGAGGCTGGGCGACAAGGGCGAGCCCCGCCGCCTGGCGCAAAATTAATTTTTTTATCACAAAAAATTCTAAATATTTATGACAAATTTACCCTCTATTAATTTTTATAAAATTTTACTATCAAATTCTTTTGGGGTTTTTAACAGGTGTACTTGTTTTGTAAATTTTTGTGGTATAAATCCAATTTAAAGGAAACTAATTAAGGGTAAATTTATCTTAGATATTTGAGGTTTTTGGGAGTCAAAAATTAGTTTGTATATGTGACTTTCTTTTTAAAAACTGGTAATTGTGACTTTCTTTCCAAGATTTAAAATAAAATATTTATTTAAATTAAAATTTTAAGAAAGTGGAAAGTTAACCCAAAAAGGCTTAAATAAGGGCGTGGCTTCACATAATATGAGATATTAAATGTACGGGAAGAACATTTTTCATATGTGTAGCGTATGTTTATGAGAACATAATATGTTTATCTTATGATATTTCGCTGGTTCAAAGAGTTTAGAATGTTTTCGACCAAAAAAGAAAGATTTTAAAATGCTAGATGCTCCACTTGAATTAACAATTAAGCATGACTAAAACAATCCACATGAATCTGCCAGCGGCAATTAAAACACTTCCTTTCAACTTTCAAGTCTACAATTAATAAATTCATATGAAGATGATTTGCTTAACTAGAATTATGTCACCCGTTATTAGTTACTATCTCATTCTTGTTTTAGTCTTATAGTAAGTGGAACTTCAACGCCACGTTGATGCACGAAACCAAGAGAACTCTCTCGAAAAAAAGAAAAGAAATTGTCAATGCAGTTCGTAGTGCTATTAAGACGCTATCTCCTCTGTACCTCATTTCAGAAAAGCTGAAGAGAACGGGAAACGGAAGGTAGAACACAAACCCAGCTCTCAACCTCAGTCTCGAGGTAAGGCCTTCATTTCAAGCTTTCTGGGTAAAGTTTTTGCGCGTTGCTTGTGTCTTTATGATCTTTGCTCTTTCTCGGCTCTGCGATCTTCTCATGATCCATCAAGTCTTTGCATAAAGCTCTCATTTTTACTTCCTTTCGCGTTTACTTTCGGCTTTTCCTTGGTGTTTTAGATTCTGTTTTCCAAGTGAAGGGCTCTAACTCATTCCTCACGTTAAATTTGTGGGGATCTTTGTTTGTCTTCTATTTTTGCTGTTCTTAACGTTCTGCACTTGAGCATTGCCGTTCTTACTTTGCTATTCTTGACGTTCTGCACTTGAAAAGGTCTCATTTTTACTTCATTTCCTGTTTACTTTCGACTTTTTCTTGGTGTTTTAGATTCTGTTTTCCAAGTGAAAGAATGTTTCAGGCTCAAACTCATTCCTCACTTAAAATTTGTGTGGATCTTTGTTTGTCTTCTCATTTTTGCTGTTCTTGACGTACTGCACTTGAACATTGCCGCTCTTACTTTGTTGTTCTTGACGTTCTGCACTTAAACCTTACCGCTAAGGCCTCATTTTTACTTCCTTTCAGTGTTTATTTTCGACTTTTTCTTGGTGTTTTAGATTCTGTTTTCCAATTGAAAGAATGTTTCAGGCTCAAACTCGTTCCTCACGTTAAATTTGTGTGGATCTTTGTTTGTCTTCTCATTTTTGCTATTCTTGATGTTCTGCACTTGAACATTGCCACTCTTACTTTGCAGTTCTTGACTTTCGGCACTTGAACATTGCTGCTAAGGTCTCATTTTTACTTACTTTTGCGTTTACTTTCTAACTTTTCTTGGTGTTTTAGATTCTGTTTTCCAATTGAAAGAATGTTTAAGGCTCAAACTCGTTCCTCACGTTAAATTTGTGGGGATCTTTGTTTGTCTTCTGATTTTTTCTGTTCTTGACGTTCTACACTTGAACATTGCCACTCTTACTTTCCTGTTCTTGACATTCTGCACTCGTTTACTTTTGACTTTTTCTTGATGTTTTAGATTCTGTTTTCCAATTGAAAGGATGTTTCAGGCTCTAACTCATTCCTCAAGTTAAATTTGTGGGGATCTTTGTTTGTCTTCTCATCTTTGCTGTTCTTGACGCTCTACACTTGTACATTGCCGCTTTTACTTGTACATTGCCCCTTTTACTTTGCTGTTCTTGACGTTATGCATTTGAATATTGCCGCTCTTACTTGTGACTATCTTGGTAAAGTTTCAATCTTTCTCTTGAACCGGTGGATGGAGTTTCTGTCCCTTGCATTTTAAGAACTTGTTTTGCCCAAATACCTATGTGGATTAGGACATTTTGATGATAGGAGCTAGTTATGTTTTCAAGAGGTAGTGAAGTTTTGAGGAAGGTGAAGATTAAGTCTTACAAGGCTTTCGCAATCTGTTACTAATTTGTCTGATGTTTCAAATCATGTAAGGTCTTCTATGGTCATAATGTTTGTATATGCTCTAGTTTGCGATCACTTGTTTGTTCATCTGTTTGGTGAGTTATGGCTTTAACGTTGATTAAAAAGTAATGATTAGGATGTTGGATTTTTAGGCGATAGAAGATGGTGCAGAAAGTAGATAATTTGTACTAGTTTAAAGGAGCATGAGAAGCTCAGAAATTTAATCACAAAGGAGAAGGGTGAGCTCTGCTTGGGGTTTAGAAGACAATAAGATGATAAACTGCAAACTACTCATGGAAATGATTAATCATCTCGTTTTAGAATCTTATATCTACATTTTGCTAGTTACATTTAAAACACAAAATATATAGAGTTTCAAAATACTTCAAGACCTTTTTATTTTTGTGAAGGGTATTTAGTTAAGTATGAATTCCAACGTTTTTTCTAGTGGAAAAGTGATGTAAATGTAAGTCTCCTCTTTATTGCGCCATGCCGTCTATAATTTAGGTAACTGTTAGTACAGATTGCTAAGGCTCTGAAGATTTAAGAACTCGCTCATTTGCCACTTTTGATGGAAAACCTATGTGCTTTTTTCTCAGAGGTAATAAAATTTATTTATATATTTTGATTTAATGGCTTTGTTACTAGAGAAGTGTATACCGGTTGCTATGTATGCATAAAAATGTGGAGTCAATACAAACAAAATTTAAGATATTGTTATGCCAGTTATTTTTTTATCACTCTGACATCTAGATCTCTCTCCCCAAGTACCGCCGGTTATAATTGCATATAAGAGGAGAAATAAAGCCCCAAGTAATTCCAAGATGACAAAAAAAGCAGGACCGGCTACATCACAAACGTTACTTAGTTTACAAGCTCAAGCCAGTGTTCAAAATGACAAGATTGTAATTGACTTGTGACTTAATGGATGACAGTACAAGTGATGAAATTGGGTATTTAAAATGTGGCTTTGAATTGCAAACTAATCTTGAGGACTCCGCTCGAGACCAAAATATAGGTCTTAGTTGCAATGCATTTGGTAAAGAAGATGTTGACAATTGTTTGAAATCTTCGAAACCTGTTCTTTCTTAGTGCAATCATGAAGCTTTGATGTGGGATTATTCCACTTACGAAGTTCTAGTATGGCGAAGGAAATTACTACTTACCGCAAAAAGCTTTCTTTCATTTTCGCCCTGGATTTCACATGCCTGTTGTCTTCAAAGTACCTGGAGGAGATTTCTTCTTTGGTAGAGAAGCTCACGGACAATCTTTACTTGAGTGTTAATCAACTCCTTAAGTTCAAGTCGCTTAATGAAATCCCAAAATTGGGTGAGATTCTTTTGTGCAATAAGGGAGTTACTGAGTAGGCTACCAGATTTTCCGAAGATCTTCAGGCCTTGAAGGATAAAGGTCTCTTCTATCGAGAAAGAGTTCAATGAGCAGAAGAATGAGCAGAAGAGACCTTATCCTTCAAGGCCTGAACATCTTCGGAAAATTTGGTAGCTTGCTCAGCAACTTCCTTATTGCACAAAAGAATCTTGCCTAATTTTGGGATTTCATTGAGCGACTTCAACTTAAGGAGTTGATCAACACTCAAGTAAGGATCGTCTACGAGCTTCTCTACCAAAGAAGGAATCTCCTCCAAGTACTTTGAGGACAGCAGGCATGTGAAATCCAGGGCAAGAATGGAAGAAAGTTTCTTGCGATAAGTAGTAATTTCCTTCGCCATACTAGAACCTTCGTAAGTGGAATAATCCCACATCAAAGCTTCATGATTGCGCTGAGAAAAATAGGTTTCGAAGATTTCAGACAGTTGTCAACATCTTTACCAAATGCATTGTAGCTAGGATCCATATTTTGGTTTTGAGCAGAGTCCTCAAGATTAGTTTGCAGTTCAAAGTCACATTTTAAATACCCAATTTCATCACTTGTATTGTCATCCGTTGAGTCACACAAGTCGATTACAATCTTGTCATTTTGAGCACTGGCTTGAGCTTGTAAACTAGGTAAGGCTTGTGATATAGCCGGTCCTGCTTTTTTTGTCATCTTGGAATTATTTGGGGCTTTATTTCTCCTCTTATATGCAATTATAACTGGCGGTACCTGTGAAGAGAGATCTAGATGTCAGAGTGATAAAAAAATAACTGGCATAACAATATCTTAAATTTTGTTTGTATTGGCCCCACATTTTTATGCATACATGGCAAGCGATATACACTTCTCCAATAACAAAGCCATTAAATCAGAATATATAAATAAGTTTTATTATCTCTGAGAAAAAAGTAGGTTTTCATCCAAAGTGGCAAATGAGCGAGTCTTTAAATTTTCAGAGCCTGTATTAGCAGTTACCTAAATTATAGACGGCATGGCGCAACAAAGAGAAGACTTACATTTACATCACTTTTCCACTAGAAGAAAGGTTGGAATTCATACTTGACTAAATACCCTTCACAGAAATAGAAAGTTTTGAAGTATTTTGAAACTCCATATATTTGATGTTCTAAATGTAACTAGCAAAATGTAGATATAAGATTTTAAAACGAGATGATTAATCATTTCCATGAGTAGTTTGTAGTTTATCTAAACCCCAAGCAAAGCTCACCCTTCTCTTTTGTGATTAAATTTCTGAGCTTCTCATGCTCCTTTAAACTAGTACAAATTATCTACTTTCTGCACTATATGAACAGATTGCACAGCTTCAAGCCAAGAAAGCCAAACTTGCTCATGACCTTGACTCAAAGAATAAGGAGAGAGCTCAAGTGGTTGCTGAGCAGGGTATCTTAGCAAACTCTATATCAGCTGTGACGCAAGAGATTCAGACTGCCAGGGCTGATATCTCAACATGGAAAATGAAGCAGGAAATCGCTGAAATGCGAGTGGCTCAGGTTCTCACTTGGTATGCGTCTCTCAAAGGTTAACTTTGAGAATTCCGGCCGAAATTGATTTTTCACATGACAGTTGATGATTTCAGCGTTGACCATGCATCTTTGTGTTTCATTCCTTTGGAATTTTCTCAGTGTTTTCTTGAATTGATGTGGTTGTGAAAGTTTGGTTCAGTCGGTTTAACAGGGTCACCAGTTGTGTAATCTGAATTACTATAGTCAATGGAAAGGAATACTGTTAAAAAATTCAGAATTTACAACTCATCTCTGGAAATTGTCTCTGTTTTGTCGCTATTTTAGCATTTCTCATGCTGTTGTTTGCAACAGCATGCGCAATGTAGCACGAAGTATCAGTTGATTAATTTGCGAGAAATGGATACCATCCAATTTGTCTTGCCATGGCATGTGATTCATCGGCTCAAGTCACCAGTCTTGACAAGTTTTGCTTATCTCAGACCACAAAATCTAGTAATTCGGCTTATTGATCTTGTAATGCATGACTCTCTACAACCTACTAGTCTTTGAAGTGTAAAGCTCTTTCGATTATATATGCAACAAATTAGCACATAGATGTAGGGAATTTTTTTTCTCCTTTTGTTTTGCTTAAGGCTACTTGATTCAAGTCCTTGCTTCTCCTTGCTCATTGCAAAAACAGGTTTTCTTTTCGTATCAAATTCTTGATTTTCTTTGTTAGTCTCCGAAACTTAATTCATTATTTCATGCCACAAATTTTTTGGACAAAAGAATATTTGAAGAGCCTGCTTCACATCTTAGTATCTTTACAATTATATTGAACTTCAATAATTCTAAGACTAGTATCATATTACCATATTGTGCAGGACAGAGAAAGACATGATTTCTAATATATATAACTTCAAATTGGTTGATGGCATGTGTACTAATCGACTGATTTAATAAGTGTGAAATGCACGTGTGATACTAATGCTAGGAGCTAATTTCTTTTCTACTGAGTGCTGACTATGTTTCTGGCTTAATCTAAAAACAAACTTAGGTAGCTATAATATATAGTTTAAACTATATGCCTACTAATTTGAAACTTACAAAGCACCTCATTAGTGAAGAATGTTTTTTTAATTGATCATAAGTGAAAAGAGTCTATTTAGCCTAACTTTTCTTCGCTTAAAAAATGACATTTTCTTTGGTTCCTGCGCAGCACGCTTCTTCATCATTAAAAAACACTCAAATCTCTTTATCAATTGAATTATCAAGGGTCTTATTAATGAATCCATATTTATTATGTTATAATGAGTTCATCATCTAATCGACTTAACGTTGGATGCAAAACATGGCTTCCTGTATTGCAGTGTTGCATACCTATTGTGATGGAAATGCAGGCCTTTGGCTGTCCCATCCATCACAGCATCCTCTTGGATGCTTGGTTGGAATAGATAGTAGGGCTCGTGGCCATGAACCTCATCTCAGTTTATACTTGTTCTCTCTCTTGGATGTGGAACTCTATTCATGGGTGGAACTCTATTGATGGGTATGGGGTCATTGGCCCTTGTTCCCAAATCGTTAAGATAAGTTATCTTAACATCTATATGAATAGGTCTTTGCAGCAGTCACCCACAATAAAATATCCAAATTTTAATTTTGATATTACTCCATAGTAGGCTACTATCCTACCATTATCCTACCATAGTGATGACTTGGTTGTTCCCATTCAACTATGAGGAAATGGCTCATGTTGTTGTTGAGGCAACCCCAAATGAAGTTCCTGGAGCCCTTCAGGTCTGGAGCCCATTAGGGAGAGATGACCAACTATACCCCGCACTATATACTTTAATATGGAAGAGCATGTTATAAAGTGTTACTATCGTATAAATCAAAACTCATATAGAATTAAATAATTGTTATATGATCAATGAATTGAGTTGGGTCAATGCAATTAACCCGACTTGGCTTGAATCAAACATAGCTGTCACAATTTGTCATGCGACTAAGAGGCTTCAATATGAGAAAATATGTCTTTAGTTGCCAATCTGGATGGTGGGCTAGACACTGGTTTTATGGAACCAAGAACTAGACCGCCCCCTCCCTTCACATCCTCCCCCGCGGGCCCTCCCGAGAACCACCCTAGCTATAAACCCAATCTAGAAAGAATGATATATAATTTACAAAATTATTAGTGAAGTTTGAAACTTCATGAACCAAAAATTTCAAAATGGTTGGACTTGTGAAGGGATTTAAATATAAATTTTATAAGATACACATACCTTATTTATCTCAACAGGGAAGCCAAAGAAAAAATAAGAAGGATAACAGTATGGGTGATCTCTGTGCAAGGGTAATTTTTATGTTTTTTTAATTTGTTCAATTTCGTTATTAGAACTTTTTTTTTTTCTAATGTGGTCTCCAAAGAATATGCTTTTTTTTTTTTTTTTTTTTATTCTCTTGCAGATTTGCAGAGAGTAATCAGAAACTCATCTACAAATTTATAGGGAAAACAAAACTTGGCAATTCAGAGGAAGAAATGAAAACACGGTAAGTTTCACCTATGCTATGCTATGAACTTGGTGTTATCCCTTGGGTTCTGATTTAGCTATCAATTTTGGTCTCTTGGTTGGACTCTGACTGTGTGCTCTTTGCTATCGTGACAAAAAATGAACATGATAGCTTCAAATGGTATTTCATATCTTGGGAACTTAGGAGGACCAATTACTTGCCATTCCATTGGCTTTTGCACTGGATTATGTACCTAATCACTCTTAAATTGCACTCCAGATTTTGATTTTTCTGGTTTTCCTAATTATCAACTTGCTCAATATTGGTTTTTATAGACTGACTGGAAAAAACAACCCGTATCTATATATTGACAACTGAGATAAAATCATAAAATCCATATGATATGATGATAAAACAATATGAGCCTTTTAAGAAAGAACAAGGCATATAATATCACCAAAATAAAGACTTAGACATGCGACCAATTAATTCATGTTTTAAAAGATTGTCATGCAAATACAAATCGAATTTTTTTATTACGTACTTTGGTTATATTCTTAAGAAACATTTATTAAAAATTACAGTGATATACCTATATCCATGTACCATATTTGAGTATTGGCAGGCAACGCCATTACAGCTTGACATATTATGCCAAACATGAATAGGTGCAAGTATTACAATTCGGTGCATGTGATGACCGACTAATAAGGTTGAAATCATATCAAATAGATTATGTTTTCTTTTTTTGGAAGGGGAAACAAATTTGGTAAGCGTAAAGAAGGAAAGGCTCCTTAGGATTTGATTTAGATGCATTTTGACAGGAAAATTTTTATGTGTATTACAAAAACCAACCTTCCAATAAAAGCTTAAGATATGTATATTCTTGATCCCTTTTCTTAGAACAGCTTTATATATATATATGAAATTACAATTCCTTTTTCCCTTTCCTGTAAGGGACTAATTTCCGTAATTCCACTAAATAAGCATCATAATCAGAATAACTAGATTTTTTGTTTCTTGACAGTAGAATAGCTTCTTCTATAACCTGAAAAGAAAACCTTATGTATAAACCACTGTAGTACTTGAAAAAACCAAGAAACTCGGTGGATGTTCACGATTAGGGATGTCTTTTAAGTTTCAAAGCCCCTCACTAGGAGAAACGTTATCTTTAGGTCAATTTTCACCATTCCTCTATATTTGGATTGTCTTAAACCTTTTAATTTTGATTACCATTTTCTAAACATTTTAATATTGGTACCAATTTTTCATTTGTCAATTTTGGCCGGTCGTGATGTGGACATCGTCGGCCCTGGTGGACGCCGACGTGGCAATTTTAAATATTTTTTTTATTAATTTTTCGATTTTTTATTAATTTTTTTTTTTCCTTTTCTTTTCGACGGCGGCCCGACGAGCCTCTGGTGAGGCTCAGGGCCCGAAGCCTCTCGCCCTAGGCCGAGGGTCGCCGGTCGGCCTCTCCCGCCGCCGAGGCCTTGCCACTAGTGAAGGCGGCCTCGCTCGCGGCGAAGGCGGCCTCGCCCACGGCTGGTGAGGCCATGGCGGCCATCGCTAGGGCAGAGGCGAGGGCCGCGACCCTCACCGACGATAGGCGAGGGCTTTGCGGCGCCCGGTGGCCAACGAGCTCATTAGAGGCTCGGCCACCACTAAAAGAAAAGAATAGGAAAAAAAAAAAAAGAAAAATTAATAAAAAGAAAATCCAACGAGCCTCATCGGCCATCGTCCAACGTCCACGTCAGCATGCCGGCCAAAATTGGCCGGATGGATTGAATTGGTACCAAATATTAAAAAGGACTAAATTGGTCCAATGAAAAGTTTAGAATTACCAATGTAATTTTTTTTTTAACTTTTTCGATGACGGTGGAAATGGGATATCTAGAGAGAGAGAGAGATTGGCTGTTCATAAAGGGAGAATCTCTTATCGGCCAATCCGAACACGTTTCTCCCTACACACCTTTATCACTAACCTTATCTTGGCCTTCATGGCTCAAATTTCCCACGTTTGGTGAACCGTCCTTCTTGCAAGAGTCGCCGGTAATTTCCTCTACGAAGAGCCGAATATTCTCATCGGATGATCCACCTGCCGCCACCGCCTTCTGAGCCTCGGCCTTTAGTGCCGTCGCGTTTTCTCTCAACTGCTCAGCTACTGGCCCAACCATGACCTGGACAATACTGATTCAAAAATTGTTGATGCAGACGCTGACGATTTAATCTAATCGAGAGAGTTCGAGATTCGGTATTCAAGTTTGAGGTAGGCCACCTTTCAAGTCTTATGGCCACCCTCAAAATTGAACCGAATGTCCAGATTAGAATCAAGCTACTCCAACTGACAAATCCAGATGTGCAAAAGATTCAAATTTAAGAAAAATGCTGAGCATGCCAGTTCGATGTATTATTCATGGTAGAAAATGTCTCCCGGTAAAGAGAATGAAACAAAGGGTGGGATTGGTTCAAATTTTATAAATGAGTTTTGGTTGTAATGCAAATGCTGAAATTCGAAATTCTTTATAGAAATGCAAATTGTGTTTAATAAAAATTATTTACAAATGGATTTTGGGTTCTAGTAACATTTGATGCAATGGACTTTGACTATATTTTTTTATTAAACAAGAACTCAAGCGGCCGTTGACTACAGCCGCCGGTGATCTAGATCGGCTCCGGCAGCCATCAGCTAAGGTCACTTAACCTCGGGTGGCCCTCACCGAGCAACGATGAGAGGCATGAGACTCAAGCGGCGGTCATCCGAGGTCACCTAAGTCGCACATAAATGCTACTTTGGAATGGTAGGTGAAAGTAACATTGGGCTTTTAGCAATTCCAATGTCATATCATCTAACTAGAGGATATTTCAAAATTCTTGTCAAACGCTTCGACATTTCCCCTAAGAGAGTCTATTGGAAAAGTTGAACCAAACGAACCAAAAGAGACGGAGGACATGATAGCAGCGATATGCAAGAAATGCGAGAGAGGATGTGCAAAATTGACAATTTCATGAAAGTAGGGTGTTTTAAAATTTCTAAAATAACAAATAAAAATACTACAAGTCCGATCCGAATGGATAGTTCCACACTTAAAATTGAGAATAGAACCTGTCTCCATGAGAACTACCCATAACTAACTGGTTTAGTCAAGTTCTGGATAGTTTGAGCGATTTCCGATTCTTTTGCACTCTTAACATATTTCATTACTGTTTTAACCAAAGTAAATTGCAGTGAGTTTTGCACTCTTTAACATATTTCATTACTGTTTTAACCAAAGTAAATTCAGTTAGTTAACAACAGATGGAAAGTGAAGCCACGGATAAAACTCAAGGGTGCAAACTTGCATATTTGCAAAATAGAGGACAGTAAGTGATAATGGCATGAAAAGTAAATATGATTTTCGGTATTTTTCCCTAATTATATGATAAGAATTTCTAAAATTTCGTTACAAAACTATGCTTTGTCCGGACCAAAGAGCTATCAAATGCTTCTCAGCCGCAAACAAATTGCAGAAGTAGCAAAGCATCTTGTGTTCGGTGCAGCCACCATAAACAGTTAATGACGTAATTGTGTCCCTGTACTCCAATTCATCGGATAATTCAACCAATAGCCAAAACATATTCAGATATCCGCTCTAGCAACTGAAGAACGCGAAAATATTATTCCTCTCAATTGTATGGAAGACATAAAAAGCAGTCAAGTTCCAAAGACATCTTCACTCTTACAAAAGAAATGTACTCGGTACATCAGTATCCCAAACAATGGAGCAAACACCTCTAGAACCCAAATCAGCAGGAAAGCCGCCATTAGTCAGAAGACAAATTCTAGCAAATGATGCAAGCAACATTCACTGCCGTGCCTGAAAGAACTCTTCGAGTTAACCCGCATTCGCCACTCAGAAGAATAATTTACTTTTGCTTTTTGTATTGCTTTATTTCATTGATCACACCATCTGTAAGCGCATCAACATCATTATTCTTGCCGAAAAATTTCACGAAATCCATATCTGGACCCATCAAGTACCTGCAAAATGGCCACAATGAGGTCCGGCAAAAATCAATCCATTAAGCACTGCAAGAAAAATAGGAGGGGGCAAGAGATACGGAAAAGCATTGACAATGATTATTCAACTTTGATGAATTGAAGAAGATCTGAAAATATCAAGTCACACAGAAAACTCTGTTTAAAATTTACTACATGCTGATCTCACTGCAGTAGTAACCACAGATAAAAAAAAGTAAGCAGCCAGATTGAATAACAAATGCAGGAACAGTAATACATACATGACTATTGAGTGATCGACAAGATAATCCGAGTCTTCCTCTGCTGTTTTCATATAGTAAACTCGATATGCACGAGCAACTTTTTTTATCTCATCTGGAGTACCAGTCAAGCCAATTAAATTTGGATGAAACTCTGCAACAGAAGTACCATACCACAGAATTAAACTATGCTCTCCAACATAACTAAGTTAACCACTTTATCTGAAGGGAAAAAAATATTTCCAGTGCCGATGCAACACCTTTGACATATTCATGGACCTGCTCGACAGTATCTCTCTCAGGATCAACAGAAATAAAAACAGGCACAATGTTGAACCCTGCCTTTTCTTCTGCAGGCATCAAAGAAGAAACCTTGATGTATGATAATCAGTAGAAAATATATTCAAACAAACTGAAAAAAAAAATCGATATCTCAACAGGCATGATATCTTTGGCGTTTAGAATATCAACAAATAAATTCAAGAGTTTAGCTTAAGCAAATTCTGACCACAGATAAGTGTTCCTCAGCACTAAAAAGCAAGTGTGCAGTACCCAAGAAGATTTGTCATTTACAAATTACGTAAGAGAACAAAGGGCATGAAAATATGTCGAACAGAGAGTGAGCAGCCAACATAGCAGGGCAAGAAAAGCACCAATAGTCATCTGAAATCAAGGGTTTAATCCAAAAGACATTGTTTCAATTTAAGATAGGGTGTGGCATATCAAATGACACCAATATGATGTTCCCTCTGTATTATGAAAGCTACCAAACCATAAGCACAAAAAATCATCAGTAGCTCACTGATTTTATTAACTGCAGCCGCCAGCTTCTGCAGCTCATCTGGACAGATGTCAGGGCAGTGAGTGAAACCAAAATAGATCAATGTCCATCTTCCCAGGAAGTCCTTTTCAGTTACATTCTTCCCTTCATCATTGATAAGATTAAATGGCCCACCAATTGCAGCTTTGCCAGCAGAAGGTCCTTGTTTAACTGCTTTTGAAGCATTACTTATATCTGCAACGATAAAATTTGATAAGGAAAAAAAAATCTATGTAACAGCAGATGTAGGATCAAAATGGTTATCACATTCGACAAGGACATCTACTCAAATTAAAAAAGTTAAAACTCCTTGCCAGTTGAAAGTTTGGCCGATAATTCTTGACAAATACACACAAGACCACATGGCTCTTTCTTATCATTTATCTCGCTCAGCTACCATGTCAACACCCTAATCCTTTATAAAGACTCTTTAAGTAATTCCTAAATCGTATCGACCAGCCTCAGACAACAATAAAATAAACAACTAAGCAGCCAGAGCAATGTGCATATGCACCAAACTATATGAAATAATATCCAGATGGCATTTTGTGTCCAGCACAAAGAGACAAAAACAGAAACAGAAACGTAGGGCTACTCCATGTAATAATTCTGAGAGATGAGAAATAGATTTATGTAAGTTCGCAAGTCAAGGGGGGCTACCTATAAGATTATTTTCATAGGCATCATTATTTAAGGCTTTTACATCATCACTCTGTCCAAAGTCATATATAAGAATTATACTTATCCTAGAATTATTAGCATCAGAAGTTGAAAATATGAATGTGAAAGCCAATCTTCATAAACAATGTAAGTGTCACCAATAACAATCAGGTCCCATAACTCTTGAGTCCAGAATTTTACACCAAATATAAGTGTCTAATGTACCATGTTCTCCACATCAGAAAACCCTCACAAGGGAAAGCCTCAAGTAATTAATAAAATCCAACCAAACCCCCCAAAAAAAAAAAAAAAAAAACAAACAAAAAAAAAGGGGTGAACCAAATGAAAAAGAGACATAAAAAGTCCATGTCAAATGTCAAAGTAAACAATTAAAGAGGATGTAATTCTACTCTTGCTAGGTAAGCTGAAATTAGAAGTTAAAGAATAACAAATAACAAGAAAAGTAGTTACATATCTGGAAATCGTATCTTCAAGAGGCATATTAAATCAGCAATCCAATATTTCATGTGTATTGCTAAAGCAAAAACAAGTTATCTTCATAAAAAGCATCATAAGATTATTAGAAAGCAAAATGAGTTCTCTTCTTTTATCAAGCATGTCACAATAAAAATGTAAAATAAAAGAATAAAAGGAAAAGGCGCAGCCTCTTCAGCATAAATATAATCAATGTGCAGATCACCCTAGTATTGACCAATGCCAGCAAACAAACAAAGTTCTATCCTGTGTTCTGCAGATTTTTTACATTTATTAGGAGATAAAGAGAACAAAGTGTCACCATTACTCTGGTGCAAAAACAATACTCGGAATTCTTTAAACAACTGTTGCATCTTACTATGAATGCCTAAAATCATCAATAAATAATAGCAAATTGAGTAGGGATAAGCTTAAATGTAGGAGAGGAGACAGAAATAGATAAAAGAAATGAAAAAGTAGCCACTGGAAACCCTCATGTCATATCTGATATTTTGTTAAACAGAGAAGATATAAAGAAATAGAATCGAGTTAGCCAGAAAATCCGTGCTCGACTACATCACTGAAAATGCATTACCATCGATATGCAATTATGGTTCCATATGCAGTATGGGAGTACACCGAGAAAATTTCATCACAGGAAAAGATCATACAATCACAAGAAAACAAACACTTCGCACATTAGCAGAAGCAAAAAAATTGACTTTGGACAAACAAATCCTACTACCAGACCCACGAAAAGATATACATAAGTGCCCACTCACCATAGTAATCTACCTTCAATATGCTGTTTCTTTTCCCTGTCGTAGTAATAGATCAATCCCACTCCCGTTGCGACCAACAGAAGAAAACTCAACCACGAAATAGGCTGCACACAATCACGTGCCTTGTCATTTACGGCAGCATACTCGAATAATCTCTCCACACTGGAAAATTTAAACAGCAGGAAGGTGATAGAGAGGGAGCGCAGAACAATTACCCCTCCGCGTACAGGTTTTCCGGCATCACCGCTCTTGTCGGATCCTCCGGACTTCTCGTCCCCTCCACGAGCAGCCTCGGCGGGAGCTTTTGCCTCCGAATCTCCAGAACCAACAGCAGTCGATGTACTCGCGCTGGAGAGGCACCTCTCGTATAACCCCAGCGACTTCACTCCAACACCCGCAGGCACGAGCTGAAGAAGACAACACACGAAAAGCAGAGAATCACATAATCGAAGAACACGATGAGCAGCCAAAGCAATCCAGCAACACTAGCGAGCTTCGAATCGGCACTAATCACTCGAGATCTGCTCCAACATTTCATGCAAGCGAACAAAAGAGAGGCGATGAAGAATCTCGATTCGGATTCCTTCCGAGCTCGAATAGGTTTTCAAAACGGGAGATTTCGAGCACGAACCGAGCGGAGGATCGGAGACGACGACCGGCCCCGGATGGTACCGGGAACGGTGGCGGCGGCGGCGGCGGCGATGGCCCCACGGGCCGGCTCAGGGAGTGGAGGCACCGCCGCGCGAGGCGGAGGCGGTTCGCGCTCCTGGAAAGGATCGTCGCCATTGGAGAGAGATTTGAGGAGGACTAGGAGGGAAGTTTCGAATGGCGATCGCCGAGGTTGTGCTGTTCCTTCGAAGCTGCTAAACCCCTCTGCACGCAAGCAGATTTCAGCGGGGGGTTTTTGGGGGAGGAGGACGAAGGAACGAAGGAGAGAAATGTGTTGTGGGCCTTTTGGATTGGGCTTTTGGGACATGAGCTTGGGCTCGCATTCGACAGATAAGCACATTTCTTGCATCTCTTACCTTAAACCCAACAAAAAGGAAAAGGGAAAAGATCGTTTTGCTTAATACCACAAAAATACTATCTCAAACTAATTTTTTGATCACTTTGGGGTGCGCGTGACAAAATTTCTATTTCTCGATTTCTGCGTTTTCGTTCCCCCGGAACAGATTTGGAACAGAAATCCGTTGGTAACGATTTGATTTTACATTTTAAAAAGCGATTTTATTCAGGAAAAAGAAATTGAAAAATCATAACCGAAATTTTTAACTTCTCAGGTTTCGAAATAAATCGAAGCTGAAATCAAACCATATAAAATAACCTTGCGCTTTCTTACTAACTTAATTCACTTATAACCACAACTTCACAAATTATTGTTAATTTTCTTTTTCTTATTTTGCTCATGTTTTTTTTTCATTTTTTTTCTTTTTTTTTTTTGATAACTTCCTCTTTAGGATGAAAGGCAATCGAATGGGTCCCCAATTTAAAAAAAAAACCAAATTTTTCAAATGCTTACTTAAAAACAATGGGGCTCTTTCCTCCTAGAAAAGGCACGCGCATGGCTAGTTGAAGAAAAGTTCTTACGTAATAGATTAATAAAAAACATGCCTAGAAATTTAACCTCGTTTCTTTACGGATTCAAAATTCTTGTAAAATCAAAATAATTAAATTGTTACACAATCTTGAATTTTAATTCGAAGGCAAGAGATTCAAGAGAATCTCTCTCTTTGCTATGCAATGGCCATTAAAGGTTCATTGAGCAACAATAAAGAAATTAGAGATAAGCAACTAGACTGATTTAATTCGAGAATCAAAATAAACCGACCTTCTCCCGATTGGCTCCTAACCATAAACGTTACTTCAAGGTAGAATTCTCATATATTCATTTACACCATCAATTTTATTTTGTTGATAATCTTGTATAATACTAGTCTTTGATAAAATGATAAGGTACGTATAGGCACCATTGATGGTACCCATATTCATGCTTCCACAGTACTTGTCTGAACCTATGTAAGATGAGCTTGCAAATGATACATTGACCAAGGAGGGAAATCAAATAAATACGCTTAGAAAAACCATTGCCAATAAAATGGCAAGGAATAATAATATGCCGGAAATTCCATGAAATTGTATTTTTAACTTTTGTAATGTATTAGTATTATTTCGATTATTATTTTATATTTGGGGATTTCCTATGTTGTTTTAGTATTATTTCGAGTATTATTTTGTATTTGAGGATTTCCTATGTTGTTATCTAATCAATTTCTATTCCTAGAAATAGAAATTTTATTACGTTATCAAAGCAGTTTTGTTTGAGAAATAGAAATTTTGAATCGTTATCAAACGGGTTTCTTTGCTCGTAAACTTGTCAGGGAATAGAAATTGAGAAATTGATTTGCAGGAAATCATTTGCTGTTTCGAGAAATTTTGTCATGCGCAGCTTAAAAATATCAAATTAATATATTAATGACAAATTTATACAATCAAATTGTCAAGTTATTGTGAGCGTGTATACCGAGGTTTTACTCTCCGTTTCATAAATATATTGGTTTAGAGTTTTTCGTGATATTATCAAATTTAACGTAAATTAATGGAAGATAAATTTGCCACAAATGTATTAATTTTGGGTTTTTGATGATAAAAAATTAATACGAGATAAATTTATCTCAAATGTACTAGTTTGGATTTATTGTGGTCAAAAAATTAATTTTTTATAAATTTATTACAATTATATCAATTTTGAATTTTTCGTGATATTAACCCTTCTGCTAAATGGGTTTTGTTTGTGCGCATTAATGTTAAACATTCCTACTAAGAACAAATTCAATTTTTTAAAATATTAATTATGCATATCACCGAAATATCGCTGCGTTGGAAAATTGGGATATCTTCATATATTTGGGTTATGTAGATCACTCGAATAGCAACAGTTCGAGAAGTGGTAAAACTGCAGAGGACACGACTGGAGCTTCTGCTGGATTTGTTTCTCCCCATAAGATGCATTGGCGGGCAGAACAAGTTTGAAATTGAATCTGCATTTGACCAGAGAAGATAGAGAAGCAGGCCCCTCTCACCCTATTGGAGAAGTAAGTACATTGGTTTCTTAAAGAAAAGATGATACCAAAAGGGAGCTAACCCTAGATACTTGACTCGATAACTTTGAAGTGTTGTTTACTTGTAATCTCTACTTAGGCCGTGGAAAAATGACCAATGACTCCATGCAACTTGTCATGTTTCTTGGAGTAAAATGCCGATACAGACATTCAGTATTGATATCATCTCTTTTACTGCACCTAAAATACTAACCCTCCTGCAGTACACAAACTATTTCATACCCATTATTTCAATGTACAACTGCCAGGCATGGATTTGGATAAATCGAATCAGTTATTTTTATGAGGAAACAGGTGCAGAAATCTTTACTGTGTACAGATGGGGCTAGTGCTGAGAACTTTTGGGACTGCTCCTTTTTGTCCCAAATTATCCAGCCTGTGTAATTTGTAATAATCATAGCAGCAGAAGAAGAATTAAGCTGTAGTCAACTGATGCAGGAGCTTCATGCAACTCAGTGCAAGGAAAATCCCTTGTTTTTGACATTCAATAACACTTCCATGGTGAACTTGGAAACAGGACAGATCAGTTAAAAAAATGTACAAGCAGCCCTGCAGATTGGCTGATAAGGTAATGTATGGTTAAAGAAGAGCTTGAAGTACTCTAACAGCTGCATACAAGTTGAGATTTTGATGGAAAATAATCAATCAGAGACTTAGTATATATGCACCAAATTAAGTCAGTGCTGTAACATTAGACACAATAAACAGGGCTAGACTAGCTTGTCTAGTAGATTGAGATCAGTTTGCTGTTAGTGTCCTAATTGCAACGTATCCACTTCAAGTGAAGTTTCCTTAGAGGGAATCAATTCTCTGATGCATCATACTCCTGGTCGAAGTTCTCAGACCCTCTGCTGCAGTTTCAAGTTAAAAAGTCCATGCTTTTCTTAGCAGTACTTGAGTAGGAAAATGATGCAACATCAGAGACAAAAGTTATTGCCTGGGCTCCGGATGCTTTGCCACAGTTTCCATTGTTCCGCTAATGCCTGAGAGACAAAGTCAATCATGAATCTTTTGCACTTGCATTGTTGGAATCATATGTAATTAAGGAGAAGCTTGACTAATCCAAACCTGCAAGATTCATGTCATTTTCTGAAAGAACTTCTATAACTGTTCCTGGAGACTCAGACAAACACTGATGAGCCCCAAATTGTTAATCCCTTGATTCAGGAGAAGACCTGTGGACCATAACATTGATCTTATATTGCTCAATAATTAACCACATGGACTGTAAAAACTGGAGCCATAGATAACTTCTTAGACAAAAATAGAGAAGCTGAAATACAAGATTCAAGCTTTAACATACTCTGAGATTGTTTCTGGAGAAGCATCCGATGGTGGCTGGCTAGAAAAATTCATCCCGTCGCAGTCAAAATCAAAATCAACTAAAAATTCAGAAAATGAGACTCCAAATGCTTCTAAGTTGGGGAAATCTATGTCAAAAATGTCAACATCGCTTTGAGATTGAGATGTTGAAGGATTCTCAGCCTGCTCTTCGCCCAAGCTAGTTGGCACATCAGGATTATCAAAATCCAATCTTCCCTTAACATGTTCCCTTCTATGAAGTCTCTTCAAATCCGTCTTGGCTGGTGAGGTAGAAGAAACGCAGTGGCTCCTCTCGATTGTGTAAAGGCCACCTTGCTTATAAGGGCTCACTGTAACTCTTTCATAGGAAACCACAGTGCAGCGACTTGGGGTGGCTTCTTGAGGTGTAGTATTGTTACTGCAGCCCGCATTTGAAGACACTTCAACTGAGGATGCAGATTTGTCATTCACAGAAGAAATCCCCTGTGGTGGTGTTTTCGGACCAGATGATTTATTTGGAGTACATGGCAAAGGCTGATTGAACAACCTCTTAACGATACTGGACCCTTGACCCAATGAACCACTGACTACACTTTTCTGGGTTAAGCTCTGCACTGACCCGGAGATGTTAGCATTTCCTTGATTAGTGTTGCCTTCGATTGACTGTCTAATTATACCTGCAGCTGCAAAAGACTTGTAGTGAGAACAACTTCAAGATTGATTGTAGAGAAGTAAAAACCATACTTTTCTTAGAAGCACCTACATTGGTCAGGCAACCTGCTTGAGGATGAAATAGTGCGAGGTTTCTTTGCCAAAGAAGTGGAAGTGTTTGGACCCTTCCTTTTGCCTGAATATGGTTGACCTCCTGAATGCAGAGAACTCTTCTCTGGATTTAAACCAGCCTTCGACAACATGGATGGCAGCACAGGGGAGGGCGTATTGTATGCAGGACAACCTGACCACAACAAAACATTAAAAGAAAGACATTAACAGTGGCTCCCCCTCAATAACCAGTGACCATTCATCTCCTGGTTTGTCATGCAACGGTTCCATATTGACTCAGAAGAAAACTGAATCAGCAAGTAAAAGAAATCAAGCAATTTTGCAGCTTTGATTTTTATCCTGAAAGAATCATTGTAATGGAAACCATTTTGTTGCTTAATCAGTTATATGCCATGACAGCATTCGTTGTACACCCAACAAAACTATCCCCCATCATCATAGTAAACTGTTGTTTCATACTCCATTAGAATTGGATCAGTACTAATATCCATATCGAAAATCTGCCATCATCGAGTTCCACAAAATGGCAATTCCCAATTCCCTTGTACATCAGAAAAGAAGCATAAAATTCAGGCTGACACAGGAACTGCACGATTACTTCCTCAGAAGACAGCCCAACAATCATTTCCCTCATTTTCTTATTTGTTGTATGACCATATCATTCTTACTAGCTAAATCTTGCTAAGCTTATAGAACAGAAACTGCAACCTCCTAGACATTTCGAAATATAATCCCTGTTTTCACCATCTCCCAATCCAGATTTATCATTCTACATCCAGCAAAACCAGGTCAACCCACGAGAACGCCAGCAAAATTCACTAAGTGCGAAGCCCACGGCATGAATCGCCGTCCCGTTGGGCAGAGAACAGATTCCGACGGTCTAAAAAAGGGGCTCGGCTTCTCACCTGTAGGCGATCCGCCACCCGGGTTAGGCGGAGGAGGATGAGCGACCGCCAAGTTGTCGGAGGGAGGAGCTTGAATCACCGGAGTGGGCGGGCCACCGGAGGCGGCGGCGGCGTTGTAAGCGCTCATGGCGTCCTGCATGCCCTGCAGCAGCGCCTGGATCCTCCACCGCTCCTGCTCCAGCTGGACCCGCTCCTGGTCCACCGCCACCTTCTGCTCCTTCAAGCTGATGTACTCGTTCAGCATCGCGTCCAGGCTCAGCAACCCCTTCGGCGCCTACTCCAACCAACAGAAATAACACCAAAAAAAAAAAGAAAAAAAAAGATCACACGGCGGTCCTCAGATGTACTAGCGCGACGCCGCGAACGGCGAGCGACCCACGAAACTAGGAGCTCGAGGGAATGGGAAGGACCTCGTGGAGAGGGGATTTGGCGAGGAGGGAGGAGGCCTCGCCGCGGAAGGCGGAGCGGCTCTGGCGGTAGCCGTTGTCGTGGAGGTAGCGGTCGACGATGAAGGCGATCTGGACCGGGGTGACCTTACCCTTGCCGACGTTGTCGGGCTTCTTGCCGGCGCTGCCGCCGCCGCCGCCGCGCGGTTGCTTCCCCATCGGCGGTGCTGCTGCTGCTGCTGCTGCGGAGGGAAGCGCGCGGAGGGGGAGAGGGAGTTGAAAGTGAGATCTGAGGAGAAGAAAGGAGGGAGAGGGAAGAGGGAGCTTTGTAGGGAGGGAGGGAGAAAACGCGGGAGCGTTTGAAAAATTTTCGAAGAGGTTTTGCTCGTCGCGGTTAGTCGCCTCGAATCGAGACCGAAGAAACGGTGTCGTTTTCTTTCGGTCTCGTATTCGCGGTCAAACCGTCTATGATAATCTTGCTTTGGCGCGTTTCTTCCTCCCCCTCTCTCTCTCTTTATTTCTTCCTCTTTTTTTTTTTTTTTTTCCTTCGAAGAAGGTTTGCGAAATATACCAAAAGTAATTATCCCAAGACTATTTACTTTGACCAAATGTGCCTAAAGTGGAAAGAAATTTGGAGAAATGCAAAGTCATTTCCGGAAAATGTGGAGAAAAAATTGGGTACATTAGTTATGCCCAATTAAGAAAAAAACGAGTCAATTCATCAATTGACACGTGTTCAATGGGGCATCTATCCATTTAAGCTTTTTTGAAAATCTCTTTTACACTCGTCTTTTGACATTTTCATAAACGCCTCTCCCCTCTTTATTCTTCCTTCATCTCCACTCGTCCTCGATCCCCTCTCTCTCAACCTAAATTAAAACAGTAGATGCACAAAGCCTTGTCAAAGCTTCCTACCTCAGCCCTAGTGACTTGGACCTAACCTGAGCCTTCTTCAAACCGATCCAAAACACCTTGCAATTGTTGCCCTCCAAGCACCACACCAAGATCGCAGTCGTCGAGATCGGCAATGTCAGCATGGCCATCGCCTAGACCATCCTCTCCTAGAACCTCATTGACGAGCTGGCCCTCATCGATGCCAACCTCGACAAGCTCCACGGCGAGATGTTCGACCTCCACCACATTGCCGCCTTTCTCCCCCGCACAAAGATCTCGACCTCTGTTGACTGCTCCGTTGCCAGCCTGTTGACGGAGGCCAAGATCTTGGTGAAGGGAAGAAGACCAAATTCCATAAACACTAAGATCTTTGCCTCTACCTTTGTTTCTGAAGGAAAGAGACGGGGAGCGAGAGACGGAGTAGAGATGAAGGATGTTTATGGAAGAAAGAAATTGATTGAGAAAAGAATTTTTAAAAAATATGAAATATGGGCCCTAGTGAATACATATCGATCAACGAATGGACTTTTTTTTTTGTTGACTAGGGACAATTAATGTACCCAATATTGTCTCGAAAATGTGGTCACATTCATTTTTATATTATGCATAGGTGATTTGATTCGATGATCAACCAAATCAAATTTCAAGAGGAAAATTTGTAAATATGTGGTTTGAAGGATATTAATTTTTTTGCAATTGTAATTTAGGATGCCGGATATTAGAAAGTTCGTATTCTAATTTCTAACTGAAAATATCTATTTGTATAGTTAATGGAATTGCTCGAAGTAATTAGAAGGCACTTTTTTCAATTATCCTATAAATTTTCTTTGGCCATCAATTATTCTACAAAACATTGATAATTCGTGTATTGATATATATCGCAAGTGGGGTAATTAGTTGACAAAATTGAAATAATTATTCAATTGTCTTCATTGCCACGTTTCTCTATAATTAATAACGAGCATGATTGATTTACTTACAATAACAAAGTTACTTAATTTATTAGAAAAATATATATTCATTTCAAGTTCTATGCAAGTTCTAGGTGGAATCTAGAACTTACCCATTGGAACATGTTTGTTATCTTTTGGACTTGAAATATATCCTAGAACTTAAAACCTAGGTTGTCACAGGTTTCAAGAACATTTTTAGGTCTATTCAAGTTCCACTTGTGTTATTAACTGAACAATTGCAATGAATCTCCATTTTTAATGACCACCATTTGCTGTTACAATCAATTGACTACAACTTATATGTAGATCACAAAGAATATGAAGTACTAACAAAATAAAACTGTCAGTCATAAAATAAGAGTTTAGAGTAGTGGTTTCATATTATGCAATCATCATCGGACGTCATATAATATTGTAAGATATTGCAAAGACATAGACCAAGAAAAACACAAAAACTTACTCCAAGTTTCATTTACGGTTCTTTGGTTCCAAGTTCTACTCTAGAACCATGCCCTCTCTATATATAAATAAACATGATAGCTAACCTAGTTAATGTAAAACTCTATTTGTTTCACGGAAAATAACATTCAGGAAAACGTTTTCCAAATTTTTAGATGTTCGTTTCACAGAAAATGAACTAATCAGGAAAAACATTTTTCGCTATTGGTAAATACACCTTCAAAAGTGGGGAAAATGTTTTCCACTTTTCAAAAAATGGAAAATATATTCCATAACTTCTTTCATTTCACTTTCTTTTGCCATACACATTTTTCTTGTATTTTTATGTTTTCTCTTTCTTTTTAATTTTTTTTTTGAAAATCGAGTTTTTATTTTTTTTTATTTTCTTCTTCCTTAGGCTTGGCCAGTCATCAATTATGGTGATGGCCACTAGCAAGCTCTGGCCTCACCCCAAGCTAGTGAGGCTCGAGCTCGCCGGCCTCGAGCAAGCTTGGGTGTCGCTCGATCAGGCAATGCTCAACCTTGTAGGAATCTGGTGAGCTCGAGCCTTGCCAATCTAGAGTGAGGCCGGAGCTCGCAATGGTTGCTCATCGACCGGCCGTTACCATGCCAACGACCGGCCAAGGCTCAGGAAGAAGAAGAAAAAAGAAAAGGCCAAGGAAGAAGAAGGAAGAAAATAAATAAAAGGAGAGGAAAAAATTAAAAATTGAAAAATCGATTTTAAAAATTAAAATAAAAAAATTATTGAAAATGAGTGCATGTAGGAAAAGATTTTCCTTACTGAATGGTAGAAAATATTTTCTAGTTCATTTTCAAAGTTTAGCAAAGCATTAGAAAATATGATTATTTTCTTGAAAAATGGTTTTCTAGAAAACAATTTCCAAAAACGCCACATTTTCCACAAAATAAACAGAGCCTAAATAAATGTTTGAAACTCATAATCGACTTGTAAGTCTAGTGAAGGGAAATTTATCAAATCCATAGATAAAAAGCAAATGCAATTGATGGTTCCTAAATCACCTTAAAGCTAGTATTTCCTATTACAAATTATTGGTATTTCCTGTTACACAAATCAGCAGTTATTCCAGCTTTACTTATATTTCTACACAATTAGTTAACTTCTCTGATAATTACACTTGTAATATATCCAATCATACTATAGAAAATCCACATTTCACTAATGATACATCATGTGTCATATTAGCTAAAAAGGTAGAAATATATATGCGATATCTCCTATGTGTTAGTGTCACGGGCCGAGAGTTTCCTTGACCGCGGAACGACATGTGAGGCGCCTAGCGAGCGGAATTCGCCAGGCCAGCCTTCCTTTTATAATTGTCCCAGCGAACAATACGGTGAATGCCCATTCGTATGAGATCCTACCATGCCTAGCTTCGCTCGGGCGTTTAGTCCATCGAGTAAGATAGTAGATCCATTTAGGTTCAACAATTGGTTTAAGCCTGCCATGGCCTCGTCAAGAGAGCGGCATTAGCTCCCGACCAGTTTGTGCACGGGAGGCCAACCCCGCATTCAGAACTCCTAAGTGATATAATCTTTCTATCCTAGAACTCCTAGCACCAACCGTCTTGACACCACTCCCACGGACCAGTTGTGTTCATCCCCTCTACTTCCTCACTCTTCACTCGATAACCCCGAGCTCCACCCACAAGGTCACGAGTACGGGAGGATTCATGGACCGTGACATTCTCCCCCACTCAATTTTGCAACGCCCTCGTTGTGGGCTGTTCTGTCGCTTCCCTGCGTTTCCCTAACCATCAAGGCCACTCCTTGGGACTTACATAGATGGCAACGCTCGCCCAACAGAACAGACTCACCACTCCATTGCTTGCTTCCCCCGATCAAAGCTGTTCACGAAACTCCAGTCACTTGTACTTCCCGACAAGTGTGGCACCCCTAGCCAACTACACTCCTATGGCAGCACTTTCTTCCGCCTACTAAGCTCCTCCTGATCTTAGCAAGCCAATAGAGGGTCTCCTTGGTGGAAGCGTGATTGCAGACCTCTTCTTAAGATTCACTCATTGATCCAGGAACGTATCCCCATTTAGTGAGCAATTCAGTTCCTTCCTATGCCCCCCATTGCCATCCCGAAGTTTGATGAGAGCCACACGTTGTCCGAGCCCCTTGGCCCCGGCGATCACCCTCCGCCCTCATAGGACCGGGAAGACCACGGGCTTTTCCTTGAATCACCCACCTACCTAAAGGGATCTCTGCTCTGATACCACTCGTCACGGGCCGAGAGTTTCCTTGGCCGCGGAACGACCCGTGAGGCGCCTGGGGAGTGGAATTCGCTAGGCCAACCTTCCTTCTATAATTGTCCCAGCGAACAATATGGTTAATGCTCCTTCGTATGAGATCCTATCACGCCCAGCTTCGCTCGAGCGTCTAGTCCATCGAGTAAGACAGCAGATCCATTTAGGTTCAACAATTGGTTTCGGCCTGCCATGGCCTCGTCAGGAGAGTGGCATAAGCTCCCGACCAGTTTGTGCACGGGAGGCCAACCCCGCCTTCAAAGCTCCTAAGTGATATAATCCTTCTATCCTAGAACTCCTAGCACCAACTGTCCTGACGCCGCTCCCACGGACCAGTTGTGTTCGTCCCCTCTACTTCCTCACTCTTCACTTGATAACCCCGAGCTCCACCCACAAGGTCACGAGTACGGAAAGATTCACGGACCGTGACATTAGCATCGGATGTTTGCATGTGATGACAAACATAATTCATTACTACTCACATTGCCTTCATATGAAAAATTTGATACTATTTCCCTATTATATTCAAAGATAATTTTCATCTCCGGTACACGCCAGTCGAATGGTTTGTCACTTAAATTGCAATCACTAGTAATGAAATTTATTTTTGTCACCTTAGGCATGCCCAAAGTAGACAAAAATCCTCTTAGGGTGAAAAAAAGGCGACAAATCTAAATCAATGGCAACGGAATTTACTTTTGTCACCGTAGGCATACCCAAAGTAGATAATAATCACTTTAGGGTAAATACAAGACAACAAATCTAAATCAATGGCAACGAAATCTACTTTGGTACATTTAAGGCAACAAATTATTAGGTTTGATGCTTTTTAGTATTGATCAAAGACAACAAAATTCTAAGTTTGTTGTCTTAAGTCATACCCAAAGGTGACGAAAAAAATGAGTTTGTTGCTTTAGGTCTATTCTAAGACAACAAAATCTGTTTTTATCACTGTATGTTCAAAATTTTCCCTCCTTAATGGCAATAAAGCTTCAATTTTATCTTTTAGGCCTAAATCTAAACTAACAAAACCATGATTTCGTTGCTTTAAGTCTAACTTGAGGCCTCGTGACCTGACCTTGACGCCCCTTTCAACCTCAACGAGCCAAATGGGCGTAAAGGTAGTGTTTAGAGATGGTTAACCATGAAGGTTCCCTCACAACATGTAATTTCAAGGATGTCATCACCTCATCCTTATCGACCAAAATAAATAAAAAATCACCTCATCCTTTGAGATCGACGCCATGAGGTCACTTGGTCATGGTCATAAGCTCTCCTAAACTTGCACCTCACGTGACAGTGAGATTTGTCGTGGCTCTACCTTGATGCCACGGCACATCTTGATTGATGTTTTTAAGGTCGAGAGAAATTGAAAGTAAAGTTGAGTTTAAAAATATCTCAAACCGTACACTATTCCAAGAGATCTCATCACCTCATCTTTTAGGATCAACCACATGGATCATGATCGCGAGCCTTTTTCAAAGGCTCATTACCCCTTGCAACGGATTCATTTATTATCTATGAGTTATTTAAAATAACCTAAATGACATTTAGGAATTGCCACTAGCCTCATTTGGAGGCCGGCTATAGTGCCTAATCAAGGATTGGGAGTGATTTTTCAATATCTACACAACTAAAGATCTAAATTTGGGGACTTGTGTTACGCTAATATTGCTATTAGTGCCCTTTGGGTACATAACAATCAATGTGTTATCTAAAGTATTCATGCATCTCTATTTGCCTTTTCGTGCAAGTTTAAGAGACAAAAGTAATCACGCGTTGATGGTTTGTTTCATGCCATTCTAATCTATTCTAATTACTTAAGAAAGTGAAAAGGCAAATCAGCCATGTAGTTGAAATGGCGGTGTGAGTAAGTAAACACCCAAGAATAATAAAAGAGTATGATGAAAAGAATTTACACAATTCTAAGAAAGACAAAAAAGAAAAAAGAAAACCCACAACTCTCTTGGTGTTTATACAATGTTAAAGAATAACCTAAGACATTTGTTGGGGAATGAATAGTACATATGAGAGGTCGGATTGAATATCGACCATCCATCATCTTCAAGTCTTCGAGATCGCCATCTCCATGAGCCTATGCTAATTCTAGTTTAATTTTAGAACTAAATTGAAAAGTATGAAAACAACCAATCCATGGAAATTCACAAATATGATACCACGTGTTAAATCACTCAAGAAAAAGGAGCAAAGCAATCGTGAACAGCCTCGGGATCAGCTTTTGAATTTCACACAAGACCCACCTAAGACTCTTACCCAATTCATTTTAATGTGACTCATAGCTATCGACCATCATTTGTTTTCGCACATGATGGCTAAAACTAAAAGTCGCTAATGTAGGTTCTAAGTGTCATCCAAAAGTAATCCCAAGTGATCATGCATTGCACCTAAATCATACATCTAAAAATCACATGCAAAGTGTGTATGAAAGCATGCATCAGGCTATTCAACCTTATTTCTCAATCAATCAATTAGTTAAGTGAGCCAACAATAGATCACTTATTTAGTCATCATGCGCCAAATACAATCACATGCATTTCATGAACACCTTAAGAATATGATGATTCATGTAATACCCCAAAATGTTTTTCAAGCAATTGAGACATTGATTCAAGAAAGCTTAATAAAGAGAGGACATAGCTTCATCAAGGCTATGGAGTACATTTAGCCATCAAAGCTAGTTTGGGTGCATCAAGGGAACAACTGATTAAACGTTGGAGACATTCTAAATATGATCCAAACTTTAATGAAATCCATGTCAAATCATGATTTTAAAGAAAGTGTCAAATAGGGACATGATTTTATCAAATTAAGAATCATGTCTAGTCATTAAGATGAGCTCAAGTGCATTGAAGGCACAACTGATCAAGCATTACAAACGTCCTAAACATAATACAAGAATTCAATAAGCTCATGCCAAATTATAGTTCGAAAAATGCTGAAGAATTTTTCCTTTGGGCATCACATGAACTATCAAAACTTCAATTGATTTTGAAATCATGTTAGGAAATTAGAATTTCAAAACATCCTCCAACTTTCGGATGGATGGTAGGAATACCAAATCACAATTTTACTTTTGTGAAAATTTATTGTGACAAGGTACATCATATCACGATTAATTCTCGCGGGGGAATCGAGACCAAATTCATCTCACATGATTTTCTAAAAATTCAAGAATCAAAGCATGTCAATCAGCCAAAACAAAAACCACATAAATAGGGCATTGATGTGAAATCTATAAAAGCACAATCAATGACTATCTAAGTTTAGGATTTTTATGATAAGTAAATCAACATGTGAGAAGCATGTTTCATTAAGGAAGTATCTTCAAATTCCTAATATGATTTTATAAAAATCACAGAACACAAAGAAGTCAATTTGGGACAAATAGGGCAGCAGTAAGACTTGAGTTCTAAGCCTACTTGACCCCATCTATTGATGTAAAAAATTCTTGAATTTTCGCACGTGATAGACACGGATGTTATGGGCAACTTTCATTTGGACTTAATCTCAAAATCAACATACATAAAATCACATAAAATTGGCAAACAGTCAGACTCACATAGATATAGCAACATCTTCGGGTCCAAACAAATTCCAAATTTCAAAGCTCCATTTGGAAAAAAATGGAAAATAGGGAAAATAATGGGCAAATTGGACAAACTAGGCATGGTTAGAAAGCTTAAGTGTCCTTTACAAGTTCCTAGAAGGTGATAAGTGTAATTAAGGTCTTTTCCTAACTTAAGTGAAAGCATTCATTAAGAGGTCAGATCGGATCAAAACAAATAGGACATAGCACGCAACCTTTAGGCCACCACCCTACTCCAATGGTGCATGAATTTTATGATATTTTGGCATGTTCTAGGTTTAGATGTTGGGGACAAATATGATGGAGACATATAATCCTAGATCAATGTTGAAAAATCATGGAAATTCATGGACGTTGTAGGTGAACTAACTTATTCATGAATAGTATTTGACCAAAGTTGCAAAACAAGTGCAGTGACTTTGGCAAGGGTTTTGACATATCAAACGATGCTCAAATGATGCATGCCATATATCATTCTGGAGCTTGAAACATCCTCTATGAATTCTAGAACACATCAAAGGCAATTGGACACATCTACTAGCTCATTTAAAGGCAAACAGCAATCAGGTCACAAACAAGACAAACCATATTGAGGACTATTTAATGAAGATTTTCCTAATCAAATCAACTCTAAAAAATCTATAAAAATTGTATGTTGTAGACAAGGACATTTCAAACAACTTGCATGGAGACACCGACAAACCATATTGAGGACTATTTAATGAAGATTTTCCTAATCAAATCAACTCTATAAAATCTACAAAAATTGTATGTTGTAGACAAGGACATTTCGAACAACTTGCATGAGACACCGACCAATGAATCCAAGCACAAAATTCAGTAGAAAATTGGCAAATAGTAGACACGTTGAACAATCATAACAACAATAGATCTCAAATCAGATTTCCAAAACAGTGTCTATAATTTCGAGATGGATTTGAGCTAGCAAATGACTTCCGTTCGAGGCCCATAATATATCAAATTGAAGTGTATCAAACATAGATCGGTTATCTAGAACACATCAATTCAAGATTTCGAGGTTTAGGACCTCGAGTATACCATAACAGAAACTAGGTACCTATGAATTTCCAGAGAATGCAAATAAACATAATCAACATATTGATAATCTATTATCCATTGCAGCGCCTATAAATCATGATTTCAAGCATATAAGAGTTCCTAAACTTTGAACTCTAGCCCTGATCGATTAACTTGACCTCGTTTCATCAAAATCGAGTGTTCGATCATTACCTTTGTAATTTTCTCAAACCGTGACCAACTGAGCTTGATCAAACTTTGATCAAAGACCGCCGGACTTTGTGAAACGTCGTTGCAAGTCAATGGAGACCGGAGGCTGGAATCGTCGGAGGTGCTCACTGGCGTGATTGTTGGTGCTTGAACAGAGAGAGGGAGAGGCTGGATCAAGGACATCCGGCGGTGGGTGACGGTGGGAGTTCATGCGATCGGCGAGAAGAATAAGTGGCGGAGGTTGGTTTGGTAGTGCATTACTGGCGAGAGGTGGTGAGCGGCGGAGGTTGAGGGGTGATCGTGCGTTGGGGGGGTTGGAATATGAAAAATGGCATCCCTCCTTTGATTTTGGAGGGAAAAGTTGTTATATAATCCAAATGCAAGATGCAATCCAAGGGCTAGGGACTGATTTTCCTAGTTTTTTTTTTTTTGGTCGAAAACGAAACTGATATATTAAGCTGTAGAAATTACATCATGCATATAGTCTGCATAGAAAAGATCTCGCAGAAACAAAGGTGGGAAGAAAACCCAATTGGTAGATAGCAGGTTGGCTCCATGGGCTTTCGCGGCCCGGTCCGCCACGACGTTTGCCTCCCTTTTGCAATGGGAAACTCTAAGATTAGGGCATCGAAGGAGGAGGTTTGCGGTTTCGTCGAAGAGGGAACGGAGCTCCTATGGCATCGAGTCGGATTTCGGATGGCGTTCACCAACGTTAAGCAGTCCGATTCTAGGTCTATTCGATCCTTCTCCAGTCCTTTCTGTATCACGAATTCCAGTGTGAGGTTTAATGCTATCACCTCTGTTTGTAGGGCCGAAGATGTATAGATAGATTTCGCAAATCCATCGATTAAGATGCCTGAAGAATTTCTGCACACACAAGCAACGGAAGCCTCGCTGTCAAGAGGTTGGTAAGCCGCGTCTATATTTATCTTGATTACTCCTTGATCCGGTGGAAGCCATCGTAGATCTGTTGCTAACTGTGGTGAACCCCTTGTCTTGCGAGTTTCATTGAGAGACCGGTGCAATCTGGCAAATGTGAGGGCCATTTGCACCACAAGTTCGGCATTTGGTAGCTGCTGACGAAAGATGAAAGTGTTCCTAGCTTTCTAGATGTGCCACAGGAGAGAGGAGATTAATTCCAGATCCGGTAAGGCATTCTCTCTTTCCCTTACAGCAATTAACCAAAGTTCTATCCGCTGCACCTCTGTTAATGAAGATGTGATGTTGATTGCTGAGTGATTCCACACCCTTTTTGTCCATGGACAGAATAAGAACAAATGTTCTATCGTCTCTGGAGTCTGTTGATTGCATAAACAACAGAGTGGGTTTGACACTATATGCCTATTAAAGAGATTAGCTCTAGTTGCCAATGCATTGTTGCACACTGACCAGAGAAAGGATCGTAATTTAGGCATTGAATTCATACTCCATATTGCATTCCATAAAGTTCGAGGTACCTGAAAGGAAGTAGAAGCATGCTGTTGTTGTGGCTTGTTTGTTGTGCTCTGAGAATATTATAGCAGCTCTTCACTGTAAAGCTCCCGTTCTGTTTTCTTTGCCATATGACCCTGTCTTTCGTAAATTGAGTTCTTAAAGGAATAGAGACTATTTCTTCCACCGTTTGTTCATCAAAACTCTAGGAAAGTAAGGAACCATTCCAAGTATTCTGTTATGGAATTATAAAATCAGCAACTAGTTCAGGTTCATCTTGAGGGGCAGGCCCTCCAATAACTCCCTTCTACAGCCATCTTTCCTTGCGTATATTAATACGAGTACCATCACCAACAGACCATAGGATGTGATCACTGATAGAGTCCCGACCCAACAGCAAACTTTGCCAACCCCAAGAGGGTCGTGCTCCTTTTGTTGCATGCCAGAAATCATGTGATGGAAGTATAAGCCTTTTAAAACTCTGCTGTAAAGAGAAGATGGTTGCTGAATCATTCTCCAAGCTTGTTTTCCAAGTAAAGCCCTATTAAACGCGTTGAGATCTCTAAAACCCATTCCCCCAGCATCTTTTCGCTCTTAAGATCTTCCCATTTCGCCAATGTATGCCGCCTTTACCGTGATTAGTTTGCCACAGAACCTCGCTATCCTTTGCTCTATTTTTTTACATATAGCAACTGGGAGTTTAAATATAGACATCACATATTGAGGAATTGCTTGCACTACGTGTTTAATCAGAATTTCCTTTCCCGCTTTAGAAAGTAGCTTCTCTTTCCACCCCTCCAGCTTTGAATGAACATGTCCCAAGATCCACGCAAACATTTCCCGCTTAGATTTTCCCCAGTCAGAAGGAATTCCAAGATACTTGCCAGTTTTCTGTAATACCGGTACTCGAAGTTCCCGGGCTAGGTTCTCTTGTAAGCTAAGAGGACAGTCTCGGCTAAAAAATAAGCCTGATTTATTTCTATTCACAGCTTGTCCTGTAGCTAAGCAATATTCATTCAGAACCATAGATAAATTCTGACATTCAGTGAGCGTTGCATCTAAGAAAAAGATGGCGTCATCTGCGAAGAATAAGTGGGAAAGGGTGGGACACCATCGATTTAATTGTATACCTGATAGATGGCCCATGTGCACTACATGATTGATAAGACAGGTTAAAGCATTGGCCAGTAGGAAGAATAGGTACGAGGATAGAGGGTCGCCTTGTCTCAGTCCTCTGGTTGGCTGAAAATAGGGTAATGCTTCTCCATTGAACTTAATACCGAAAGACACTGTAGTCACACACTGTAAAATTCATGTAACCCATTGAGTATGAAACCCTATCTTTAGGAGATAGTCCCTTAGGAAATCCCATTCCACCCTATCATAGGCCTTTTGCATATCTAGTTTGAGCACAGTTTGAAAATGCTTCTTTCTTTTTCTAGTTCTGATTTGATGAAGAACTTCTTGTATTATAATGATGTTATCTTGAATTTGCCTGCCACCTACAAAAGCGCTTTGTTCCGGCGCAATCAGTTCTGGGAGCCATGGCTTGAGACGGTTAGCAAGAATCTTAGATATGATTTTATAGATGAAGTTGCAAAGGCTAATAGGGCGAAATCGATCCAATCTTTCAGGGTGTGGGGTTTTTGGGATCAAAGAGATATAGGTCTGGTTATATTCAGGTAACATTACCCCTGTTTGAAAGAATTGATGGACAGCATTATAGATATCTTCATGCAAAATATCCCAGTAGGTTTGATAAAACTAACCATTCAACCCGTTGGGGCCGGGTGCTCTTGTTGCCCCTAACTGGAAAGCTACTGTTTTGATTTCCTCAGGACTAACTTCTGTGATTAAACTTGCATTCATCTCTGCTGTCACAATATGGTCGCATAGGCTAAGTGTTGGCCTATAATCTCTAGTTCCTGCAGATGTATATAAACTTCTGAAGAAAGTAGAAGTCATCTCTTTTAAGCGATTAGGGTCACGTACCCAATTCTGTTCAGCATCATACAGCATACTAATCCTGTTGTGTTGTCGTCGTTGAATGGTAGTTGCATGGAAAAACGTCGTATTTCTATCCCCCCATCGAAGCCAATTTATTCTAGATCTCATTGCCCAGAAACTTTCCTCCTGCTACCATAACCGATGAATTTTCTCTTTCAAGTCATGCAGTACGGCGTTATCAGAATGGCTTGTAGGCTGATTTGTCAGGATTTGAAGCTGATGTTTGAGAGTCTTAATCTGAAGTCTGGCATTGGTGAATTTGGATCGGTTCCACTGACAGAGAGCTTCAAATACAGCACGGAGCTTTTGGGGAAAAGTCACTATTCCAAGCTGATGACTATTCCAAGAAGCTTCAATAGTTGATCGACACTCCACATCTTGTAACCAGTAGGCTTCAAAATAGAAGGAACGGTGCCGTTTAGGTCGATGTGCTGCTACTATGTTCAAAAGGAGTGGGCTATGGTCAGAGCCAAGAGCTGGAAGAGCAAACACTTCAGCAAGGGGATAGGTAACTCTCCATTCCTTTGTACAAAGCATGCGATCTATCATTTCCTTCACATTGTCTTCCCCATTTCTATTGTTCGTCTAGGTGAAAGCACATCCTTTGTTGCCAAGGTCCATAAGGGAGCAATCATTAAGGACTTCGCGGAAAGAAGTGATGCGATGAGGCTTAGCTGGTCGCTTCCCAACTTTCTCCCATGGATACAAAACTTCGTTGAAGTCCCCTGCACATAGCCAAGGTAAGTTTTGTAGTGTAGTGTGTTGTCTTAATTCAGCCCAAAACTATTGCCGAAGATGATAACTAGCTGGAGCATGTATGCAGGTGATACGCATTGTGATTCCTACTTCTAGATCGGTGCAGATTAAGTCAAGCATTGCTGAAGAGTGATGAGCGACATTCAAAGTTACTCGGTCCGTCCAAAAAAGTGCTAAACCGCCTGCCAATCCAACTGGATTTTCTAGAAAAGCATCTGAGAATTTGAGTTTTCGTTGTAAGTTAAGTAGCATTGTTACCTGGTTTTTTGTTTCCATTAAAAACAAAATGTCGGGCTTTTCCTGGGTCACTAAGACCTTTAGTGCTTGAACTGTCAGGGAATTGTCCAAACCCTAACAGTTCCAACAGACTAACTTCATTGTTCACCCAGTGGCTTTTTAGGGCCAGCCACCAGGGCCCAACATGCAGAAGTATCGACTTCATGGACTGGAGTATCTTGTAACAGTGATTCATCAAGTCCCTGTTGAAGCTGAGAGCGAACATCAGAGGTAATAAGTCTTTTGGCTTTCTTGATTGGGCCTGATCGCGTATTCAAGCGTGGGCTTTTAACTTTCTTGGACTGACTTGTAGCACCTACTCTGTCAGGAGTTGTGATGTGCCGTTGAAAGGGAGGGAGGCTGTGCTGTGGGAAATTGGGTGTCGTAGCTTCCTCAACCAGAGGCTGCCATTTAAGTGGTTTGGCAACTATGATAGGTGGGGTAGTCATTGGAGTCTCCAGAGTCTGTTTACCTTTATCTTTTTTTTTTCTTGAGTTGTAGGTATAGAAGCAGTAGGTTCCTGTAAAGTGATCATAGCAGATGAGGATTGCGGTGTCTCCGGTATGATATTAGTAGCATCATCCTGAGGGTTATCCAGAGCGTAAAAGGTACGCCAGAAGAGACTTGGTTTATTAACTTCTGCTCGTAGCCAAGAACCATATAATAGATGGTTTTTCTCATCCATTTTGCTTTCGTCATATGGAAAATCTTTACAGTGCATAGCGTAGTGCCCAAGTATTCCACATGAATAACAATAATGATACAGTCGTTCATATTTGAGATCCAACCAAAAGTTTTTCCCCTCCACCTTGATTAGGAGCCCTGTTTTGAGGGCCTCTTGCAAGTTAAGTTCCACACGTGCCCGACCTGATCGAAGAGTAGATCCATCTTTATGCTCTACTTTAACCTCTATCACCCTACCTATATGTGATGCTACTTTTGTAATCATAGTGTCTGTACAACGCTCTAGAGGTAATCCGAGAATGTGGACCCAAAACGCACAGGTATGAAAGTCATAGCAATGCATGGGTGTATTCGGGATCCAAGGTTTCAAGATAACCAAATGATTAGAAAATAACCAAGGTCCATTCTCAAGAACCCGCTGTTTAATTGCCTCTATTTTAAACTTGGCTATATATAAACCAGCTTCTCCCTAGGAGATGTCTACTATATCAGTTCACCATATACGTCGCATAGTATTTTGAAATGCCTGAAGATTAACCAAAGGATTGTTGAGTATCTTACCAACCAGGGTTAAGCGACATTCCTCTAATGTTTCAGGTGGTGCAGCTTCGTCCCAGACTTCCACTTGCTGTTCCGACCATAGACGCCCCAAGCGAGTGCATAATGCACCCAAGCGAGCCTCCTCTTTGCCGACTGGGCTATCCATTAAACTTCAAGCAAAACTTGACAGATAAATCCGAGGACTGAGAAGTATTCAGTTTCACAAACCCCAAGAGACCCTCGACTTGGGTCAGAACAGCATCGTTCGGGGACCCAGAAGGAACTAATTGAAAAAGGAAGAGCTAGGGCATCCTTGGGAGCTTGGGAATTTGACATGCAGACACAAAAATTAGCAGATGGCCAAGAATCGAACACCCTTGGATGAACGGATGAGACTTAGAGAGGGGAAATTGTAGAATTCGATTCTGATACTTAAAAGTGTAATCAGAAAGATCTGTAATGGAGAAATATTGACTGTGATGTGTGGGTAAGTAGCGAAATGAGAGGAATTTCATGTGCAAGAGAGAAATCTACGCTGGTCACCACGGGGATTGTGGCTTTGCAACGAGAAATCTTGAAGAGATACGCGGTGTTGTTGGGGATGAGTTGGCGAAGAAACTACCATTGAGGTAGAGAAGCTCGACATAACGAGAGGATTTTAACAAACTTGATTAACCCCTAATCATGCACATGTTAATTTGAACGGTCACAATGCGTCTTCAATGGATGGTGATAATTGATTTTTGGGCTGAATTTGAAATTATGGTCTAATCTAGAGTATTTCCATAATTTTGCAAATCCAAGGACAATTGCCTAATTTTGAAAAATGACGTTACAAAGTCATTGGCCACGGGCAAGCCACCTCATGGTGGTCATCGGCTGCCGTGGGCCAGTCGGAAATGGTCGAATCGGCCATTCCATTAGTGATCGAACCTATTCAACCAGTTCGATTGATCATTCCCTTTTTTCTATTCTTTTGTGCAATTTAGTCCTAAGAAAAGAATCTTTGCTCAAAGTAATGTCTAAATGGGTAAATTTTAATAATTGCTTATCTCAAAATACAGATTGATTAAAATTGAGTCCAATTAAAATAAAAAAGCATCAATTGGTTCAATTTCCCATATTCGAGATGGCCTATTACATTTAAATTAACACTAGAACAAAGCCGTGACCTTTATGTCAAAAATAAATCGAGGACCAATGCCAAATTTGGATTTCAATCTATTAAATTAAACCATACTTTAGAATGAGTCAATTTGAATTGCACTAATTGGAGGTCATTAGCTTGGATTTCTTAAGTTCAAATAAGCTAAATCCATCAAATTGGAAAGTTCTTGAATGAATTTGCTAAAATTGACCCTGAATTCGGATTTAATTCTAGAAAATGAGTTGAATAGAAGTGATGCTATGCAAATCATGAAGAATCAATTTGAATCCCTGATTAGGGCTAAAAATGGCCATTTGCTCGCCTACATCCCAAATTCCAAAACTAGCCAAACGAGTGAATAAGTAATGTTTTCTAGATCAAATGTCGTAAGATGAACTAGGTTAAAATATGAACATAATAAAAGTAATTTTTTTTTGGTTGATTTTGAACTTAAAATAGAAAAGTTCGGAAAATGAGGTTCTTAATTGATTTTTGTAAAATTTTCCATGCTAAAGTCAAATTGAAGCTAAAATAAAGTGACTTGTGGATTTTTATATTTTCTAATTTTTTTTGGTTAAATGTTTGACCAAAAGTCAACCATTTTATTGACTTTTTTCACAAGGGTAGATTTTATGACTAAATCTTTGATTTTTACCAAGACTAATGTGGCCAAAGTAATATTAAGGCTAAAAGGAATCTTTTTATACAAAAAGCCGAATTTTGATTCGAGATTGACTTTTGTTCAAAAGGTTAATCAAAAAGTCAAATTTTTGACTTTTTGACTTTTTTTTTAATAAAAATGAATAAGAAATTAACAGATGATTGGCCAAAAGAAAGAAATAAGAAACACGTTTTTTTGAGAAAAGGGTTCCATTATGACTCGGAACCCTAATTTCGATTTTTCTTTTTTACCTTTATTGACACGTAGGCTGAAAATTATGTGTCAACAGTCACCATCAGACTTAAAGGGGGTAATGATCATGTGTCACTATAGATTCTAAATTGTCCCATTTTTTATTGAATCAATGTTAACAAAATACGAACTTTATTCTTGAACTTAAACTTAAGGCTATGAAACTATTCTTAATGACTTAGGGCATGACCTGAAGTGCCAAACTCAAGTTTTTTTGTTTTCGGTCGGTTCTTGGATCATAAAAACTATATTGTGTCCCCCCCTAAATAACCCAAGGCGATAAAAGATTGTATCATGTCTCCTTTGGTAACCTAAGACAACGAAAGTTAATTTTGTCGTAAATGTTTGTCATATTAGATTGTATTTCTTGTAGCATTATTTTTTTCTCGTTGAAAAAAAAAATTATATTCATGGCTTAAAAGGATATATGAGAAGTATAAAGCAAATTGAAGCAAAGCAAAGGCTCGAACACTACAAAACAAAGCTAAATCTAAAAAATAAGGAGAATTAATAAGGCACCGGTAGAGTTAAGCATACACTTATTCCAAAAGAATGGATCTGTCAAGCAAAATAATTGGTGATTGGCACACGCTGAAAATTCCTTTTGCAATAATTATGGCATTGCCATTTGGTGGTGCGCACCTAGGTTAGGCTTCCTCTACATTATCAAAATATATTGAAAAAACACATATCTAACCTTTGGAAGAGCAAATTTTCATAATTTAACAAGACTTCTACAATCATCGTTGAAGCTGAAGATAGAGAACCTAGTACGAGATAAATATTATTAAATTCCCAGATCTAAATCGGGAGAGAAGAGCTCTTAGATCTAGAATTAGATTTGCTAAATTCAAACTCTTAAATATAGAATTAGATCAATAAAGCACAACTTCCAAATCTAAATTGAAAGAAAAACAGAGAAAAAAGTACAAAAAAACTCTTAAGAAAATTAAAATGGATGGAGGAGAGGTGGAGAGGGTGAAACTAGCTCAAATCCTCCCATAATTAAAGGTTAAAAAGATAATGCAAAGAGAAGAGAGCAAAAAAGTAGTATTATTTGATTATGAAGTTATTTTGTTGACTTTTTTTTTTTTTTTTTTCAGTTTCACAGCTTGCGCGTTTATACTAAACCTCTAGTTCAAAGCCTAAGTCCCCAAAAAAGTATATAATAAATAAGGAAGGAGAGAGGATGTCATCGCCGCCGTCACCCGCGGGCACCGATGAAGTGAGTGGCTTCCCTGACCTCCAACACCGCCGTCACCATGGCCACCTAGCATCCGAGGATGCGGATGTGAGGCCAAGTTGGCATCCTCGAGATCAAAGGCCTTGCGTGACCGGAGAAGAGAAGCCATTTTCGTCTCTGAAATTCTCTCAAACCTCAGAACATGCAGCCGTACGTATCGGACTGCAAAGTAGGGGTGTGCAAAATACCCGAGAACCACCCGGACCGCCCGGAACCGGACCGGAACCGCCCGCAACTGGACAGGAATATCCCGGAACCGGCTGTTCTTGAGGGAACCGGTCCGATTCCCGGTTCCAATTTATGGGAACCGGTGGGTACTGGTCTGGTTCCCGGTTCCATGGGCGGATCCGCTCACCCGCCCGCCCGGATCGGACCGAAACCTTTTTAATATTAAAAAAAAAATACTAAAAGAAACCCTGGATCTCATCTCATCTCACTCCCTTCGTCTTCTTCGGTTCTCGAGTGTAAGGTCTAGCTGTAGAAGTTACATATGCGTATTGCGTTGTATGCCAGGAAATGAAGAAACAAGGAGTTGAAGAAGATCGTCTTTAGCTGCTGAGAGATGTTAGTGATGCTTTTAGGCCAGGTGTGCTAACAGCACTAGTAGGCGTTTGGTTTGTAGTACTCACAGGTGAGATGAAAGCAGTTCACCGTCATGGATGCTTCTTCATCTCTTCTCTCCTTTTTAGCTGAAGACCTAGAAGGATGTCTATCTCGAAGCCGAGTCTATTGCGGTAGCTTCAGCTGCTCGGAACCTCAACCTGCTTCGGTCCACTCCATTCCAGGTCTGTTCCGTGAAGGAATGACAGCTCGGGGACCGCTTTGAGTCAACTCCCAAGCAGTAATCTTTTTTTTTTTTGGTAAAACCCAAGCAGTAATCTTCATCTACGTTAAGTCTATTATTTCAAGAAGACACATGTATGTAGACATCACTCGGCACAGCACTCTGCACGTGCATATCGTATTTGTAAATTCGCTACATTTACTTCTCTTGCTGTCTGCATCTCCACGTACTTAAATTTGATTTTTCTTTCTTTGGCTTGCTTTGATGTCACGTAGTCGTTCTATGTTGAAAACCAAAATTGTTTCGCGTCAATATCGGTTCCATGGATCCACCTAGGAATCGGACCACGGTCCGGTCCGATTCCTAGGTGGATCCATGCAACAAACGGGTGGATCCCGGTTCCAATTTTTCGGAACCGGTCCTTAGCTGGCGATTCCCAGTTCTAGGTCGGGAATCATCCGCCCGGACCATGCACACCCCTACTGCAAAGCAACAAAAAAAAACCTAGAAGGTTTGAGATCATCTTGCTTTCGCTTCCGAGAGCAAACCAAACGGGAACAACACCGATATTCTTGATGGCCTTAAACAAGAAGCTTCCGATCATGATCTTCCATCACTTCAAGAAGATGGAATCTGAAAGCAAATTATTCCAGAACACGAAAAACATGATTGTTTTGGTCAGTGCCAAAGCACAAATTCAAGCTGACACAACAACTATGATTAGCGAAAGCTCTGATCATGGTTGAGAGACCTTCGGAGGCTTAAAATAGCAGACAGAGGATGGTTCTCGAATCCGCTAGAGTCTTTGACTTTTGACGTTTGAGAGCGTGAGGGAAGGGCTGAACGGTCGAGGCTCATTTCATGGACTCCGCGGCCCAACCGGATGGCCCGTTTGATTGAGAAGCAACTGGTTTTTGTTTGTGGGCCCCCGAAGGAATTCAAGGGGACCTATTTTAAAGTTCGCATAGTTTTATTATATAATTAACAAGAATTCAACATGATACGATTTGACCCGATTACAAAACATGAACATGAATAGTCGGCCCCATTGAACTACCGGATTCATACTTGACAAAGGATCGCAACGTAATTGGGCCTCAAAGATGGATGAGGTTCAAAATCTTACTTTTATATGATCTCTTGGACTATTTCTACACAAGATGTAATTCCTTAAGAGACGAGGATATCTTGCATATAACATAAAGACAAACTTGGTATGTTGTGTGAAAATTGATGAAACATGCCATTACCCTTATTTATTATTGATACATAAATTTTGACTCACCATTTAAAATTAATTGCATAGAGAATTAGGGACTGATTTTTAGCTCATATAAAAAAATAATTAAATTGCATAGCATATATTTTAATAATATATATTATAGAATAACATTTGTATTGGACCAGTGATAGTGAATGGGGCCAAATTAATTGCATGAACTTGGCCCGCACTGGAGTAGAATTCAGCCAACATTAGGAGGGGGTAGCCGAATATTTCAGCCCAGAAGTAAGACTAATTAAGCATCAATTGAATTGGGTTTAGCCCATAATGTTTAAAGGCTTTGAGCTTAATTAGATAAGCCCTAAATGGGTTAAGCCAGCCCATGGAGCAAGCCTTCGTCAAAATTTCTCACGGGCCAAATCGAGAACTCAGTTAAGTTTAATCCCATCAAAAGTCTAGTTACGGACATGCCTTAGGTTAATTGAGCTCGTCATTCTAGAAAGGTAAAACATCGAAGCCCGACCAATTAACCTAAGTTAACGCCATATATTTAGACTTATGTCTCATTAATCGAGGTCAACCGATTCATAATTTAGAAAACACATTGAGAGTCACGAGCATGGAATAGAGAAAGAAATGAAAAGGAGAGGTCACGGTCTAATCACGTTGGCAGCAACTCCCCACTCCGATACCCCTCTCAGTGAATCGCGACCCTTGTCGTCCTAGCCGTCCACGTAAGCTGCTCCAGCCTCTGATCGTTGCTGCTTCCTCCAATGACATTGACTAGCCGAGCTGTCATTGCCTTGACGAAGTCCACCATTGTAAGAATTATTGTGGCCCACATGATATGATTTATTATATGATTTAATAATTGTTGAAATGCTATAAAATAAATAAATATTGGTTATGAGAAGTTGCGACTCTAATAAAACAAAATGGTATAATCCTCAAGGGAAGTTACTGCTTTTCTGAAGAGGTGAGACTTTTATGGAAGTTAAAAGGCGCTTTGATGGAATGCACCTATTGATAGAATGTATAAATAGAGTCCGGTCCTCTCTCCACCTACATGAACAACAATAACTGAAAAGAACTTGGTATTCTCTCCTCCATCGATAGAATACATTAAAGAATAGTGGGTTAAGGAAGAGAAATCGGATTTCTTCATTTAGTTCGAGTTCTTTGGTTTTCCACAACGATTATCATCAAGGGTAACGCTATGGATAAAGGTACGTCTTCATCTATTTGTGAAAATCATGAAGATCAAATATCACTGTTTTATTTTGAATTTCCGCATCAAAGAATTATATGTATTTTCTAACAATTAGTATCAAAGCCATGGTTTATGATCTCATGATTTTTTCGTTTATAGAAATATTATGATTTATGTATGATGATTCGTTAAACCATCATGTTCGTATTATTTGTTGTTGTTGAAATGTTTTCGAGGGTTCTGTCGAAGAAAATTCGAATGATGGAACGTTTTCATGGAGAAAATGACGAAAATTGATGAATTTGGAGTTTTGAGGCCAAGTGAGAAACTCGCCGATTCCGGGCAAAATTTTGGCGACCCACCCCTTGATTTCCGACTTGTACGGTCGCACCACCATGAAGAACATTAGCCATGAGTTTTTCCCATATATCGGTGTTCTCCGGAGGCTATTCGGGTGATGGAAGTCGCGGTGGTTGAGGATTTGTGTTTTGGGAAATTTTTGTTTGATTTGAGGCCAATTTCTTGGTCATTTTCGCCGAAACTTGAACCCATGTGGTCGTGCCGGCATGCTCTTCAAAACCCATTATTTATTTGTGTCTGGGATGGGTTGCTGGAGAAGAAACGACGGCGAAATCATAGTGGAATACGAAAAATGGCGAAGAAATTCGTTCTGGGCGCGAGGAAGAAGGCACGTGGGCCTCATGCATGCACTGCAGTTGCAGGCGCGTGGAACCCACGCACCACGCGCTCTCACGTGTGCAGCAGTTGCCAGGCGCATTCGTTGCACGCACCCGCGGCGGATGCAAGGCGCGTGCTCGGCACGCCCCTACGCCAATTTTTAAATTACCGTTTTGCCCTTCCTGCAATTTTACAATCATGCCTTGGCTGGTTTTACTTTTTTTTTGCCCCTGTTTATTTATAGCTACGATTCTGCCCTTGCTGATTATTTACCATTTTGCCCATGGATTTTAAATTTATGGTTCTGCCCTTATGGAATTATGATTTTACGTTTTTGCCCTTATGCTTTGATTATTTTTTTGTTCTTATGTGCAATTTGGTAAATATTTGTATTTTACAATATTAAATATTTGTATTTTACCAAAGTGACTAAACCTGGAAGTCTTTTGAATTTTTGATATTGTAGATTGTTTTATTCAATTACCCATGATTAATTGATGCTATATATGAAATTGATATGTTTCATATCATTATTGGTGTTATGGGTATATTGAAGTTCATTTATTATAAAAACTTATGGACTAACCCAAAGGTTAATTATTTTCTTATAATTCATGAACATGATAGTTGGTAATTAATATGACTTGTTAAATTTGTTTGTATATCCAAAGATAGCAAATAAATTTTAATAAGATATATTTACAATTACCAAATAAAAGCTATTAGCATTATAGGATCACCCAAAGGAGAACTATGATGTACATGTGTAGTTTAGTTTGAATCTGATTAGGTGATATTCTCAAGACATTAATGTATAAATATTTTTTTTGCATATTTGCAGTATGTGTACTTATTTCACTTCATTCGCATGCTTCGTCTGTTCCCTTATTCAATGGGATGAATTTTCCTGATTGGAGTGAACAAGTCTAGTTTCACTTAGATGTCCTGGATTTTGATTTAGCGCTTCAAGTTGAGAAACCGGTTGCTATTACTGATGAAAGTAGTGATGATGAAAAGTCTTTCCATAAAGCTTGGGAAAGATCGAACAGACTGAGCTTAATGCTCATGTAAATGACAATTGCAAACAACTTCTGCTCTTCCCAAGATTGACAATGTTAAGGAATTTATGAAATTTGTGGAAGATCGTTCTCAAACTGCTGATAAGTCACTTGCTAGTACATAATGACCACCATGAAATATGATGGTTCACGTACCATGCATGAGCATATACTTGAGATGACGAATTTAACAGCAAAGTTAAGGACTTTAGGAATGAACGTGGATGATTATTTTTTAGTACAGTTTATACTTAATTCATTGTCTCATGAGTAATATGGGCCATTTCAAATGAATTACAACACTATAAAGAATAAGTGGAATGTGAATGAATTGACCAATATGCTAGTTCAAGAGAAAACAAGGATAAAGAATCAAAATGCTCATTCTGTTCATTTCTCAAGTCGTCAAGAAATTCAAAGAAATTTCAAAAGGAAATGTGGAAGGAGCAAGAAGAAATGATTACACGTCCTGAATGACTCTTCAAAGGCTTCTCAAATCCACAAGAAGGAACACAATCTTATTAAGTGTCATTTTTGTAACAAAATTGGACATTTGAAGAAAGATTGTCTGAAACGTAAGGTTTGGTTCGAAAAGAAAGGTATGCCTTGTGCTTTAGTATGTTTTGAATCAAACTTTACTGAAGTTTTTCATAATACTTGGTAGATTGATTCTGGTACCACCACTCATGTGTCAAAGGGATTTCTTACGATCCAAACCATAAAGTCAAATGAAAGTTATGTGATTGCGGGGAACATAAACAAAGCTCTAGTTGAAGCATTGTCACTTACCGTTTGATCTTAGATACTGTGTATTATTTGGATTTATTTCGAACCCTTTATGTACTTATATTTTCTTGCAATTTAGTTTCTTTGCCAAGACTTGATGTAGTGGGATTTTATTGTGAGTTTGATTCTGAATCTTTCAATTTATTTAAAAGTGATATTCTTATTGGAACTGGAACTTTATGTGATGGTCTCTACAAATTTAGACTTGATAATACTTTTGTTGAGACATTAATGACATTGTATCATAATGTTGGCACAAAACAAAGTTTGGTGAATGAGAATTCTGCTTACTTGTGGCATAAACATTTGCGTCATATATCCAAGGAAAGAATGCAAAGATTAGTGAAGAATGAAATTCTTCTAAATTTGGATTTTACTGACCTTGGAGTGTGTATTGGTTGTATTAAAGGTAAACAAACAAAGCACACTAAGAAATGTGCCATAAGAAGCACAAAGCTTCTTGAAATTATACATACTGACATATGTGGTCCCTTCGATGTTCCATCTTTTGGTAAGGAAAGCTATTTCATCATCTTTATTGATGATTTTTCACATTATGATTACATTTATCTATTACATGATAAGTCTCAATCAGTGAATGCACTTGAAGTGTATATTAAAGAGGTTGAGAGGCAATTAAATAGAAAGGTGAAAATAGTAAGATCGGATAGAGGCGGTAAATATTATGAAAAGTATGATGAATCGGGACAATGTCCAAGTCCATTTGCTAAATTCCTTGAAAGACATGGCGTTTGTGCTCAATACACAATGCCAGGTACACCACAACAAAATGGTGGAGCAGAAAGGCGTAATTGTACTTTAATGAAAATGGTTAGGAGTATGATGAGTCATTCATTTTTACCTTTGTCTTTGTGGATGTATGCTTTAAAGACTTCTATGTATTTATTAAACAAGATTCCTAGTAAGGCAGTTCCAAAGACTCCTTTTGAACTGTGGATGGAAAGGAAACCTAGTTTATGACACTTGCATGTTTGGGGTTGTTCAGCAAAAGTAAGAATTTACAATTCACATGAAAAGAAATTGGATTCAAGAACGACAAGTGGCTATTTCATTGGTTATGCAGAGAAATCCAAAGGGTATAAATTTTATTGTCCTAATCATAATACAAGAATTGTTGAATCTGGAAATGCTAGGTTCATTGAGAATTGTGATATTAGTGGGAGTGATAGAGGGCATGATGCTTGCATTCAAGAAGTAAGGGTAGAAGTTCCTATATCCAAAACTTCTAAAGTTGTTGTTCCTGATATTATAGTACAACCTAACAATAATCGAGAACAAGAAATTAATGAATAAACACTCCATAATGGAGATGTCAATATTGAACCTCCAATAGCTGAGTCACAAGAAATAGCATTAAGAAGATCTCAAAAATAAATGAGGTCGGCTATTTCTGATAACTATATGGTTTATCTATAAGAGTCAGAAATTGACTTAGGAATTGAAAATAATCTAGGTTCATTTTCCTAAGCCATGGAATGTGAAAATTATAATGAATGGTTTAATATCATGGAAGAAGAGTTAAAATACATGCATCGAAATCAAGTTTGTGATATTATTGAATTGCTTAAAGGATGTAAAAATGTCGGGTGTAAATGGGTCTTTATGACCAAGTGCGACTCAAAAGGCAATATTGAACGACATAAACCCAAACTTGTTGCAAAGGGTTTTACGCAAAAAGAATGCATTAACTATAAAGAGACATTTTCACCAGTCTCTAAGAATGACTCACTTAGAATCATTATGGCTTTTGTGACTCATTATGACTTGGAGTTACATCAAATGGATGTAAAAACCTCATTTCTTAATGGAAATTTAGAAGAAGAGGTTTATATGGACCAACTCAAAGGCTTTTCAGTTAAATGAAATGAACACATGGTATGTAAATTAAAGAAGTCAATATATGAACTTAAATAAGCCTCCCGACAATGATATCTTAAGTTTAATGATACTATAATTTCATTTGGATTTAAGGAAAACACCGTTGATTGGTGTATATGTATAAAGATTAGTGGGAGCAAGTTTATTTTTCTAGTTCTGTATGTTGATGATATTTTGCTTGCTGCTAATGATCTTGGTTTGTTACATGAAACTAATAAATTTCTCTCTAAGAATTTTGAAATGAAGGATATGAGAGAGGTAACGTATGTGATAGGAATAGAAATATTCCGTGATAGATCATAATGATTATTAGGATTGTCTTAGAAAGCCTACATTGATAAAATTTTAGAGAAATTTAATATGGGTAAATGTTTAGCAGGAATAATTCCAATTCAGAAATGTGACAAATTTAGCCTTATGCAATGTACGAAAAGTGAATTGGAACGAGAACAAATAAAAAATATTCCTTATGCATCTGTTGTGGGGAGCTTGATGTATGCACAAATTTGCACCAGACCAGACATCAGTTTTGCCGTCGGAATGTTGGGCAGGTATTAAAATAATTTTGGAATGGATCATTGGAAAGCTGCAAAGAAAGTTCTTAGATACTTGCAAGGAACGAAAAATCATATGCTCACTTATAAAAGATTCGATCATCTCGAGGTGATTGGATATTCAGATTCAGACTTAGCCGGATGTACCGATACAAGAAAATCAACGTTTGGTTACTTGTTTCTTCTAGCTGGAGGGGCAATTTCATGGAAGAGTGCGAAGTAGTCAGTTATTATTGCATCCACTATGGAAGCTGAATTTGTGCATGCTTTGAGGCCATTATTCATGGATTATGGCTGCGGAATTTTATTTCAGGGCTTGTAATTGTCGACAGTATTGCTAAGCCGCTGAAAATTTATTATGATAACTCTGCAGCAGTTTTCTTCTTTAAGAACGACAAGTATTCTAAGGGTGCTAACCATATGGAGATCAAATACTTGTCCCTTAAAAAAAAAGTTTAGAAATGAAGAGTGTCAATTGAGCACATTAGCACAAATCTTATGATAGCAGATCCCTTAACAAAAGGACTGCCACCCAAAACATTTGATGAGCATGTTGAAAAGATGGGCATTATTGGACGTCATTAATGTTTGTATTATGATTGTATTATGATTGTATTAAGTTTATGTATTTGACACTTTGAGCTCATTTACGTGTTTTTGATATTTCCTGTTTTCTATTTAATATACATTATGGAAATAGATGAATGCTAAATAGGATGGTTTCTAAAGAGACATTATAGTTGGAATATTATTGTACTTCTTATTTATGGATCATATTAAGTAAAGTGCTATAGTTGTAGTGCATAGAATGGACTATGTCGATTAATGACATATAACCGCTATAACTCACATTAGTTTTCTTTACTTAATTATGATTATTATGTGATTGTCAATTTAATGAAAATTTTATAGCATAATGTTATTGTGCACATTAATCTTTATTAAACTATGAAAGGAAAATCATATGGGCCAAGTGGGAGAATGTAAAAATTATTGTGGCCCACATGATATGATTTATTATATGGTTTAATAATTGTTGAAATGCTATAAAATAAATAAATATTGGTTATGAGAAGTTGCAACTCTAATAAAACGAAATGGTATAATCCTCAAGGGAAGTTATTGCTTTTCCGAAGAGGTGCAATTTTTATAGAAGTTAAAAGACGCTTTGATGGAAGGCACATATTGATAGAATGTATAAATAAAGTCCGGTGCTCTCTCCACCTACATGAACAACAATAACTGAAAAAAAAAACTTGGTATTCTCTCCTCCATCGATAGAATACATTAAACAATAGTGGGTTAAGGGAGAGAAATCAGATTTCTTCATTTGATTCGAGTTTTTCGATTTTCCACAACGATTATCATCAAGGGTAACGCTATGGATAAATGTACGTCTTCATTTATTTGTGAAAATTATGAAGATCAAAGATCACTGTTTTCTTTTGACTTTCCGTATCAAAGAATTATATGTATTTTCTAACAGCCACTGCTTCCTTTACCGTCGCTTGTTGCTACTTTGCTATTGTCTAGCCCATCGTTCGTGCTATTGCTTTTATTCCCTAGCTCGATGATGCTGCCAAGCTCCAGTCCGCGACGCCCGCTCTCACAGCTTGCGATCCTTGCCGCTGCACCACGGCGAGGGCCTTGCACTAAGACACCGCACCTACACTTGCCCTCGCCGCTGCATCCCGATCGACAACCTATTGTTCCTTGGCTTGAGATGCAATTGCAATGCCTTACCATGCCGCCGCTTGTGGTTGTGCCCTTGCTGAGCCACGGATGGAGGATTGGACCAATCCTGTTGGTCTGTTTTGGTTCTAGAGTCAACTTAGGATTAACCAATTCCTTTTTTTATTTCATTTTTGTTTTCTTTGAAAGGACAAACATACAATTTGAAATTACATATCTATTGCACAAATGGTAAATACTAGTACAAATCAAACAACAATCTAAGATAAGGTAACAATAGAAATCTCCACATACCAAAAGTAACAAACTATAGAATATGAATATGTAAAATAAAACCATTAATAAAAAGTTCAAAATACGTAACATAAATCATGAACTATAGAATTTCATGTCTTGTTCATTCGTTAAAGAGTTCAAATTCTAAACACCTAAAAACAAAGCAAACAAAGAACATAGTTAATACTTAAGATTATTTTCAAATTGAAATTACTATTTGTGCAATTGATAGAACATCCCACCACTTATATTCATTCAACTTTAATGTGTAAACTCTATTTATCAATGGTAAATTACTCGATATGACAATCCATATCCAAAAAAAGAATTCGCTCATTAGATATATAAAGAAATCAACAAGTAAAAAAGAAATATGCATGACTTAAACTTACGCAATTCAACCTTTTCGGCAATCTCAATGAATTTTTCCACATCAATGGACTTACCCAATCCAAACACCAAGCGGTCCTCACTCCTTCAAGCGAAATTAGTGTGGCGTAGCTATCACTATAGCCAGATCACCAAGTCGTAGTTGCCTCGTCATCTACAGCCCTCGAAACATGGAGAGACATCTCTCCCCCGCCAATCACAACCAACAAAACACTCCATTCCAACAAAGTTAAGGCCGCCGTACTTCACGATTTGTAATAGATGAATAGAAAAGAAAAACATTTATGAAACAATGAAAAGGATTAGGGACACACTTATAGCAGTGAAAATATAACTAATTCAGCCACCACAGGCAGAAGCGCGAAAGTAAGAGGAAGAAAATTGATCGCTGAGTTCAAATGAGTAGAGAAAAGACGAAAAGACTGCCCTAAAAGAGATGGAAATGGAAGATTTTTAGTGATAATTTGAGATTGAAAAAGAGAGTGAGAGTAAGACTTTGAGAGAGGAAAATAGAGGATGAAGAGGAGGGGCACTCATAGCTATATATGTAGGGTTTGGATGAAAAAGAAAATAAAAAAGATCATGAAAAAGTCAACACGAATTATCAGGCCCTTCAAACTAGAGACGAGCATGATCTGGGTTGGGCGATCTAGCACTTAACTCAATGATCAACCCGTATAGTATTAGTCTCCAATTTTTGGGATCGAGAACTGACCCTATTAAGCTTGGAACTAAAGATTGAATTGACTCTAGGGGTTCGGTCCATTTTAGGATTAACTCGGGACCAATTGAATTTATTTTTTTTGTTTCATTTTTTGTATTCTTTGAAAGGACAAATGTACTATTGCAAATTACATATCTATCAATAATACAACATTGGGCAACTAAACTATAAATACCATTACATATCATACATAAATATAAGATAAGGTAATAATATAAATTTCATGTTTGCTAAAAGGAATAAATCATAAAAATGAACACATAAGGCGAGTAAAAAGAGGCGAGGCGAATGGACAGAGATGAGCGGCAAGGGGAGTAAACAGAGGCAAGTAGGTGAGCGAGGTTGAGGGCGAGCGAAAAGGGTTTTATTTTTTATCTTAGTTGAATTAGGGCTCGGTTTCTTACTATTTTCTAATTACATGGCAAACTAAATTGTGAAGAGAACATATGAAGAGGTGTTAGGGCTTAGAGTAGACAAAAACATATAATATATAATATACCTAATATCTATTATATAATATATAATATATAATATATATTATATAACATATATAGGGTTGATCTAAAGTAAACTAACCCTAAACTCCCAAGACCGAGAACTAATCCATACAGTAGAGGGTCCAAGGATTCCAAGATCAAGGACTGACTCAATCCATTTAGAAATCAGATAGGACTGATCGGATTGGGCTAGTTTAAGGTCGGTCTAGGGTTGCTCAACCTTACATGCGAGGTCGGCGACCTTGAATTGAAGGCATTGTGCGAGCAGAGAAAAGAAGCCACTTTCGTCTCTGAAATTTTCTCAACTCTCAGGATATGCAGTGCATGCACAGGACTGCAAAGCAACAAAACTGAAGATTTGAGATCGCTTTTGCTTCTGCAAACTAACCAAACAGGAACAGCACCAATTCCTGATGGCCTAACGGAGAAGCTTCGACCAAGAAAACCTATGATTAGTGAAAGCTCTGAACATGGGGGAGTGACCTTCGGTGGCTAAAATAGAAAACGAGGAGAGAGAGCGAATGAAGTTGCCTCTTGCTTCTTCGCAATGTCTCTCGAACCTGCGTGAGTCTTCAGCTTTTGACTTTTGAGAGCGTAAGTGAGGGAAGCGTTTGAACAGTCGAGACTCGTTTTGTGGACTCCAGCCCAACTAGATGGCCCCGTTCTGTAGAGAGGCAAGCTTGGTCTTGTTTGCGTCCCCAAAGGTTTACAAGAGGACGAATTTTAACCTCCGCAAGCTTTGCAGCATTATTAAGGTGATGATGTGTGTGCTGCGAAGATTTTCTGACGTCTCTTGTACAACTCACGATCCGCCATTTTTCATGTTCTGAAACGATCTGTAGACGAGGAGCAAGCTACGTATCAAAATGGGTCCTCTCCACAATCAAAGTTCATATGTATATGATCATGTCCAACAACATAAAACCATACGCAAATGGTTTGGTTGATTATTCAACCACGACTGATTTATAAGAACTCCGCTCTTAGAAGAACTATAAGAAAAGTTGAAACCCTACTATACAACAATAACATGCATGACCAATTGAATCGTTTGTGAAAAGTGTGGTCGACGCCTAAATGTCGCATGGACTTATGTACATATATAATTTAACTTTCGTTTTGGGTCGAGCATGGATCTCCGATATCTTTATAAGTATGCATATAGTATCCGATTCCATGTGTCGGGAACTCCGGGCAAGCACCAATGGATGCAATCTGCATAGTGCAACGGATCGGCTCTCTGTTCTTCAGTCAATAGTTTGTCCCTGCTCTCACCATAAACCGACACGTGGCCATCGACCCGGCACTCGGATAACTGTGTTATGTTGATGAAAGTGACTGGGACCGTCATCTTCTTCACTATGCTGGAAACCACATCAGGCATTCTGTTGAAGCCCCACGGTCTCGTGATCTTCATTGCTGGTTTCGTTTCGTTGTAGCATCTGATGCCATTTTTATTGCCCCAGTCTTGGCTTCTGCATAGGCAGAGTACAGAAACTTTTAGCACGCATATATGGTTGCGCCGTGTACATAAAGTTCATGCAATTTAGGAGAGAGAGAGACTTGAGGTGGGTGGGAGACAAAGTAGTGAAGAAGAGACGGGTTCGGTTCGGATCAACGGCGGAGTCGATCCAATTCGCCCAAGTCTTCAAAGCGAGTCTATATGCCGTCAATCTGTCTAACCCTTCGTACCCTTCTTCTCCATTTGCGAACGACCCCCACCTGCATCAACTATATTAGCAAGTTTTCATGAAAAAGATACAACCACGCTCCATACACATCTGCGTGACCGTAGATCGATTGCGTATGAAGAGAACTAGATCATTTTTAGATGAAATTGAATCATTATTTGATTAAAAGGATTTGTAGTTTGTAATTATAAATATATGTGAATTGGATTGTTACTCGAAGAAGAGAGAGGGTACTTTCAACTTTTAATGCGAGGGTACTTGTCAAAAGCTAAAAGCGAGACAAAATGCACTTTATCTTAATTATGTAACTATAGATATTAATATGTTTTTGTAAAAAAATTTCACACTACTTGCAGCATGGTTTTCATGAAAAACTTGTTAGTATGTTCCTATCATTATGCTCTAACAACACATAGTATATTGGAGAGGCTGAAAAGATCGAGTAGTACAGTGAATTTATATGGGGACCACTCATCCACCAAATGTAGGAATTGAACACCAGGAGGTCCACCCCTTTCCAGATTTTGGCGTGCTTGGAGATCGAATCAATGCGCAATATTCTCTTATCTGGGTCTGCAATAATGTGTTGATCCGTGTTCGATTCCACCAGAAATGGAGCCCAGTAGAACTCGATTGTTGTGTTATATTCCTAAGATGCAAAGATACATCGCATGAGATGAAAATCTTATGCTAGGCCACTGATTTAACCTAGGAATGAGGACGAAGTAGAATGATTATGAAATCAAGCTCACTAGACTAATGATTTTTTTTTTTTTTTTTTTTTTTTGTCGAAAAGAGGATAAACTATTCATTACTGGAGAAAAGAGAATTGTTTACAAGACAGTCATGGCATAAAAGATCAAGTAAAACAGGAGGGGGAGAAATGGGCCAATTCCGCGGGAGAGCACCACGGCCATGGGCTTTCGCGGCCCAGTCAGCTAGGGCATTTGAGTCGCGCCTGCAATGCTGCACAGTGAGGTTGGGAAAACAGCGAAGACGATCGTTAATGCGGGCGAAGATGGCCTGATGTTCCCATGGCGGAAGACGATCCCAGCTGAGCACTTCGGCTATGGTGAGGCAGTCCGTCTCCAACAACAGATAAGAAGTGCTTCTGTCTTGGTTGGATAATTCGTCAAGGGCACACTGGCGGTGCTTGACATTCGGTTTCTAGGCGAGGCGGCGGTGTACCGTCTTGGTAACGCCCGATCAATCGGCTTGGTGTGATCGCGGATGATGCGGCCAGTGCACCCGTATTTGCAGGTAGGGGAACGTACCATCAATATTCACCTTGAGGGTACCACGTGGAGGGGGAATCCAAGTGCGATGCTGGCTCAGCCGAGTGCCTGTGCAGGACAGCCGCTGTTGAGCACTATGATGGAGTTGGGCAAATGCCAGCGCTCTGTCGACGAGGTGGTCCGGCTGCGGTTGTTGATGACGGAAGACAACATTATTCCGAGAGAGCCAAATGAACCAAAGCAAGGCTGCAACCTGTTCAAAACCTGGTACGTCTCTCTCTCTGGCAAGTAGATCGACAAACAATGCATCCATTCTATGAGTACGATATTGTGTTAGATCTAGCTGCACTGAGGAATGATTCCAAACGTGCCGAGTCCACGGGCAAGACAAGAACAGGTGTTCTATAGTCTCAGGATGATGGGAAGGGCAGAGGGTGCACAGAGGGTCAGAGGTGATATTCCTTCGGTACAAGTTGTCTTTAGTGGGTAGTGCATTTTGGCTTAAAGACCAAAGGAAAAGCCGTAACTTCGGGGCTGTGTTGGTTTTCCAGATTTTGAGCCATAATTGACGGGGTGGTATATAGGAAGAGGAGGGTCGAGATCGTACCGTAGATTGGGCAGTCTGCTGAATGATGTTGTAGGCACTCTTGACCGTATATCGACCATCAGCGGTACCCGTCCAATTAAGTCCATCATTTAGGAAATTACCTTGGCTCTGAAGATTAAGTGAGAGTGAGAGCGAGAGCGACTGAGGAACTTCTGGTCCTTCGGTATGATGGATTGCACCATGCAAACGAAGGACATCCACTGGCCTCTCTGTATGGAGTCCCCAACAAACATTAGCCTCTTCCCCCGAAGCTTCTTCAGAGCGACTCCTGGCTTAAATCTGCAGATTACAATAATTGGCATTAGTAAATAAATAAAAAACAGAATCACATGAATGAAATGCCCTAGATTTGCTTCCCTTCAACAATGTACATACGTAGCTTAGCTATGGATTCTAGTGGGTTGCACATGGTTCTTTTTCCCCTCCTTAACTATTGACCCGCAATCCATACCCATTGCAACCAAGTTCAGAATGAACTGGACTGTATATGCATTGAGTCGACGCATTTATATTGGGGCACAAATGTTAGACTTGCATGAGAGTATTCGAAAATGACCCAAAGAAAAAGGAGTTATCAGAGGTTTCATTGAATTTATGTGAAAGAGTAATAATCAAGCAAACCAAGTGATTTGTCACTGGCCAAAATGAAAACCAGCTGAATTCTCAACTAACTTGGGCAAGTAGCAATCATCTGCTTGCCATTCCCAATGGAGATAGTCCGAATCAGGCCGTCCATTTCGTTTGCAGGTCACTTCCTTCTCCAGATAAGCGCAGCTCCGGTCTGAGTAGAGAGGCCTGAATGAAGCATTGAACACCCACTTGCCTCTCGCTGTGTCATTGCACTCTTCCGGGTCAAACTCGAACCGGGCGTCATCGTCGATCTCGGGCCTATATTCTCCACTTCCAATTCCTGCATCAATGGGATACAAATTGTCAGCAATAAAATTGTCATGTATGGGGGAGAGTAAGAGCGAGACAGCGAGGCTTAACTGTATTTAGGGAGAGCATCTCTGTTGGCGCAGGATATGAGTCTGAAAATGGAGAAAGAAGAGAGAGAAGTGACGTTATCCGTGAATAAGAGAACCATAAGTGCACAAATGCATATCAGGGCTGTGACCACAGATAGAGGGATGTTTGCCCTGTGAGACTTCATTTTGCACAGGGTTAGAATGAATGACAACATTGTATCTGAGAGAGAGAGAGAGAGAGAGAGAGAGAGAGGAAGAAGTTGATGATGATGGCGATGATAAACTTGGGATCATGAGAGAGAGAGAGAGAGAGAGAGAGAGAGAGAGAGAGATGATGGATGATATATATATTTTCTGGCGTTTGTTTGTAAGAGGAGGAGTGAAGTTAAAGCAATGCGGTTGCATGGGCTTCGACCTTTAAGGTTGTTGTCCTTTCAAATGATGATAGCAGCAATTGCATCAGTTGAGATGTTTGTGCGCTGAAGCATCCCAACAGCGAGTAGGTTGAAAACTAGCAAAATCTTGCATCTAGGATTTCCCAGCAACTGAAGAGAGAGGAAGCTATGCGATAGTACCAATTTCCGTTATTGTGCATTTATAACGTTTGCTATCGTCTTATTTTACTTTAATTTAGCGATGATTCAATTGGTCACACGCTTTAAGAAATTAGATTGACCAATGTTTTTTCTATGTAATCATTGATGGAAATTTGGGCTGGTGATCCAAGGTATTGCCCGTGTAGGGCCTCAACTAGTGTGATAATGTCTTAGGCCCTTTGGCTAGAAGAGATGTATCATTTAGTTACAAGCCACAGGAACCTGCTCTCATTTGATTGAGGATCTAGCCTTCCCCAACCATCCAATCAAGCTTTGTAAGTTCTGAGATCACAAGACTCTTCAACAGGTCAAATTCGATGTGTCACTGGCAATTTAAGTGTTGCCATTGTATATGGAGCACTCCAGCTCAGTGTGTTCCGTGATCAAAGTGTAAGAGTTTTCCTAATGTGGACTACATTAATTGATATTGTAAGTTACTGCTTTACGGTTATCGTTTTACGGGGTTGGTCTAAAGTGAGATAGAAGGTTTCTTAATTAGTTTAATATAGGACTGGCTAGTGTGGGCTGAGTTGAACCTGATCCCTAATGAGAGGGCCTGGTTGGAAACTCTATAAATAGTGCTCAAAGGGGAAAAGATTACATTCTCAAGTCTCAATGCTCTCCTCATAGTGTTTTGGAGAGTGAGAAAGTTATCTTTGGGTTTTGAAAAAGCTTGCCAACGAGGGTAAGCTTACCTTCTCTAATTTTCTTTGTAGGAACCACCTCATCCATTGCAGTAATTTTTGTTCCTGACCAAAGTCGGCCTAAGCGTTTGCTGAGGACTGCTATTCGCATTTCCAATTCCTCCTCTCCCTCCATAATCAAGTGCCAAAACAAGACAGAGCATGCAAGATGACTTACTCGAAGATAGAGGTGTCCTTGAGCCAAAGCTTGAAGACCCACTACGAGCAATATGGAGAACACTTACTATATCCCATATTGACTTCAGCTTGGGACAATGTTGGATGAGTCACCGACCATAAAATCCATTTACCAGACTCTCACTAGTTGCTTTGGAAAGGATAGAGTCAGCGGAAAGGTTGAGGCACCAAAACAAGAATTTGGGTTTAAGAATCGATTAGGGTTTATGGGTTGTTGAGGTTTATCGGAATTTTCACTTCCTTTGTTGAGAAGGAGCCACTAGTGCAAAGAAATGTGCTCATGTCGAGTGATTCACAAGGGGCTAAAAGAATCGTGAAAACAGAGCTTAGGGTTTTGTGATACCTGCCACCAAAGAGTAGAGAAGAGCTCTTCAAAACGAGAGAGAGGACTAAGGATTTTCTCAGGTTGTGTGGGTTGAATCGAGACTTCAATTCAGCCGACCCTTTTTCTCACTGAAAATCGGAGACGAGATCAAGAAGCAGTGACAAGAGGGAGCTCCAAGAGTGGAGGGAGGGTCTCGAAGACGAGAGAGAGAGTTGAGCGAAAACCCCATAGTTTTTGTTCCGCATGTTTTGGGACAGGTATGCGCATGTTAATTTGAACAATCATGATGCGTCTTCAATGGATGGTGATAATTGATTTTTGGGCTGAATTTGAAATTATGGTCTAATCGAGAGTATTTCCACAATTTTGCAAATCCAAAGACAATTACCTAATTCTGAAAAATGACGGTACAAAGTCGTTGGCCACGGGGCAAGCCACCTCATGGTGGTCATCGGCCATCGTGGGCCAATCGGGAAATGGTCGAATCGGCCATTCCCATAAGTGATCGGACCGATTCAACCGGTTCGATTGATCATTCCCTTTTTCTATTCTTTTGTGTAATTTAGTCCTAAGAAAAGAATCTTTGCTCAAAGTAATGTCTAAATGGGTAAATTTTTAATTGCTTATCTCAAAATACAAATTGATTAAAATTGAGTCCAATTAAAAAAAAAAAAAAAAAGCATCAATTGGTTCAATTTCCCATATTTGAGATGACCTATTACATTCAAATTCACACTAGAACAAAGGCATGACCTTTATGTCAAAAATAAATCAAGGACCAATGTCAAAATTGGATTTCAATCTATTAAAATTTAAACCTTATTTTAGAATGAGTCAATTTGAATTGCGCTAATTGGAGCTCATTAGCTTGGATTTCTTAAGTTCAAATAAGCTAAATCCATCAAATTGGAAAGTTCTTGAATGAATTTGCTAAAATTGACCCCGAATTCGGATTTAATTTTAGAAAATGAGTTGAATAGAAGCGATGCTATGCAAATCATGAAGAATCAATTTGAATCCCTAATTAGGGCTAAAAATGGCCATTTGCTCGCCTACATCCCAAATTCCAAAACTAGCCAAACAAGTGAATGAGTAATGTTTTCTAGATCAAATGTTGTAAAATGAACTAGGTTAAAAATATGAACATAATAAAAGTAATTTTTTTTTTGGTCGATTTTGAACTTAAAATAGAAAAGTTTGGAAAATGAGGTTCTTAATCGATTTCTGTAAAATTTTCGCGCTAAAGTCAAATTGAAGCTAAAATAAAGTGACTTGTGGATTTTTATATTTTTATTTTTTTTTTTGTTAAATGTTTGACCAGAAGTTAACCTTTTTATTGACTTTTTTCACAATGGTTGATTTTATGATTAAATCTTTGATTTTTACCAAGACTAATGTGGCCAAAGTAATATTAAGGCTAAAAGGAATCTTTTTATACAAAAAGCTGAATTTTGATTCGAGATTGACTTTTGGTCAAGGTTAATCAAAAAGTCAAATTTTTGACTTTTTGAGTTTTTTTTAATAAAAATGAATAAGAAATTAACAAATGATTGGCCAAAAGAAAGAAATAAGAAACACGTTTTTTTTTTTTTTCAAGAAAAGGGCTCTATTATGACTCGGAACCCTAATTTCGATTTTTTTTTTTTTACCTTTATTGACTCGTCGGTTGAAAATTATATGTCAACAATCACCATCGACTTAAAGGGGGTAATGATCACGTGTCACCGTATATTCTAAATTGTCCCATTTTTTATTGAATCAATGTTAACAAAATACGAACTTTATCCCTTAACTTAAACTTAAGGCGATGAAGCTATTCTTATTGACTCAGGGCATGACCTGAAGTGCGAAACTCAAGTTTTTCGTTTTTGGTCGGTTCTTGGATCATAAAAACTATATTGTGTCCACCTTAAATAACCCAAGGCGATAAAAGATTGTATCTTGTCTCCTTTGGTAACCTAAGACAACGAAAGTTAATTTTGTCATAAATGTTTGTCATATTAGATTGTATTTCTTGTAGCATTATTTTTTTTTTCTTGTTGAAAAAAATTATATTCATGGCTTAAAAAGATATATGAGAAGTATAAAGCAAATTGAAGCAAAGCAAAGGCTAGAACACTACAAAACAAAGCAAAATCTAGAAAATAAGGAGAATTAATAAGGCACTGGTAGAGTTAAGCACACATTTATTCCAAAAGAACGGATCTGTCAAGCAAAATAATATGTAGCCAACACACTCTGAAAATTCCTTTTCCAATAATTACGGCGTTACCATTTGGTGGTGTGCGCCTAGGTTAGGCTTCCTCTACATTATCAAAATATATTGAATAAACACAGATCTAACATTTGGAAGAGCAAATTTTCATAATTTAACGAGACTTATACAATCATTGTTGAAGCTGAAGGTAGAGAACCTAGTATGAGATATTGAACCTTAAAAAATATTATTAAATTCCCAGCATCTAAATCGGGAGAGAAGAGCTCTTAGATCTAGAATTAAATTTGTTGAATTCAAACTCTTAAATATAGAATTAGATCGATAAAGCACAAGTTCCAAATCTAAATCGAAAGAAAAAAAGAGAAAAAGTATAGAAAAACTCTTAAGAAAATTAAAATGGATGGAGGAGAGGTGGAGAGGGTGAAACTAGCTCAAACCCTCCCATAATTAAAAGGTTAAAAAGACAATGCAAAAGAAGAGAGCGAAAAGACTTTTCGGCTTCTTATGAAAGCTATCTTGCAGTATTATTTGATTATGAAGTTTTTTTTTTTTTTTTTTTTCACAGCTTGCGCGTTTATGCTAAACTCCAATTCAAAGCTTAAGTCCCCAAACATATATATAATAAATAAGGAAGGAGAGAGGGATGCCATCGCCGCCGTCACCTGAGGGCACCGATGAAGCGAGTGGCTTCCCTGACCTCCAACACTGCTGTCGCCATGGCCACCTAGCATTGGAGGATTCGGATGTGAGGCCAAGTTGGCATCCTCGAGATCGAAGGCCTTGCGCGAGTGGAGAAGAGAAGTCATTTTCCTCTTTGAAATTTTCTCAAACCTCAGAACATGCAGCTGTACAACAAAAAAACCTAGAAGATTTGAGATCATCTTGCTTTCGCTTCCGGGAGCAAACCAAATAGGAACAGCACCGAGATTCCCAATGGCCTAAAATAAGAAGCTTCCGATCAAGATCTTCTGTCACTTCGACAAGATGGAATCTAAAAGCAAATTATTCTAGAACACGAAAAACATGATCATTTTGGTCAGTGCTAGAGCACAAATTCAATGTTGGAAGATATGCCTGAAGATCCGCCGGATTTGATCTAAATTGATCTAATTTGATCAATTAGATATTTGTATAGAAATATAGATTTGATTTGTAGAATATTTGAAGAATATTTTTATTTCCTTTCTTCATGTACATCTTGTATTATAATTACATAGCATTGTACATCAATTACAATTGAAGTAATAGAAAAACTTCTCTACAAATCTTCCTTCTTCGCTTCGCCTCTTGCTTCCTTACGCATTCTGTCATTCAAGTTGACACAACAACTATGATTAGCGAAAGCTTTGATCATGGTTGACAGACCTTCAGAGGCTTAAAATAGCAGACAAAGGATGGCTCTCGAATCTGCTAGAGTCTAACTTTTGACGTTCGAGAGCATGAGGGAAGGGCTGAACGGTCGAGGCTCATTTCGTGGACTCCACGGCCCAACCAGATGGCCCGTTTGATTGAGAAGCACCTGGTTTTTGTTTGTGGGCCCCCGTAGGAATTCAAGGGGACCCATTTTAAAGTTTGCATAGTTTTATTATATAATTAACAAGATTCAATATGATAGGATCTGACCCAATTACAAAACGGGAGCATGAATAGTCAGCCCCATTGAACTACCAGATTCATAACCTGACAGAGGATTGCAATGTAATTGGGCCTCGAAGATGCATGAGGTTCGAAATCTTACTTTTGTATGACCCCTTGGACTATTTCTACATGAGATGTAATTCCTTAAGAGACGAGGATATCTTGCATATGACACGGAGACAAATTTGGTATGTTATGAGAAAATTGATGAAACATGCCGTTACCCTTATTTATTATTGACACCTAGATTTTGACTCATCATTTAAAATTAATTGCATAGAGAATTAGGGACTGAGTTTTAGCTCCCTATAAAAAAAATAATTAAATCACATAGCATATATTTTAATAATATATATTATATAGCTGCATTTGTATTGGACTGGGGATGGTGAATGGGCCTGAATTAATCGCAAAAACTTGGCCCGCGCTGGAGTAGAATTCGGCCAACATTAGGAAGGGGGTAGCCGAATATATTAGCCCAGAAGTAAGACTAATTAAGCTTCAATTGAATTGGATTTCGCCCATAATGTTTAAAGGCTTTGAGCTTAATTAGATAAGCCCTAAATGGGTTAAGCTTGTCAGTGGTTGAGCTCAAAAGCTGGAGCAAGCCTTCGTCGAATTTCTCACGGGCCAAGTCGAGCCCAATTCAGTTATGTTTAAGCCCATCAAGAGTCTAGTTACGGACAGGCCTTAGGTTAATTGAGCCCGTCATTCTGGAAAGGTCGAACATCGAAGCCCGACCAATTAACCTAAGTCAACGCCATATATTTAGACTAATGCCTTATTAATCGAGGTCAGCCAATTCATAATATAGAAAACACATTGAGAGTCACACGCGAGGAATAGAGAGAGAAACCAAGAGGAGAGGTCACAGTCGAATCACGTTGGCCGCAACTCCCCACTCCCCTATTGCTTGGCCAAGACCCCCTCGGTGAACTGCGACCCTTGTCGTCCTAGCCGTCTACGTAAGCTGCTCCAGCCACTGATCGTTGCTGCTTCCTCCAACGACATTGACCAGCCGAGCTGTCCTTGCCTTGACGAAGGCCGCCACTACTTCCTTTACCGTCGCTTGTTGCTGCTTTGCTATTGTCCAGCCCACCGTCCGGGCTATTGCTTTCGTTCCCCAGCCCGACGATGCTGCCAAGCTCCAGTCCGTGACGCCCGCTCCCACAGCTTGCGATCCTTGCCGCTGCGCCACAGTGAGGGCCTTGCACCAAGACACCGCGCCTGCACTTGCCCTTGCCGCTGCATCCCGATCGACAACCTGTTGTTCCCTGGCTTGAGATGTGATTGCAATGCCTTGCCATGCCATTGCTTGTGGTTGTGCCCTTGCTGAGCCTCGGATGGAGGATTGGACCGACCCTGTGGGTCCGTTTTGGTTCTAGAGTCAACTTAGGACTAACCAATTCATTTTTTTATTTCATATTTGTTTTCTTTGAAAGGATAGACATACTATCTGAAATTGCATATCTATTGATAATGAGATATTGTGCAACTAAATGGTAAATACTAGTACACATCAAATAGAAATCTAAGATAAGGTAACAATAGAAATCTTCACTTACCAAAAGTAACAAACTATAGAAACTGAATATGTAAAATAAAACCATTAATAAAAAATTCAAAATACGTAACATAGATAATGAACTATAGAATTTCATGTCTTGTTCATTCATTAAAGAGTTCAAATTCTAAACACCTAAAAACAAAGCAAACAATGAACATAGTTAAGACTTAACATTATTTTCAAATGAAATTACTATTTATGCAATTGATAGAACATCCCACCATTTATATTTATTCAACTTCAATGTGTAAACTCTATTTGTCAATGGTAAGTTACTTGATAAGACAATCCATATCTAAAAAAAAAAAAAAATTCGCTCATTAGACATGCAAAGAAATCAACAAGTAAAAAAGAAATATGCATGACTTAAACTTACGCAATTCAACCTTTTCGGCACTCAATGAATTTTTCCACAGTAATGGACTTACCCAATCCAAACACCAAGCGGTCCTCACACCTTCAAGCGACATTAATGTGGCGTAGCTATCACTATAACTAGATCAACAACTTGTAGTTGCCTCGTCATCTACAACCCTTGAAACATGGAGAGACATCTCTCCCCGCCAATCACAACCAACAAAACACTCCATTCCAACAAAGTTAAGGCCGCCGTCCACCATGACTTGTAATAGATGAATAGAAAAAAAAACATATATGAAACAATGAAAAGAATCAGGACACACTTATAGCAGTGAAAATATAACTAATTCAGCCACCACAGGCAGAAGCGCGAAAGGAAGAGGAAGAAAATCGATCGCTGAGTTCAAATGAGTAGAGAAAAGACCAAAAGACTGCCCTAGAAGAGATGGAAATGGAAGATTTTTAGTGATAATTTGAGATTGAGAAAGAGAGTGAGAGTAAGACTCTGAGAGAGGAAAATAGAGGATGAAGAGGAGGGGCATTCATAACTATATATGTAGGGTCTGGATGAAAAAAAAAAAAAGATCATGAAAAAGTCAAATTGGATCATGAAAAAGTCAACACGAATTATGAGGCCCTTCAAATTAGAGACGAGCATGATCTGGGTTGGGTGATCTAGCACTTAACTCAAGGATCAACCTGTATAGTATTAGTCTCTAATTTTTGGGATCGAGAACTGACCCTATTAAGCTTGGAACTAAAGATTGAATTGACTCTAGGGGTTTGGTCCAGTTTTAGGATTAACTCAGGACCAACTGAATTTTTTTTTTTTTCATTTTTTGTATTCTTTGAAAGGACAAATGTACTATTGCAAATTACATATCTATCAATAATACGACATTGGGCAATTAAACTATAAATACCATTACATATCATACATAAATATAAGATAAGGTAATAATAGAAATTTCATGTTTGCTAAAAGGAATAAATCATAAAAATGAACACATAAGGCGAGTAAAAAGAGGTGAGGCGAATGGACAGAGGTGAGCGGCAAGGGAAGTAAACAGAGGCAAGTAGGTGAGCGAGGTTGAGGGCGGGCGAAAAAGGGTTTTATTTTTTATCTTAGTTGAATTAGGGCTCGGTTTCTTACTATTTTCTAATTACATGGCAAACTAAATTGTGAAGAGAACAGATGAAGAGGTGTTAGGGTTTAGAGTAGACAAAAACATATAATATATAATATACCTAATATCTATTATATAATATATATAGGGTTGATCTAAAGTAAACTAACCCTAAACTCCCAAGACCGAGAACTAATCCATACAGTAGAGGGTCCAAGGATTCCAACATCAAGGATTGACTCAATCCATTTAGAAATCAGATAGGACTGACCGGATTGGGCTAGTTTAAGGTCGGTCTAGGGTTGCTCAACCTTACATGCGAGGTCGGCGACCTTGAATTGAAGGCATTGTGCGAGCAGAGAAAAGAAGCCACTTTCGTCTCTGAAATTTTCTCAACTCTCAGGATATGCAGTGCATGCACAGGACTGCAAAGCAACAAAACTGAAGATTTGAGATCGCTTTTGCTTCTGCAAACTAACCAAACAGGAACAGCACCAATTCCTGATGGCCTAACGGAGAAGCTTCGACCAAGAAAACATATGATTAGTGAAAGCTCTGAGCATGGGGGAGTGACCTTCGGTGGCTAAAATAGAAAACGAGGAGAGAGAGCGAATGAAGTTGCCTCTTGCTTCTTCGCAATGTCTCTCGAACCTGCGTGAGTCTTCAGCTTTTGACTTTTGAGAGCGTAAGTGAGGGAAGCGTTTGAACAGTCGAGACTCGTTTTGTGGACTCCAGCCCAACTAGATGGCCCCGTTCTGTAGAGAGGCAAGCTTGGTCTTGTTTGCGTCCCCAAAGGTTTACAAGAGGACGAATTTTAACCTCCGCAAGCTTTGCAGCATTATTAAGGTGATGATGTGTGTGCTGCGAAGATTTTCTGACGTCTCTTGTACAACTCATGATCCGCCATTTTTCATGTTCTGAAACGATCTGTAGACGAGGAGCAAGCTACGTATCAAAATGGGTCCTCTCCACAATCAAAGTTCATATGTATATGATCATGTCCAACAAGATAAAACCATACGCAAATGGTTTGGTTGATTATTCAACCACGACTGATTTATCAGAACTCCGCTCTTAGAAGAACTATAAGAAAAGTTGAAACCCTACTATACAACAATAACATGCATGACTAATTGAATCGTTTGTGAAAAGTATGGTCAACGCTTAAATGTCGCATGGACTTATGTACATATATAATTTAACTTTCGTTTCGGGTCAAGCATTATGTACATATATAATTTAACTTTCGTTTCAGGGCAAGCATGGATCTCCAATGTCTCTATAAGTATGCATATAGTATCCGATTCCATGTGTCGGGAACTCCGGGCAAGCACCAATGGATGCAATCTGCATAGCGCAACGGATCGGCTTTCTGTTCTTCCGTCAATAGGTTGCCTCTGCTCTCACCATAAACCGACACGTGGCCATCGATCCGGTACTCGGATAACTGTGTTATGTTGATGAAAGTGACTGGGACCCTCATCTTCTTCACTATGCTGGAAACCACATCAGGCATTCTGTCGACCCACGCTCTCGTGATCTTCATTGCTGGTTTCGTTTCGTTGTAGCATTTGATGCCATTTTTATTGCCCCAGTCTTGGCTTCTGCATCGGCAGAGTACAGAAACTTTTAGCACGCATATATGGTTGCGCCGTGTACATAAAGTTCATGCAATTTAGGAGAGAGAGAGAGAGAGACTTGACGTGGGTGGGAGACAAAGTAGTGAAGAAGAGACGGGTTCGGTTCGGATCAAGGGCGGAGTCGATCCAATTCGCCCAAGTCTTCAAAGCGAGTCTATATGCCGTCAATCTGTCCAACCCTTCGTACCCTTCTTCTCCATTTGCGAACGATCCCCACCTGCATCAACTATATCAGCAAGTTTTCATGAAAAATATACAACCACGCTCCATACACATCTGCGTGACTGTAGATCGATTACGTATGAAGAGAACTAGATCATTTTTAGATGAAATTGAATCATTATTTGATTAAATGGATTCGTAGTTTGTAATTTATAAATATATGTGAATTGGATTGTTACTTGAAGAAGAGAGAGGGTACTTTCAACTTTTAATGCGAGGGTACTTGTCAAAAGCTAAAAGCGAGACAAAATGCACTTTATCTTAATTATGTAACTATAGATATTAATATGTTTTTGTAAAAATATTTCACACTACTTGCAGCATGGTTTTCATGAAAAATTTGTTAGTATGTTCCTATCATTATGGTCTAACAACAAATAGTATATTGGAGAGGCTGAAAAGATCGAGTAGTACAGTGAATTTATATGGGGACCACTCATCCACCAAATGTAGGAATTGAACACCAGGAGGTCCACCCCTTTCCAGATTTTGGCGTGCTTGGAGATCGAATCAATGCGCAATATTCTCTTATCTGGGTCTGCAATAATGTGTTGATCCGTGTTCGATTCCACCAGAAATGGAGCCCAGTAGAACTCGATTGTCGTGTTATATTCCTAAGATGCAAAGATACGTCGCATGAGATGAAAATCTTGTGCTAGACCACTGATTTAACCTAGGAATGAGGACGAAGTAGAATGATTGTGAAATCAAGCTCACTAGACTAATGATCGATTGCCTTCATTTAGGAAATTACCTTGGCTCTGAAGATTAAGTGAGAACGAGATTGAGAGTGACTGAGGAACTTCTGGTCCTTTGGTATGATGGATTGCACCATGCAAACGAAGGACATCCACTGGCCTCTCTGTAAGGAGTCCCCAACAAACATTAGCCTCTTCCCCCGAAGCTTCTTCAGAGCAACTTCTGGTTTAAATCTGCAGATTACAATAATTGGCATTAGTAAATAAATAAAAAACAGAATCACATGAATGAAATGCCCTAGATTTGCTTCCCTTCAACAATGTACATACGTAGCTTAGCTATGGATTCTAGTGGGTTTGCACATGGTTCTTTTTTCCCTCCTCAACGATTGACCCGCAATCCATACCCATTGCAACCAAGTTCAGAATGAACTGGACTGTATATGCATTGAGTCTTCGCATTTATATTGGGGCACAAATGTTAGACTTGCATGAGAGTATTCGAAAATGACCCAAAGAAAAAGTAGTTATCAGAGGTATCATTGAGTTTATGTGAAAGAGTAATAATCAAGCAAACCAAGTGATTTGTCACTGGCCAAAATGAAAACCAGCTGAATTCTCAACTAACTTGGGCAAGTAGCAATCATCTGCTTGCCATTCCCAATGGAGATAGTCCGAATCAGGCCGTCCATTTCGTTTGCAGGTCACTTGCTTCTCCAGATAAGCGCAGCTCCGGTCTGAGTAGAGAGGCCTGAGTGAAGCATTGAACACCCACTTGCCTCTCGCTGTGTCATTGCACTCTTCCGGGTCAAACTCGAACCAGGCGTCATTGTCGATCTCGGGCCTATATTCTCCACTTCCAATTCCTGCATCAATGGGACACAAATTGTCAGCAATAAAATTTTGTCATGTATGGGGGAGAGTAAGAGCGAGACAGCGAGGCTTAACTGTATTTAGGGAGAGCATCTCTGTTGGCGCAGGATATGAGTCTGAAAATGGAGAAAGAAGAGAGAGAAGTGACGTTCTCTTTGAATAAGAGAACCAGAAGTGCACAAGTGCATACCAGGGCTGTGACCACAGATAGAGGGATGTTTGCCCTGTGAGACTTCATTTTGCACAGGGTTAGAATGAATGACAACATTGTATCTGAGAGAGAGAGAGAGAGAGAGAGAGAGAGAGAGAGAGGAAGAAGTTGATGGCGATGGCGATGGCGATGATAAACTTGGGATCATGAGAGAGAGAGAGAGAGAGAGAGATGATGGATGATATATATATTTTCTGGCGTTTGTTTGTAAGAGTAGGAGTGAAGTTAAAGCAATGCGGTTGCATGGGCTTCGACCTTTAAGGTTGTTGTCCTTTCAAATGATGATAGCAGCAATTGCATCAGTTGAGATGTTTGTGCGCTGAAGCATCCCAACTGCGAGAAGGTTGAAAACTAGCAAAATCTTGCATCTAGGATTTCACAGCAACTGAAGAGAGAGGAAGCTACGCGATATTACCAATTTCCGTTATTGCGCATTTATAACGTCTCCTATCGTCTTACTTTACTTTAATTTGGCGATGATTCAACTGGTCACATGCTTTAAGAAATTAGATTGACCAATGTTTTTTCTATGTAATCACTGATGGAAATTTGGGCTGGTCATCCAAGGTATTGCCCGTGTAGGGCCTCAACTAGTGTGATAATGTCTTAGGCCCTTTGGCTGGAAGAGATGTATCATTTAGGTTACGAGCCACAGGAACCTTCTCTCATCTGATTGAGGATCTAGCCTTCCCCAACCATCCAATCAAGCTTTGTAAGTTCTGAGATCACAAGACTCTTCGACAGGTCAAATTCGATATGTCACTGGCAATTTAAGTGTTGCCATCGTATATGGAGCACTCTAGCTCAGCGTGTTCCGTGATCGAAGTTCAATTTGGCACTTCGGCATCCAGTTATAAATTGAATATTATGATATGGTTAGCGTAGCTTTTGGCAATTGTGAAGTACAATCAAACGGAAAATCAGAATTCTTGACTAGTTCTACTTATTCTGGTGCTTCCAACACTACTTGTATTGGTCGTGTACGACGAGCAATCATGAAGTGCAATCTACCAAGTCATTTTCGTCCACTCACGAAAATCAGGGATCTAAATATGGTGAAAGAAAAGCAGAATGAGGAATCACGCAGGCAGCTTATACATCAGACTAGTAACATCACATCTCGCACCTCTTTGAAGTAATCAGTCTGTGTCAACGACAGCAACAGACGACCTCCAAACGCAATCCGCAAGGTTTTAGGAGGCATGGAGGAAAATCCTAGTAATCTTCCAATGTCATGCATGTAATGAGATACAAATTTTTTTTTTTTCATGTGTCATCTTTCCATCTTAACCAAGTTTATGATCCAGCCGATGTCTATTATAAGAATCAATAATCAGTACTTCATATATCTTCCAATACAAAGAAGATGACAAACTACGTTTTGCTCTTCCCCGTTCTCAAAGCAGAACGTACTCTGTGCCGATGCCAGATTCGCCTTTGCTGAATCAAAATCAAAGGGCTCAGGTCACCAGCAGTACTAACTTCAGTCAACCGGACATCCGAAAAGAATCACATTGCCGTGTCCCTGTTGCCCGTAATGTCCGAGCATCCATTATTTATCATAGCCCATGAATGTCATGACCGTGTGCCTAAATGCATCAAAAACTTCACATCCCCAATGGATACGCACCTTATGTATCGTATGTACATTTCATGCGGCAAGATAACCGTCCAAGATCCACATCATATAATTCAATTTGTGCACAAAATCATGGGCATGCTATCTATGAACTGCGTGATTTTGGCACCATTTTCACCCTTGTCGGGTGCCCTGTCAGCATATGTTATATACAAGTGTATGACAGACAACCTGCCAAGATGCAAAGGTATAGGGTCCCGATGTTGCCTGTTTACATCAAACATATGAAGTGGCTATGCTATCTCAATTGGCTTGTGCTTCAAACCATTTATCGGTTCAGTGACTTTGGTTCTTGTCAGTTTCTGTCATTAGATCAGTTGGCAAGGTGATGTGATTCTTTCATTTCTTCCTGGCCAAGGTCCTGCTCAAACTTGACTTATCAACGTGCAATTTTTCAGTGATTTAACTTGGAGCCTCTAGTTCAAAACTTGAAATGATATTTCAATTTTAGATTTATCTTGCAAAATGAGTAAATCTTCACAATTCACACGTCGTCTCAGGAAACAAATTATGAGTGGCAATAGAGATGTTTGTTGCCCGAGAAATCTTCAAAGAATAACAAAGAAGATTTACCCAGTTTGAAACAATAGATAATGGCTATTGAACCAAGCGCAAGTATCTAATGTTATTTCTTAAGTCTTCAAAAGTCTGGATATACTGTGCATTTTACCTTAGACAAGATGTAAACAGTAAACACCTGCATAACTTATTTTTAAGCCTGTCTAAATGATCAAGACTGTTTGTTATATTATTTTTCCTGGTTTATTATAGTCCCAGATTACAGAATCCACTGAACAAACAAACCCTGTAGAAGGTCTGTAGAAGATTACACGGAAGATGTTTACTCAGTTACAGGCGACTTCTTTGACTCGATGCAGCTGGTTTGAAGCTGGCCAAACCTGTGACTTCCCTGCCTGTGACCAAGTTGTTGATATCATAAGTGCCTTCAAATGTGTAGATTGGCTCCAAATCGCAGAATGCCTGCAGGACGATTGAAACAATTTTATCTGATAGGAAAAGTCCACCCTATATGACTGGATATTATTCCATCTCCACTAAATGTTCATGCTCCAAGGGAACTAGAAACAATTCCCATGATCATGGATTAATTAGCTCTGCACTTGTGAGTCATCCTCTGTAAATATCAACAAACTTCAATTTTTGCATCGCATGGATACAGTATTTCAATCCATTGGCAACCACTAGGCCTTCAAATTTTACATACTTGGCCTTATAATTCACTCACCAGGTGACCTAGTAGTTTCAGGCATAAGGAGAGCTGACACAAAGTTATCTGATGCAGATTATGCCGTATAATAACATCATGTAATTTATTTTAAAAGCCAACTATTGCATTAACGAAAGAACAAAATCCATTTCACCATCTTATATAAGTTAGGAAGGCTGCCCATTTCGTCGTAGTATGCAGAAACGTCAGAATTCAGAAGCAGAACAAACCTTTGCAACCAAAAAATCAGACAAGATCCCATTGCCACCAAGCAGCTCTCTGCCCAAAGCTACTGTTTCCCGTGCCCTCACAGTGATCCATGCCTGAAAAAGTTATCCACGAGCCAATTAAACTGCATGGTGAATTTACCAGATAAACAGTACAAAGCAGAAAAGAATTAGCTTTACCTTTCCCAAACTAGCATGGCCGGGGGTCATTGTACCACTTTCATAGAGTTTGCAAAGGCGCCAACCAACAAGAAACATAGCTTGAACATTTCCCAACATCTGGACAAGTTTCTGTTGGTTTATTTGGAAAGCAGCCAGTGGTGCACCAAACTGCTTCCTCTCCTTCAAATACCTTTGAATGATTCATAAACAGTCAGGTTAGTCACTTGAATTCCATTACTAAGTATCTAAAGAAAGAAAGCCTTCATGTGGTTTCCACCTGTGACAAATGTCATATACTCCCATCGAAATTCCAATGGGCTGCCAAGCAACCATAACACGTGAAACTGCAAGCACCTGTTTCACATAAGAATATACTTATTTAGATTCTGCACCTTAACTCTAAAGTTAAAATAGATGAACTAACAAAGGGACACACCTAAACAGAGGTAAGAGTACCCAAGCACTCGTACAATACATTAAACAAGCTTAGAAGGCGTCAATATGGATAAACAAAGGGCGAAAACTTTAGCATTTTAAAAAATATTATTCTTCAGAGAAGTAATTCTGTCTCATCTTCTAGTAAAACGTCATTGTGAGTTCACATTAAGAAAAACCAAAAGATAAAGAGTAGAAAATGAATCCTCAACACATGGTTCTCACATGATTAGGCTGAAAGACCACAAAATTACCATTACCATACCATGCAATCATGATCACAAGTACACAGGACTGATCTACATCATTTACATTAGATGGGAACCACTGGATAAGCTGGAAAAAGCACCTCAAGCTCTCATTTTAATTGTGTTTGCATAATCTATACAGGGAAACCCAGTCCACAAACTTGCTTGGAAATTCCACTCAACTAGTAATCCATTTCCTGTCAATTAAGTTCATCGAACTCATAGATTGTGCTGTAAATAGCTAGTGAATGTGATTATTAAAACACCAACTACAAAATTTGATGAAGGAAAATGTCATTATTAAGTCCTCTAACTACAGTAAAAGGGCAAGGATGTTTTTGGCCACTTTCCCGAGGCAATAGAGGTACTGCACCATAAAGGGAGAAAGACATGAGCTCAGACCTAATTCACAAAAGCATTGTAACAGCAGTAATGCCAGCAATATTTCTGCCTAATGCCATCTCAAGATGCACTGACTTGAAAGCACTGATGACAATCGACTGTATCTATATTGCGCTAAGAAAGCTCCACCTTCAAATTGACTTAAAAGCATGTCATCATGCCAAATATCTAGGACCAACAAATGAAAGCAGGAGGAAATGGCAACCTTGTACCTTGTTCGTATCCTGGAATGAATTGACACCAGGCAACCTATCATTATCAGGGACAAAGACTTTCTTAAGGATAATGTCTCCATTCTGGACCATGCGCAGGCCAATTTTATTTTCCATTTTTCTAGCTGTTAATCCAGGAGCATTTTTCTTTACTATGTATCTGCAACACAAACAACCTTCTGTAAATGTCCACGCCTACAGAATATTTATGCTCATGAAAATTCATTGAAAGAGTATCATATGGAGATCTGAAGGATGAGAACAGACCACTAACTACTGAAGTAAGATCCTAGTAATTATCATGCTAGTAGGTTCATTAATCCCTTGATCCCAGCTCGATTGATCCTCAACAACCAAGACAGAAGATTCTGCTGGGACATTCTTACCTATCACTACAATATAAATCAATGTGCTTCCACTGCCATTTGTTTTTGTGGTGAGAGAGAAGGGGAGAAAGAGAAGCCTGGGGGGGGGGGGTTGGTGGTGGTTTGGGTTAACAAGAAGAGCCAGTCATATATGCGTTCACAATCCAGTCGTGCAAAAAAAAAAAAAAAAAAAAAAGGCTCTATGATCGCAACCTCAGTCAAACATCTTCTATCACTACCTGCATTACCCTGCCTGTGTGAGAGAGATAAATATGCCCCTTTCCTCTTCCTTTTTTTTTTATGGGTTAACAAGAAGAGCCATGAACAGAGCAAATAATTGTGTCAACATGTAAATAGAATATACTACTTCCAACCTATCTTCAAAGCAAACCAAAACCCATACAAATGCAAACTCATTTAGCAAAATCCATGCTAATCAAGATGCCTATTTCAAATGCATGCATGAGAGAAACTCTAGTGGGTGCACAGGCAAGCATCAGACATCCTAAATGCAAACTCATTTAGCATACCCATTTATTTGATTGGTTGAACTATTTCTAGCAAAAATGACCAGCAAGTCCGCAAAGGTACTATTCCCAATCCAGCGCTTTTGGCCTTCGAGAATCCAACCCCCTTCCACCTGTAAGAGATCCATAAGAAGTAAAACAAAATACTTCAAATTTCATAAGGTTCTTTGTTTATTAAATATCTACTTATCCATAGAGTTGTTCTCTCGTGATTGGTGTTGTTTTAGACATCGGAAGTATACTGGGTGAAAACCATACCTTTGTAGCTGATGTTTTCAAAGCACTCGCATCGCTTCCATAATCAGGTTCTGTCAAAGCCTAAGGATAAGCAAAAGAAAATTAAACAGCTAGACTTCAGGAGAAAAAAGTTTCAAATGTAATGATGAGAAGAGGTGCGGACTTAAGAGTCAGCCTACTTACCCAACAACTCACAGTATCAAATTTTGCCAAAGAAGGTAGGTATTTCTGCTTCTGTTCCTCGGAACCACATAATGCTACTCTTGATAGTCAAGTCAACAAGAATTAGCATTAACACTTTGTAATAAACTCCCTCAAAGGGAATTAAAAGAAGGATAGAAAAGATAAAGTCCATACAAATAGTGAGCATCGCCAAGGAAGAGTGAACCAAAATAAATGTAGAACAGCTAGCATCCACCCTAGCAACTTCAGCTGTAGAAATAGCACTTCCAGTAATGGAGAGACCAGGGCAACCATAACCCTAATTAGCCAAAACAAATCAAGCATCAGTCACCATAAAACAATATCAAGCAGCAACGGGACTGATTCTTCAAGGTTCATTGAATCATGGTGCATGACATAAATGGCAGCAGCTAAACATTCAATCCAAGTGAACTGCATACATCATATATATACACTGGCCAAGACATGCTACATAACAAATGAAGTCAATGATCATGCATTACAAGATACTTGTCATTATACACCCAGATCTTCACGGTCAAATGTTTTCTATATATATCAAAGATAATGTGAGATATATAAGAAACAACATACTGGATTTTTTTAACAAGAATTTTTGTAATTGCACATAACTGCCATGGCCAAATATATTGACAAAGCAGATAAGTACCTTAATAGTGCCACCAGCAATACCAAGGGCGCCAAGCTTTGGAATGATATGAAATGGGAATTCAGCCTTCTCCCAATACTGAAGGTGGAAAAGTCAATATGAAAATTGTCCAAATAAAGTATAAGAAATTAGACAACCTCGAGTATCAAGTGTTAGCTAAGGTTTATTCTGGCATGAGTAGGCACTGCAACCACATTTTAGATGCAAATAAGAACAATATTCAGGAACCATACCTTTGCCATGATTGGAGCAACTTCCTTTTCCATACATTCTTTAACTCTCTTGCGGATAGCTTGCTCCTCAGGAGTCAATAAGTCATCAAAATGATAATAATCCGACGCTGAAGCACATAAATGCGAAAGAAGAAACATAAGGGAAAGAAGCGTTTCTTGCATGGACCACAAAAAGGGACTGAGTCTAGCAGCACGTCTAAAATCTTAATTGATCCATGCTTTGAACAACAACAATAGAGCAGCAAAACAACAATCTTCCTTACTGCAAGGAGGGAAGACAGAAGCTGGAGTTGCTTGAGGAAATCCAACTGAAACATCCAATCCCGGTAAACCGAAATAAGAACTCCTCTCCTCCTTTTCCAGATAATCTGAAAGGATGACATCAAATCGGATTCATCAGAATCAAAGTAACCCATGCTACTGCTACGTATGATATCCATAATGAAAGCGTCCAAACGATTCTTGGGCAACTCATGATAATTGGACCTCGATCCATCGAACATCGCAAGACTTATCAGATACTCGAAGTTCCCATCAATCTAATCAACACAAATTCTATGCCCAATTCGACAAGACTCCAACACACTCAGACCCAGATGAAAAGAGCGGGAGAGAGAGGATTTCAACGACGACCCAGCTGCTTCTTTTCCATCGAATGGATCTTGCGCGCACGTAAATCAACAGGGCCTCCGAAATTTGCAGACCCCGAGAAGTGAAAATCTAAACTTCACCCGAAACCCGACAGAGCTTCGATCCGGCAAAAGCGCCGAACTGGAGCTAACAAGTTAGCAAACACCAACCTAGTTTCGGAGACGCGCGAGCAGTCATGGCGAGGCGGGGTCAAGACGACGACGGAGGATCGACGAGAAGAAGGCAGGGAGAGAAACGAAGCTATTCTTGCTTGTCGGTGTACTCCGAAAGTTCATCCAATGAAGATGACGACGAGGATGGGGATGACGTTGGCGATGGCACGAGGATGAGCTGGATGTTAGATTGGGCACGTAAATTTAGGCGGGTCAAGATAGACTGCACGATTGAATCATTAATTGATAACGAGGCAAATGATTCTTTTTGCCTAACCTAGGATGTGATATGATTCTATAATTTTAAATTTATTAGGTGTGATTCATAAATTTCAACTCAATTATATCTAAATTTTTAATTTTTAATGTTCAATGTTATTTTTTATTAAATAAAGATAACATTGAATATTTTTATATGCATAGACTAAATTAAACATCCATTAAAAGTTAATAGGTTACGATCAAATTGGTTAATGTTTAGAGATTACATTGCACAAATAAAAAAATTAAGAGATCATATTGGACATTGAACCAAAATTTAGAGAGCAATTGAGTTATTTTTTCAAAACAAGTGAAATTGTCTTTATTTTATGGAGTTATATTACATACTTTAAAAGTGTAACAACAATTCACACGCTCATAAGTACATGACGATTGACATGCGAAAGTCTCATTTACCAAATTAACTCCAAAGGCAAATTGACCATTCAGTAGTGCATGCATAATTTTTTTTTTTTTTCCTAATGGGTTTGCACATGAATTTTATCTTTATTGTATTTACCTTTTGAGTAAGGGATAGTTGTCCAAAAAGTCATAAATCAATTGTATGACGGCCAATTTAATTCTAAATTTTTTAATTTGATTAATTTAGTCATAAATTTTTTATGATTGTCAATATAGTCATTCCAATTAATTTTGAATTGAAATCACTAAGTTTGTGATCATGCCACATAGATTCCCGATCAAAATTGACTGAAATGACTACTTGTCAAATTGTTAAAAAAGTTTAACACAAAATCAATTAAATCAAAAAATTTAAGACTGAATTGACCGTTGTATGATAGATTTATGACTTTTGGAACACTTTTCCCTCTAGAGTATTGCTTGAATCTTTTTTTTTTATTAAAAAAAATACTACCTTCAGAATTCATAATGAACTCTATCTTTCTCTATTTCTAATCAGAACAAATTTCCCCCTATCATATTTAGAAGATCGGCCTCTTTCTTTCTATAATAAATATACGAGATGGATTGTGACGACGAGATGGATGCCCTTGTGTATTATGTAAACTTTCGCATGCTAGGTGAGAGGATTGCAATTTACGAATTCTATATATCTTGGTGGGACATGTACTTTTGAAAGTATGAAACTTGTAAACTAGTTGACAAGGAGGTTACCCTTATCTTTTCTACAGCGACAAATACTCCGTGTATTTTTAGGAAAAGAAATCGCTAATCTTTTGGGCCACAAGAGCTCACAAACGACACATAAAAACTTTGCAATAGAAAACATAAAAGGGAAGAGCCTATAGTTGCTTTCAATAGCTGACCTCTTGCAAACGTCTTCATGCAATCCTAATACCTATTGCGCTAATCTAGGTCCTGTTGAGAAAACATTCCTTAAGTGGTTTCGATGACTAACAAAACTTAGAGACTTTTTTTCTAATAAAAAATTGTTTTAGGTAGAAAGTTTAATGGGATGTGATAAGATGTTATCAATTAGAACTAGAGTCATGGCTTAATTATTTTCTTCCTTATACATTCTGTGAATCGGCTATGAAGGAATCAAATATCCTCATGCAACAGCTAGTGGCAATTGGATGGATTTTTTAGCATACTTATAAAGAGTTTCAAAAGGAAAGTCTTGCAAATATCTTTCGGAGGTTCAACTTTCTTGGGATTTCTTTCTAAAGATGAAACATTCTTTCCATTCGTAAATACTTGACTTTTTGGAAACCCGAACTATTGTATGGGCAGCAGAAATTATGAAAAGCATCAATCTCGGCGATCTTGAAGCCATCAGATCTTCTCAAATAGATCTAGACAATGGGTAGATTGGCTGGATAAGTCCTCTTGGAGATATGTCCAACGGTTAGTTTGGACTAGAAGGAGTATAAGAGGAGGCTTTGAAGCTGAAGGAATTAATTCACATTCAAGAGATTTGAAGCTTTTAATTCAGAGAGTCTGAAGAGTGTTTTTGTGATCTCATAAATTCGTCTTTGTTGAGTGATACCGTGTAACCCTTTAGAGGTTGAGAGTATGAGTGTCACGCCCCGATCCTCAGGCACGCGCACATCCTTTACCTTGGTCGATTTTAAATGCGATATCCCAGGACTACATATCGCCGATCCTTTCTTTTTAATGCGCAAGCGGAAGCATATAATAAATCCCCAGACAATAAAACATTGGGATAGAACAGTAGGACTAAATTTCAAACCTTTAAAAACATCAACACTTATATACATTGCAAACCAGTGCACATATAAACAAGGTGAACTATTAACTCAAATTCAACTCAAGCCGGTTTAAAAACAAGGTCTACAAGTAGGGGTGGGGTTCCACAAACTACAGATCCTCGTCCTCCTCTTCATCATCCTCCACACTCCAACTGGAGCCTTCAGTAGACTGCATCGGACTTTCGAGATTTTCAAAATCCAAGTTTGCTACATCTAGGGACTTGAAATGGTTATTCAATAACCAATAAGACTACGTCTCAGCAAGTTCTACCTCCTAAGACCCGATTAGTAAACCAATACACTATGGGCCGCCTAAATACGCACAGGTCAGAGGACTTATCTTGGCCTCAGATTCCACCTACAAGTCAGTACAATTTAATATCGGCACCCATTTAAACCATATGGATCGAATTATCGATCAATCGAATTAGTCGATTACATGTCACCCAAATCACACATTCCCCACGATGTATATCCAGCCTCCCGAAAGCACACGTGCATTCTCTAAAAGCACTAGTTCATCAAAGTGATGCATCAAATCACCGAGCCCACGTGTCTTTCCCAAGATGCCTCACTTAATTTCCTGGGCCCACGTGCATTTTCTAAGGCACTAGTTCGCCAAAGTGATGCATCAATTCACCAAGCCCACGTGCCCTTTTTACGATGCCCGGGCCCACGTGCATTCTCTAAGGTACTAGTTCACCAAAGTGACGTATCAGATCACCGAGCCCACGTGCCCTTTTAGATGCCACTCTCAATCGTTGGACCCACGTGCATTCTCTAAGGTACTGGTTCACCAAAGTGACGTATCAGATCACCGAGCCCACGTGTCCTTTTTAGATGCCAATACTTAATCACCGAGCCAACGTACCCTTCTCCAGGTGATTTACTTTCTACCATGATTCCACTATGAAACAACTCCTTTCTCTATAGTTCGCTAATCTACTATCGATACCCAATTATTTCTCAATCAAATAATCGAAACAACTCAATAGGAATATATCCTAAAAATTCATGATTAAATTAATTCCATACAAATTGAAGCTCAATTAAATAAACGGATTGCACCACGACAATCAGCACGAAATTCCGGTCACCGGCCATCCCAAATGAATTTCCGGGAAAAAAATAATTAAATAATTTTCGAAAAATAAATAAATAAATATTAAAAATCCAATTTAGGCCGTATTGCATGATTGGAGCCCAAAATAGGTCGGGAAAAATCCCGAGATACATTCAATAAATATTAGAAGCTCTCTACTTGTTAGTGATTAAGTCTAACCACCTAACATGCATCATCAAGTCACTAATTTAATTGTTCTAATATAATCTAACCACCTAATTGCACTTAATTAAATCTAACCAACCCTAATTATAATTAGTAAACTAAGAAAGCATTAGTGAGTAAAACTCACTTGATTAAATGCGGAGACCATATCACCGCGACGATGATGGCGCGATGGCGGCCGAAATTCAACTTTTCGGCGGTGTCGGCGGATACTCGGACTGGGCCTAAACTTGGCCCAACAAATCTCAGCCCAACTGAGATTTGTTTTTGTGTTGGACTGGGCTTATTGCAGATGCTGGGCTTGGGCCTCAAAATTTCGCTGGGCTTCGCTGAACTCAACGGGCTGAAAACAGGCCCAGTTGTTGGGCCAAAATTGCTGGATTCCACGGGCTGAATTTCACATGGGCTGCAGCTGGAATTAATGGGCCGAACAAAAAAGCAGGTGTTGAACCGGGCCCAAAGGCTGGATGAAGGTCTTCGTGCGTTGCTGCTGGGCTGGACTTCTGGCTTCGCTGGAATCATGTGGACTGAAGATGGCGCAAGAGCTACTTCGGTTGTGGGGCCACGTAAAGGAAAATCGGTGGTCAACAGACCAGCAGAGAAATCGCCGTGTTGACTGGGATGGCAGCTTCGGACGTTGCTGCTGTGGCATTGAAGATGCGTGGCTGAGAGGAGTTGCTGATGGTCACGATTGCTGGACCGAAAGAGGAGATGGGCTGATCGTGTTGTTGGACATGTGGCTGCAACAGAGAGAGAGAGATCACGGGCGACGGAGAGAGAAGAACAAAGGGCAGCTGGCGTCGTTTGCTGGTGGTCAACGAAGGGAAAGGGGGGTTTGTTGCTGTTGACCGAGAAGATACGGCTTGGTGGAGGAGCAGGCGTGAGGGAGAGAGATATGTGAGGAAAATGAAAATGAAGACAGAAGGGGAGGTGTCAACCTTGCCAGCTTCTTCTGGTCTTCTAGTGGAAGACTGAAGAAGGGAACAAAAAGAAATTAAAAGATAAGAGAGCAGAGTGGGGCTGTCGGCTAGGTGAGGAAAACGTGCTAAAAGAAAAGACAAAGAAAGAGAGGGAGAGAAGTACGTAATTAAATAAGAAGAAGAAAATGGGGCCCAATGGTTAACATTCATCACCCTTGGAAGACCAAAGAAATGGGCTATTGATTGAGGAAAATAAAGACCAAAAAGAAAAGGGAAAATGTGCGGTTACTAAGAGAGAGAAAGAAAGGGACCGAAGGGTGGGGGTGTGCGTGCGCAGGGGTCACGGTCCGAAAGGGAATAATAAAAAAAAGAAATAACATAACTACGGTCATGATTTAATCAGTTCAAGACAACTTGTTAATTGGTTATCTTAGGACTAATTTCTTCACCAACTTGCACATTTGAAATCCAATTGAAGACGGTCCTTTAATCCCACGAATTTTCTTCGAATTTGACTTTTATTTCGTTTTTCTCGGCATCTGATTTTCCGAACAAATAAATTCGGTTAAGGTCTAATTTGAAATCAGAAAAAGCCCAAACAACTTCCATTCACCAATTCGCTTACACCAGATGCCAAAAGTCTCTTCAAATTGGCCAATTCGAGTTTCCGTTCATTTTCCGAATCGTCCGCAACGATTTTTCGTAAAAATCCCGAGCTCGCCGATTTCTCAAAAGGTGAGTCGACGTTCCTAGAATGACTCATGACACGATATTTCCAATTTCTGAAATCGAATTCAAATTCACGGTTATTTTCAATCAAACGCGCTTAGCGTGACCTAACCTATCGGGTAGCTTTTAGGAAATTTTTGTTGCAATCTGACCCATGGCCGAAACCTCTTCGACACATTGGCGACTCTCGATGGTCATGAAAATCTCGATATTTCAAATACAGACACAAGGTACCCAAAACGACAGAAAATCGGTTTAGTGCCGATCGACGAGAATTTTGCAATCAGGTGGAATCACCCACACTTTGATCACTATTTCATTCGAATCAACCTATCTTCGGTCTCTAATCGATTTTTAATTATGTCGCAATGACCCTTGCAGACTAGTACGGTTGAGTAGTCGATTCCTGGTCGAATTCTCAAGTCTATTACATTAGAATCCCTTAACGGCTTCACCTGATAGGTCAGTTATCTCATGAGTGGCAATCTCAGAGAAAAACACTATAGTCATGTTGATGAAAGGCCCGACTTATCCGATTGAAATCAGAACCTGAAAATTAGGATGTCACAATGAGGAGTGGTTCACACAAACTTAAGTACTTACAGCTCAGGACTTGTAATCTCTTATCAGTTCTTACTAGTGAATTCTAGCCAATAGGCTGTAGCGTAGGAGAGTGGACGTAGGCTTGTAAAAGCCGAACCACTATAAACTTTTGTGTGCAATTCTTTATCCCTTACATTAATTGTGTTAGAATTGTACATCATTAAGATTTGACCATTTCATCAGAAGTTGTTGCGTTGCAATATTTATTTAAATTCTTTCATTTTCACATAATCACCTATTCACTCCTTCTAGGTGATAGTTATAATCATAACAATTGGTATCAAAGCCAAGTTACTCTTTAACTTTTGAGTAAATGATCTATCTATGGCTAATGGCTAGCAATATTGCACCGGGTCTTATAGAAGGATAGAGTGACATAAGGCCTTCGTACTTTGATGGAAAAGACTATAACATCTGGAAAAACAAGATGAAAGAATAAATCAGATCCAAGGATCCCTTAGAGTCGGACGTTGTTTTGAAAGGCATAAGAGCATAGGCTTCTTTGACCAAGGAAGAAGGCAAAAAGCTAGAAACCTCTCTGATGCAAACATCACTAAGAGAGAAGCACGAGATGCTAAAGTTGTATACTCTTTATATTGCGCTTTATCTCCATTTGAGTATAATTGAATCTCTTCATGTGAATCGGCAAAAAAAATTTGGGATAAATTGTAGGTAACTTATGAAGGAACTAATTGAGTTAAGGGTGAAGATAAACATCCTTCCCCAACAATGTGAAGCCTTCAAAATGAAACTTGAAGAATCCATAACCAACATGTTTAGTAGATTTACTGACATTGTCAGTGGATTAGCATATCAAGAGCAACCTGTATTAGACCTAATGAAAATAAACAAGATTCTTTGAGGCTTGTCAAAGGAGTGAAACTTTATCAAGACATCCATCCGAGAGACTTAAAGGATCTCACCTCTTTCTATGGATGAACTCATGGGAACACTCCAATACTATGAAGAAGAACGGTGGAACGAGGAAGACACCAGAGGTAAGAAAGCAATATCATTAAAATCTAATCATGACTTTGATGATTCAGGTTCAGACGAAGATGACGAGGATGATAGGGAGATAACCCTTATGGTGAAAAAGTTTTAAAAAATGGCCAAAAAAGGAAGGAAGTTTAAAGGAAAGAAATCCTTCAAATCATCTCAGCAAAAGAGAAACTTCAATGACAAAGAGGAAAATAAGGATGTTATCTGCTTCGAAAGCAAGAAGTGAGGACATATCAAACTGAATTGTCCTCTTTCGAAGAAAAGAAATAACAAGTATGAGAAGACAAAGAAAGCACTGAAGGCTGAAACTTAGAGCAACATCAAGTGTAAAGAAAGAAATGAAGAATATGTGGATATCTGTCTCATGGAAAAATATGATTCTGAAGAAGATTTCGAGAGAAGAGATTTTGATATTCCCATTGAAGTATCTAATTTTATAAAATAATTGCTTATTGATTACAAGGTTGCGCTTAAAAAAATTTTCAAAATTGAAGAAAAAACTCAAGATTGAGACAACGAGATTCTTTCCAAAAAGAAAAGATTGAGTATTTTGAAAAGGATCTTCTTCAAACAAAGAAAATCATGATTCTGTTTTAAAAGAAAATGATTCCTTGAAAAAGGAAATTTTAGATATTGCAAAAAGATTTTCAATTGGTTCGAAAATTTTGGAGCATATTTTGTCCATCCAAATCCCATACGCCACAAAGCAGGACTTGGACGCAAAAATAAAAATGATTTTAGAAAATGATTTTCTGACTCATAGAGAAAGGAAGAGGCAGTTGAGAGTTTTTTTTTTTTTATGGAAATCATTTTAGAAAATAGTTTATAAAACCTATTGGTCAAAGCCTTCTTAAATGTTCATTCTACGGCAGCCATGATCATTATGAAAATGACTGTTCCAAAGGTTGGAAGCCGATTCGAAGAAACTTTCTAAGCATGGCCAATCCTTCTAACTAGAGAGGACCCAAACAAATATGGGTACCAAAGAAGACTTGAGTTTGTCTTAATCTTTGTAGGTACCAAAGAAAAAGAGAAACAAATGGTACCTCGATAGTGGCTGCTTAAGACATATGATTGGTGATCCAAACAAGTTCATTGAACTCTCAAGATTCAATGGTGGAAGTATTTCCTTTGGAGGGAACAACAAAGGAAAGATCGTCGGCAAAGGAACGGTTGAAATTGGAAATCTGATTATAAGAGATGTATCTCTTGTCAAAGGTTTGAACTATAATCTCATCAGCATCAACCGGTTATGTGACGTTGGTTACACAATCTGCTTTCAAGAAAACAAATGCTCAGGCATGAGTGGAGATCTGAAATAGTTGTTTATTAGAAGGAGACATGGAAATATCTATTTACTAGATATAACTATTGATGACATTTAGTGTCCGATCACTATCAAGAACGAAGTAGATCTCTAGCACAGGAAGCTTGGACACATAAGCACCAAGCAAATATCGAAGCTATCCTTAAAGAAATTAGTACAAGGATTACAAGATCTTAAGTTTGAAAGATCTAAAATCTGTTCAATCTATGCCCTAGGTAAACAGGTAAGGAGTTCTTTCAAACCCATTAATTTCATTAGTACAAATAGAGCTTTGCAACTTCTTCATATGGATATCTTCGGTCCTACAAAAACAGAAAGTCTGAGAGGTAAAAGATATTGCTTAGTAATAGTTGATGATTATATAAGGTACACATAGGTTTTCTTCCTTGCACATAAGCATGAAGCATATTCTCATTTTTCAAAGTTTGTCAAAAAGAATTAGAATGAAAAAAGGTTAGTCCATTTATTCCATTAGAACTGATCATGGGGGTGAGTTTGAAAATCAAAGTTTTTAGAACTTTTGTGAAGAAAGCAGTTTTGAGCATCAATTTTCGACTCCCTATATACCTAAATAGAATGGTGTAGTAGAGAGGAAAAATAGGTCATTGCAAGAAATGGCAAAAACTCTTTTTTTAGAAAGCAAAATTGCATCACACTTCTGGGCTGAAGTCGTTTCAACAACATGATACATCATAAATTGAGTTTTCCTTAAACTCTCTTTAGAAAAAAACCCCTTATGAGCTCTTCAAAAATAAGAAATGCTAATGACTGGCTTGGTGAGTTCGATGAAAGATCAGATGAAGGCATATTCTTGTGATACTCAACTACGAGTAAGGCTTTAAGAATCTACAATAAAAGATCTTGTACAGTAAAAGAGTCCATCAACGTGAAGTTTGATGAAAATCCTCAGATCCATGAAGATTCTGATCAAGTAGAGCAGTCATCTGACACATTTTAAGTACTAGAAGAAGTCAAAGAATCGAAATCAGATGAACAACCATAGCAACAAGAAAGTTCTAATAAGCATAATAGTGGGAAGCACATAACATCTGATGACAAATTCAATAAAAACTGAAAGTATAAGTCAAGTCATCCAAATGATTTGATCATCGGAAACATTGATGACAAGATCAAAACAAGATCCATACTAAAGGACGCCTTCAGTTGGCACTTATTTTAGAGATTGAACCATGAAGTACTAAAGAAGCCCTATCAGATGAAAATTAGATCCAAGTGATACATGAGGAACTTCAACAATTCCAGATAAATGAAGTGTGGAAATTAGTTCCAAGACCAAAAAATCATCCTGTTATAGGAACAAAATGGATTTACAGGAACAAGCTTGATGATCAAGGAAAAGTCACGAGAAATAAAGCAAGATTGGTTACCAAAGGCTACTTGCAAGAAGAAGGAATCAACTATGACTAAACTTATATGCTATTAGCAAGGTTAGAAGCGATCAGAATTTTACTCACTTACGCATATTTTCATGATTTCATGTGTTTTGATATTGCCTCATGTTGAACTTTATGTGATTGCTCTTGGCATCATGGTAATATGTTGCGATTTATATATGTGACATTGCTAAGGTCATTTGATTGAGATGGAACTAATGTCGGAGTCTTTTTTGGTGCCTATTTTTGAGCTACCTCTCTACCCTTAATTATGGAGCTACCATTGGTGGCTGCTTCTTCAATTATACACAAATTACCATTGGTTGGTTTATCAATGCTTACCTTTGGCTTTGTCTTGTAGATGTGGCCAATTCTTGACTTGATATATTAACACCTTGGAACTTCTTCTAGGCTATAATCATATAAACTTGATTAATTACCATGTCAATCAAATTGAATATATTAAATGCATAACATGTAAAAAGATGATATTCAAAACCGTCATGTTGGGATTCATGTTTGTGAACAACCTATAGCCATATTCCCTTAGTCTTTTCCCAATTACATCATGTGTATGTTATGATGCAAAATTTTTAGAAACTTCTTCAATTGCTTTTTTTCTAGCCTACAAAATGACATAACATAATGAAATTAATGCACCAAGAAGTACATACACAACAATGACCATAATAAACATTTTATTTGATAGTTACTCCTTTATTGTACACTATTGGAGTTAGCTGGTCCTGCATCATTACTTTCTATATTGCCATTACATGCCCTTAAATAATTGACCTGTGTTGTCTTATGCTGTTACTATTGCTAGTTCTTAGTAGGACAATCATTCTTATTAATCCATTCTCTATGGTAGTGTAAGTATCAAATTGTTCCACTAGTCCTGCTCATTCTGTTACTAATACTCTCAATTTCTTGCACTCTCTTTTTCTTTTTAAGTCTACCAACTTGCTTCTTTAGTGGTAGAGGTCTTGTGGATTGATGATTTGTTTTGTCCTAGAACTTCTTACTTCTTAGAGGTGGTATTATGAATTGGTATGCAGCAAGATACTTACTTTTCTTGTAATAGTCTCCTACATAATTCTCTTGATTGATTTGCTTCAACCGGATGGCAAAAATTACATATGAACATAGTATTCCAGTTAATTGCCATGCTTGATAGGAACATTTTTTTTTCTCTTTAAATGGACAATATACTTGTCACCATTATTTATGATCTCATATGCATCATCCCCATTCCTAATTGGATGACAAAATCTACTTGCAGTAATGTTGTCATCCAATTTGTTTTTATAATCCTAAGCCCACATTATCTAAGCCACTTTAAACATTCATCTCTGTCTTTGCAGCTTCATTATAACATAATTCGAATGTCTTCAACATACTGATGATTGATTTACATCTAATTTTTATAATTTTGTTAGTGAAAGCCTCGCAAAGGTTGTGGTGAATGATATCAAACTTGAATACTTTAATGAGGAAGGCTCTATACCAAGCTTTACTTTAGTTTGGAATTCACAAGCTTCAGTTGACAAGGCATTTATAGCTTATTTGTGAATTTTGAATTTTGAAATTTGTGATATTTATGCTCATTGCAATCCAAAACTACTTTTGTAATTGATTGCCTTTGTACTTCTTTGCCCAATTTGCATATAAGTGCTAAGTATGCAATTTGCCTTCGACATATTACATTAACTTGGCTATGATTGAAACAAGTTTCTGCACAATTAGAAAACATCCGTAAGCTACATGAATGATATTAGTAAGACAATAATTCAACATATACCATTTGTTAGGTTCTCACGAATGCCCAATATCTTCTATCAATTATTCCAAGATCAGCTATTAGATTTTTCAAAAACTAGGATCGGTTGTCCTTAGTGTCTACTTTTACCACAGCTTAGGCTATTGGAAATATTTTGTTGTTTTCATCCCTCCCAACAGCAGCTGATAACCTTTATTTGCGTGACCCTTTCAAAAAACACCCATCTAACCTTATTGCTTTTCTACAACGAGCTAAAAATCTATTTCTGCATGCATCAAAGCATATATATATCCTACCAAACATCTACATGATTAGGAAAGGGTTTCTCTATAACATCTACATGAATTCTCTAGGTGGATTCCGAAGCCTACATTCCTTAGTATAATCCTAAATTTTTTATATTATTCCTTGTACATACCCATCAATGTACTCATTATCTTGTACTTAGCCTTTTTGCACTCATTTTTAGACACATTAATATCTAGTTGCTCTTTTACTAGTTGTTTCGATTAAGGATTTTTGATTTCTAGCATGACTTTGATGATGTTGAAGAAGTGTTTGGCTAGCCACACATTAGTTACTCTTTTTATTTTCAAACACAATACCATAATTATGCTCCTTTTAGAGTGATCGGTTATAAAATGAGTTACTCTTCTTACTCAATGCACCATATATCTTCTATGGACAGTTGTCTTGTACACACTTTGCTCTAATAAAATTCTTGATATTTCTAATGAATTTAATATTCCTTTGTTGAGTAATTAAGTACTTGATAATAGAATCTCTAAATTACTTGACATCATCAAATATCATTGATTCACAAAAGCTATATAATTTGTACCAATTAAATCATAAGAAGGATACTAACTTCTCCTTTAACGCTGCATTGCACCATCTTCAACATCATCATCCTCTAGGTTACTGCCATCATTATGACTACTTTCCTCATAATCACTATCATCACCATTAGGCACAAGAGCTCATTCATCCTTGTTTGAGCTCTTACTTCTTCCCTTACTCATGCAATGTCCTCATTATCAACATCACTTGCGCAAATAGTATACACTAATAATTTCTCATCTTTGTCACTAGACAATGCAATTTCCTAATAACCTAGGTTTATTCTAGTTGATTCTTCAAGCAGTGTATCTTATTATCAAATATGTCATCGGTATTCTCAAGTTGCTCAAATATCTCTAACACACGAGCTTTGTGATGAAAGTCTCGGTCTCCTTTGCTCTCACATTATCTTTTGAAATAGCTCCAACAGTAGCCTGAGCTTCATACTAGCTTTTAACACTGCTTGCTCATATTTATTGCCATCATATTCAACATACACATAAACATCATGACTATGAAAATAATAGTAAATAAGATCCCTCACACTACTATCATTATGCAGATATTTCAAACCATCCTTAAAATTCTTACCAAATACCTAATAATATAATTTCCCCATTTGGCATTACAATCATTTTGCTATAATCTTTTTAGAGTTTTTATATGACAACTTACTGAAATTGACAAGGATAACAACGGCATTTTTACTAATATGTTCCTACTCTTCCCCAATAGTAAACTCTATGCTATAGCAAACTTTAATAGGTGCACTAGTATCATTCATATTAACACAACATCCAATACAAGAAAAATTATTTTTGCAATAGGGGATCACAACACAAACAAACACCGATAGTAATTAGTCCCCACAACTCAAACAGACAACAATAGCAATTGGTCCCACAACCACAATAAATAACAATTTGGGTGTTAATCAGTTGACACAAAATGACAAAGTTTAACAACGAACAAGCTAAAGCACTCACATTTACACTCTAACACCAAATCTTAATATTTTCCCTCAAAGGTCTAGCCTTTTCCCATGCTTTTACACATTGTCAACAACACCAAATTGAATAAGTATTCACTAACTTTGTCGGTCAGTCAACACAAAATAACAAATCACTAACCTTAACTCTTTGTCGACCAAAATTCGTCACATGACAAGTGCTAACTTTTCTCTCCAAGTTGTTGCCTTTTTAGTCTCTATCTAATGAGAGAGGATGACGAGTAATAGAAAACTTGATAGATAGACAATGGGCAAAAGTGAAGATCAAAGCCCTAATTTACGATTATAGAGAGAGATTGATTTGGGATTTTGGGCATATTGAGATTTAGAGGCGAACAAAAAGACAAGAGTGCCAGTGAGAGATTAATTGGCTTTAGAAACGAAGTGTTGAGAAGTCGAAGAAGTTCGAAGTCCTAATTTTGCATTTAGAGAGAAAGATGGAAGACAATGTGTGAGTAAGAAGCCCCACATCATTGTTTTAGGTTGATACACGCAAAGAAACGACTTCATATATGTCAAAGAGAGACAAATTTTTACACACGTAGAAAATGACATTGTTTCTCTACAAGAGGACAAAAATTTCCACATAGGACGATTTGTCGGAAATGACACTCAATGAATAATTTTACTTCAATGTGATACTTAAGTGAGTGAAAAAAGTTATAGCACTCAAGTGAATATCATACAAAAGTTGTGACACTTTTGTTGTTTTTACCTCAAAGGAGCAATATACTACTAGGGAAGACTGAGTCAGTTGCAGCAAGTATGCTATTCCACAACAGGCGAACATCTGTTCAAGCCTTCTAGGGATTACTTTTTAGCTGTGAACTACCTGGAAATTTGGATAAGAGTATAGAGATACTCAAAGATGCTAGGATAGTAACATCTCTAACTTAACCGAGCTACATTTCTTAGAAGATCCTACCAAGCCGGAGAAGAATAAGTGTTTAGAGAGAGATAAAAAGAATTTGCATAAGCACACACTTTACTTCAAGGGATTCTGCCCAAAACATTTATCCTATTTGCCTTTTATAGGCATTAAGAGGTCACAAAAAACAAAGACCAAACTCATGGGTCTTAAAACACACAAAGACTCTGAGATTCTCGATTGGGAATTATTCTAGGTGATATAAACAGTGATTGTGAATAGTGATTTCCCTAATCTATTACTACAGTACTTTGCTATAATAACTTATGTTACAATAACTTTCGTTACAGGTCTATCTACCATCCCGAGAGTTATAATCATAGTTTGAATTATTAAAGCTATGTCTTGCAAGCCATTTTTCCTTGTAGCGTTGTTCCATTCCAATGCCATCAAGAGAACTATTGGCATTATGAGAGGATTCTCTTTGTGAGATTATGCATCTCACATACTTTGACTACTTGAGGTAAGTTCTTTTTCATGAATCTTGCAAGGTCCCGAAGTGTTGGTAGGCATGACTGGCTGGGGCCAGTTTTCTGTTTGGGAATAATGGGAGACTGTGTTGGGGTCCATTCAAGAGATAAGGATAAATGTCTTTGATTATAGGGATCTTGAGAGAGAGGACCGTCCTATTGGGCATAGGATGCCTGAGCAATAGGATTCTTAAAAGGACCGTGCGAGATTGTCCATGTCTGTCATTTCTTATTCTTATGATAAATGTGTCCTTACTTGATTCTTTGCTTGCTTGAATTCCTCAAGTGCTTGTCTGGCTTCAGGTACAAGGCCATAGTAGTCCATGGGACGGGTGTAAAGAAGTCTTATACTTCTTTAGGAATGGTCCTGTCTTCTTGGCATATGACTCTCTGCAGTTCTTTGTTGTTGTAGTTAATAGATCCGATGCATTTAGAAAATGATCTATAAATACGAGCTTCTTGAAGATGTGGTTGAGGCTTGTAGGTGATGGTTCTTACTCCTTCTAGTATATTGGTGATAGTACCATTGTGTCGCACAAAGTCCAGGGTTGACGGAAAAACACAACTGTATGTGTTTCTGGTTTTGACCGGGGGCAGTTCTTAGTTTTTGTAGAAAGAGGCGTTTCCAATAAGTAGGAAAAATAAAACCAATTAAGCACAATTATGAGGTTTCTATCGCTTTCACTTCTTTCGTTACGCCGAAGAGCAATTAATTTGGTTAACTTGACAATGAATTTTCTAGTTGGGAACTTAACAGCTTTTAAGTACTTATTGATTAAGTACCAAAACAGACATCGAAGCTAATCAATGAATTCATCTTCTTTCTAGATTAATGGATGGATAAATGGGTACCTAGAGTTTAATCCGAAAGGATAAAGAATTGAGTCTCCATGGAATTTGAATAGATCTGTATGGTTTTGCCACATGAGTTTGTCAAGATTTTTAACGAGGCTATCATTTTGGATATGTTCAATGATTTCTTGAGAATATTTCATAATTGACCAATCTCGCATTCTTTCAATCTTGTACTTTCCTATTGAGGAAGAACATGCCTGAAAATGTACATATTGATCTCTACTAATGCCTTTGGTCTGGAGAGAAAATCAGCAATAACATTTTTCTTTCCTACAATGTGTTTGGTTTCAAAAGAATATTTCAAAAACTATTTAGCCCATCAAAGTAGTTAAGAGTGGCGAATCTACTTTTCTTTGAATTTGGTCATCTAGGGGAAGGATGCTATATCTAATTCCACTAGGAAATGATGGTCAATAAGATACAAACTTTTTTATCCCATTCTTTACTGTCAATATTTCCTTGAAAGTAGAATGGTAATACATTTCAACTTGTGAAAACTTTCTACTTTTGTAAGCGCAAATGTTTCGCTTACCTTCAATTTCTTCAAACAATATGACTGCTCAGTATTCATTACTAGCATCGGTCTAGAGGATTCTCTTCCTTGTAGATGATATTTGTAATAGGGGAAGATTTTGCATAACTTCTTTTAGCTTGACAACTGCTTTGGTTTGAGCTATACTCCAAGGCGGATGATTCTTCTTCAATAGCAATTGTAATGGAAACTATAATTTTGCAATGTTGTGAAAAAAGTCTCAGAGATAATTAATTATCCTAAAAAATTACCGAACTTGTTTTGTTGTGAAATCTTCTTCTGGGAATTTTAACAATTCCTGAACAATATGTGGCCCTAAATAATATATACCTTTGTTGAGGTGCATACCAAGAAATTCAATTTCTGTCTAGGTAATGTTCATCTTTCTCTGAAAAAGCATAATTCTATTTTTTTTTTCATGATGTTTGCAAATTGATCAATGAGTTATTAATAGGATTCTTCATCAAGGTTGTAAAGTAATATGTCATCAATGTAGACTTATGCACTTGACAAGATTGGCTGAAAATATGGCACATGGCCTTTTCGAATAAGGATGGAGTTACTTTAAGAACAAAAAGAAGAACTTTCCATTGAAAATATTGGTTTGTAAAATAGAACCCTGTTTTGGGTTTGTCTTTGGAATGAATGCCTAGTTGTCAAAATCCGACTTTGAGGTTGAATTTAGAATAAATGTGAGTTTTGGATAATCCAACAAAAATGGAATTTCGAGAGGGTAAAGAGAACTTGTCAGGAAGAGGTTAAGGGGCTGGTAATTGATTACCGGTCACATATTTCCTCAATTATGCTTGGCTTGTTTATTGACATAAAAAGTTTCGCAGCTTTATTCGAAATCCGAGATTTCAATAAGGCCTTACTATGGTCCCGTTTGGTTCGGCATTTGGAATGGGCTTTGGGACTCTAAAGTTCCATGGCCATATGCATTTGCATTTGGTTTGTGTTTTTGCTCAACTTTAGGAAAATACAATTGCATCTCCAAAGGACTCTAAAGGCCCTTAGTCCAAAGTAGGTCCCGAGGTATTTTGGGAACTTGCATTTTCGGAACACAAGTTAGTTATTGTTCATCTTCTCCAAAACCATTGCACGAAAAAGCCGATCAGAGGCCGATGACTGCCGGCCAAGGGGTCGCGTGCGCCGGCGATCGCCACCTGAGGGTCGCCTGACCCCGGCGACCATTGTCGAACCTCAGGCGATTGTTGGCTTGAGGTCGCAAGACCTCAGGCGACAGTCGCCGGGGCCTGAGGTCGTGGGGGTCGAGCTACCCTAGGCGATGGCCGCCTGAGGTCGCGTGACCATAGGCGGCTGTCGCCTGGGGTCGCCTGACCTAGGCGACTGGTCACTTGAGGTCACACGACGGTCGCCTAGGTTGGGCGACCCCAGGCGGTCACGCGATGTGGCACCCCCCGACGGCCCCCGATCCGTTAAGGTCGCCACACATCACGACCTTTCTCTTTCCCTAAAAGTCTGTTACTCTAATACCATAGGATTTCGATAAGTCCATGAGGTCTGAGGGTCTATATCTTTTCCATTGGTCCTTGCGCAAAAATATGGCGGAAGCATATCCAACAAGTCCTTTTCCTATATTTAGAAATGATGCACACCAACTAAACACGTTTATAGATAATAGCCAGACACTTTTATTTACATAAGCTAGATGGACATCGTTAGTCGGTACACCAAAATGCTGTAGTTTTCTATACCCGGCTATACTTCAAAAGTTACCGACATTTCCAACAGCTATATACATAAAGTCCATCGTTCAGTGTCGGCGTCCAAAAATTCCTTCCTCTACTGACCCCATCTCACGGTCACACCTAGCCACTCGATCCCCCATTGCCATTTGCTGGTGGCGGTGGCAACAGCCCTAGCGTTCGTCCGTTCCGACGGGCGAAACGACGGCATACCCCTGGAGTATAGGGCCAGTGGGAAGACCGGTATCGAACATCACATTCACTCTCACCCGTACGAACCTCAGTCCTCGCACGTCAGGGTCCTGGTACTCCGACTACTCCCACTGTAAGTCGATTGGGACCCCATAAAATGTACCGGGAGGTGCAGGCAACAGAGGCATCGTGCTTAGTCTGAAAATGTTAGTCCCCACAGGGGTGAGTACAACCACCCAGTAGCGAAAGATCTACTAAACTATATTATGCAGAAACATCACCATCTGATTTCATGCAAGATTCACAAATCACATAACCAAAGGAATAGGTATGCATCAAATCAATAGTACTTTTCAAAGTAATGGCAAGCGCAGTTTCAAAATCAAAACACATCATTTCAATCGCATGGGTCCCGATTATAAAGCCAAACTGTTATGACACGTCACATACCGTGTCACACAATTTTGTCTCATAATTAGGCGCAACTCAGCAAAACAATTAGTTTTAAAACTCAAAAGATTTTTCTCCCAGAGGACCAGTGTTTGTGTCCTTCCAGGCATTCGCACCCAACCTAGCGTCGCGAAAGCCTCCGGTTCCATATTTCAGTCACTAGGCATCCAGAGCGTGTCATGTCTCACCTCTAGGCATCTTGTACCTCACCTAGCATCACGAGGAATCTCCAGGGCTCACTATGTTATTAGTGTCCCCTACCCTCCGGAATACGTATCGTCATACATTCGGGCATCTCGACACTCCCGAGGAACCTTTGGGGCTCACCGGTCCCCAGACATCCAGAGCGTGTCATGTCTCACCTCCAAGCATCCCGACTCCCGGGGCATCGTCGAGCCGAGGGTCCAACGGCAGTGATAACATCTCATCCATGGTATAGCAACCAAATCATTTCAATGCCAAAATATTTTCAAATCATCAACATGGAGAATCCCTTGGATTTTCTCATGAAAGTCCACTTTCACAAGTACATTTGGAAATCGGCACGTTGATAAATTCATATTTCAATCCAAACTTGAATAGTTTAAAAATATTTTCTATAAAAGGTTCCAAAAATTGAAAGTACAATTCATTCCTTTAAACATTTGAAAACTATATCATAGTATATATAAATTTTGACACAAATTGAAAGATATCCAAAACGGTTTTCAAACAAAATTCGCAAGCTTTCATCACCGCAAGGTATAATGTACAACCGAAGTTCCTAATTGAGCTACTCATACGGATTCCTCAATTTCCTAAACCCAAGTCACTTCAATCATTCCAGAATTTAGCATCCAACACTCAAATTTTTTCAATCTAACTACACTACTTCAGACAACAATGGCATTACATTACATAGGTTAGTAGACTTTCACTTGCCTTAGGTTCGGTGGTGTCGACGGTAAGAAATCGAGAAGCTTGCGGTCACGGACACAGCTCGACAACAACAAGTGCAAGCGGCGTCGGCGGCGTGCGTGCACGGGCAAGGGGACGATCTCCTTCTTTCCCTCTCACTCTCGCTCGTTGCTCTCTCTCTCTCTCTCTCGCTCGTTGCTCTCTCTCTCTCTCTCTCTCTCTCTCTCTCTCTCTCTCTCTTTGCCTTGTTTCACTCGATCATTCTCTCTCTTGCTCTCGTTTCCGTACCCTTTTGTTCCTTCAATTAGTTGACTAACTCAGTCAATGCATGCGGATTCGATGGCGTCAAAGGGAGGACAGCTGGGTGGGACGTGTCTTCCGCTTGCAACGCCTTGGGCTTTTGCTAGCAATCGACTTTCGAAGCAACGTGGCCATTGCTGGCCTTGCTTCAGTCAACACCCCACAATTCGGTTGACTTAATTGTCGACCGAATGGGAGAGATTGGGGGCGGTTTGGACGTAGGCGATCTCTCCTCCCCATGCATGCATGCATGTCCTTCATGCATGGCCGAAATCCCCCTCCTTTGGCTCACTAAAGAATGACTATTATTAAAAGCCCAAGTTCCTCTCTTGTTACATAAATACTTGGGTGGTATGGTTGTGAAGAGTCATCGAAACAAATGTGCACGGGAGTTTTGGTTAGTAGGGTCTACAAGCGGGTGGGAGAGGGTTTCAATCGTGGCGTTACATAATGGTAATTTCGATGATCGGACCATTATTAAACGTATCGTCTCGGTCCAATGATGATGACGAAACGGTGTCTGCAAATGGTACCAATGACGCAGTTCGACGATACTTCCGTCGATCTATCACAAAACATCACATATTCGAGGGTCTACAAAAATCCGGATGTCACAATTCTCCCCTCCTTAGAGAATTTCGTCCTTGAAATTGGACATCTCTTACATGTCATGGAAAAGATGAGGGTACCTTTGCATCATTTCTCTTTCACCTTCCCATGTGGCTTCTTCTATATCGTGATGTCGCCATAATATCTTAACTAGTGGAATTTTCTTTGTCCGAAGGACTTGCTCCTTTCGATCTAGTACCCGGATCGGCTCTTCTAGGTACGTCACTTTCTCATCCACTTTGATGGCTTCATGATCGAGTATGTGTCTAGGGTCAGGTTGATACTTCCTCAGCATCGACACATGGAACACATAATGTAAATTTTCTAGCTTAGGAGGTAATGTTAGCCGATAAGCTACGTCTCCTATCCTTTCAAGGATCTCAAAGGGTCCAACAAATCTGGGACTTAACTTACAATTTATTCCAAATTGTGATATTCCTTTTGTTGGGGATACCTTAAGAAATACATGATCTCCTACGTTAAATTCCAAGGGTCTTTTGCGCTTATCCGCGTAGCTTTCTTGTCGACTTTGGGCTGTCTTAAGTCTTTTCCTGAAAATCTCGACAGCTTCGGTAGTAATTTGAATTAGTTCAAGTCCTGTCAATTTTTTTTCACCTACTTTATTCCAACAGACAAGGGTCCTACATCTCCTCCCATATAATGCCTCATAGGGAGCCATGCCTATACTTTTCTGAAAACTATTGTTATATTCAAATTCTACAAGTTTAACTTTTCATCCCAATTTCCTTTAAAGTCAATGACGCAAGCTCTTAACATGTCCTCTAATGTTTGGATCACTCTTTCCATTTGTCCGTCTGTTTGCGGATGAAAAGCGGTACTAAATTGGAGCTTAGTCCCTAAGGCAGTTTGAAGACTTCGCCAAAGGTTTGAAGTAAATCTTGAGTCTCGATCAGATGTAATAGTTACAGGAACACCATGTAAGTGTACTATTTGGCTCACATATATCTTGGCATATTTATCCATTGGATAATCTACACGAACTGCTAGGAAATGGGCAGACTTAATCAAGCGATCTACTATCACCCAGATAGAGTCGTGACCACTTGATGTCCTTGGTAACCCTTGCACGAAATCCATCGTCACATGATCCCATTTCCATTCTGGTATGTCTAACGGTCTCAATAGTCCTGCGGGTTTGCAGTGTTCTACTTTCACTTGTTGGCATGTTAAACACTGGGAGACGTGCTTAGCTATATCCGTTTTCATGCCATTTCACCAATACTGTTGACGTAAATTCCTGTACATCTTCGTACTACCCGGATGAATACTATAATTACTCCTATGTGCTTCCAACAGGATTTCCCTTTTTACTTCTTCATTGTCGGGAACACAGAGTCGTTCCTGGCATCTTACCATTCCATCCTCATAGACTTGAAATTCTAGTCTTTTTCCTAAAGACACTCCATTTCGTAATTTCACAATTTCTGGGTCGAACTCTTGCAGAATTCTAACTTTCTGGCTAATTTCCGGTTCAATCCTTAATGCAGTAAGCATACCGGTGAGATAATCTATTTCTAGCTTAAATTATGAATCTGCCATCATTTCCAACAGATTCCATTCTGTTACTCTCATATTGGCCATGTCTATAGTTGACTTACGACTAAGAGCATTTACCACTTTATTTGCCTTTCTTGGATGGTACCGTATTTCACAATCATAATCCTTTAACAATTCCATCCATCTCCTCTGTCTCATGTTCAGTTCCTTTTGCGAAAACAAATATTTCAAACTCTTATGATTTGTATAAATTTCAAATTTCTCTCTATACAGATAATGCCTCCATATTTTCAAAGCAAAAACTATAGCTGCCAATTCTAAATCATGAGTTGGGTAGTTCAATTCATGGTGTTTCAACTGTCTCGATGCATAGGCTATGACCTTGTCGTGCTGTATCAAAACGCATCCCAGTTCTTTATGAGACGCATCACTATATACCATGAATCCATCAGATCCAAATGGTATAGTTAGGATTGGAGCCGTGGTCAATCTTCTTTTAAGTTCCTGGAAGCTCCTTTCACATTCTTCATTCCATTCAAATTTTACGTTTTTCCGAGTCAATCTCGTCAATGGACCTGCAAGTCGCGAGAATCCTTCAATAAATATTCTATAATAGCCTACTAGTCCTAAGAAACTCCGTATTTCAGTCGGCGTTGTTGGTCTCGGCCAATTTACTACCATCTCAACTTTCGTTGGGTCTTCCGCAATTCCTTCTTCCTGACACCACGTGTCCTATAAATATCATTCGATCAAGCCAAAATTCACACTTACTGAACTTGGTATACAACTTATGGTCTCTAAGGGTTTGCAACACCACACTCAAATGCTGTGCATGTTCTTCGGGTCCTTTGGAGTATATCATAATATCATCAATGAAGACAATCACAAATTGATCCAAATAGGGCTTAAATATCCTATTCATCAGATCCATGAATGGAGCTAGGGCATTCGTCAGTCCAAATGGCATTACTAGGAACTCATAGTGTCCATAGCTAGTCCTAAATGCGGTCTTAGGAATGTCTTCCTTCTTAATCCTTAGTTGATGATATCCCGACCTCAAGTCAATCTTAAAAAAGACCGAACTTCCTTGCAGTTGGTCGAATAGGTCATCAATTCTAGGTAATGGGTATTTATTCTTAATGGTCATTTGATTCAGTTGTCTATAGTCCATGCATAAATGCATCAACCCGTCCTTCTTTTTCACAAACAAAACCGGTGCACCCCAATGAGAAGTACTTGGCCTAATAAATCCTTTATCGAACAACTCTTGTAGTTGCACCTTTAATTCCTTCAGTTCCATCAAGGCCATCCTATACGGAGCTTTCGATATCGGTCCTGCTCTAGGCATTAGTTCGATCTCGAACTTAATTTCTTATTCCGGTGGTAACCTAGACAGTTCCTCAAGAAATACATCCTGAAATTCCCTGACCACTCGAATTTCATCAAGCTTAGTCTCTTCCTTGTATAGTCCTTTACTACAGCTAGGTATCCTTGACAACCTTTGTCAAGTAATGCATGGGCTTCTACTACTGAAATAAGAGCCATGGAGGGATTTGTCTGACCTTCGTAGAATTCAAAACTAGGTCGAACAGGCAAATTAAATTGAATCACCTTTCTATAATAGTCCATCTTAGCCCATTGCTTATGGAGCCAATCCATTCCTATTATGACATCAAAGTCATACATATCCATCACAATTAGATCTATTTCCATATCTTGTCCTCCTATGGTTACTTTGCACTTTTCACATACTAACGTAGACAATACCATATTCTTTAACGGTGTAGAAACACAAAGAAGCGTCTCAAGAGATGTAGTTTCTATCTTACTCAACTGTCTATACCTTTTAGATACAAAAGAATGCGTAGCACCCATATCAAACAACGCATATGCCTTTTTGCCATTTATAGAAATCGTACCTAAGATAAAAATTTTGGAAGCTTCCACTTCCTCTTGGGTGACCGCGTACACCTGTCCTAGTGCTGGTGGCCTTTGTGGATTTCTTTGTGAATGTGGTGCGGCTGCACGTTGCTGCACTTGTCGCACCGAGCTGACATTCGGCTGCGACCCATCTTGTGGACAATTTCTCCTAAAGTGTCCTATCTGCCCACAACCATAACATCTTAGTTGGCCATTACAAGGTCCTGGCCTATGTTGTCCACCACATCTCTGGCAAATATTACCCTACCGCAAATATTACCCTGGTAGGGTATTTTCCCTAAAGTCGGGCCACTCTTAGCTTTTCCAAAATTCCCAAAGTTACTCTTTTTCTTAGATTCCCAGGACTGACCTCGATCAAGATAGGGTCTCTTACCTCGTCGGACATCACTAAAGGTCGATTGCCTCCTAGACTCTGATTGCCCTCACATTAATTCCTGCTCTACCAACTGTGCTCTTTCATAAATCTTAGTATAATCTCTTATATTCAGAGGCACTAGTTGTTTCCTGATATCAGTTCTTAGCCCCTTCAGGAATCTCTTAGCCTTTTCCTCTCGATCCTCAATCAACCTAGGAGCATACCTAGATAATTCAGAAAATTTTGCTTCATATTGGTCTACCATCAACTCCCTTTATTCTAACTGAACAAATTCTGTGATTTTCTTATTCTGGCACAATCAAAGAAATGCTTTCTATTGAAAGCTCTAACAAACTCATCCCAGTTTATGTTAGTACTGGTTGGAAAGATCGTGTCTCTTGAAGATTTCCACCAAAATTTTGCATTTCCCTCCAATTGGTTACTCTGCCAAGGTTATCTTTTCAACATCATTATAGTTCAACAACCGGAAAATCTGTTCTATTCCATCAATCCATTGTCCCGCCTCCTCAGGATTTCCCATTCCAGTAAACTTAGGTGGTTTTAGTTTCAAGAATTGTTCCACCAGTCCTTGAGGGCGACGTTTTGCTTCGGGTTGTTGCTGAGCTTGTCTTTCCATCAAATTTCCTATATTGGCCAATGCCTGCAAGATATCTTCCATCCGGGGTATAGCCCTTGAAGTAGAGGCTTCAACCCTTGATGGTTGAGAACTCCCAGTTCGTACCATAACTTCCTACAGTTTACCAAGCATTTGCCTCAGGAACAATTAGTGACTCAATGTCATTGGTCAAGTAATAGAATAAAGTGTTTCTAAAGTCACACAAGTAAAATAAAATGTTACTTGCACACAAAGGTAACTCACAATCGTTACTAGTATTTTACGAGTGAAAATCAGTCACCCGTTGTTCATAGTTAGTCAACTACCCTTGGTTAGTGTCCTATAGTGTGCATCATTATATCCTCCTTTCTCACTAAGACACCTTATCACTCCAGATAAAACCAAAGCTCTGATACCACTCGCTATGGCGCCCCTCGACGGCCCCCGATCCGTTAGGGTCGCCACACATCACTACCTTTCTCTTTCCTTGAAAGTCTGTTACTTTGATACCATAGGATTTTGATAAGTCCATGAGGTATGGGGGTCTATATCTTTTCCATTGGTCGCTGCGCAAAAATATGGTGGAAGCATATCCAACAACTCCCTTTCCTATATTCAGAAACGATGCACACCAACTAAACACGTTTATAGATAATAGCCGGACACTTTTATTTACATAAGCTAGATGGACATCGTTAGTCGGTACACCAAAATGCCGTAGTTTTCTATACCCGGCTATACTTCAAAAGTTACTTGACATTTCCAATAGCTATATACATAAAGTCCATCATTCAGTGCCAATGTCCAAAAATTCCTTCCTCTGCTGGTCCCATCTCACGGTCACACCCAGCCACTCGATCCCCCATTGCCATTTGCTGGTGGCGGTGGCAGCGGCCCTAGCGTTCATCCATTCCGATGGGCGAATACGGCGACACACTCCTAGAGTACAGGGCTAGTGGGAAGACTGGTATCGAACATCACAATCACTCTCACCCGTACGAACGTTAGTCCTCGCACGTCAGGGTCCTGGTACTCCGACTGCTCCCACTGTAAGTCGATCGGGACCACATAAAATGTACCGGGAGGTGCAGGCAACTGAGGCATCCTGCTTAGTCTGAAAATGTTAGTTCCCACAAGGGGTGAGTACAAACACCCAGCAGTGAAAGATCTACTAAACTATATTATGTAGAACCATCACCATCTGATTTCATGCAAGATTCACAAATCACATAACCAAAGGAATATGTATGCATCAAATCAATAGTACTTTTCAAAGTAATAGCAAGCGTAGTTTCAAAATCAAAACACATCATTTCAATCACATGGGTCCCGATTATAAGGCAAAGTGTTATGACACGTCCCATACCGTGTCACACAATTTTGTCCCATAATTAGGCGCAACTTGGCAAAACAATCAGTTTTAAAACTCAAAAGATTTTTCTCCCGGAGGACTAGTGTTTGTGTCCTTCCAGGCATTCGCACCCAACCTAGCGTCGCGAAAGCCTCCGGTTCCATATTTCAGTCATCGGGCATCCAGAGCGTGTCATGTCTCACCTCCAGGCATCTCACACCTCACCTAGCATCACGAGGAATCTCCAGGGCTCACTAAGTTACTAGTGTCCCCTACCCTCCGGAATACGTATCGTCATACATCCGGGCATCCCGACACTCTCAGGGAACCTCTGGGGCTCACCGGTCCCTAGGCATCCAGAGCGTGTCATGTCTCACCTCCAGGCATCCCGACTCTCGGGGCATCATTGACCCAAGGGTCCAACGGCAGCGATAACATCTCATCCATGGTATAGCAACCAAATCATTTCAATGCCAAAATATTTTCAAATCATCAACATGGAGAATCCCTTGGATTTTCTCATGAAAGTCCACTTTCACAAGTACATTTGGAAATCGGCACGTCAATAAATTCATATTTCAATCTAAACTTGAATAGTTTAAAAATACTTTCTATAAAAGGTTCCAAAAATTGAAAGTACAATACATTCCTTTAAACATTTGAAAACTATATCATAGTATATATAAATTTTGACACAAATTGAAAGATATCCAAAACGGTTTTCAAACAAAATTCGCAAGCTTTCATCACCACAAGGTATAATGTACAACCGAAGTTCCTAATTGAGCTACTCATACGGATTCCTCAATTTCCTAAACCCAAGTCACTTCAATCATTCCAAAATTTAGCATCCAACACTCAAATCTTTTCAATCTAACTGCACTACTTCAAACAACAACGGCGTTACATTACATAGGTTAGTAGACTTTCACTTGCCTTTGGTTTGGTGGTGTTGACGGCAAGAAATTGAGAAGCTCATGGTCACGGACACGACTCGGCAACAGCAAGTGCGAGCAGCGTCGGCGGCGTGCGTGCACGAGCGAGGGGACGATCTCCTTCTTTCCCTCTCACTCTCGCTCGCTGCTCTCTCTCTCTCTCTCTCTCTCTCTCTCTCTCTCTCTCTCTCTTTGCCTTGTTTCGCTCGATCATTCTCTCTCTTGCTCTTGTTTTTGTGCCCTTTTGTTCCTTTAGTTAGTTGACTAACTCAGTCAATGCATGCGGATTCAGAGGCGTCAAATACCGAGGACAGCTGGGTGGGACGTGTCTTCCACTTGCAATGCCTTGGGCTTTTGCTGGCAGTCGACTTCCAAAGCAACGTGGTCGTTGCTGGCCCTACTTCAGTTAACACCCCACAATTCGGTTGACTTAATTGTCGACTGAATGGGGAGAGATTGGGGGCGGCTTGGACGTAGGCGATCTCTCCTCCCCATGTATGCATGCACGTCCTTCATGCATGGCCGAAATCCCCCCTCCTTTGTCTCACTAAAGAATGACTATTATTTAAAGCCTAAGTTCCTATCTTGTTACATAAATACTTGGGTGGTATGGTCATGTAGAGCCATCGTAACAAATGTGCACGGGAGTTTTGGTTAGTAGGGTATACAAGCGGGTGGGAGAGGGTTTCAATCGTGGCATTACATAAGGGTAATTTCGATGATTGGACCATTACTAAATGTATCGTCTCAGTCCAATGATGATGACGAAACGGTGTCCGCAAATGGTACCAATGACGCAGTTCGACGATACTTCCATCGATTTGTCACGTCACATATTCGAGGGTCGACAAAAATTTGGATGTCACACGCGAACCTAGGCGACTGATGCCTGGGGTCGCGCGATGGCATCCGTGGGCCAGATCCGGTGGTCCGACCGCCAGATCCAGCGGTTTGGCAGCCAGATCTGGCCGGTCGATGGCCAGACTAAAAAAAAAATACAAATATTTTTTTTTGTTTTTCTTAATTTAATAAAAGTCCTTTACAAATGCAAATTTTACCAAATAGTATTTTGGCCAAAGTTGTTTCTCAATACACTTTAGAATTACAATTCACCAAACGCTATTTGTATTTCGGAAAACTCCCTTCACTCAAATGTATTTGCATTTTTGCAAAGACATTCCCCAAAAGCCAAACCAAACGGGGCCTATAGCATCTTTGAGCACTCCTTTTGAGTAGCAGCAAGATGTTCTTGGTTAATTCCCATATGACTCGCCTTAGTGGGATTTATGTCTTCACTTTTTTTGAAAGGGAGGCGAGTAAAAAACTTTAGATTTTTTCACAAAGGATGGTGACACTTTTGAGACAAGTCAGAGTGAGATTCTGAACATGATTCCAACAATTTTTGTATGATTGGATCCAATAAACTCATTTGGATGGAAAAGAGTCGTTGGATTTTGACAAATTCAAAGAATTGATATTTATACTTAAGGTCTTTTCCAGGAATGACTCGGAGTTAAGGAATTTGAGTTATAACATCCCAACTACTGATCAAATCTTTATTGGGGAGATTAGATTCCAATATTTTAGTGGTTATAGAACACCGAGGAAAAAACTAGATAGTTATTGGTGTAGTTCGCATATTTATAGAAAAAGTATCTCTTGAGATAGAATTGAAATATCGAACACCAGATGTCTAGTATTTTTAAGGAAGAATCTTTGTGTCTAGAATTGAAGAATTGATACCAGCATCTATAAAAGCAATGACTGTGATTGATTTAACAAATTTTGAGGTGAGCATTTTTACGGGAAAATGAGGACAATGGACCTAATTGGAATATATACTAGGGTTTTGTTTTGAAGAGGTGAGGAACATATGGAAAAGATCTTTATAATCTAAATCAGAATCAATTTCACTAAGGGTTTGATAACAAAGAATGACACAAAAAGTTTGTTAAGATGGGTCTTCACCAATGGAAAATAATGATTTAACATAATCATTTTCAAGAAAAACACCAGTTTCAATTTTAATGTGGTGTACCAAATGACTCTTAACTTTTCTTTTTTTTTTTTGTCTATGAGCAATTTTTAATGAAATGACTCTTTTGTTGGAGATGAAGTATTGAGTTGATTTTTTGCGGTCTAAGCAATCTTTCATTTCTTCATAGAAATCACCATTTTTTCTTTTTTCCAAAAATGCTTAGATTCATGCTTGGACCTTCCTATCGAGTTTTTTTTTTTTTTTTTAAATGTTTGCTTTCTAGAAGGTTTTTGATAAAAGCCATCACAATCTTTTTTAAAACATTTGATCTTCAAATACTAGCGTGAGCAAGCACGATCAAGCTCTTGATTGTTTCTAATGTAGGTTTCATCATCTAGCATCTAAGACACAAATCATCGAGGCAGAGATGAACTTCTTGCTATATTTCTCCAAAGGAAATATCCAAAATTCTCCTTTATTTGTTGAGAAAGGATCTCTCAACTTATTGGGGAAGCTCTTTAGGAATAGAGGCTAGGAAAATTTGTTTTAGATTTGCATCAATTCTAAAACCATAGAGGAGTTTGAGCATTTCTCGGTAATGCTTATCGAGATATCTTTTCTAGAGAGAACAAAATTTTCTTTTGAAATATTATATTCTTTTGAGCTCAATAAGATTGGCGGTTTTTCCTATGAAAAAGTGGTAGATGGTGGTCATGGCTTGGCCAAAGTCTGCCAAAAGTAGGAATTGAACTTGCTCATTTTCTAGGATTGATTGCCACTGATGTTTAAGGCTTTCAGTAAATCTTGTAACAAATTCCAGGAGGATATCATACTTGTCATGATTTGTGAGATTTTGAGTGCTTAGCCAAAAATGAAATTCTTCAAATCTTTCTAGTCATTTCGAATAAAGAATATCATCAACAGTAAAAAACTGTTTGAAAGAAGAAGTTGGATTCGGAGATGGGTTATTTGGTTGGATAACCTCTGGTTAAGAAGGATTTCAATCCATTTCCTAACCTAGAGGATCAACCATGAATATTGAAGAGGTGACTAGTATAATAGGAAATAATTCAATAGTAGAGATTGAAAAGGAGGAGGTGGATGAAAGAGATACCAAATCTAGTTTTGAATTTGAATCGATCGGAAGAATCGTTTTTGGAGGATTTAGCTCTAGAGGAGGCCGAATTTCGTCTTTCTAGATAATAGGATCAGGCTATTTTTCCTCTTGATTGCTCAAATCTCTTACAAATAATTCCAACAAATTGGATAACATCATTTGGTCTGACTTATCCTTTGTGGAAATCGAAGATTCTTTGGGAATATTTTCTTTCTCCTTTTCTTTTCTTAGCAGTTCATTTTTCTAAGTTGGTTTCGCATTTTTACCGCATTGATTTTGTCTCTTCTAGTAGAGATTTTTGCAAGAGCAGCAAAGATCGAAATACTTGGTACTAATGGAAGAGAATACTTTGTTCGTGGCAAGGTTGGGAATGAATCAGAAGGTTTAAATTTCCCTTCTTCAAGAAGTTGGATCTGTCTTTTAAGTTTCTCTGTTTCAGCCTTTGAGCTTTTAAGAAAATGATATTCCACATGCTGTCTTGATTTTAGGGCATGAAGCCATTTCTAGAAGTCCACAAGCATCTTTTTGGTAGTCTCATCATATCTTTTGAGATCTTTTTATATTTCAACTAATTTGAAGTTAGTTCTTTTGAAAGCATTTTTGTGCGCCAAAAGAGTCTGTGATTGTCAATTTAGAATAGCTTCAGTAATAAGAGTTCCTTTTTGCTTTCCATGTTCATTTACATTAGTTGACACAGGTATTTTTAGGACGTGACGGTACCTTCCTTGTGGATCAACAAATTCTTCGGCAATAAGGAAAGAAAGCTTAGAGTCTTCTTGACCAAGAAGGGGAAGTCTGCAACATGGAACATGGAGATAGAAGGATTATACTTCTTCGGCTCTCCTTGGTTGACTGGTGTCTCATTTGGTAGTTCTAATGGGTATGAATGCTTTTTTTACCCACTTTAAGATTGGATTGTAGAATGGGGAAATGGTTGGTTTTTTATGAGGGGAAGAAGGAGGAGGCGACGGTGGCAAAGCCTGTGATGATGAAGCATATGAAATTGGCAAAGATGGAGTATAAGAAATCCTGAACAAAAATTTATCTCTTTCTCCAAGGGTGTCAACTAAGGGATCTCCATCCATATACTTTTGGTATATGCCATCTTTTAGTTTTGGAGTTTTTGCCCAGGCTTTGTAGTTGGGTCCACTTCATTAGGAGAATTTGTACAGCACAAACGTTGACATAAAGGATTCCAAAAATAATGACCATAACGGTCTTTGTAGTATTGGATAGGATTTCCATTGCTCTAAAAGCATTTGACAAGTTTTTTTGGATCTGACTCAAAGATCGATTTTTGAATGTAAGGTTCAATCATAAATAGAGTTTGGAAGATAAAATGAATTTCTTCCTTTTCTTTGCCGAATATGATGGCAATAGTGCCATCCCTTTTCCTTATAAATTCAAAATCTGAGGACTAGAGAGGCTTATTGTTCTGGTGCAGCTTTTCATAATTAGTAATCCAAATCTTCGGAAGGAGTTTGGGTAAGTTCTCTTTAGGAATTTGCCTGGGGACATGTATGTAGGATGTCTGGTCATTTTGCATGGAGACGAACAAGGCATCTTCATTTCCATTTTGGAAATTTAGATCAAGAAGGTGATTCTGCGCTTGATAGACCATCTAGTAGTGTAGTGTTGTCGCAATGGAATCAACATTCTAAGGTGCTCTAATAAGATGAAGGAAAGCAGCTGAGGATATGAAAGAGCAACATTGAAGTTTGGAGATATGATTACAAAGACTGTCTCGGCATTTAAAGTGGTTTGGACGGTGCCAATATAAATTTACTGGTATTTTAGGAACCGAGTGACCAATAGGGTTTATCTTGCCCACAACTGATAAGCATTTTCGGCCATGAAAAGTGAGTTCAAGACGGACAGCTCCATGGTGGATATGAGAGTATCCTTGTTAGGTCCACTATTTGGGAAATTCTAGAGGAATCTAGAAAATAGCAAAGTATTCATTTTCAGTGGCTAGAATAGGATGTTAACCAAATTTGGAAGACTACACGTCGGATAGAACGGATGGAGGAAAATGATGAAGAGAGTTTAGCAAAAGCAGAATATGAGCCCATAAGAGGAAATTGAGTTTTAGAGATCTTTGTGTCATCACTAAGAGAGACCTCATAAAGATAGTCAATCTTAAAAACATTTGACACACGAAAGTTTGAAAGAGAAGAGGAAGATGGAGATGAAATAAGAGTAACAGGTGCATTGAGAGTTTGATAGTGTTTTCTCTCTTACTAGATTTAGCATTTGCTAGCTGATCTATCTCACTATGTTGTTGTATCCTGTCTACATTTCTTGCCATTGTCAAACTTGGACTTTGGAATACTTCAATGAGCTCGTTGCCATTTAAAATTTAGATCATACAATAATCATGGATTGATTGGTAGAGTTAACCTCATTTATGCATTTATAATTTCTTTAGTAGTAAATCATGAGTGGTTCTTACTATCATCGTTTTTGCATTTTTAAGTTCATTTATATTGATATGATATTCATAACAAATAATGAACATGATAGGATATGAAAATATCTGATTTTATTATTAAGATTAATTAAATACTAGATAGGATATAACAAAATTTTTGGATTTTATATTAGATTTTATTTAGACTAGAAATCCAAACCACCAAATGTAGCTTGAAGATATATAATTGTCCATATTGTGCGGTAAAAACAATTTTAGTGTTTGTTTGGTAGAACTAGGCCGTGTTGTGGCTATATTGTGCTTTGATTGTCTTGTGAACTGTCATGATGTGTGTATATAAAGATACATGTTTTGAGTAGTGATACCTCAAAAACAAGTATGACCACTTTCTAAAATTTGTTAAAAATTGTTGTAACTTTGTGGACGGGTCAACTTTAAACAATTTGCCAAATGCGCATAAAGTTGTAATACCCCTTTTTCACAGCCACAATTGCTATGGGAAAGGGATACCAAACAGACTTTTATTCTGACTTGCTACATAAAGATGTGCATGATAAAATCCGAAACATCGTACCGGTCATTGGATTTGGCTATTGCACATCAAACTTAGTTGTCTGGACTTAGGCTAGCACAAGGTAATAGGATACATAGTGTCTTAATTTTGCAACATAAAGAGGATTATCATGAGTTAAAAACTCAAGCATCAGCATTTTTAATGGCTGCCAATGTGGGGGATGTTGGAAGTTTGTTTGTAAAAACAAACTAAGTGCATTTTCCTTATCCCATATAGAAAAGTGGGAGGAAGTGGGCCAATTAATAAGTGTAGGGTTTCTTTTATGTACCTAAAGGAATGATTGGGTGTGGGCTAGACCCCACTATACCCATGTGCGGGTGCGCGGTTTTAGCGTGATTATTTGGCGCACTTAACACTTTGCGCGCCCGTGGTTTTATTAGCACTAACCCCTTTGTTATTTTATTTTTTCTTTCGTACGGTTATCTTATTAACTTTAATCAATTCAAAGGTTATTTTTTGGTTTTGAGAATTTTTGGAAATTGTTAAAAAATAAAAAAATTCGAAATTTTATTTATTTATTTTTTAAATTATTATTCATAATTTGTGTTTGTCTTTTCAAGACAACCTTTGGAAAATATACTCGTTCAGTTTGCAACTTTTCCCGAAGGGTTGCAATTGTTCGTTCTTTCAACTTCTTCTGAATGGACACCTAGTTCATCTGGACAATTTTCGAAAGGATACATTTGTTCGCTTTGCAACCTTTTACGAAAAGTTGCCTACATTTTTAAGATTGTTTTATATATATGCACATGTTAGTTTTCAGAAGAACGTGTGTGTGATCATTTTATCTTTTCGAGCATTCTTTCTGAAAAAAAAACTACAGCCATTTTTTCAATTGTTTCTTAGAGAGATCCTGAAGAAAATACTAGAATTGTTATATAGTTTGTATCTTCGAGGATATTTGCTAGTGATCATCAGTAACTTTGTGGGGCAAATAAATCCTTAAAGAAAGTGATATTACGCCTCAAAGTCCGACTTGAGTACTCTAAAGATCCGTCTTCATTATTCTACCTAATTCGAAGCCATATTTTCCCAACAATTTTAAGGATTTATTTGTTCAACAATGGAGTCAGAGATAATCAAAGTCATGAATCAAGACATGGTCAAACTAGACCGGTTCGATGGGAACAACTTTGCTCGCTAGAGGGATAAGATAATGTTCTTACTCACTGCTCTGAAGATTTCCTACATATTGGATCCTAACTTGGCGCCTATAGAAGATCCGAATCCTACTATCGAAGGAGGATAGCCAAGTGCGGAAGCCATTGAGAGGGTTAATAAAGAGAAGAAGAAACGTGCGGAGGACGAATTACTTTGTCAAGGACACATTCTAAATACTTTATTCGATTGCTTGTACAACTTCTTCATTGAAATGAAGTTGGCTAGAGAAATTTGGAATGCACTGGAATTCAAGTACAAAGCAGAGGAGCAAGGTACCAACAAATATCTAATTGCAAAGTATTTTGATTTCAAGTTTATTGATACTAAACCCTTGCTAGAACAAGTTCATGAATTGCAAGTGCTTGTGAATAAAATCCGTGCCCTCAAGATTGATATTCCATAAGCTTTTCAAGTTGGAGCAATTATTGCGAAATTGCCTCTAAGTTGGAAAGACTTAATGATGGCATGTCTCAACTGAGTATCAATGATAATATTGCTAGTTCTGCTTATATTGTTAAGTCTTCATTTTTATGGCATAGTAGGTTGGCACATATAAATATTTGTTAGTTGAAGAATATGAAAAAGTTAAACTTGATAAATTTCAATGGCGAATTTGATAAATGTGAAATATGTGCTAAATCCAAACTTACTAAGAAACCATTTCCTAGTGTTAAAAGAAATTCGAATTTATTAGATTTGGTTCATAATGATATATGTGAATTCAATGGTATGCTAACACGTGAAGGTAAAATATATTTTATTACCTTTGTGGATGATTGCAGTAGGTTTTTATGTGTTTATCTCATGAGATCAAATGATGAAGCATTTACCATATTTAAGAAATATGAGGCTGAAGTAGAAAATCAATTAGAAAAGAAAATCAAAGTTCTACGATCAGATAGAAATGGAGAATATTTCTCAAATGAATTCTCTTCATTTTGTGAAGAACATGGTATTATTCATCAAGTTTCAGCTCTATATACTCCACAACAAAATGGTTTGGCTGAAAAAAAAAATTGATCTCTTGGAGAAATGGTTAATTGTATGCTTTCAAATTCAAAGCTACCAATTAATCTTTGGGGAGAAGCATTACTTACTACATGCTATTCATAACAAAATACATTTCAAGAAAAATGACATAACCCCTTATAAAGTATGGAAATATAGAAAACCAAATTTGTCATATCTTAAAGTGTGGGGGCATTTGGCATACTACCGAGTACTAGATCCTAAGAGAACAAAGTTCGGTACTAGAGCTATCAAAAGTGTTTTCGTTGAGTATGTTGAAAACAACAAAGCTTATAGACTTCTTGATTTAGAGTCCAATGTCATTGTAGAATCGAGAGACGTTGAATTCTTTGAGAATAGATGTTTTACAAGTTCTGAAATGATTGAAAATAATTCAAAATCTATGGAAACTCAAAGAGATTCTCAAGATAAAGAAACGAATGATTCTAAAGACATGATTGAACCAAGGAGAAGTACTAGAGCTAGGAAACTAAAAGATTTAGAACCTGATTTTATTACTTATGTTTTTCTTATTGAAGGAGATGGAGATAATAACGTGATAAATAAATATCTTTTAGTATTAAATTTAGAAGATGATTCTAGAAGCTTTGATGATGCTATGTCTTCTAGAGATGATTCTTTTTGGAAATAAGCTGTGAATGATGAAATTGACTCAATTATGTCCAATAATACTTGGATATTAGTAGATTTATCAAAATGATCAAAACCTATTGGGTGCAAATGGGTTTTTAGAAAACAATATCATTATAACGGTTCTATTCAAGTTTTTAAGGCTAGACTTGTAGCCAAGGGATATAGACAAAAAGAAGGAATATATTATATTGATACGTATGCTCCTATTGCACATATAACTTCTATTCGAGTTCTTTTTACTCTAGCTTCCATTTATGATCTTTATGTTCATCAAATGGATGTTAAGACTGCTTTCATAAATGGAGACTTAAATGAGGAGATTTATATGGAATAACCATAGGGTTTCGTTCTTCTTGGAAATGAAAGAAAAATATGAAATTGATTAAGTATGTTTATGGGCTTAAGTAAGCTCCTAAGCGGTGGCATGAAAAGTTTAATTTGATCATATTGTCAAATGGTTTCATCAACAGTAGTGCTGATAAGTGTATACACTTTAAATTCACTAAAGACTATGGTGTCTTAGTGTGCTTGTATGTTGATGAAATGCTTATCTTTGGAACGAATATGACTGGAATTATTGAGACTAAGAAGTATCTAACTTCCATGTTTAAAATGAAAGATTTGGGTGAAGTAGATACTATCTTAGGTATTAAAGTTAAGAAACATAGTTGAGGTTATTCTTTAAGCCAATGTAGTTATGTTGAAAATTTATTAAATAAATTTCAACATCTTGGTTTCAAGGAAATAAGTACTTCATTTGATTCCAGTATTAAATTAAATCATAATACTAGTAGAGCGGTGGCACAATTAGAATATGCGAGTGCTATAGGGTCTTTAATGTATACGATGCATTGTACTAGACCTGATATTGTTTATTCTATATGCAAGTTGAGTAGGTATACTAGTAATCCAAATACAGAACATTGGAGAGCTATTACCAGAATTTTTTGTTGTCTTAAGAGAACTAAAAATTTAGGATTGTTCTATAATAATTATATGGCTGTATTAGAAGGATACGCCGATGATAGTTGGATTACAAGTGTGGGAGATGAGCGTTCCACTTCTGAATGGATTTTCACACTAGCTGGAGGTGCTATATCTTGGGAAAGTAAAAAACAGACATGTATAACTCACTCAACAATGGGATATGAATTTATTGCTTTGGCGGCAACTAGGAAAGAGGCCGAATGGATTAGGAATTTGTTATTGGATATCAAATTATGGCATAATCCTATACCTCCTATTTCCATCCATTGTGATAGTCATGCTACTTTGGCAAGAACCTATAATAGCACATATAATGATAAGTCTAGACATATTAGTTTAAGACATGAATATGTGAGACAATTGATTAAAAATGGTACCATAACAATTGTCTACGTGAGGTGAAGTAATAATCTTGCTGATCCATTGACGAAGGCTTTATCGATACACATGGTAATAATGACCTCACAAGAAATGGGGCTGAAACCTTTTAATTGAAATCACTAATAATGGTAACCCGACATTTTTCTAGAACATCACTAGTTACAAGGTTTAATGGGTAAGAACAAGTTATTAAATGCGATTGTTTGATACTGACGTAGCTCTGATATGAGAAATCAGAATCGTCTGTTACGTTTTGTAGGTTGGATTGAATTCTTAATGAAGTATAATACAAACTTGTAATGTGTTGATAGTAACAAAAACATATGGTAGATATTTCACTTATATGAACTTAGAAGTGGTGCCGCTTCTTAAGAAAGTGAGGGTTGCTTTTTAGAGAGCTCATAAAACAGGATCAAGTACAAGGCCATATTAGTGTGGAGTAATATAGAACTTCTCGCTGAAACAAGAGGTTAGTGTATGTGCGATATGTCCGGTTCTATTACATAAAAGTACAAGTTTAAAGCCGAGCTACTTGTTACTTTGATAGAGCTTTGATATACTTGCACTAAGTAAAGATTTAACTCGAAAGAGACCTTTATGTATGTATATTAATCTTACTGAAATTTTGGCTGTACGGTTTTAAAATTTTAATTTTAAAATATTTGTTTTACAAACAAAGTAGTGTCTTAATTTTACAACATAAAGGGGATTATCATAAGTTAAAAACTCAAGCATCAGCATTTTTAATGGCTGCCAATATGGGGGATGTTGGAAGTTTGTTTGTAAAAATAAACTAAGTGCATTTTCCTTGTCCTACATAGGAAAAGTGGGAGGAAGTAGGCCAATTGATAAGTGTGGGGTTTCTTTTGTATACCTAAAGGAATGATTGGGTGTGGGCTAGACCCCATCATACCCGCGTGCAGGTGCGCGAATAATTGCGCGATTTTGGCCCACTTAACACTTTGCGCGCCCGCAGTTTAATTAGCACTAACCCCTTTGTTATTTTATTTTTTCTTTCGTATGGTTATCTTACTAACTTTAATCAATTCAAAGGTTGTTTTTTGGTTTTGAGAATTTTGGAAATTATTAAAAAAATAAAAAATTAGAAATTTTATTTATTTAAAAAAATTATTATTCTGAATTTTTATTTGTCTTTTCAAGACAACTTTTGAAAAAGATACTCGTTCAGTTTGCAAATTTTCCCGAAGGGTTGCAATTGTTCGTTCTTTCAACTTCTTCCGAATGGACGCCTTTGTTCATCTGGACAATTTTTGAAAGGATACATTTGCTCGCTTCGAAGAGTTGCCTACGTTTTTAAGACTGTTTTATATATATATAGACACACACACACACACACACACACACACACGTCGTCGTTTTCAGAAGAACGCGTGTGTGATTATTTTATCTTTTCGAGCATTCTTTCTAAAAAAAAAAACTACAGCCATTTTTTCAATAGTTTCTTAGAGAGATCCGGAGAAATACTAGAATTGCTATCTACTATTCTCAATTTTGAGACTTTGTTATATCCTAAAAGATATTTGTTGGTGACCATCAGTAACTTTGTGGGGTAAATAAATCCTTAAAGAAATTAATATCACGTTTCAAAGTCTGACTTGAGTACTCTAAAGATTCACTTTGTAACATTTCACGAAGAGTTCCTACGTTTTTAAGACTGTTATATATATATATATATATATATAGACACACACGTCAGTTTTCAGAAGAACGCGTGTGTGATCATTTTATCTTTTCGAGCATTCTTTTCGAAAAAAAAACTACAGTCATTTTTTCAATTGTTTCTTAGAAAGATCCTAGAGAAATACTAGAATTATTATCTACTATTCTCAATTTTGAGACTTTGTTATATCCTAAAAGATATTTGCTAGTGACCATCAGTAACTTTGTGGGGCAAATAAATCTTTAAAGAAAGTGATATCATGCCTCAAAGTCCGACTTGAGTACTCTAAAGATTCGTTTTCATTGTTCTATCAAATTCGAAGCCATATTTTCCCAACAGGGGATTGGTTGTTAATTGCAGCCTACTCCGTCTTCATTTTTGTCCATTGCTTCAATTATATGAGAGATTGACTATGTAGAAAGATGTCTCGGGGATTACGCTAACATGGTGAGGTGGGCTTAAACACTGACAAAATTAGTGAAAAGGACAGATGGGGCTCGATCTGATTAGTCCACAAGCCGTTATGCGTAATCCAACAATAGAAAATGAATTTGGGCCGGCCAAGGAAATACCAGCCGTCCTATAAATTTACTATTCACTATTGCTTACATTTACATCTTCTAACAATAACAAAAGATTGTTGATGATAAAGTTTCCTGAGGAACCTCCTCCAATTAATTTTCGGGCTACTTAGTTATAAACTTGATATCGCTCCCAACCACTCTGAAAATAGATATACACGCGAAAGACATTCGCAAGAGACTGGCTAACAAAAGCAGCTAGATGCTCCCTTTTTCCGTTTTTGATTCAAGAGTTTTTATGTGTTTTTTGTAAGCTTTTGTGAACCAAAGGAACACATGCGGTATCCATCGCTAGAGAAAGGATAAGGGTAACCTCCTGTCAACTATTTCATTTACGTGTTACATACTTATAGAGTTACATATCCCATCACACTTATAGAGTTACATATCCTATCGAGATACATAGAATTCACAAATTGCTATCCTCTTGCCTAACATGCCAAAATTTACATCCCATGTATCTACATGGGGATGTCTAGCTTATTGTCGGAATCCATCTTGTATATTCAATCTTAGAAAGAAAGAGTCCGATCTCCTTGATATGATGGGGAGGGGGGATTTGTTCTAATTAAAAATGGAAAAAGATAGAGCTCATCATGAATTCTTAGAGAGTGTTTTTTGAAAAAGGATCCGACTAATACTTCAAAGGGAAAATTATCTATAAAGTTTTAAATTTATTGTATGATAGTCAATTTAGTTGTATATTCATTAATTTCATAATTTTCTTTTGTTGGATTTTTTTATTTGAAACTTTTTAATTTGATCAATTCAGCCTTCAACTTTTTGACAATTTGCCAAAATAGTCATTTCGACCAAATTTGGCCAAAAATTTACATGGCATGAGTGCTAACTTGGCAATTTCCAGTCAAAATTAATCGGAATAACTATATTGGCAAATTATTAAAATATTTAGAGCTGAATTGATCAAATTGAAATGTTTAAAATTGAATTAGTTATTATGCAATTAATTTAAAACTTTTGGATAATTATTTCAGGACTTTTTGAATAATTATCTCATACTCAAAATGCAGATACACCCAGGATAAATTTTATGTGCAATGCCAACACGATAAAAAAAAAAAAAAATACCCATTCCCTATTAAATGGTCGACTTATCTTTGGGGTTAATTTGGTAAATGAGATTTTCGCATGTCAATCGTGGTCTAACGATGAGTGTGTAAATTATTTTTTTGCCTACAAAGAACTCCATAAAAACTTTATAAAATAAGGACAATTCCATATGACTTTTTTTTTCTTATCTTTTGCCAAACTGCCATTCCCATTGACTGCGGGACAAAACGAGTCGTTGCAGCTGCAGCGAATCCAACAAAAAGGCGTGCCTCGGAACGACCATAAGCCCCCGAACAACTCCAAAAAGCCTCTCCATTTCCAGATCAAACATCAAATCTAGGAAACGGAAAAAAAACCTTCGAAATCTTCCAAATTTGTTGCTGCCCGATTCGCCATGTTCGCCAAGCGACTGCTCGAGAAAGCGATTCACAGTCCTACCCAGGTCCCGCCCTGTTCCTTCTCCTCTTTCTTTGTCGTCTTGTTCTTTCGTTTTGGCGTTCCCACTTTCGTCTGCAGCTTTTCCCGCTACCGGTCGATCGGAGTCCTTGTTGTGGTAGCTTCGAGATGATGTGATGCGGTTGTTTTTTCGGTGTTATTCACGTACTAACGAACAACGATGGCTTGCCGTGTTAAAAGTTGTTTCGTTTATATAGAATGCGTTTCCATCGGGCTTTCTAATGTGGCATCGGAGTTGGGTTGCGCTCCACAAGCTTGTTGCGCGCGTGAGGCTCCCCATTTGTCGATTTCGGAGGTGCCCTTTAAGCCCCATTGGCAATGCGAAAGTGGGGGTGTCAATTTGTTTGCAGGCTTTACCAGCTTTTTATATTCACGTGGTCTCTCGTCACCCAACAGTATGGGGATTGATTTTATACACTTCTGACGCCGGTCTAGTGATTAGTAATGTGTGCTTGTCAAGAAGTGATCGCAGGTTGAATTGCTTTAGAGGCGTTTTGCGCTTGACTGATAGCTTGAGATGTGGGATCATGCTCTGTTGTGGTTACCGGATTTCATTGTGGCATCGGAGTCTCACTTGTGTGCTTGTTTCATGTTCCTGCTCTTTCTATGGTTCTTGATTGGTGATTTTTTTACTATTTGATGACTTGATTATTGGGAGAGAATACTTATGCAGGGGGATTCACGGCATGGCAATTCAGCATGGAAGGATTTGGATTTGTGCGTTTATGTCCATTATGGGGTCCCATCCACCGCCTCAATTCTTGCTTTTGACCCCATTCAGAGCCTTTTGGCGATCGGTACCCTGTAAGTTGAAATGCTGTTGTTTTCTCTTTATGGAAGTCTTGGAAGAGTTGATGATCTCATACATCTTGTGGACTACACAACTGCACATTCAGTTTTGAACTTTTGTACATTCATACTTCTGTTGCAGAGATGGCAGGATCAAAGTGATAGGTGGTGATGGCATTGAAGGACTTTTCATGTCTCCTAGACAACTTCCTATCAAACACTTAGAGGTTTGTCTGTTCTCATGAAATGCAGATTATCATTGCTGTTTGTCATGCTCTCATAATGTATTTAAAGAGGGAATGGCATATGTTGATGAACCTCTCAAGGAAGCTTTCTATTCTGATATTTAGGTTTTCAGCTTATTATATGAAGGCCAATGTGCAGTACTTTTTAAGCTAAAATTGACAGGATTTTACGAGTTACTGACTTTTGACCCTCAGGGTAATTCTTTGCTTGACAGCGTAACCAGCGACATTGCATGAGTAAAATCTGGTAAAAGTTACCGAGTCCAAGAGCACCTGGCATCGAATGCTTGGGCTTATTTGGAGGATACAGTCTCTATCTCCATTGGCCAGTTTACGACAGGCAATTTATTTGAGCCACAGCTATAATAGAACTGGGAAATCTACATGAAGTGGGCTTGAGAATCAAGTACTTGTAGATGTAGAAGAGCTCTGATGTGAAATGACTTAATATGTCTTGGTTCTACGCTCATGTTATCCAATTTACTGTATTCCTTATTTTAGTACAGACACAAAATAATTTTCGTATTGTAAGGGAGTGGTTTCCATTCAATGACATTAAGCAATATTAATGGGAGAAAAATTTCGATTGCTTTTACCCTGAAGAAACATAGCTTTTACATGTCATTTTGTTAGGGGAGAAGGGGAGAGAGAGAGAGAGAGATTGTCTTATGAGCTGTTGATACATTTTACTATCCAGTAGCTGTGGATATATGTTGTTGTTGCCTTCGATCCTCTTTCTTTTGTTTTGAATTTTCTAGGTGTTACTTATGGCATTTTTTCATACAAGCTGCCATGTGTGATGGCTTTCTTTGTTCAATAGTGAACATATTGAATGATGTGTTCTTTTTAGATTATATGATCTTGTTTTGGATGGTTGAGCTTGAAGAAGTAAGGAGCAATTTGGTTAAATGGACACTTATATAAAATGATTAATGAGCTTCGTGAAATTGATCTCTTATTTTGCAGCATCATGGTTGCAGTTTTGGGTTTGTAGTGTATGCTTTGTCTGCTAGGTGGATGGAAGTAGAACTTTGTTTTGCTGCACATGCTTGTATAACATTTAGATAGCCTCTCGAAATTTCCTTTACTGATCACTAATTGTTAATCTCTTGTCTGACAGTTCCTGAGGAACCAGGGAATCTTAGTCAGTATCTCGAATGACAACTACATTCAGGCATGAACCAACAGGGGCTTAGGCCTCTTCTTTGGGATTTCTGACTTAGGATAAATGAAGTTTAATCAATTAAAAAAAATTTGTTATATTGTTTATGGTTCTTCATAGGTGTGGAATCTGGAGAGAAGAAGCCTAGCTTCTTGTTTACAATGGCAATCAAACATTACAGCTTTTTCTGTGATCACAGGCTCCAACTTCATGTAAGACAATGCAGTGATTTTTCCTCTTCTTTATTTCACTCCAACTGATTTGCAAGTCAATAAATTGTAAATGCTTCAAGTTACTGCTACTTTATCATCACGTGCAGCTATATTGGCGACGATCATGGTTTGCTTTCTGTACTAAAGTGCAATGCTGAAAGTGGAGAACTTTGCCAGTTGCCTTATCACATTCCTGCAACTTCTATAAGCAGTAACCCCTCATTCCTTTTCTGAATGGTCAGTCTGTTGTAGTATTTCCATAATTGATGAGTATTTTCAAATTTACTGATCTACTGATCTAGAACTTTGTGAAGTCAAATGCCATTAAATGGTGTCTTGATTAACCTCATCATGAAGCTGATGATGATCAGCAGTATCTGCTGATGGCCTAATCCTCATGCCATTGGCTTTTTCCACCTGAGAACATTTTTTGAGAGGCTGCTGCAGATAGGATTTTGCATATTGTTTCTTTTTTCACATGCATGTGGTTATGGCTTTCTTTTTAATTGAAAGGCAGTTTCTTTCTGTCATTTTTGTAGCTTAAAAACTTGAACAATGTCTCGAAGTCACAGAAATTAATTTTAGGAAAAAAAGTGCCTGTATTAATACATGTACAATTAGAACGATATCTTGAAATTCTCATGTCATGTGTCTTTAGACTGTTTTACATCTTATGGAGCATCACTTGTTGGCAACCAGTTCCGTACTCCTTTTGTAGGCACCTTAAGAGCTAGTTCCAATAGTTACCTTTTAAAGGAATTTGTATAGGGTGAATCTTAGGTTGATAATGAGTAATATATGCTCTCCTTCTGAACAAATTGAAAATTTCTTATATGAGGTTTGAAAGTCATCTACCCCGTGTACTAAATCACTTCGGTTGTTAAAATGCTATTTATTAAATTGAGTAGTGTATACAACCAGACATTACATATGAAATATAAGACGTGGACATAACCTCATCAGATTACAGCTAAATGACAAACAGGAGTAACAGACATAATGACAACAAAAAAGGAGTGCCAAGATTCAAATCATTGACCCAAAGCTTTCACACAATTTGAATTAATTGATCTCCTAAAAGCTTAAGTAGTCAGGAAAGTTGTTGACAATATCAAGCATGTTTACTAGATTGATGACTGGTGTGGAACTCTGTCCCTACGAGTTTGGAGCATATTCAAAGAGTACAGCTGATGCTAAAAGGACTGATATATGCCTGATTACCACAATTTCCTGAGTTGTCAACTTCCTTTCATTCATAGATTTTTCATAATATATTTTATGCCCGGACAGTGATTTAGTTTCTTTGTTCTCTTTGCAGAGGTTTCAGGAATTTCATTTCCAGATGATCATCATATGATTGTTGGAGTTCTTCACCAACCATGTCCATCGGGGGATAGGTAAGATCAATGAATTTTAGTCATCTACAATTCTCTTGATTTACTATATCACTCTGTATGTGAGGCCTTGTTCTTAATTTAGGTGTACTGATTTAGTCATAGCTTTTGTTTGCAAATAGTAGGCACATTGTGCTTGCTGTCGTCTTAAGAAGGTATATGTTGCCAGTTGGACAATTTGTAGATTGAAATGTCCACTGCTAACAAATGCAGTAGTCATCCCTTTACTGTTGGTGTTGATACGAACGCTTTATGCTCCTTGAAGTTGTACACTGAAGGCATGATCTAATTCCTGTCTTCAAGGAATTCAATTCTGTCAGAATTACTTAAATGGATCCATTCTATCATCTTTCTGGAACATTTTGTTCGCATCATCTCTTCTGAATTCAATCATCCAATTAATGAATGAATAACATGCTGTCATCCTAACAGGACAGACCATATTTTTCTCAAACGTATATGTTGTTCCAATTAGTGTGGAGTAAAATTTCTTTTCCAGAAAATTCTTCCTATAGCTCAAACAAGAGCTACAAATATACTACTGTACTTAATGTTATGTTGGATTATTTATTCTCATTCTTTCTTTTATGTGCTTAAACACGAGTCGCAGGTTACTCTTGGCGCCCAGTTCGTGTGCATAAACTAGAAGAATCCAAATTTTTATCCATCTTTGTGTGGATTTGCATGTCCTGATGTTTGCATGGTCAAGACCTCATCATTTTAGCTTTATGAGTAATTATGTGAAGGATTTTGATTTATGCAGTCTTCTGCATTAATATTGATTTTTTTTTTTTTTGTTGCAGAGTACTTATTGCATATGAGTGTGGGCTGCTTATCCTTTGGGATGTTTCCAAAGGTCAGATTATTTTCATTGGAGGGGGTAAAGATCTCCATTTGAAGGATGGATTTGCCAATTCTGCTATCAAAGAGGATAATCTTTCAGATGATACATCTGGATGCTATCTTGGGGAGAAAGAAATCAGTGCTCTATGTTGGGCCTCTGGTGATGGATCCATTGTTGCTGTGGGATATGTAGATGGAGATATTTTGTTCTGGAAAACATTATCTTCTTCTGTCAATAAAGCTCCGGTGGCCAATTTACCTTCAAGTGATGTCATTAGGCTGCGATTGTCATCTGAGGAGAGGAGACTCCCTGTCATTGTCTTGCAGTGGTTTCCAACCAAGAAATCTCACAACTATAACGGCCTTCTCTTTGCCTATGGTGGTGATCAGATAGGAGCCGAAGAAGTTTTGACAGTATGGCATAACTTATTATTGTTCATTTAGCTGTTAATTCTCATTTCATGGTTACTCAATAAAGATAAATTAGGATATTCATGAACATGTCGATATGCTTTAGATGGATCAAATTCAAAATATTCTACAACAAAACATATGCCTCGAATGCAACTTACCATATTATCAGAATAATGAGTGGCGTAGCTAAACTTTAGTTACTTGACAATTTGTTGACAAGATATGGTGTGTTTGATTTGTCCTATTTCTGACCTGCTATGATTGTCATATTTTTTAGATTAGCTTTAATCAGGTGACGGATTAATGCAGCTGCTTTAAGAACCCTTTAAATCCTATCAACGTGGATTATGCTCTTACAATTTCATCCACTGCTTCAGGTTTTAAATCTTGAATGGTCATCGAGGGCAGAAAATCTGAGATGTACTGGTCGTATTGATCTCACCTTAACTGGCTCTTTTGCGGATATGATTTTGTTACCAAGTGTGGGAGCAGGGGGTAATCTTAGTGCTGATCTTCTTTTATTGACCAATCCCGGGCAACTGCATTTTTACGATGACTCCTACCTTTCTACCTTGATGTCCCAACATGAGAGAAAAGTATCTGTTCCTGCTTTAGAGTTTCCTACAGTAATACCAGCGAGAAATCCATTGCTTACTTCCGCAAGGTTTTATAAATTACCAGAATGCTCATCAAAGGACCTCTCAAAGGTGGCATTCCTGCATGTGTCTAGCTTAGCTAACTTAATTGTTCTACTAAATGTTCTTTGATACTATTGTTTGTCCTTTCTTTATTTATGCAGATAAGTTCAGTGGCCAGACCAACAGCTTCTGTACATGGTGGATCAGATTGGCCCTTGACTGGAGGTGTGCCCTGTCAATTATCAAGTACCGAAGAGAGTGGAATTGGTAGAGTCTACATAGGTGGATATCAAGATGGATCTGTGAGGATGTGGGATGCGACGCACACTATCTTGTCTTCTATTTTTACTTTGCAAGGACAGGTTATTATTCCTATTCCTATCTTCCATAATCTTATTCTAAAATTGCTGCAGATATGCATCTTTCAAATCAAAGCTTTGATTTGCCAGGTGCAAGGTATTCAAGTGGCTGGTTTAACTGCACCAGTTTCATCTTTAGACTTGTGTGTTTTCACACTGCATTTGGCTGTTGGCAACGAAAGTGGCTTGGTCAGAAGAGCATCTTTTCCTGAAAATTCTTTTGTATTAGATTGTGTTGAATTCATAAAGCCTCACCCCCTTTTTGTTTGTCCAGGTGCTCATATATAATCTCAAGAGCGGGACAACCGATAAAAACTTTCACTTCATAGCAGACTCTAAACATGAAGGTGATTTTGATATTGAGATTTATTACAAATGCCATTATTGAGAAAACCAGTTTCTGCTTGCAAACAACACATGCACAATGCATTTCTTCGGAGTGAAATGTAACTAGCAGAAATTCAAATGAAAACATGGACAATGCTTAGTACCAAAATGGAAGTCTGCTTTGTTTACTTTCAGGATACATAATATTCATCCTTTGGGCATCAGCCATCATTTAATGATCTCTTTCCAACAATAACCCTTAAAATCTTATTAAACACTAGGATGATGTAATTTATCCTGGGAACAATGAGTGCAAATTTATTTTTGTTGGAAAGAGAATCCAAAATGTGAGCCATCGCTTGTTGCAGTATTTGTAGAAATTGGAACCTGAGTCTTTAGAATGAAGCTGCGATCCAAATATGCTCTTCCAGATAGATTTCTCTTGAAGATTCTGAATGCTGCTTGCTGGCAATCTCTAGGATTTGACATGATCTTTCAAATCAAATGCAACCATTTGAAGTGATGTTGGCTATTGTTGCATTACTATTGGAAATGCTTAAATGACAACCTCTTCAAGATCACACAAAAATGGCTTGTTTGCTATCTAGATGGAATTTGTGGTTGTATTAATGGCATATTGTGCTTGATAAGAGACATTATCATTCAAATGAGCTGAAGATTAATTGTTGTAGTCAGATGAATTTATATTGGATAGTGAATTCACTGGATTTTTCTATCCTAGACTGTGTATATTCTGAGTATTTCTCTTTCATGTCATCTTTCCTTCAAGGGTTACTTGTATCTGCTGGACCATTTCATTGTGTGATAATGCAGGATTTTCTGGATCTCTATATTTTTCTAACCTAATACTGTTCAAACTTGCCAGTACACCCTTTGCTTTCAGAAGAGGCATGCCAGTGTAAAGCTGTTTTTTCTCTTTTCAACTCTCCTGTTAAAGTACTACAGTTTGTGAATCATGCAACCAAACTCGCTGTTGGATTTCAGTCTGGTCAGGTGAGTATCATACTGCTTGATTGTTCAAGCATACTTTACCTTTTTTGCTTGATTTTCTTTCTTGAGAAAGCTGATTTTATGTTTCTATTACAGGTGGCAGTGCTTGACATGGGTCCAGTATCAGTTTTGTTCTGCTCGGACTGTTCATGTGGTTCCCTCTCACCTGTTGTTTCCATTTGTTGGAGATCATCCAGTAACACTGATAATATGCTGAAGAGCCCAAAGACTGTGCAAGTGAATATGCCAACTGATCCTATAGATGAACTTGTATTTGTATTGACCAAGGATGCAAAGATTCTTATTATAGATGGTCGCATGGGTAACCGGATCAGTTCTCGTCCACTGCTCTTGAAAAGAAATCTATTCCAATTGCCATGTTTGTTATAGGCAAGTGAAATATTTTGGTCAGTGAGAAATAATTTACATTTAGTTCAATATGATGTGCTGAAGGAAGAATTTTAGTTTTCTTCAGATGACCACATTTCAGTCTCATCAGAGCAGTCAGCTAAGGACACTTCATCCAGGAAAGATGCTACTACTGAAGGCAAAGTTGCAAAAGGTTTACATGAGACTGAACAGCTTAAATCCTCAAAAGATGCATTTTCAGCTGGGAGATCGCTGGATTCGCTTTTACTGCTATGCTACGAAGATTCCTTGTGCCTGTACTCAACAAAATCTGTAATTCAGGTCTCTTTCTTTTAGTTTACTCCAGTCATTTGTAGTTCTTATGTTTTCAAGCAATCTAATTGTTAAACTCACACAGGGAAATCATAAAACTAGTCGCAAAGTGAAACATGTAAAACCTTGCTGTTGGACTTCAACTTTAAAAAAAGAGGGGAAAGTTAATGGGCTGGTCGCACTGTACCAGACTGGAGACCTTGAAATCAGGTAATTGTGAACTTCAGGGTTGTGATGATATTCCAGAACTGGACAAAACAACCTAATTTTCCTTGGTTCTGGCTTTCTGGGATATATTTTCTTCACTCACTGATGGAGCATTCCTCACTATTCTGATTGTCAATTTGACAGATCTTTGCCTGATTTAGCTTTGGTGAAAGTAAGCTCTTTAGTGTCAATTCTAAGGTGGAATTTCACGGCAAACATGGGCAAGATGATGGCTTCTGACGGTTCACAGATTGCGCTGGTATTACATAAATGATAGACAATGAACCTAATTATTAGGAAGAAGTTCTAGGATGTATCCATCTATCAATTGGTTTCCCTTCATAGTCAATGGAGGGAGTGAAAACTGGTGCAATGGTTTGTGTTCCATCACGATTTTTTATCTGCTAGGACGTATAATAGACATGATTCAAGTTGATCTTCCTTAAAAGCATATTTCGTTAACCTTCCTTCGCAGTCTGCATGTTTTTGGTTTGTTTAAGGATTCACCTGTTGTAATTATCTATGATAGGCAAATGGGTGTGAATTGGCTCTCATCTCTCTGGAAGATGGTGAAGATGATCTCAGGTATTCTATGCCACTACTAAATCGAGTTTGTATACCAAAAATTTAAGTAATTAGGTGATTTTTTTTGTTTTTTAATTGTTGTAAAAGCTCGAATTTTATCAGATAATATAAGATCATTTTGTAGGGCCATGGGAGCTTTGCCTTGTCTCCATGATCAGGTTCTTGCTGCTGCCGCAGATGCTGCAGATGCTGCACTCACTTTCTCTAGTCAGAAGAAAAAACAGGTTATGCTATCTTCTTTTCTTTGGCATCCTAGTCAACAATCTCCAGGCTGGTATGTATACATAATTCTTGTCAATCCAGGCTTCTGCACCAGGAATCCTGAGGGGCATTGTGAAAGGATTTAAAATGCAAGAAGCAGAAAACAAGGGGAAACATGCTGTGACTTCAAAATCTGATGTTACTCATTTAGAGGATGTATTCTCAAAACCTCCATTTGTGGACCAGTTACCGACACTTAGAAATAATCAGGAAATTGTGGATCCATCTTCTGGCACAAATGATCAGGAAGTGGAGCTTAGCATAGGTGAGATCCATCTCTGCAACCACATCCTGGTGTTTTTTTGTTACCTTTGGCTATCTACTAAGTTTCAGGTTCTTGTTTGCACAGATGACATTGAAATTGATGATCTTGCACCAATGGCATCTGCTTCAGTCTATAAATCCCAAAATAAAGGCAACAGTAATTTTCCATATCACTACATGAATTACATGATGACATATTTGACTTTTATGACTTGATAGATTAGACTACCATTTTCTTCTGTAAAAGGAACGGAAAGGGAGAAGTTATTCGAAGGGGCAACAGATGTCACGGAACCTAGACTAAGGACACCTGAAGAAATAATTGCTAAATATCGGAAAAGGGTAAGCAAAATGAATCCCAGACTCTCTCTCTCTCTCTCATATTCTCTCTCTCATGCAGACGCACTCTTTATGACTTTTTAGTGAACTAAACTGGCATTAAACTATGTGGCAAATGATTTCAGGATCCAGCTGCAGTGGCTGAAGAGGCAAGAAACAAGCTTCTTGAAAGGCAGGCGAAACTGGAGGTAGTGCGATGTTATGAGTTTACATAGATATCATCGGATTGGCAAGGACATTAGTTGTTTTTATGTGGGTGAGAATATAATAAAAAGAATATTACTTGATTTCGGATGAGAACATGACATAAAGTTGAACATGATTAAGGTGACTGCATAAGTCTCTTATCAGAATACACAAATAGGCATGCAAGGACATCAGTCATGTTTATTTTCTATCTGTAGTGTACATGTTTATTGCCAGTGCTGTTGGAGGACATCAAATCTATAACCTGATAATATGCAAGCATAACTCAAATTCTGAATGGAAAGGCTGAGGCTTGGCTGAATCATATGTGTAATGCAAATATTTCGGGGAATTCATTGTGTTCAATTATAGCATTAGTCAGTTGCTTTAGTGCTGAATGTACATAATATGTAGTGTGACTGAAGAAAATGGAGATGTCTATAATGTTATGTTTCTTGTGGCTATTTGCTTAATTTTCTTGAGGCATATCGGTTGTGTTGGTGAACGTTCTGTCGTGTTCTGATGAAATTAGTTTGTGTTCGTTTTGGTTCTATCAGAGAATCAACCAGCGCACTGCAGAACTGCAAAGCGGAGCTGAAGATTTTGCTTCACTAGCCGATGAGCTTGTCAAGGTCATGGAAAGGCGAAAATGGTGGCACATATGAGCAAAACATACTGTTACTTCACTATGCATCCATCCACTGGTGGCTATCTTATTCAAATACATTGGTGGCCACCAATTGATGTCCAAATGAGCGTGCAAATGGCATCAACTAGGAAAGTGGAGCTTGTCAGTGAGGAGGTGCCAAAAGGTAGATGCCACTGTTCTCTCCTGAAGTTTTTCCTGTAAAGCAATGAATAGTCATGGACTGTTCTTTTTTCTTGGTAAGATAGTTGATGGAAAAATGTCATTGAGCTGACTTTTGACTATGAGATAGGAGAAGTACAGGGTATTGTGAAATAAATATCAAGAATATGAATTATGTTGTGCAAGTAAATATTGATCAATGGTTCCTAGACCACCAGTGAATGCCTTGCGGATGACAAATCGACCTTCATCGGTATAGTTATTCAAACAACACTTACTGGAGTGTAGATTACCTTCTCTCATCCTGGCTGAAGCACTAAAAAATCTTTAGTTTTCTTGCTCTGGGTTGAAAAGGAGTAAAAAGATACCTAGTTTTAACCAAGTTTTGTCTGACGGATTAGTAAAAAGAGCATGCTCTCTTTTGCAAATCAAGGTCCATTGTGCAGAGACAAAGGCCTGGCCATCACATGATGACCCATTAACACCAGAAAAAATTGTTGGAAACATAGTTAGTGCTTTGAGATCATAAGTATATGGAAAAACGCTTTGAATACCATTTGTCGATATATTTTACACGGAGGGAGTGTCAAAGTAATCAACGTCGCATTGCTTGCATATGGTACTTACTTTGATGTTATTTACATGACCTCTCGATGATTAATCTATGAGTAGGTCGTGCACTGAGAAGAAAAATGACCAAAGAGGAAAATGACCAAAGAGCAAAGTAGCGATGATGAGAAATTCTAAGAAAGAAAAAGGCATAAGTTGTTCGTGCTTGGAAATGTAGGTAGTGCTTCGAGTGCTCGAACAAATGAGGTAATACTTTTTGCATTTGTTAGTGGTGGATATGGACACAATCATGGCAAATGTTGATTTTGCTGGTGGAACACTATAACAGTAGTCTGATGGGAAGTGAGGAAGATGCTGGACATGGAATTAGCAGTTATGGCCGTTGCACGCACGTCTCGTTCTCATCTGAAAGTTGCATTGCTTCGATCAGATGAAAGATCACCATGAATCACCAATTGTCATGCATCGCGAGGATGATGAATAGGGCGATTTCTCTCCGCCAACTTTGCAACCCTCCTTCGCTCGCTAAGTCACGCAATTATCAAATAATTGTTCGCGAGGATCGTTCCGATCCACTTCGAAAATGCCCTGAAAACGCATTCGCGAGGGGACCTTGCCGGTAGGGCTAATTGTCAATCTTACTATTCGCTGCCGTGTGTTGCCCACGGATGATACCATTTTGATTTTACATGACTGGATCGTGGTTAGAAATGATTGTGTGTGGAATACGATGACTACGAAAAGGCATCATCAGATTCATCATGGAAAGCTGCCTTTCTCCAAGAAAAAATTTGGGCAGAACCGGTTCATTTTCATGATCATGAAGTCCGATTAAGGCTCATTTAATTTAATCAATGCTGTCATAAGTGTGGCAGGCATATGTCGTTATTGGGCGTAATCCCTTATTAATCATAGCTTTGTTTCTTTTATGGAAAATAAAAATTTAAATAACATCTTCCTAAGATTGATCGCTTATATTGTTTAAAAAAGTTAATGAACGAAAAGTATTTTTTGCTCACAAAAATATTTAAATATAAATTGTTATTGATAATTAAAAGATTTTCTATTAACTATTGAAGTGGTATAAATGATCATTTTTATTAAAATATTTTTAAACGATTTATTTTTCGCAAAATAAATAGAGCTTTAGCGGAGTTCGACATCTTGTATGTTTAGGGTGACCAAGTTAATGAATGAGTAAGTGATGGCTATTTTTGACCCAAAAAACAAGTGATAGCTATTGAAAAGCCTCATTGATCTCTAGGCCTCAATTTAGTTGAAGATTTTGGAGAATTTTGATTTCGTTTGTTTTTTGAAAAATGAATGATTAAGAAAATATTTTTATAAAAATAATGATTTGTATCACTTGAAATAATTAGTTAATGAAAAATACTTCTATTATCAATAACAACTTATGTCTAATTAGCCAAACAAGCCATGTTTCATCAACACCATACTTTTTAAGAACTAATTCTTATTTAATACATATTTCACCGTTGGATGAACGTCCCCTTGTAAACTTACATCTTAAATTTTTAGCCTTTACTTAATTGACACATCAATAATCAACTAAAGGGTCTAGATTTAGCCACTGTTATGCAATAGAGAAAATCACATGCAAAACCCACCAGACCCTGATCCTTAAAACACTTTGTGTGCGCGTGCGCATGCATGTGCGTAGGCATAGAGATGTGCTTTGCATGGTGGCAACCATTACAGCACAATCACATGTTCGAGGTCTCTTTACCTTAGTCAGCCTTATGGCAAGCCTAATGGCGACCTCCTATCCAATGTTGGGTAGTGAGAACGAGGATCCAAAGCTGCTACTTCTAACTGAGAGAAGAGAGGGAAGGTGCGTGTACGACTTCTATACACGACTGACAGGAAGACACATCTCCATTATAACACGCCTACTTCAATAGGACAAAACTCACCATGATAAATATAGAATCCCAGCTCATCGCGACATCCATTTAATCTATCCTCGTTTTAGGTCATATTAAAGCCCCATAAAAACGTCTACACACATTCTAACTCGTGTAGGAACAACAAAGAAGCAGTTGAAGGAGGAAAACTTTTGGGAGTGACAAGGATGGCCCATCCCCCAATCAAGAACTTGGGGGGTGGGATGGCCAATCCCTAAGTGGGCTTAGTCAAACCACGCTTCTTGCCAATATTAAAAACATTTTCCTTGCCAAATCCCAAAGCAGGACTTTCACATGGTCTGCTTTTTCCCCATTTGATGCTACTGTCCTATACGCGCCCTCGAATTGACCCACGTTCCTCATATGGCCTCACGAGTGTCCTCCCACCGACCCTCTTCAATACCACCATAATGAACAACACCATTAGAGGACAAGCAGCTGGGTGGTTCCATGCTCCCGATCATTTATTGTCATGTTCGCACCAATCACGCTCTTTCGATCCGAGCAAGTTAGGTAAGAGGCGTATTATGTTTAAAGGACGAGCCTATTAGGCTATCGAGAGGCTGCCGTTCCGACTTTTATAAAGATCCAATAGAGTTTTCGTGTCGTATCTTATCATATTACATCAATTTTGGCACTTTTGATTCGAGCAAATTTAATTCCAGAAACTTTGAGCAAAAATGCAAGATGCGTATTGTTGTTAGAAAGGAATGTATCGAGTTATCAAGAGAAAGGAACCAAATCGAGATTTGTTTGTAAACGAGTTGGAGAACTTTGAGACGAGCCCAGTTGCACCGTCCATCTCCCCGAAACCAGCAAAACTCATCTCGCATAAGAGAGAGAGAGAGAGAGAGAGAGAGAGAGAGAGAGAACCGGGCGAATCGAATATTAGTGGCATCCCCGCCATCGCTGTAGTGACATCCCCGCCGATCGCTGTTCATGAATCAAGAAAACTACAAAAAAAAACGTGAATGCCGAGCGTGATTACTTTCTGAAACCCATGTTTTGTACCTAACAAGGTCACACGTTGATAATGATAGATCCACATCGCAGAAGACGACTTTTGATGTCCACTTCAATTCCTTAAGATAAAAAAGGTCAAAAAGCTTTCCTCCTCCTCCTCCTCCTTTTTCGCCAGTAGGGAAGGATGAAGTTTCCCACGAACCAAGCAAGAACGAACGCGAGGAACGAGCGAGGCACGGTCTCTGCTTTGAAACTATATTAACAGCCTCCCCTCGGGTTCTTCCTTGTCGTTCAGACAACATCTGCAAGAGAAGAGAAGAGAAGAGGAGGAGAGAGAATCTTGCTTGAGACATAGAAGAAGAGAGAGAGGTACGACCGGTTCTTGCCAGGGAAAGAGGGGTCCCCGTCTTTCGTTCCGGACAACACGACTCGTACTCGTTCTTGCAGATATCTAGATTCATTCCCCTAGATTTCCCGTCTCTCTCTCTCTCTCTCTCTCTCTCTTGTCTCCGTGCATCGTTTCACTCCACCATTTCTTTATTGCTTTCCCATTCACTCCCTATACTTTTGCACCTTCCTCCATTCTCCCTCTCCCAAAATTATTAAAAAAACAGGAAAGGTATCCCCATCTAGTATATATCTCTCTCTCTCTCTAAAAAAAGTGAAAGGAATCCCCACATATAGTTTAGACCTCTCTCTCTCTCTCTCTCTCTCTACCTACCTGTTCTTCAACGATGGCTACATGGGTCTTGTCCCAATGTGGCCTCAAACCCCTCCCTCAAACCTTCCCCAGATCGCAACTCCAGAGGACGCCCACGAAAGATAACAGATGTTTCCCATCCAGGCACGTCCGTCCCGCAGATCTGAAGCTCCGTCCGGCCGGGCGACCGCGCGGGTCTCTCCTGCCGACCCGGGTGAGCGCCCCATTGCGGGTCTCGCCAACCGACGAAGAAGATGACGCGGGAGAGAGGAGGAAACGAAACGGGGTGGTCGTCAGCGAGGAAGGAGGACGAGGAGGGGAGGAGTTCTTCGACCCTGGGGCGACGCCGCCGTTCAAGCTGGCGGACGTGAGGGCGGCCATACCGAAGCACTGCTGGGTGAAGGACCCGTGGAGGTCGATGAGCTACGTCGTGAGGGACGTCGCCGTCGTCCTCGGGCTCGCCTGCGGGGCGGCGTATTTGAACAGCTGGGTCGTCTGGCCTCTCTACTGGGCCGCCCAGGGCACCATGTTCTGGGCCCTCTTCGTTCTCGGTCACGATTGGTACGGCCACTAGTTCCTCTCTTTTGCTTAAATATTCTCATCATGTCATCATATTTCATGGAGGCTATCGTTGTTATAGTTTGTGTCTGCGTATGTCTTCGGTTTGGCGCTTCCACCTTGCATTTCTGCTCTGTCGGTTCTCAGTTGAGACACGCCGAGTTATCGCGCTTGTTGAAGGAGGTTCCGGTTGTAGTCGCTTAAATTTTGGCCTTTTTTGGCTTTCTGAAACCGATGCAGTGGGCACGGGAGCTTCTCGAACGATGCTAAGCTGAATAGTGTGGTGGGGCATCTCCTTCATTCCTCCATTCTAGTGCCTTACCATGGATGGTAAGTTTCAAGTCACCACCTCTACGACTTTGCTCAGGCTTATTGAATTTCACGGAAAATAAATGATGTGGAAAGCATTTTTCTGAAAATATTTATTTATATTACATAAAATAATTAGTCGATGAAGATATTTATGTTTAAACATTTTCAAAGACAATAAAAATATTTTTCATTTATTTACATTTGTAAGTGATATAAGTGATAAATCATTATTTTTATAGGAATTATGTTACCCTTCCCTCTTAAGAAGCTCGGTAAATTCAAAATGGTTAAAACTTAGAACGGTTTTAATCAATAACCAAATATGTGACTCATGATATGACTGACAATCTCAAATGTCACTTCCCTTTTGCATTGTATACGATAGGAGAATCAGCCACAGAACTCATCACCAGAATCATGGGCACGTCGAGAACGATGAGTCATGGCATCCAGTTAGTCATCTACCCCTTTGTCCTACTCTTTTTTTTTTAATCTTCTCAATTATTAGGTTCGATTTCTTTCTTCTTGCAGTTACCTGAAAGGATCTTCAAGAACTTGGACGCCATTACAAGGACTCTCCGCTTCACAGCCCCTTTTCCCATGCTTGCCTACCCCATCTATCTTGTGAGTGTTCGACTGTGGCTCCCCAAGATGATATTTTTCTTGTTGCTTATTCTGAATCGACACTGTTAGAGCAAGAAAAAGGAGGGAAAAGCAATGTCCTACAGAGAACCTTTCGAATTGCCTTACTTTATTGACGTGATAGATCATTGATACAACTTTCATTGAATCACCGTTCGAATCGGACATAAATCTACCTTTTCAAGGAGAAATTATTGCACTGACCAAAAAAAAAAAAAAAGAGGAGGAATTATCGCGATCGGCCAAAAAAAAAAAAATGGAGTAATTATTGCTTGCATTGAATGGTAGAGCCCGAGTTTGGAGCTTAGTTTATTCCATCTAAGATTCGATGCCTCACCATCCATTCGAGATCTCACGACGGGGGTAATCACTTGGGGTAATGATGATTCAGATTTGCCTTTTGTGATTATGATTGGTTGAAATCAATTCCTATTCTCTAGCCAGCAAGATTGCTCGTGGAAACTTATGCTACTTCAAAGTTCTAATCCTGAATTTCCTTGGAGAATTCGGAAATAGAAAAAGTATTCTTGAATTTTGAAAGATAGTTAAAAAGTGAAATTTTGAATGGGAGAAATGGGGTCGTCAAGAATTGAGATTCTCATGGCCTGACATAGTATTAATTTCATAGTGGATCAGAAGTCCAGGGAAAAGAGGGTCACACTTCCACCCAGAGAGCGACTTGTTCGTGGCAAGTGAAAGGAAAGATGTGATCACATCTACAGTGTGTTGGGCGGCCATGGCGGGCTTGCTTGTGGGACTGTCCTTCGTGATGGGTCCTCTCCAGTTGCTCAAGCTCTATGGCATCCCTTACTGGGTAATCCCTCTTTCTTCATCATCAACTTTGCTAATGGTTCGGTTTAACAACTCCGGATTTGAAAACTCCGCATGCTAAGCGACGCGGCAGACTTTTATTTCAATGTTTAACATGACCTAGTTGTTTAAAGTTCTACTTACGGCTCGCTGTATCAGTCCATAAATGAGTTTTGTACATCAGTCTTGGTATTTCCTAGCATTCGACAAATTCTGACTAGACTGTGTTTCCAATTATTGTTGGTTTTATCAGATTTTTGTGATGTGGCTGGACTTTGTGACTTACCTCCATCACCATGGGCATGAAGATAAAATTCCTTGGTACCGGGGCAAGGTAATGTCATTCAATGAAAGAAGACTTTTTCCACCTCCTTTTTCTCGTTTTGGAACAGTATTTTATTGCGAGAAATTGAAGGGGTTGTCTCTTTTGCCTTTTTTGTTTTAAGGAATGGAGTTACTTAAGAGGTGGGCTCACCACGCTCGATCGTGACTATGGGTGGATCAACGACATTCACCACGATATCGGAACTCACGTCATACACCATCTTTTCCCTCAAATCCCTCACTATCACTTGATCGAAGCTGTGAGTTACATATATTTTCCCTCTTTTGGGTCAACAAAAATTGACCCCCGCCTTAATCCATAAAAATAAAAGCTTTGTTGCTTTGACACAAGTCTCGTGAGAACATTTGAGGCAGGTCCATCCCGTCCCTATATGTGTCAGGCTAGATAAGATAATGCATATATTTATATATATATGAAGTGTTCGATTTTGATAATAATAGCGTTTCTTGATAAATCTTTGAGACGTGCCCTTTTTCTTTGCCATGATGCAGACGGAAGCGGCAAAGCCTGTACTCGGGAAATATTATCGAGAGCCGAAGAAGTCGGGCCCGTTGCCCTTCCATTTGATTGCGACGTTAATACGAAGTTTGAAGAGAGATCACTACGTCAGCGACACCGGGGAGGTTGTCTACTACCAAACTGACCCTAAACTTGGTGGTGGCGGCTCTTCTAGTTCGGATGCTAAGTGAGAAGGCTTCCAATGCAGCATTTGAACAGACACCAAACAGGGAGTTTCAACTTCAATCATTATAGAAGCCTAACTCTTGACACTTCGATGAAGCTTCGTATCGGATAGATCTCACTAGTTTCACTTGGTTGAAGAAGCTGCTAGGGCAAACCAACTTTCGTGCCAATACAAAAGCCACTAGAGAGATCATGATTGATATATACGGAACGCTAAACTTTATGATCTAGCTTCTGTTTGTAATATGTAAAGCACGAAGTTGTAAATTTACATTTGAAGAGGAATAACTCGTCTCCTCATCATGTTTTATCTTGTGTCAAGAATGTCTAGAGATGACGATGAACATTATTTTCATTTCTCCCTCCCTCTTCCACTACAATCACACAAATCAAACTTATCTAAGAGGCCTCGGATGACTGGGGGTGTCAACTCGGTCAACATCGGATTTACTTTTCTTCGATATCAACATACATTGATGCGGAAATGTATCAATCAGCATTATTGGTCATTTGGTACCGTTTTTTCAACGACTTCAATTATCGTGAAAATGAGTGCTAAAACTTCTATGTGGTATTTGCCAAACACCTTGCAATCGAAGGCCATAGAATTTCCACGACTGCACTGCAATAGTTTCAAGATATATACGAAAAGCCATCGTGTTATCAAATACGTACAATACTTCACAAAAAAATTGTAACAAGGTTATAAAACAATATAGTTATTGAACAATTCATATTGAGACATCATGTATATCTTGATTGGACCCTGAATTACTAATTGGGTGCATCCAACACTAGTCTGATAGCCTTCTTTTTTTTTTTTTTTTTTTTTTTTTTTTTTGGATCGAAGTCTGATAGCCTTCTTAAGATGTTATAAGCTCCCTTGAAATTGAAGTCCAAATTCCTAGAAATGATTCAACTGCTTGAATGCATTTTCGAAGTTGACCAAGTTTATCTTCTATTAAACAGTTAACGAAAAGCTGCTTCCCACACGTGACATCAAAACGCGCGATTACTTCTTAAGAAAATTGATGCTGAAAATGTGTTGTGCGCTTAATTCATACAAACGCACACGTTTTTTATCCTGCTAATTTGTTTCTTAACTCGCTAAGCCAACCCATAGGGTTTTCTCAAAACTATCTTAATGTCGATGCTACAAAAAAAGCTGTTCACACAAGAACTGACTACTTATAATGGAACGAAACCAAAGACTCACTGCATACACTCAATCATCGGGGTGTGAACACCACAAGTGTCAAAACTTAGAATAGAGGGACACTTAAGTGCCAAAAATTCCAAAAATACATTCAAAAATTGGAATAAAAAAATGCAATACTTAATGTGCTAACAGTGAGACATTTAGGCGAAACTGCTGATATGGCATTTTTTTGGCTACTTTTTTTTTTATTTTATTGATGTGGCAATTTTTTTTTAAAATTATCCATGAGGCAATTTTTTTAAAAAAACTGTCCACGTGACGCGTTAAGCCCTCAAAATTAATTTTTAATATACATATTAATTAAAATAATTTAAAAAAAAGGAAGCCATAGCTTTGGCGAGGGCCTCCACAGCCCTCGCCGTCACCACCACATCATTGCCAAAAAGGGTTGATGATGGTGCAAGCCCTCGCCAACAGTTGGCTAAGGTTGTCGGCCACTACCCAAGGCTTGGCGCAGCTGCGGCTGACTCTCGCCTCGCTGTTGTTGGCCCATTCCGGTGATGGTGGGGTAGCTGTGGTGAGGGCTATGGAGGCCCTTGCCGAATGCTACTGCCTCCCCCCTTTCTAAAACAATTTAGTTTTTAATTTATTTAAATTGATATTAAATTTATAAATTTAAAAAAAACGACATCGTTTTGTATGTTCATTGTTGAGTAAGTATTATGGCAAGCCACATAGCCTCTTATATTATTAAAATAAGCCACATTGAATTTCCGGCTACCTTTGCTGGCGTTGGCACTTCAGTATTCCAATTTTGAAAAAAAATGACACTTAAGTGTGCCTTTTGAAAGTTTTGGCACTTCAATAACTATTTGTGCCAAGTTTTGGTACTTACGGTGTACTTATCCCCTCAATCATCTGACAACAATTTGCTCATTCTTCAAGTTCGCACAACAAAAGCTTGTTCCATTTCAATGAACAAAAGTTGTTGGTGATAGACCCGAAGAGCGATTCTACCAATCATCAATTTGAATCGTCGTCGCTGACGACTCATCAGGATGCTCCGTCCAATTGGATTACCACGCGTCTCTCTCTTGTTGACCGGGGTGAGCGCCCCATTGTGGGTCTCACCAATCAATGAACAAGATGACAAAGTGGAGAAGAGAAAACTAAATGGGGTTATCAACGAGGAAGGAAGAAGAGTAGGAGGAAAGGAGTCCTTTGACCCTAGGGCCGCACCACCGTTCAAGTTGGCGTACATGAGGGCAACGATACTAACGCACTGCTGGATGGAGCACCCATGGAGGTGTTGGAAAAATATGACTTTAAATAAGGTAGAATAATGAAGTCGGATTTATAAAGCAATCAAGTCGGACTTTAAGGCGTGATATCATTTTCTTTAAGGATTTATTTGCCCCACAATGTTGCTAATGGTCATCAGCAAATTTCCTCTAGGATACAAACGAAATCTCAAATAAGAATACTAGATAGCAATTCTAGTATTTTTCCAAGGTCTCTCTAGGAAACATTTGAAAAAGATGGCTATATATCATTTGAAAGAAAATGAAAATAGGAAGAGGAAGATCATGAAAAATGTTTGACAGTTCTACAAAGAATTGAACAAAATTGTTGAATAAACATATTTGAATGGATACAACCTTTCAAAGATAAAGAAGTTATATCCAAACAAACACAACTTTTCAAAGGTCGTAGGAGTGCCTAACAACCATTAGGCAAAAATAATAAATTTGATATTAAATAATTAAAAAATAACCACCACTCTATTGTGAACAATCACATTATTTCAATAGGACACAATAGTTATTTTATAATTATTAATTCGAATTTTAATAAATAAATAAAAATAATGATTGTTGATTAGTGCCAAATCTCGTACATGTGCACACTCACATCTTTTCAATGTAGGACAAGGCAGCTCTTTGTTTATTTTACAAACAAACTACCAACAAGAGGTTGATGAGCTACGTCCCAAGGGATGTGTTAGCTTATTGCCCCAAAGCAACCGTGTAATTAAGGAATTTAGTTGCATTATTTATTTAATAGCAAATAAATATTCATTCATTATCCCATTTATATGAATGAGTTTATAAGATCAATTGTGATTGAACCTATTCTTAAGGTATAAAGAGTACATGTGACAATTGTACAATTAGACTAAGTTTTCAAATAGTTCCTAATCGATAAATCATTGAGAGGATATTAATGATTTTGTTGAGATTGATTGAGACTGGTGTGTTCTCAAGTTTTACTATTGAGGATTGGATACCTCAACGGATGATGAGTCACAAGTCATTGGGTATTATGATACTTGAGCTAGAACACAAGTACTTGTATTGGACAAGTTTATTGAACATGGTATGCATAGAACGATTAGTGATATGGAAGCTTTTAGCGAGATCAATGACTAATCATTCATGTTTTGGTCTTGTGTAAAATCCTTAGATTGAGGCAAATGACTTGTGATCAATCATCCAATGATCCTCTTTGCTTCTTCAGCATACAAAAACTTCCAAGGACATCATCATTCTCACTTATTCCTCATCTTCGCTGATTAACCATATCATTTTCCAAAGATCTCTAAGGACAACATCATCTTCGCCGATTCCTCATCTTCAAATGATTTGACTAAGTCAACTTCCAAAAATCTTCAAGGACACCACATGCTATTTTCTCATCTTCACTGAACTCACAAGGATCATTGATATTATCACATTCTTCCATCTTATCTGTATTAGGTAGCTGCTTTTTGCCAAAAATCTATTGCTCCTATAACAATTCATTGCACTTGATAACGATGCTGATCTTTTTGGTCATTTCAAATATATTTGCAATTTCGACTCTACCAAGCTGTTTATCTTCATGGTTCTTTCAAGCTTTATTGGACATCCCCATTCTAAGCTTGTTCACCTCATCAAGGCCCATTCAACTATTCACCCGATTTTTATACCTCTAAGCTAAGTAGCACTGACACGCGACACGGACACGACACGACACAACACGTTGACACGTTATTTCTTAAAAAAATAGAAAATTTCGACACGCTAGAACACGTTGTCATTAAATAAATATTTTTATTTTTAATTAATTTAATTCAAATTTATTAATAATTAATTAATTAAAAAAAAGAACCTATAATAAATTTACACTAATCATTCAACATTCAATACTTTTATTTTTCGAAATTATTATTTTATTTCATTTAATTATTTTTTGATTAAATAAAAAGTCCCTCGGGGGGTCACCACCCCACCCCACCCCAACTCCTTTTTTTCTCTCGTCTCTTTCTCCCACCCCCAAATTTTTTCACTTTTCTTTCCCTCCCCCACCATCTAACATTTCCCCCTCCCTCCTGTCACTTCACCCCAATTTTTTTCACTTTTTTTTCCCTCCCCACCACCTGACACTTCCTCCTCCCTCCTATCACTTCCCCCTCTTTTCCCTTGTCTCTTTTCCCCCACCCTCAAATTTTTTCACTTTTCTTTCCCTCCTCCACCACTTGACATTTCCCCCTCTCGCCAACACACCAAATCCCTTTTTTTTTTTTTTACTTTCCTTCTCAAAACCCTAGCAGCGCCCTTCTTCGCCTCCTCCTCACCACACGACCCCCTCCTCTCCTCTTTCTCTCGATCTCTACTTGCTCTCGGTCCTCATCACAATCGTTCACCGTCTCGCCTCCAGCCCTTCCTCCCTCGTAGATGCAGCCTCGTCGCCGATCCATCGCAGCATCATAGAGTGGCGGCCCTCGCCTTAGTCTCTGCTCTTTCTCTCGTCATCTCTCGTCGTCGCGGGCTCGCTGTCGCTCGCGGCCTCATCTCTGCTCCCTCGCCCTCGCCTCCACCCTCCATTGTCTTTGGGACACGCGTGTTGAAACATGTCGACAAAAGTTGACCACATGTCGACAAATCCGACACGCGGTCAACGTGTGTCCGAGCATGTCCGAGCGTGTCGACGTGCTCGACACGCTTTGACACGTGTCGACGTGCTCGACACGCTTCGACACGTGTCGGACACGACACGAAGCACATATAATGTGTCCGTGCTTCGTAGCCTCTAAGCCATCATGAACATCCGTGTTATTCTCAGCTTATTCATCTTTGATCAAGGTCCTTCCAAGTGTTCACATTATTTGAATCTTCCTAGTTTGTAGACATCTTCAATCACTTAATACCTTGTTCATCTCAAATATCAACAAAGCATTCAAGACAGTGGTAGAACACTTCTCATATTAGTTCACCCGGTGCTATTTATGACAACATTGCATTTCGATCTGTGCATATATCACCTGGTACTACTCAACCAATACACATTAATAACCTTTGATTGTCTTTGTCATATTTAAAACAACATAGGGATTTTCCCAACAAACCCAAACTTAAAGTGTTTATAAATAAGCAACTAGATAGGATGTAAAAATTTTATAGCACAAAATTCACCAATGCTCCTTGTTCGGAACATCCCCCGCGCGGCACAAAATGCTCATTCTCTTCCCATGAAGAGCCCTTGGAGAATTTTCCACTTGTACAACTCTAGCTCTTTTTATCGAGGGCTATTGTGCAGCTATCTTTTCATGTTGTATCTGTGTGGTTACAACTCTAAAAGGGAACACTCAGGTGTAGCTACTGTGCACTTCAAGGACCCACTCTTTGCAGCCACTTCTTCAAGGAAAGGACAACCTAGGGTTAAGTCAATAAAATCCTATATTTGTTTTATTTTTGTTCTCTTTCCTCTTGCCCCAATTTGTGTGCCCCTTCTTTGTACTATTAAAAGAGAAGAACTTCAATATTACAAAGATAAGTATACCCCTTATTTTGTTCTTTCTCTCACGACCACAATTGAACACTAAGTAAGCATGTCATATATGAGCTCAAAATCTGAGACATAATTTAACAATTTTTCATCTTAACTCGACATTTGAAATCATGTTATAGTGCTTATCATCCATGTTGATCTCCTAATGCCTCAATAGGTGGTCACTCTTTATAGATGCCAATTGTGCTTAAGCAAAGATTGTGCTTTGCCAAAGGAATAGGCTTCATCATCATGTTTGCTAGATTCTCTATTGTAGCAATCCTTTTTACAACAACCATAACCTTCACTAAGACATTTCGAATGAAATGATATTTGATATTGATATGCTTTATTTGCTCGTGAAAAATGGGATTATATGTCAAAAATATCGCACCTTGATTGTCATAATATATATCAACATTTTTCTGCTCCAACCCAAAGTTTCGGAGCAAACCCCATAGCTATATCGTCTCCTCTGTTAGAAAAGCTAGTGCCATGTATTCTACCCCAGTGGAAGACAATGCAATGTGATCTTCTAAGGATACCTTCCAATTCACTACACCACCTACTAGCATAAACATGTACCTTGTTAAAGATCTACACTCATCCAAGTTATTAGTGTGATTCGAATCCACATGACTGGTGGTTTCACTACCATTGTTGTCCTTCCAATATACTATACTCATGTCTGTTATTCCCTTCTTCATGGCTTCCTAACAAGTTTTACTAGGATGTTTCATGTAATGGCTAACTATGCTCACAGTTCGTGAAATGTTAGGCTGGTGCATATCATAATATACATAATACTATCCACTACATTAGAATAAGGAACGTAGGACATATGTTCCTCCTCATTTTTAATCTGTAGTGATAATTTATCTGAAAATTTAAAATGCTTCACTAATGGTGTATAGATTTCTTTAACTACCTATTAAAATATGCTACAATTTTCTCAATATATTTCTTTGAAGATAGACGTAAAACTCTTGCATTCCTATCATGTAAAATCTCCATACCCAATATTTCTTTTGCAGCACATAAATCTTGCATCTCAAACTTAGTTTTCAATTTCCTCTTTAGCACATCAACATAAAACATATTCTCAACTACTATCAATATGCCATCAAAATATAATAACAGATTAATCAAAGATCCATCCTCCAATGTCTTGAAGTAAACACAACCATCTATTTAACTTTTGAATAGTTCTAATTAGCCATAAAAGTATCGAAATACTTATACCGCTGTCTAAAAGACTTTCAACCCATATAAAGATTTCTTTAATAAATAAATGTGATCTTCCTTACTCAGAATGACAAATCTCTCAGGTTGCCTCATGTAAATTATGCTTCTCCACCTCACTTTGAAGAAATGTTGTTTTCACATCTAGCTGGTCATGCTTGAGATCTTATGCAGTAACTAAGACAAGTAATAAATGAATAGAAGTATGGCCCACCATAAGAGAACCATTGTAGTGATTGCCCTCCTACTGTGTAGCAACAAGTTTTGCTTAATATCTCGTTGCCACGACACTAGGGACCCCTCCTTCACTTCTTTGGGTGCCTTGATAAGCTCCTATGTCTAATTTCGATAGAGTGATTACATCTCTTCGCTTATAGCCCCTAATTATTGCACTGATTAAGAATTGGTCATCACCATAGGGTAAGACAGAAGCTCATCTATTTCCATCTCATCACCTATAGTCAATGCATAAGCAATATCTTTATAGCCATAAAGTATTGGTGTTTAATTTACCTTTTTTATCTACCCACAATTATAGTATGTTGTGATTTTGCCGGTTGTTTAGTATCGCTGACTTCAGGAACCATGCCCTCATCTGCAGTCTCAACCTATATTACCTTTGAGATATTTGCAATCTCAACCTAAAGCTCCATCTCACTACTAACGTCATGATTTGTTTGATCTATTGATTGTGTCTCAAGACTCCTTTGTTGAAGCATTGTAGTCTTGTCAAAGATCACATCTCTATTAATTAGAAAATTGAGTGATTTGAGATCAGTGCACCACAATTGATAGCCTTTTACCCTATGTGCATAACCATAAATACACACTTCTTCACCCTTCGCTCAAGCTTACCATCACTCGCATGAGCATACACACAACATCCGAATGCTCGTAATCTCGAGTAATCCACAAGTTTCCCTAGCCATACATCCTCAATAGTCTTCCACTTAATAGTAAATGATGGAAATCGATTAACTAGGGAACATACCATGTTCAATGCTTTAGCCTAAAATTTTTTGCCAAGTCCTAAATGCACTAGGCTCACTAAGTTAAGTGATGTTCTTTTGTTCTACTACGTCATTCTGCTGTGGTGACTTGGGTGCTATGTAGTGTCTCATAATCCATTCTCTCTCGCAAAACTTGGTAAAATCTTTACCATAAAACTCCATGCCGTTATTGGTTCTTAGGCACTTAATTTGTTTATGTGGCTGTCTCTAATCAATGCCTTAAATTTCTTAAAATCGATCAAAAACATGAGATTTGCGCTTCAAAAGTTATACCCATACCTTTTTTGAATAGTCGTTGATAAATGTCAATATCTATCGGGTATCTCCTTTTAAAGGTATCGGAGACAGGCCTTGAATGTTTAGAAAAATATACTCAACCGGTTGCTTGGTTGAATGAATAGCTATTTCCCAAATATGCAATGCTTACATAATTCTAACTTCCTTATCTTCTTACCCTTCAACAACCCGCTCTCACCCAGCACTATCATACATGCCTCACTCATGTGCCATAATTGCACATTCCATAACCGAATTAAGTCAGAATCTGATTTACTTAATGAAATTGCAGCAATTCCTGTTACGATCTCTCCCGATGGATGATAAAGAGTATTCACTTTCTTCCCCTTCATCACTATCATGGCACCTCGAGAATTAGTACTCCATAGGGATGTACTTACACTTGGTGTCATCTAGTGTTCCCAAAGAAATAAGATTCTTCTTGAGCTTTGGTATATGCCTCACATCTATCAGTATGTGCACCACCCCATCATGCATCCAAATATGGACTATCGCTATCCCCACAACCTTGCAAGCTACATTATTCCCATTAGAACTCTACCATCATTTACAATTTGATAAGTGATAAACCAGTTTCTATGAAGTGTCATATGGTAAGAACACCTAAATCTAGCATTGATCCATCTCTTGGTGAACTAGTAGGCACACATAAGATGGCCTCTACATCATTAGTGCTCTCCTCGGCAACGTTTCCCACATTGCTCATGGCATTATGCTTATCACCTTAGTTTCTCAGTCTCGAATAGTCTATTATAATGTGGCTCCTCCTCGTAATATTAAAAGCATTCACATGTCCCTTGAACTTTCTATGGTGTGATTTTGAGCTACTTTTACCTTTGTTGCCATTGGATCCTCAATGTTGGTCTCTACCTCGAATCACTAGTCCCTGCACTACATCATGTGCTAGACTGTCATCTCGTAACTTTCTTTGCCACTCTTTAAAGAACAAGGTTGACTTTACCGCTTTCGAGGTAATCATAATAGGCCCTCATAATAGTGAATAAGTAAAATGCTCTCATGACTCTAGTAAAGAAGCTAACAACATCATGCCTTACTCTTTATCATCTAGAATTTTATCAATGTTCTTTAAATCCATTAGTTTATTAAACTCATTTATGTGGGATCTGGTAGATGTACCATCAATATAGCTAAATTAAAATATCATATTCAATATGTATAAGCAATTTTTTTAACCCTTTATTACATAGAGTACTTGAAGTTTAGTCCATAATGCTGTAGCATCCTTTTCCTCGACCACCTCTATTAAAACAACATCTAATAGATCCAACAAGTTTATAATCCTTGCCTTCCTCAATAGCATGTCCTTTTCGGCATCTTTCATTTTCGGGCAACTTCTCCTTGCTCTCCAATGCTTCGGCCAAACCTTGAGTTGTTGATAATGACTCCACATTAACGCTCTATAATCCAAAGTTGTTCCTTCTATTGAACTTCTCAATTTCTACTTTCACTCTAGATATATTTGCAATAATAAAATTAAAAGATAATAATTAGATAAGCAAAAGCCTCAAATCAAAATCAAGAAAATCATATTCTCAAGCTTGATACCGATTGTTGTAAAACTTAATGCGGAATTTACTAGGATCTTGTTATTAAGTCAACACAAGATAATAAGAGAAAGTAGACAAGGAACAATAAAGAATACCAAAATTTATGTGGTTCGATGGTATCAACATCTAGAGAGCCATTGACGAATAATCTACTATAATAAAAAAAATTAAAATTACAATCATTCACACGCTCAACTCTTTCCTTCACCTAGTCTTCTCTTCACCTAGATTATTACCAAGCCCAAAGCATTTACAGATAAACTAACTCAATAAGATGTAAAAATCTTAACAGCACAAAATTCATCGTGTGTCCTACGCTCCTTGTTCGAACGTCCCTTGTGCCGCACAGGGTGCCCATTCTCTTCCCACGAAGAACCCCCTCAGATTTTTCCACGTTTGCAGCTCCGCCTCTTTGTCGGGAGCTACTGTGTGGCCATCTCGTCACACTGTAGCTGTGCGGCTACAACTCTGAAAGAGAACACTCAAGTGTGCCTACTATGCATTCAAGCACCCACTCGTTGCGGCCACTTTTATAAGAAAAGGACAACCTAGGGTTAAGCCAAGAAAACTTATTTACTTTTGTTCTCTTTTCTCTAGCCCCTACTTTCTGCTATTAAAAGAGAAGACTTCAACATTACAAACAAGTAAGCACATCGTGTTCCAGCCCCAAACACAAGACATGGTCTAATAGTGGACTTGCTTATGGGATTGACCGATTGTCCTTCATGATGTGACCCCTCCAATCGCTTGAGTTCTATGGCATCCCTTATTGGGTAGTTCCTCTTCCTCTTCTCCTCTTTCTTCGGCATTATCTTCAACTCCGTGGAGACTTTATTTTGCTGTTCAATGGCACATAGTTGTTCGAAAGGTCTACTAACAGCTTGCCATATTAGTCGGTATCTGAATTTTGTACATCAATCTTAATATTTCCTAGCATTGGACGAACTCTAATTGGAACGTGTTTTCAATAGTGTAATTCTCACATTTTTGTGATGTGGCTGAACTTTGTGACTTACCTGTATCACCATGGTCATGAAGACAAACTCCCCTGATACAGGCGAAAGGTAATATCATTCAATAGAAGAAGATACTTTCCACCTTCTTTTTTCCGTTTTGGGATGACAATTGCAAGTAATTTTAGGTTATCTCTTTTTGCTTTTTTTGTTTTAAGGACGGAGTTGCTTATGAGGTGAGCTCACCACGCTCGATCGCGACTTTAGATGGTTCAACAACATTCACCATGATATCAGAAGTCACGTCATACAGCATCTTTTCCCTCAATTCCTTCATTATTACTTAATTGAAGCTGTGAGTTATATACATTTCCCCTCTTTTGAATTGATAAAAATCACTTTAATTAATAAAAATAGAAGCTTTGCTACATAGATGCAAGTCTTGTGAGAATCACTGCAATATAAATATCCAGTCGCTTTCTGTGTTAGGCTAGATCAGATAATGCCTATCTATAAAGCATTGGGCTTCGATAATGATAGCGTCTCTTCATAAATTAATGAAAGATACCCTTTGTTCTTTGGGATGATGCAAACGGAAGCAGCAAAGCCGATGCTCGGGGTATATTCCTAGGAGCTGAAGAAGTCAAGCCCATTGCCCTTCCATTCGATCGGGACGTTAATACAAAGTTTAAAGAGAGATCACTACCTCAACGACCCCGGGGAGGTTGTCTACTGCCAAATCGACCATAAGCTTGGTGGTGGGGGGCTCTTCTAGTTTGAATGCTAAGTGAGAAAGCTTCCAATGCAGCATTTGAACAGACACCAAACAGGGAGTTTCAACTTCTCATTGTCGAAGCCAACTCTTGACACTTTGATAGGTCTCACGCGTTTCACTTGGTTGAAGAAGTTGCAAGGGCAAGCCACTCTCTGTGCCTATACATAAGCCACTAGCAGAAGAAGGGGAGACAGAGAGAGATTATGATTGATATATATATGGAACGCTTAACTTTGTGATTTAGCTTGTGTATGTAAAGCAAGAAGATGTAAATTTACATTCGAAATTACTTTTTTATTTCATTTAATTATTTTTTCGATTAAATCAAAAGTCCCCTGGGGGAGTCGTCACCCCACCCCACCCCACCCCAACTCCCTTTTCTCCCTCGTCTCTCTCCCTTGCCCCCAAATTTTTTTCACTTTTCTTTCCCTCCTCCACCACCTAACACTTCCCCGTTTTTCCCTCGTCTTTTTCCCCCACCCCAAATTTTTTTCACTTTTCTTTCCTTCCCCCAGCTGACACTTCCCCCCCCTCCTGTCACTTCCCCCTCCCTCCAACACGCCAAATCCCTTTTTTATTCTTTTAGTTTTCTTCTCAAAACCCTAGCAGTGCCCTTCTTCTCCTCCTCCTTGCCACATGACCCCCTCCTCTCCTTTTCCTCTCAATCTCTGCTTGCTCTCGGTCCTCATCACAATCGTTCACCGCCTCGCCTCCAGCCCTTCCTCCCTCATAGCTGCAGCCTCGTTGCCGATCCATTGCAGCATCACAGAGTGGCGGCCCTCGCCTTAGTCTTTGCTCTTTCTCTCGCCGTCTCTCACTGTCGCTCGCGGCCTCGTCTCTGCTCCCTCGCCCTCACCTCCACCCTCCATTGTCTTTGGGACACGCATGTCGAAACGTGTCAACAAAAGTTGACCACGTGTTGACAAATCCGACATGCGGCCAACGCGTGTCCGAGCGTGTCGACGTGTCCGACACGGTCTGACACGTGTCGGACATGACACGGAAGCACGTATAATGTGTCTGTGCTTCATAGCTCATTTTGTTCTATCCTGTGCCAAGAACGTCTAGGGATGACAATTGACGAAGATTATTTTCAGTTTCGCCTCCCTCTTCCTCTCCATTCATGCAAATCAAACTTATCTGAGAGGCCTTGGATTGCTGGGCTTGTCGTCAGATTTACTTTTCTTTGGTATTAACATACATCGATGTTGGAAATGTATCAATCAGCCTTATTGGTAATTTGGTACGGTTTTTTCATCTACTTCAATTACTATAAAAATGAGTGCTACAACTTTGATGTGGTATTTGCAGAACACCTTGCAATTAGAGGCTATAGAATCTCTGCAACTACACTGCAATAGTTTCGAGAAATATAGGAAAAGCCATCGCGTTATCAAACACGTACAACACTTCAAAAAGCAATTAAAACAAGATTATAACATAACCATAGTTATGAGACAATTCATTTGAAGACATTTTGTACATCATGTTAGACGTATCCAACACAAGTCTGATAGCCTTCTTGAGATGTTATAAGCTCCCTTGAAATTAAAGTCGAAATTCCCGGAAATGTGAACATTCAATTGGTTGAATGCACTTTCAAAGTTGCCCGAGAGTATACTATTCTATTATATTGTCGGACAAAAAATGCTCTCCACATGCGATATTGAAATGCGTGATTGCTTCTCAAGAAATTGATGCCGAAAATGTTTCATGAGCTTAATTCATACAAGCGCACACGTTTCTTGTCCTGCTAATTTGCTTCTTTACTCACTAAACCTACCCACAGGGTTCTCTCAAAGCTATCCTGATGTTGATGCTACAAAAGAAGCTACTCGCACAGGAATGGGAAAATTGTCGAAAAGTCATAACGTTTCTTTTCCTGCTAATTTTCTTCTTAACTCGCCAAGCCTAACCACAGGGTTCTCTTAAAGCTATCCTGATGTTGATGCTACAAAAGAAGCTGTTCACATGGGAACGGGAAAATTGTCAAAAAGTCAAAACGTTTCTTATCCTGCTAATTTGCTTCTTAACTCGCTAAGCCTACCCACAGGGTTCTCTCAAAGCCATCTCGATGTTGATGCTACAAAAGAAGCTGTTCACAGGAATGGAAAATTGTCAAAAAGTCATAAACCTATTGCATTTTTATCAATTCAATCTTACACCTTTTAATTATACCAATTGAGTCATAATATTTTCACATTCTATCAATTGAGTCCATTTATCAATTTTGACCATAAATTGTTGACATAGATATTGACCGTCTTACGTGGCATGGCTAGCGGTGATATATATAATTTATAATAATGTTTTAATATTTTTCAAATTTATTTATTTATTATTTTCTTTTTTTTCCCTTCCCTTTCCAGCCGGTTATTGGGCCTTGACGATGGCCAATGATTAGCCAGAGACGAGGGTCAGCGAGGTCGACCTCACTATCATTGGGTGATGTTGGCCTTGCCATGGTTGGGCAAAGCTCGACCTCGCCCAATGAAGGCAAGGTTGAGCCTTGTTGAGGCCCAGTGGAAGCTAGAGGAGGAAGAAGGGAAGGAAAAAAAAACAGAAAAAAAGAAAAAAGGAAAAAATGAAAAAAGAAAAGAAAAAATAGATTTAATATAATATTAAAAAAATTATTAAAAATTGTCCACATTAACTCTGGCCATGCCCGTGGGATGGTGGGCATCCATGTTAGCGATTTCGGTCAAAATTGATTGATGAACTCAAATGGCAAAATGTGAAAAGGTTTAAAACTCAATTGACAGAACTAAAAGTTATAAGATCGAATTAGCAAAAGTATAATATGTTTAGGACTTTTTAAACAATTTTCCCCACAAGAATTAACTACTCACAACAGAACAGAACCAAAGACTCACTACATAAGCTCAATCATCCGACAACAACTCATTCATTCTTAAAGTTCGCACAACTAAAACTCGTTCCATTTCATTGAGCAAAAGTTATTGGTGATAGATTCACCGAGTAATTGATAGGGGTCATCAATTGAATCCTCGTCACTAATGACTCATCAGAATGCTCCGTCCAACTGGACTACCATGTGGGTCTCCCTTGTCGACCCGAGTGAGCTCCCCATTGCGGGTCTCATTAATTGATGAAGAAGATGATGGAGAGAAGAGAAAACGAAATGGGGTCATCTGCGAGCAAGGAGGAAGAGGAGGAGAGGAAATCTTTGACCCCGGGGCCACACTGCCATTCAAGCTGGCGGACGAGAGAGCGGCGATACGAAAGCACTGCTGGGTGAAGGATCCTTGGAGGTCAATGACCTATGTCTTGGGAGACATCGCCGTCGTCTTCGGGCTTGCCTGTGGGGCGGCGTATTTGAATAGCTGGGTCGTTTGGCCTCTCTATTAGGCCGCCCAAGGCGCCATGTTCTAGGCCCTCTTCGTCCTCGGCCACGGTTGGCATAGTCTCTAGCTCGTCTCTTGCAAAGAAAATCATATCATGTCATCATATTTCACGGAGATTAACGTTGTCATAATTTGTGTTGTGATTGTCTTCGGTTCAGTTATTCCACCTTGCATTTCCTCTTTATCAATTCTCAGTTGAGTTGTCTTGTTAGCGTGTTTGCCTATGAAAATTCCAATCACTTTATTGTCATCGTCATTTAAATTTTGGTGTTTCTTTTCTTTTGAAACCGGCACAGCGGGCATGGGAGCTTCTCAAACAATCCCAAGCTGAATAGTGTGGTGGGACATCTTCTTCATTCCTCCATTCTTGTGCCTTACAATGGATGGTAAGCTTCAAGTTGCTATGCTTAGACCCAGTTTATTACGTAAAATATGAATAATATAAAAAATATTTTCTTAAAAATACTGCTTGTATTGCTTGAAATAATTAGTTTATAAAAATATTTAAATTATTGATAATAATTTATGTCTGAACATATTCATGAAATATATTTTGTTTGTTCATTTTTATAAGTGATATAAGTGATTCTTTTTAAGAAATTATATTCCAATTCATATATTTTTCACAAATTAAACAAAGCCTTAGTTTTGTTTGAATTCGTCTAAATCATAAGTTTTATAGAATTACGTAACTCTTCCCTTTTAAGAAGCTTTTGAATGGTTAGAACTATGAATGATTTTAGTCAATAATCGCGCATGATATGACTAACACTCTCAAATGTCACTTCCTTTCACATCAAATTCGACAAGAGAATCAGCCACAAAACTCATCACTATAATCACGGGAACATTTAGAAGGACGAGTCATGGCAACCAGTTAGTTGTCTGCCTCCTTGTCCTCTTCTTTCTTTCCCTTTTCGACCGCGCGCCCACCCACCAACACCCACCACCACCACACCCCCACCCCCCTTCTCATCTACTAGTGGCTTGCGCATAGCAGCTTCGTCAACCAAGTGAAACGTGTGAGATCTATTTGATACGAAGCTTCACCAAAGTGTCGAGAGTTAGGCTTCAATAATGATTGAAGTTGGAACTCCCTGTTTGATGTATGTTCAAATGCTGCATTGGAAGCCTTCTTACTTAGCATCTGAATTAGAAGAGCCGCCACCACCAAGCTTAGGGTCAGTTCGGTAGTAGGCAACCTCCCCGATGTCACTGACATAGTGATCTCTCTTCAAACTTTATATTAATTTCCTGATCAAATGGAAGGGCTATGGACTCAACTTCTTCAGCTCCTGGTAATATTTCCCGAGCACTGGCTTTGCCGCTTCCGTCTGCATCATCGCACGAAAAAAGGGTATCTCTCAAGTATTTATCAAGAGATGCCATCATTATCGAAGCCCATCACTCTGTAGATATGCATTATTTAGTCTGACAGAGACAGCGACGGGATGAACCTATTTCAATGATTCTCACGATACTTGCGTTTACACAACAAAGCTTCTATTTTTATCAATTAAGCAATTTTTGTCTACCCAAAAGAGGGATATGTATTTAACTCACGGCTTCAATCAAGTGATAACAGGGGATCTGAGGGAAAAGATGGTGTATGACGTGAGTTTCGATATTGTGGTGAATGTTATTGAACCGCCAGTAGTTGTGATTGAGTATGGTGAGCCCACCTCTTAAGTAACTCCATTCCTTAAAATAGAAAAAAGCGAAAGAGACAACCTTCAATTACTTGCATGAAATTATTGTCCCAAAACAAGAAAAAGAAGGTGGAAAGTGTCTTCTTTCATTGAATGACATTACCTTTCCCCTGTACCAAGGCAGCCTGTCTTCATGACCATGGTGATGGAGGTAAGTCACAAAGTCCAGCCATATCACAAAAATCTGATAAAACCAACAATAATTGGAGATGCACTCTGGTTAGAATCTATCAAATGCTAGGAAATACGACAATTAATGAACAAAATTCAGATATGGACAGATATGGCAAGCCGTAAGTAGAGCTTATGAACAATTGGGTCACACTAAACATCGAAATAAAAGTTTGCCGTGCCGCTTAGGATGCAGAATTTTCAAATCCATAGTTACTATACCGAAACTTTAAACTTTAGTGAAGATGATGATGAAGAAAGAGGAGAATAGGAAGAGGGATTATTACCCAATAAGGGATGCCATAAAGCTCGAGAAACTGGAGAGGACCCATCACGAAGGACAATCCAACAAGCAAACCCAATATGGCCATCCAACACACTGTGGATGTGATCACGTCTTTCCTCTCGCTTGCCATGAATAGGTCACTCTCTGGGTGAAAGTGTGACCCTCTATTCCTCGGACTTCTTCTCCACTACAATATGTGAGGACCATGAGAATGCAAGTTCCTAACGACTCCATTCTCCCATTCAAAATTTGACTTTTTTTTTTTAATGATCTGTAAAGACTCAAGAATACTTTTTCTGAATTCTCCGCTGAAATTCAGGCTTAGAACTTAAAAGAAGAATATAAAGTTCACAGACAACCTTGCTGGTCAGAGGAACTGGAATTTATTTTAATCAATCACAATCACAACGGTATGTCCAAATCATCTGTACCCGAGTGGTTATGCTCAAGATCACGAATCGATAGCGAGGTATCGAATCTTACAGAGAATAAACTACGCTCCAAACTCAGGCTCTACCATTCAAAGACAAGCATTGATTGCCCCATGAGTAGGCGGATTCGTGTTCGATTTGAACAAGTTAGTTGGGTCTATGATCTATCGGCTTGGGAATAAAATAAGGCAATTCGGAAGGCTCTTTGTAGGATATTACTTTTCTCTCCTTGCTTTAACGTTGTTGATTCAAAATAAGCAACAAGAAGATGATCATCTTTGGAAGCATGTGTCGAACACTCACAAGATATAAGGGGTAGGCAAGCATCGGAAAAGGGACTGTGAAGCGGAGAGATTCCTTGCAAGGGGGCCGAAGCTCTTGTGGATTCTCTCTGATAACTGCAAGAAGGAAGAAATCGAACCCTGTTTTATCCCGTGTCAAGAATGTCTACGAATGACAATTGACGAAGATAACTTTTAGTTCTCCCTCCCTCTTCTACCCCGATCATACAAATCAAACTTTATCTAAGGGGCTTTGGATTGCAGGGGCCGTCCACTGAGTCATCATCGGTTTTTTTTTTTTTTTTAGATATTAATATACATCGATGTTGGAAATATATCAATCAGCTTTAGAGGTCATTTGGTACCGCTTGTTCAACGACTTCAATTGTTGTGAAAATGAGTTCTACAACTTCTATGCACTTGTTCGCTAAACACCTTGCAATCGAAAACTATAGAATCTCCACGACTGCACTGCAACAGTTTCAAGAAATATACTATTGGGAAAACAGATTCCCAAAATGCGATCCGATACTCAATCGAAAACCGAAAACAAACGCGGAAAACGTGCCAAGAAAAAACATGTTACACCGATCAAAAGGTACATTACGGAGTTGGATATACCTTATCTTTCACGGATTAAACACCGTCGTCGCAGTCTTGTGAGGAATTCTTGGAAGCCTTGATTCCGTTCGTGAAGAGGAGTGTACTATTTCTCGAGGGAAAAATTTGGAGAGCGTAGAACAGAGAAAACGTATTTCTCTTTCTCTCAGATAACGTAATTTATCCGATAACTAACTTATTTATCACATAATAAATAGAGGCGATTACTTATGTGAGTGAGCTAATCTTTTATCTGTCCGACATACTTTTTCAATTTTATATAATGCACTAAGCATTAAGATGCATAAATGTCAAACAAAGACTCATAGGTATTAATAATGAAAACATAAATGCATTAAATGTGAACACTTCAAGGAAGTTATAATATTCAGTACATCAACCTCTACGCAGTCTTAGAGATTTTACATGACGACAAAACACATCTCTAGGTATTGGCTTTGTTATAGGATCTGCTACCATTCTATGCGTAGATATGTACTGTAAGTTCACATCTTTTCGTACAACCATATCTTTGACAAAATTATACTTGGTATTTATATGTTTGGTATTGCCATGATATTTTGGATCTTTGGTGTACGCTATTGCTGCTTGGCTATTACAGTTAACCAACAATGAGTCCGCAGCATTCTCAATAACACCTAAATGATCCAAAAATCTATTAAGCCAAATACCTTATTGTATTGCTGCTGATAATGCCACGAACTTAGCTTCCATCATGGATAAGGCTATACACGTTTGTTTCTTACTGCTCCAAGATATGGTGCCATTATTCAGTAAGAAAACAAACCTAAAGGTAGATTTCCTTTCATCTAAATCTCCTCCCTAATCAGCATATGAATAGCCTTCAAGTTGCAGATCATTTCCTTAGTAACTCAACGTATAATCAGCAGTTCCTTTTAGATACCTTAGTATTCTTTTAACAGCTTTCCAATGTGCTTAACCTGGATTAGATTGGTATCTACTTACCATTTCAACTGCAAAACATATATCAAGTCTTGTACACATCATAGCGTACATTAAACTTCCAACAGCATTAGCATAAGAAATATGTTGCATTTGTTCATTCTCTTGTGGAATCTTTGGACACATTCTATGGCTCAATTATTCACAATTTGCAATAGGAGTATCTATGAGTTTACAATCTTGCATACGAAATCGTTCAAGAACCTTATTTATGTATGTTTCTTGCGAAAGAGATAATGATTTCTTCGAATGATCTCTTGAAATCTTAACTCCGAGAATGTATGCAGCCTCACCCATGTCTTTCATCTCAAAGTTGGAAGATAACCAACTCTTGACAGTATTAATAAACTCCATATTACTTCCGACAATCAATATATCATTAACATATAATGATATGAACCACCGCCCTCAGCGGCACAGCTAACTCGGGCTCTCTCCCCCTCACGAAGGGGAGAAGTTTGAATCCTAGAGGCGGCGTTAGGGATTCTTACCTGGAGTACTCCCCCAGGGTTTGCTCGCTGACTGTCGGCTTACGGGGTTCCCTAGGTTACCAAAAAAAAAAAAAACATATAATGATATGATCACAAATTGATTTTTGGATCTTTTGATATATATACAATGATCCTCATCAATCATTGAAAAATCATATGCCGTTATGGTATTATAAAAACGTATATACAATTGTCTCGACAACTGCTTAAGGCTATAAATCAATCTTAAAAGTCAACATACATTTTGTTCTTGGCATTTTATAATGAAACCAACAGGTTGTTCCATATATATTTCTTCCTCTAATTCTCCGTTGAGAAAAGCAGTCTTTACATTCATTTGATGTAACTCAAGATCCATACTTACCACTATTGCCAGAATAATGCGAATCAAGGTAAATCCCACAACAGGAGAAAATGTTTCATTATAATCAATTCATTCCTATTGATTATACCCCTTTGCCACAAGACGAGTCTTATATCTTTCTATTGAGCCATCAACTTTGCGCTTTATTTTAAGACCCCACTTATTCCCAATGGCTTTGTGTCCTTTTGGAAAATCAACTAGTTTTCAAATATGGTTTGACATCATTGACTTCATTGACTCCATTTCCTCTTCCATTGCATGCATCTATTTTTCCTTAATAGGGCAATTTAAAGTCGCATTAACATTTCTTGGCTCATCTTCATCTTGCGGAGCAACCATAAAAGTTTCCCCTTCAATGCCAAAATGTCAACGGGGAATACTTTTGTGACTTGTTCGCCGTACGGGAAATTGTGCACTTTGCAAATCATTCCCCATTATGCCCCCACTCGGATTAGATAATGATGATATCATCTCATTAGGTGGTTGTAATTAAGAGTGAGTTGAATTAAATTTATCACTTCTCATGTTACTCCCACTTGGACAAACTCTACTAAGTTCATTATCTTGATCCAATGTTTCAAATAGGAAGTAATTCTCACATATTTCGCTATTTTTAGGAAATTCATTCTTTAAGAATGTGACATCCTGTAATTCGATTCAGTTATACTCCCACTTTCTTGCTCACTTATAAGCACATACCCTTCGAGTGTTTTGAGTATCTTATGAAAATACTCTTCTTGCCTCTAGAACCTAATTTCCCATATTTGTGAAAGGGCTCATGAGTATAGGCAGCACAACTCCACGGTTTAAGAAAACTTAAGTCCGGTTTTCTACCTGTCCATAACTCATATGGAGTGGAAATAACTGATTTGGAAGGCACACGGTTAAATATATAGGCATCAGTTAATAAAGCATCACCCCAAAATGTGATTGGTAAGTTAGCATGCGTCATCATGGACTTAACCATTTCTAATAGAGTTTTGTTTCTTCTTTCCGCAACACCATTTTGTTGAGGAGTATATGGAATAAACAATTGTATTTCTATTCATTTTTCATCACATAAATTTTTGAACTCATCAGATAAATATTATCAACCTCGATCGGATTTTAATACTTTTATTTTCTTATCTAATTGATTTTCTCCTAAGCTCATAAATTTTTTGAAACAACTCAATACTTCAGATTTATGAGAAATCAAATAGACATATCCGAATCGAGTATAATCATCTATAAATGTAATGAAATAAACTGCCCCATGCCTTCCTCTCACATTCATTGCACCTATAGATATCAAAATGGATTAAATACAAATGAAATTAAGCTCTTTTACCTTTTTCCAAATGGTTTCCTTATTGTTTTCCCTACTAGGCAATGTTCACATATGAGCAAATCGACTTTTTCAATGTTGCCCAACAAGCCCTCTTTAACTAGTTCATTCATACATTATTGGCGATTATGACCAACTCTAGTATGCCACACATTCATATTATTATCTTATGAATTAAAAGACATGAAAAGGGAATAACAAACATTGACATTATCACAGTCAACATTTAATACAATAAAATCATCTAGAAAATAATCACAACCATAGTAGTTTGTATTTAAATACAAATCCACACAATTATTATGGAAATTCAAACTAAAACCAAGCTTTACCAACATTAAAATAGACACAAAATTTTGACGAATCTCCGAAGCATATAATACATCATGTAGAAATAAAGTACATCCACCACACATGTTTAATTGACAGGTGTCAATCTCTTTTACTTCGGCTCTATAGTTATTTCCTACATAGATCCATTTACTTCCAGTCGATATTCATCGAAATTCCATGAATGATTCTCTATCCTTCGCTACATGGTCTATTGCTCCCGAATCTACAGTCTACAAAGGATTAAATTCAGTTGAGAATACAGAATATGACACATAAGCAAAGTTCTCAAAAGTACAAGGGATGTTTACCTTCTTTGGCTCATGACAATTGCGAGCATAGTGACCCTTCTTGTCACAGTTATAACATTTCACCATTGAAATTTTCTTCACTTGAGGACATTTTCCTCTCTTATGTTGGTCAACTCTTAATTTCTTACTAGAAGGACTTGATCCCTTGCATTTCCACCTTTGAACGAATCAATGCGCTTACGCTTAGAGCTTGAAGCTCCTTCTGAGCTAGGACCAGCACAACAAATATCTATTTCTGACTCAAATGCCTTTAGGCGGTCCTCTGCTAGCTCAAGGTGGCGCACAGCATTCTCAAGTTCTTCCATAACATGGTTAAGAGCTTTTAGTGCTTTTTGTTTTTCAAGCACATATTGAATTTTCATATTCAATATTTCACAATTCTCGCCGTTCAATTTCTCTTCTTTGTTCAACTCAACAATTATACTCTTAGTTGTTGAAGCTACTAGATCTGAACATATTAGACACATATGCACGAATTATTAAAGCCTATAATTTATGCATCCATTTTGCATAAACTCATCATATTAATAAATAATTTCAAATAAGATTTCAGAATCAAAAAGTTACTATATTTCCAATCATCATCCAAAAATCTTAACTTGAAATTATCATTAACATAATTGTTCATGCAAAAAATAAGTTTAACAAAGTCACTAAAACTTTCTTGAACTTCCCATAAAGAATTGTAAATTAACATACTAATTTACAACAATAGATAAAATTGAACTTTCAATAATTAAACATTTCCATTACATTAAGAAATATATTCAGAGGAAATATATCAACATAGAAAGAGATATTTACACATAAAACATCTCAAACTAATCTAAGAAAAAATAAATAATTAAACCCAAATATTCTCATTTATCTCATATACTAGGAAAGTCTCTTATAATTTCTTAGTAAAATTTTCTGAGAATTTTGAAGGCACATTGGTCAACCACAAAAAAACCTTTGGAGAGCCCTCATGCCACCTCCAAGGTGCATTCATTATGTGCCATGTGACACTCAACCCAAGGGTTGAAGTCTTGGTTAACTTGATTCTATAGTACTCTCTTACAAAAGCTATTGCAAGCCTCCTATAATCCGGGACTACGTTGACCTCCCATAGGCGATCTAACACTACTTGCCATCCAGGTGGAAGAGCGTTCATTAAGGCCGGCACCTTCTCAAAATCCGGCATAGGATGACCATTCCATATGATTTATTGTATCATTTGATTGACTCTAACCACGTGTGATACTACATCACCATCATTCCACTAATAATTAGCTAATTCTATTTTTAGCCCTTTAAGTCTCGCATTTTCTTCGTCCGTTCTCGGAAATGTAGGCATGCATGCAAAACGCATCATGGTTCTTGCAACAAATGCAGAACAAAAAATGGATTACTTATAATCCACAACAAACAAAATTGGAAAAACATAACTTTCTTTTTTTTCTTTTTTTTGCTGGTCAATGTCGGTCAATGGTGGTCAGCGCGCGGTCAACAGTAGTCAACGTCGGTCAACGGTTAACGGTCATCGCGGTCAACAGATAGGGTCGAGCCAAACAGGTCAGGTCAAGTCAAATAGACTCGTCGAGGTGACATCATCGTGACGTAACCTGCACGTGCCCTGCGCGTGCGGGGCAACCGTCGGCTGACGTCAGCTGGCGTGTGTGCTCACGCACATGTGGTTTGCCCCGCGCGCGCACTTTGCATGCGCCAATGACGCTGGATCTTCTGGCCGCGCGTGGCAGCGTGTTCGGCAACCCCTGGTGGTGGGCCACCCGTTGTTTTTCTTGTCTTGACGAGAACTATGACCCTGCACTATCAAAAACAAGTTTTGATTTACAGAAAATCATAAACGAGGGGCGAATAGTACGGGGTGTCGGGATTTCCATCCCCGAGCGATCGACGACGACGTTTCACGAAATTTCAACCAAAAACAACGTATAAACATCAATAGTAATTGAAAAACATGAACAACATCGCTCTGATACCAATGTTGGGAAAACAGATTCCCAAAATGCGATCTAATACTCAATCGAACACCGAAAACAAACATGGAAAACGTGCCCAAAAAAAAACATGTTAAACAGATCAAAAGGTACATTACAAAGTCGAACATACCTTGTCTTTCACAGATTAAGCACCATCATCGCAATCTTGTGAGGAATTCTTAGAAGCCTTGATTCCGTTCATGAAGAGGAGTGTACTATTTTTAGGGGGAAAAATTTGGAGAGCATAGAACAGAGAAAACGTATTTCTCTTTCTCTCAGATTACGTAACTTATCCGATAACCAACTTATCAGATATATCAACTGCCCAGATTTTCCCTTTTTATTTTTTATTTTACAATAACTGCACTCTTCTATGAACCCTTCACTTGTAGGTCGGGTTTTGGCCCAACATGGGCGGACGGGCTTAAATAAGCCCATCATCACATAAAAACCCATCAATACCAAAAGCCATCGTCTTATGAAACCTGTACCACACTTCACAAAGCAATTGAAACAAAATTATAACATAAATATATTTATAGAACGATTCACATTGAGACATCTGGTACATCTATGCTGGACCCTAAATTACTCATATTAGATGCATCCAATCGTAGTCTGATAGCCTTCTGAAGATGTTGTTATAAGCTCCCTTAAAATTGAAGTCCAAATTCCTGGAGATGGGTAATTCAATTGCTTGAATGGACTTTCAAAGTTGCCCCAGTTGATCTTCTGTTGAAAATCGACCAAAAAATGTTTTCCACATGCAACATCAAAACCAGCGATTGCTTCTCAAGAAATTGATGCCGAAAATGTGTCTGTGAGCTTAATTCATAAAAGCAAATACGTTTCTTGCGCTGCTAATTTGCTTTTTAACTCGCTAAGCCAATCCACAGGGTTCTCTCAAGACTACCCTAATGTTGCTTCTGCAAAAGAAGCTGTTCACACAAGAACTGGCTACTGATAATGGAACGGAACCAAAAACATGATACATACACTCAATCATTGAGTGCCGGACACCTGGATTGCCAACACTTGGCACGGAGGGACACTTAAGGGCCAAAAGTTAGAAAAGTGACATTTAAGTGCTAAAATAGGAGCAAAATGAATCACTTAAGTACTAATGGCAAGAAAATCCGACCAAAATGCTGACGTGACGATTTTTCAGCGAGATAAGTGCAAAACGACGTCATTTTGCACACTGACATGGTTAGACAAATGCAAAAACAACGTTGTTTTGCTACTAACGTGGGTAAATAATTAATATAAAAGTTAATTAAATTAAATTTAAAACTAATTTTTTTTTAAAGGAGAGAGGAAGCACGCATTTGAGGGTTGAGCCCTTGTCGCCGCCGGGAAGGGTCAACGATGGTAGGGGGAGGGTCGGCCGAGGTCGCTGGGCCCTAGTCGACTGGAGGCGGGGCCCGCGAGCCCTCACCTAGATCTAGGGTGAGGGTTCTTGTCGACGGCGGGGAGGTAGTGATGATGAGGGTTGAGCCTTTAGCCACATGCTTCCTCCCTTATATATATATTAAAATTCAAATTCGTGCCAAAATGATGTCATTTTTGCGTTTCTTTACTGAGTTAGCTCTTTGACGAGCCACGTAGGCGAGCAAAAATAATAAAAAATTGTCATACAAGATTTCCAGCGATGGTTGTCGAAGATGGCACTTAAGTATCCTACTTTTCAAAAAAAATAGAACTTAAGTGTCACTTTCCTAACTTTTGACACTTAAGTATCTCATCGTATCAAGTTTTGGCACTTGGGTTGTACTTCTTCCCTCAATCATCCAACAACAGCTCATTCGTTCTTCAAGTTCACACAACAAAAGCCCGTTCCATTTCAATGAGCAAAAGTTCTCGGTGGTAAACTCGACGAGTGATATACATGGGTCATCAGGATGCCAATTTTCCCAAGAATATGAACTGTATGTTTGCCGATATGCTCCTGATATTTCCTCCAAAACCAACTTGCAAGATGTTGGCAGCAGAAATTGCAGCTTTGAGGAGAACAAGAAAATATGAACTTTTGCATTGTTATTGAGGTTGAACTTTTACTTAGCATGGGGAAAATTATCTAAACAGTCATAAACCTACTATATTTTTTTCCAATTCAATCCTAAAACTTTTAATTGTACATGTTGAGTGTTCAACTTTTTTCACATTTTATTAATTGAGCCCATCTTGCCAATTTTGACTAGAAATTACAAAAGTATATGCCGGCCATCCTACATAGCATGGCTAGCGTTGGCGGGCATTGACATGGACAATATTTAATAAAATTTAAATATTTTTTACTTTTTCTCTCTTTTCCTCTCTTTACTTTTTCCTTCTCTTCTTTTTTTTTTTTTTACCCTATTGCTGAGCCTCATTGATAGCCAGTAGATGTCACTAGCCTTAGGCAAGGATTGACCTTGGGCAAGGGATGCTCGCGTCTGGCCTAACGAGGGTCATCGTCACTTGATAGCAAGAGTGCTTGAGGTTGGCGGCCCTTGCCAACCTAGGCCTGAGCCTCCCTAGTTTGAGGTTGGCAAAGGAAAAAGGGGGAAAAAGAAAAAAAATGAAAAAAATAAAAATAAAAGTTAATAAAAATATATATATATTATTATTAATTGTTCACGTTAATGTCAGTCATGCCATGTAGAACAACTAACATCCATATTAACGTTTTTTGGCCAAAATTGGTTAGATGAATCCAATTGACAAAACACGAAAATATTTAAAACTTGATTGACACAATTGAATAATTTCGGATCAAATTGATAAAAATAGAATGGATTTACAACTTTTTGGATAATCTTTTTAGCTTAGCATATGTTAGTGAGGTTGTACACAAAAATCAACTAAGTCTTTTTTAATTCATAAAAAATTAAGTTCGTCTCCTTTAATATTTTGTCAGCGCCACGTCTTCGAATGTCAGATGGATTCCAATTGCATCAATTGCAAAAAGTCGAAACTGCCGTGCATTTAGCGATTAAAATTCAAAGTTCATTACTTCTATTACAAACGTCACGTACACATATTTACCTTTGAAGAGATTTACCCAACAATCTATTGTAGCACTCAAGGGCACAAAATTTTGAATTATATAGCACTTTGTTCCGGTGCACAAAATAAAACTTTAGGTTAATATTATGAAAACTTTAAATTGATATATGTGTAGTAAATTTATCTCAAAATAATTTTTGACTACAAAAAAATCAAATTGATACAAATGTGATAAATTTATTATTCATTAGTTTCGTTAAAGTTTACTGTTAAATTGCTAAATTAGATGACACATGACAATTGATAGATGGATTAGTTTGGGATTATACCCTCAATTTGTTACATGTATATTAATTTGTGATTTTTCGTGATATTAATCTATTTAACGAAAATTAATGAATGGTAAATTTATCATAAATGTACTAATTTAGAGTTTTTCATAGTTAAAATATTAATTTTTAATAAATTTATGTCATATGTATCAATTTAGAGTTTTTCGTGAATTTAATTCTATAACTTTTTAGGAAGCATCACTGTCTTCCCAACGTTGCAAATACGCAAGCCATTTTTCACATGGGTTCTTCTGCTCCCCAGTACTCAACATCAAAGATCCACAATCGAATCTTACAGACTGCGGTCGCACCCTCAAGTGTTATTATCTGAATCATTGTCCTCCATAGGTTAATAATTGCCGTCCTTCTAGGAAAACGAAGAACACGTGCTGCATTTTAGAGAGTTTAACTCTGATGAGAAATGACTTCTATTATATTAGGCTCTTCACGACATTAGTTTTCCATTCATTTCGCCCCGTAGAAGGTAAAACACTAGTTATGTAAGCAATGGGAGTTTGCAAACTTGTGACAATCCAAGTCTCACGTCAAATATTCATACATAAGACTTATAACTAGATGGTCATTATATTGTATGTTACTTTGACTATTTTGGAAAGCTTCGTGGAATGAGGCGTGGGAATGTTTAAATACGTGGTATTTGAACGAACTAGACCCATACCCAATTCAATGAGGCATGGGAATGATTGCCGATGCAAGATGACTCGAATGAGGTGTCGCTTCTAGTAGTTAGGTTTCTAGGCTTGCGGAAGAGCGGATATGGATGGGACTACACATCAAACATTGGAAGTGTCGTGTGTCAATGGTTTAAGTGGAGGAGTTCATTATATTTCAAGTCCCACATCAAATAGGTGAAACCTTATGATATTATTCATAAGTAAAATTCGTCCCAAATGATCACTACCTAGTGAGTTGCTTCTAACTCCCCTTTCAATGGATGTGTGGTGGTTCATGGACGAACTAGGCACATATTCAATTCAGTAAGTGTGAGGCGTGATTACTAGGGTGAGAGGTGTCGAATGTTGTGTGGTTCTTGGTAAGTATGCAATGGTGAGGGGACGAAAATGGATGAGGCCACAATTGAATACGGGGATATCATGTCAATGAGAGAGTTTATGCTACACTAGACGGGAGAGAACCCGTGATGTTACTCATAAGTCAAATCCGCCTTCAAACCTCAAGAATGCGATGACAACAACTTAGAGACATTCGTGCAAGTGTCTAATGATTTTGCTCATAACTATCTACTCCTACATACTTGAATTGCAGGATTATGGTCCACAATCTTTTCTTTTTTTTTTCAAAAGAAGCAATTTTTCACTTTGGCAATCATGTTCCACGCTCATCAACAGTGCACGCCTTCAAACTCCAAGAAGGAAAAAGAAAATCTTCTGGTTCTCTCATGGTGCTACATGCTTTCACATACCCATGTGGAGCTCGTTGGGTGGAAGAACATGGTCACTTAATGGGTGCGATTGAGCAAAAGCGGTCCATGAGAAGTGGGATTTGGACATTTGAATCTTGGCACATGGAAAAAGGGTCATCCTAATGATGGCGCATACGAAAAAGAAGGGGAAAAGGGAAAGGTCACTAGTCAGTTCAGCGGTCATGTTAGCTCGACCACATCGTTCCTTGTACCGAAAAAGAAAGATCTTGCGATCAAGGAGTGACCCGCAAATTCCACCGAAGTTTTGTCCAAAAGAAAAGGAAGGAGAACAAGAAAAAGAAAAAGAAGCAAAGCGCAGTGACGTCATTATGACGTGCACTTCCATTTGAAACTTCACTAAAGGAAACCCTGAGCAATAATAGGGAGGCTAGGTAGAGATTTTCATATGCTGCTATGATGTTGGCACAATAATCGGAGTTAGAGGACATGAACATTATTTTTTCCAAGGTGGGTCGAATTTAAAAATAAAATATTAATCAACCATATCACTATTTATACGAATTTTATAAATTAATCTTCATATATCCTAGACTTAATTTGCTTTTAAACTAGACTTCACGAACTCTTGCGATTCAAGTGGAGCAAATGCATAGGGGAATACCGGAAGCTGGTTTCATGTGAACTTGTTTCCCAATGAAAAGGATTTTGTAAAGCAAATCGTTTTCTTCCGAAACCATGTAAAGAGCTAGATTTTTCAAGCTCGGAGCATGCAAATTAAATGAGCGGTTTTCTCCCGGTAATTTTTTTTTAATTTTTTAATATGTTCTCGAGATGTTTGGTGCCAATATATATCCGATTAATCACACTCCAGATGTGATAGTCTCCTTATCCCCTAGACCTCGACTGACCGCAAGAGCATAAAATTCTGATTTACTGGAGATGGCCTGAAACAATGCGCAAATATGATGGGTCAAAGTCAAGTGAGCAAACGAGTATACTTTGCTACTTTAACAATCTCCAGGGGTTCCTTTGAGAGAAATTATGAGAGTAGAATACGGGCGAATGAGTGGTAGGTGATTCAGTAATAATTGTCTTGAAGAGAGGAGCATTTAGGGAAAAAAAAAATTTAAAGTTTGGTGTGTGCAAATTGATTCTATACAATGAAAAGGGTTTTTTCCACATCATACTTTCGGCAAATTACAGGTTTGAGAAATTTGACAAGTCCACGTACTTAATGACTTGATTGAACAAATTCCAGGTCTGAGAACTACCTTGAAAAAAACAGCACAAGATCAAGGACCAACCGTGTAATTTTTCTGTGCGGTTATGATTGCACATTGTCTTATTTGTTAGGCTTAATCTAGTCAAGATCCTTCAATGCAAGCTTAATCATATTCATATATAAAAAATGTTCATAATGTAAATGGCAAGATATGTAAGGTCCTATTGAACTCTGTCTCTCTCGAATGTGAGGTTATATGACCATGTCTTGCAATCATCTTGACAGATCTTCATGGGCGTCATGGTTTCCATAGACAAATTCAACATTGTTTGAGACAAAAGTTACACTAACAAAAGGAAGAGTCGTCATTAGATATTGAAAAACAAAGGAAAGGGCTCAGAAGCTTTTCTTTCCTCTGGGCTGTTTAATGTAAAAACCCCCCAAAATTCTAGGCCCAGTCAGCTTAGAAGTGGATAGATATATTTTTTTCTTCTTTTGACTCAACATGTAGATCTTCCTAATATTTGTTTAATCTATAGATTAACAATTCTTTAATTCTGATTTTTATTTAACTAGTAACTTAGAGAAACTGTCGGCCAAGCTCAACAATATAGGCTTATGGTAAAGTGTGGTGCTAAGGTGATGGAATGTTATTTATTGAGTCGGCCAATGGATGGATTATGACCCTTTGATCCAAAATTAGCAAGATTTAGAGAGACATTGATGTTGGTATTCTTTGTTTTTCTCTTTCACATTAATAGTTTAATTTGTCGTTTTTATGAGATGTGAATATATATATTTCGCCGAGTAGTTATTAGTACTATAAAATAAGGCGTCCTTTTTATGAGAAGAAGATACCTCTGTTACGTGAACACATTCTAATAATTGAAAGGAAAAAGTGAACTTTTTTCATACGTTTGCTGCCTAAGAAAAACTTACGGATGCCCCCAACATGCTTGCTTTACATTCGTCCCTGATGCCGGGTAAAAATGTTATTACTCTGATTGATCTTCTGCTTAATCTTCTCCTCGGTGTAAGACTAAATTTAAATAAAACTAACGATCCCGATTTATTATTCACTCGTACAAAATTCGGGATCGATTTGTGGAAATGTAAAGATTGACATATCTCCAGCTATTGATGAAAACTGTAAATGCGGAAAATCCTAAAACCTTGGTTGGATCCGTGAAGCACGATCGATCTGCGAATATGGAAATACCAGATCTGTACGTCATGTTCCACTATCTAATATCCCTCAAATGTGATGGTATGTTTTCTGTTATGATCGGGTTTGGACTAGACGACCTGGCGTTTGATTATGTTTCTTACGTTACCGATGTCTTCCATCAAGACCAACATATTAACGAACAAATATCACATAATAAACGCCGGTAATAAATTTGGCAATAAATGGGATTAATTTAGAAATACAATATTGGGATCACATTTGAAATAATAATAAAATATTATAACATTCTCCCACTTGATCCCAATATTCTATCAAATGAAATATTAACCCAAACCCACATAAACTTCATGCTGAAATAAAATATATGAATAGCGGCAATGAATCCTCTTAGAGTGAGCATTATCTTCCGTGTCTCACAATGCATTTCATCATCCCATATGTAATAAAACAACTTAATGAATAAGTCTTATGTTTACTCCAGGTCAATGTAATTGTTTTTTTTTTAGAATAATTAAATGTATATAACTGTATTGAGAAAAACATTGCAAATGAATTAAAGTCTCATAAATTCTTTCATATAAAGAAAAATTTACATGAGTGGACTAATGCCCATTCTAAATACATGATCCTTATAACTCATTGGTGGCATGCCTTTAGTTAAAAAATCAACTATCATCAATCCAATGCTTACATGTTTTATGATCACTTTCTTCTTTTTAACACGTTCTTTGATGGCTAAATACTTGATGTCGATGTGTTTGCTTCGACTATCACTTTTTTAATTCCTAGCCAAGAAAACTACAGCTGAATTATCGCAAAACATTCTCTACGGCCTAGAAATGGAATCCACAACTCTAAGCCCTGATATGAAACTTTTCAATCACACATCATGTGAGGTGGTCTCAGAATAAGAAACGAACTTTGCCTCCATAGTGGAAGTGGTAACCAAGGTTTATTTCGCACTCCTCGAGGATATAGTTTTACCAGCAAACATAAAAATGTATTTCGATGTTGATTTACGGGAATCAACGCAGCCAACAAAGTTTAAATCAGAGTAACTAACTACCCCCAAGCTGTTCGTCCGTCTATATATAAACATGGGTCCCTTTATACCTTGAAGGTACCTCATCACCTTCTTTGCAGCTCTTCAGTGGTTCATACTCGAATTACTTTGGTATATTCCCAACATTTTCACAACAAAAGTAATGTCAGATTGAGTGCAAACTTGAGCATACATCAAGCTTCCAACAGCAAAAGCATATGGGATGTTCTTCATTTGCTCCCTTTCAAAGTCGTTCTTCGGGCATTGGTTCAATTTAAACCTATCACCCTTCATAATTTGTGCTATACTTTGTGAACAATCTTTCATTCGAAATCTCTCTAAGACCTTATTGATATAGGTTTCTTGAGATAGTCCTAATATACCTCACGATCTATCTCTATGGATCTTAATGCCAATGATATAAGATGCCTCATCAATATCCTTCATGTCAAAATTATTAGAGAAAAATTATTTCACCTCATGCAACAACCCCTTATCATCAAGTACAAATAAAATGTCATCCACATATAGCATAAGGAAACAAATTTTGCTCAAACTAACCTTTTGGTATAAACATTGATCCATGACATTCTCCACAAAACTAAATGAAGAGATGACCTCATGGAACCTCAAGTACCATTGACGGGATGCTTGTTTCAAGCCACATAGAGACCTCTTAAATTTGCATACCAAAATTCTCACTAGCACTAGAAAAGAATCTTTTTGGTTGTTTCATGTAAACCACTTCTTCTAGTTTTTCATTGAGAAACATTGTTTTCACATCCATTTGATATAACTTCATATCAAAATGAGCAACCGATGCCAAAATAATACGAAGAGAATCTTTCTTAGATACAAGAGAAAATGTCTCTATATAATCGATTCCCTCCTTTTGAGTGAATCCCTTGGCAACGAGTCTGGCTTTGTATCTCTTAATGTTGCCCTATAAATCCTTCTTAGTTTTGATGACCCATTTACAACCAATGGCATTTGCACCATTAGGCAACTCAATTAAATCCCAAATCTTGTAGATGCCATGGAACTCATCTCTTCCTTTATGGCATTGTACCACATATTGGATTTATCACAACTCATGCATTGTAAAAATGTCACAAAATCATTTTCAGCTCCAACATTATAGTCAAATTCTTATAGATACATAATATAATCACTAGGGATTGTTGATTTCTTACTTCTAGTAGACCTTCTTAATGTCGCATCAACATTCTCCTGAGGAGTTTGTTGTCCAACTGGAAGTTTAGTGGTATTTGATAATTGCGGAATAGTTAGGCCTACCAAATCAATGTTAGCAACTTGTGGATTTTCAATGATTGGTTGTTCATTGGCTGGTTGAACTGAAAGGGCATTGTAAACGACAGCCAATCTAGTACCTGAGATGGAAGGTAGAGTATCTGAATGATCTTCTACGGGAACAAGGTCCCCGAATTGAGTGCTCCCATTGATCAAGTCATTCTCAAGAAATTTAGCGTTTCTCAATTCCTCAGACCTAGTGGTGTGAGATGGATAATAAAACCTGTATCCCTTTGACTTTTTGGCATATCCAACAAAATACCCACTTATAGTCCTTGGGTCTAACTTTTTTTCCTGTGATTGTAGACTTTTACTTCAGACGGGCATCCCCAAATGCATACATGTCGCAAACTGAGTTTCCAACCTTTAAACAACTTAAAAGGCGTCTTTGAGATAGCCTTGGTCGAAACTTGGTTTAATATGTATACTGTCGTTTTAAGTGCTTCAATCCACAAGGACTTAGGAAGTTTGGAGCTGCTAAGCATACTCCGCACTGTATTTAATAAAGTTCGGTTTTTTTTCTTTTTGCTACACCATTTTAGTCTGAAGAACTAGGCATAGTGTATTGGATAATAATCTCATGCTCTTCAAGAAACTTCGCAAATGGACTAGGTGCTTGTCAATCTTCACTATATCTATCAGGGTATTTTCCACCTCTATCTAATCTCATGATCTTAATTTACTTACCGCATTGTTTCTCTATTTCGGTTTTAAATACCTTAAAAGCATCCAGCGCTTCGTGCTTATTACGAAGCAAGTAAAGATACATGAATCGTGAATAATGATCTATGAAAGAGAGGAAATATCTTTGACCATTTGAGTCATATCTAGACTACAAATATCTGTATTTATGATTTTTAATATTTTTGTACCCATCTTAGCACATTTCTTTGACTTGTTAGTCTGCTTTCCCTTTATGCAATCCATACAAGTGTCATAATCAGTAAAATCTAGAGTACTAAGTACTCTCGCTTTTACTAATCGCTTAATTCTATTGTTAGAAATATGTCACAATCTCCAGTGCCACAATATAGAGGAATCCTCATTCACAACACATTATCATAAATGTGCATCGCATTATAAATAACATTGTCTTGTAAATTTATTTGAAAGGGACCATCAAACAAAATATCACTCCCAACAAGTTTAGATTTATACGATAAACTAAAAGTTGAACCTGAAAATTCAAAGGACTATCCTAAAGGTACAAGTCTTGAAACTAAAATTAAATTCCTAGAGAAACTAGGAATATAAAAGGTCATTTCTAAATTCAAAACAAAGCCACTATTGAGAACCAATTTGCATGTCCCAATAGCTTTCATACTCGAGTGCATCTTGTTTTCCGAATAGATGCTTTGTTCACTTCTCGCTGATTTCCGCTGGTTCTGAAAACCCTATAAGGAATTCGAAACGTGGCTTGTAGAACCAAAATCAATCCACCAAGTATTGTGACCTACATCAACCATATTAAATTCCTAACAAATATATGAGAGTAGGTTACCTTTTTTTTTTAGTCAGGCCTTAAATTTGACGCAATCTTTCTTTATGTGCCCATTCTTTTTGCAAAAGAAGCACTTGAATTCCTTCTTAATGCCAATTTGGGGGAGGTAGAGATATCTTACCTTTTCCTTTCTGCTTGCCTTGCCCTTTATACTTATCATGTGTTGCCATATGAGCGCTTTCTCCTTTTTCCATTAGCAGCTTCTCTTTCTCTTGAATACACATGGTCATTAGTTTATTGATTGACCATTTAGTGTTACGTGTGTTGTAATAGATCTTGAAAAGGGCATACTCTTGTGGAAGAGTGTTCAAGATATAATATACAAGAAATGATTATGATATCCTAACCTCAAAAATTTTCAGCTGAACTATAATGTCCCTCATCTTCATAATGTGCTCCTGCACACCTCTTACACTAGTAAGCTTCAGCAATGAAAACTTCATAATCAGGGTCATGGCATATGCCTTTTCTGAAGACTCAAATTTTGCATTAATAGCTTCCAGCAATTCTTTGGCATTGTTATGCTGAATGACTGAACTACAAATACTAGTAGAGAGTTTTGTCTTTATATACATCGCACTGAGACGGTTAGACCACTCTTATTGTGTCTAAAGAGTATATTCAGCTTGAGTACTATCCTCAGTAGGTTTAGGTGGTTTGTTTGACCGTATAGCATAATTAAGATCCATACACCCCAATTGGAGAAGAACTAATTCCGTCCATTCTTTATAGTTATTTCTATTAAGCTCGGGAACAATTATACCAGAACTAATCGTACATGATAAGACTGCATCATAATCAAAGAAAAAACTTATGTATCAATATATTTGATTCAAATAAACTTAAATCATATTTTACCAATGTAAAACATATTACAAAATATGGATCACATAATATCAAAAACTGCCTGTGAGCTAAGTTTCTAATTTAAATAGATTCATAATTACTTCATGATGAAACTATCAAATTATATTCCATTCGTGTAAATTAAGAAAGATAAAATAATATTTCATCATAATTAATCACATTAATATATTGAAAATTCCTATGGGATAAAATCCATACTATTAATGTGACTAATCACAATGAATTTTTTTTTACTGTATGTGATCTATAGGCTCTTAATGTATATAATTTAATATAATCAAAGATACTGTGGCTAATATTCGATTAATTAAATATATACAAATCACTAGACATGTAATTCTACTAGAAAATATTCAAAAATTGCATATAAAGGCAAAACAGTGAAATCATGTGTAAAAGGGTGAAAACTGTAATCTTACATGCAATGGAAGAATTATAATTTCACTTGTAAGGGGTAAAATAGGAATTTTACGGCCAAAAGGGCAAAATCATAAATTTTCACGCCCAAAGGGGTCAAAACCGGAATTTTATGCAACTAGGGCAAAACCGTGATTTTCCTTTATGCGGAGGGGCTAAACAGTAAACTAGGTGGCATATGGCAGAATTGTAATTTTGCATAGCACTCCATTTGTTGTGCTCGGGCGCATACTACTTGCCCTCTGGCGTGTGCATGGCATGCACCCAAGGTCTTCTCTCCGTGGGTTTCTTCTTTCGCCACTACTCTACCGCGACCAACCTCCATTCCGCCGTTGGGTCTTCTTCCACGGCCCATGTCCGATCAAATTGATCAATGGGTCTTCTTCCACGGCCCATAGTTTCAAGATCCAGCAAAAACAACCAACAATTTACCAGAATTAAGCCTAAACCCAAAAACCCTAATCCCCAAAGTTTCACCGCTCAATTAACCTCTCACGATTGGTAATATGCCAAATAATCTTTAGGGTTTTTCATCCTAATGGCAGTGTGACCATGATGATCGGTTATCGCATGGTGGGTCGTCCAAATTTGATCGGAATTTGAAATTCCGTTCTAAACCACCAAGGATCCAAATTTTACCCATACATAATTCAGTGAAAACATACAAAAATTCTAAAATTTTCACCAAGGCAGAGATTATAAATAAGCTCCGATACCGACTATAAGACAAAATCTAAATAAAACTTGATGATCCAAATTTATCATTCATAGATAAATTCGTACAAAATTCAGGATCAATTTGCAGAAACGTAAAGGTCGACATACTTCCAGTTATTGATGAAAATCTACAAATGCGAAAAACCCTAAAACCTTAGACAGATCCATGAAGCACGATCGATCTACGCATATGGAAACACCAGATTTGTATATTTTGTTTCACTAGCCAATACCCCTCAAACGTGATGATGTGTTTTCTGTAATGATCGGGTTGGGACTAGACGACCCGACGTTTTATTCCATTTCTTACGTTACTGACGTCTTTTATCAAGACCGTTATAGTAATATATTAATGGGCAATATCACGTAATAAACACGGGTAATAAATTGGGATTAATTGGAAAATACAATATTGGGATCACATTTGAAATAATAATAAAATATTGTAACACTCGGACCTTCGAACTTGCAGACCAAAACACAGTGCTGGAGTTGCAGGTGGAGATGACGGTGAGAATCATGAGAATACGTAGGAGATGGCGATTGAGATGGTGACTTTGTTGCAAAATTTGTCGAGATGATCGCAGATGGGCATCCATCCTATGTGTGCATTTCCATGCTTCCCCACGTAGCCAATAGCGGTTGTGGCCGCACACCCTGCCATCACCAATGTCGTCATCACCTATAAGCATGACCGGTGTCGAAATTAGCCAAATAATGTTTCAAATCATACGGTATGATTCGATATGCTATGCCTCGGTACAATACCAAGTCGTGAAGGAAGAAGAAAATATAGCTACTAGAACAGCAGTCTCTTCGTCTGACGATTGTAAGAAGGAATAACAAGGATACCAGGCACAGGCTACTAACTTCGCATATCCAAATAACCTGCAATTGGAATTCAATCGTTAGTGTGAAAATCAAGAACAAAGACAATAATTAACAACTTTGAGGTTTCGCAATTTCATGGGCCTAGCGTCCAAGGCTTGTCATGGCCTGATAATTTCCAATAAAGAAAATTCAACACCTTCTTATCATGAAGGGCCTAGACATGGATTTCTAAACTGATAGTCACTCGAAGTATTGCTCGGACTCGTCCATCGATCAGGTAAAACTAATGACTCTAAAACATTACTTGAAAGCCGCAGAATAAGTATATCGAGCATCGACGGGAATGCCGAAAACTGTCGTGGATCGCTTGCTGGTCATCATCACCAATGCCGTGGCCAAAGTCGCAGCGATAGACAGTACCCTCAAGCAAATCTGAATGGTGGTTCCCCAGAGAATGAAGATGGGTTGGTTTTGCTCTAGTGTCTTCTCAACCATCTTTTACTTCTTCCTTGTTTTGAGAGAAATTGGGTATTTAGTCGAGGAAGGAGTGTTTGGTGGTGGAGGATCAGTTTTAGATGGGCAAATTCTAATGAAATAGGAAAAAGAAAAAGAAAATGATGTTCCACATAAGGTGAAGTGGAACTGATGGACCCAAGATCTAGAGACATGGGGGACCTTAAAATCCAATACACGCAGACATCGGTAAAAGAGGATCTCTCCCTAAATTTGGGGATGAAATTGGATTAGTTTCCTAATAATTAGTTTTGTTCATGGACTGGGTTTTAAATTATTGCTCTCTAACGAAAAGTGATGGGATCATTGACTGCCTTGCAATTCTATTTCATTACATCGCTAGGGACACCATTATTTTCTTCTTTCGATTGTAGAATCACTTCCTAAGTTTTGTCCAACTACCATTAAGGATTCTATGATTTTGATTTGAATGTTAATACTAGTAATGGGTTTTTCTTCTAAATGTCGGGTTTTCTTTGAGTGGTAATTGCAAAGATTCTTTGATCTCACTATGGTTTTTTTTCCCCTTTCATGTCGTTATTAAAGGATAAAGTGTGATTTAGAAATAAAAAGAATTAAAAGTTCCATTTAAAACTTGAAGGGAAATGGTCATTTGTGAAATTACATTATCTGTGATATAACTGAATAGTTTCAGGGGTTTTGGCCTTTTCTTTGATATGACCGAACGCTTATTCCTTGCAGTTATCTCTTTGAGTTTAGTTTAAATGTGTACCCCCATAAAGATGTAGGTGAGTGGCTCACGATGGTGAATGGCTGGTTGGATGTCAACGATCATCAAGGTGGCCAAGACATGCTGATTTACGTCATGATTGTTCTGTTATGATTGTTCTATCATCTTATTTAATTAAAATGATCTCGGCTTTATCCGTTTGTTAGACTTAGCCAAGGTGCTACGATTGACATTGAAGGGTTTAGACTTTTCTACTAGTCATATGATAGAACGTGCAAGGCAAGAATCTTATTTGGAATTCACAAAGAATCTACCAGATAAGCTAATTGTGGCATAGGCATAGGAGGAGTATCATAACTTCGGTATGGTATTCACTTGATGGCTATAACATTTTTTTTTTTTGCTCACTTAAGTATCGCATTAGAGTAAAATTGATCATTTAAGTGCCATTTTCACAAATCATCCTACGTGGATTTTTTTTATTATTTCCCATTCCGACGTGGATTTATTTTCCATTTTTGAATTTCATATTAATTGTTCATGTCAGCATTGACATTAAAGGGATTGATTTTTCAAATTTGTAGCACTTAAGTGAGTATTATTAATAACTAGCCAGAGACAATGGCTGGTGAGGTTGACCTCGCCTTTGTTGGGCAAGGTTGGCCTTGCCATGGTTGGGCCAAGCTCGACCTTGCCAAATTTGGTGAGTTCAAGGCAAGGCTTGACCTCACCCGGTGAAGGTAAGGTTGAGTTTCGCCTTTGTTAACACTAATGTTGGCCACACCATGTATGATCACTGGGAACCATGTTAGTGATTTCCAGTCGAAATTAACTGGTGGACTCAAATGGCAAAATGTAAAAAGGTTTAAAACTCAATTGACATAATTAAAAAGTTTAAGATTGAATTGATGAAAGTGCAATAGATTTATGACTTTTTGGATAATTTTCCCTGCAATAATTAACTTCTCATGATGGAACGGCACCAAAGACTCACTACATAAGCTCAATCATCCGACAACAACTCATCCATTCTTAAAGTTCGCACAACAAAAGCTCGCTCCATTTCATTGAGCAAAAGTTGTTCGTGATAGACTTAGTGAGTGATTGATACGGGTCATCAATTTGAATCGTCGTCGCGAACAACTCATCAGAATGCTCCGTCCAACCGGAATACCATTTGGATCTCTCTTGTCGACTCGAGTGAGAGCCCCATTGCATGTCTCACCAATTGACGAAGAAGATGATGAAGGAGAGGAGAAAATGAAATGGGGTCATCTACGAGTAAGAAGGAAGAGAAGTAGAGAAAATCTTCGACCCCGGGGGCACACCGCCGTTCAAGCTGGCGAACGTGAGTGCGGCGATACCAAACCACCGCCAGGTGAAGGATCTGTGGAGGTCAATGAGCTATGTCCTGAGAGATGCGTCTTCGGGCTTTCCTGTGGGGCGGCGTATTTGAATAGCTGGGTTTGGCCTCTCTATTGGGCCACCCAGGGCACCATGTTCTGGGCCCTCTTCGTTCTCGGCCACGATTGGTACAGTCTCTAGCTTATCTCTTGCAAAGAAATTCATATCATGTCATCATATTTCATGGAGATTATCGTTTTTATAGTTTGTGTTGTGATTGTCCTCGACTTGGTGCTCCACCTTGCATTTCCGCTTTGTCGATTCTTAGTTGAGTTGTGTCATGTTATCGTGTTTGCCTATGGAAAATTCCGATCACTTCATCATCGATGTTACTTAAATTCTAGTGATTTTTTTCTTTTGAAACCGACGTAGTGGGCACTGGAGCTTCTCCAACGATCCCAATCTGAATAGTGTTGTGGGACATTTACTTGATTTCTCCATTCTGCTGCCTTACCATGGATCGTAAGCTTCAAGTCGCTTTGCTTAGACTCTATTTGTTTCGTGAAATATGATTGATCTAGAAAATATATATAGAAAAAAATATATATATATATATATATTTAAGTTTGCTTATATTGTTTGAAATAATTAGTCTATGAAAAATGTTTTCATTATCGATAATAATTTATATTTAAACATTTTTGTGAACAATGAAAATATTTTTTGTTTGTTCACTTTTATAAGCAACATAAGCGATCATTTTTTAGAAAATGTTTTCCAACTCATTCATTTTTTACAAAATAAACGATCGTTTAATCTCATCTAAATTATTAGTTTTATAGGAATCATGTAACTCTCCCTTCCCTCTTGAGAAGTTTGGTAAATTAGAATGATTAAAAATTAAAATGATTTTAATTAATAATCACTCATGATATGACTAACAAGGTCAAATGTCACCGCCTTTCACATTGAATTTGATAGGAGAATTAGCCACAAAACTCATCATCATAATCACGGGCACGTCGAGAAAGATGAGTCATGGAATCCAGTTAGTCATCATAATCACGCATATGTTTTCCTCCCTTTCCCATGCGACTAGCTTGCTGACATTCCTTTTTTCGCTTTTTGCTTCTTTCCACATTGGACCGTGCGTATATACACGCCCAAATACTCCCCTCATGACCAAATCTCTTTCTTTCTTTCCTTCAATATTGACCGAAATTTCTCAAAATCCAGAGGATTGATATAACCATATACGCACATATACCCCAAAGATCACCGCCCTTTTTTTATGTGCCATGTGAAAGAAAAATCTTAATAATATAATATCTTTATTGTTTTCAATTTTCATTAGATTTTCCACACATGATATTGGCCACCACAGGTTTAGTCCAGTTAAGTTTAGAACTATTCATTCGAATTCATCCACCACCAGTCTAATGCAAATGCAATTATATGGGACTATTATTACCCATATTTAAAAATGCTCCTATAATTTATAAGCAATTTAACTAAATAGATTTTTATTTAGGGGTCGGGGTCGATCTCTAATTTTCTATGCAATAAACAACTAATTGGGTTGTCAAAATTTAGATATTAACAAAATCAATGGAGGTCCCTTGACCCTTGATTGGGCATCTAGCCGACCCCCACAAAGAGGCTAGTGGTGACATCTAGATCCATATTTAGGTTGCTTTAAGAACCTTAAAACAAACATCTATTGTGCGAGGTATGAGTTTGGAAAAACCTACGTTCCTAATTGATGGAACAGGTGTGGCTCACCAACTAGACATTGCTTTTGAAGCCTTCTCTTATGGGAACGCCTACTTGAACTATTTGATGAACAAATACCCCTAAATATTACTCATGAGAGGGCCCCATCTCTCCTCGAGGTATAGGTCGCAACACATAGAAGATATGATCGCTATAACGGCTTATGGACACACAATTAATTATTCTTTTTATTAAATAGCTTAAACAAAACTTTATTTTAAAGTTGAATTGCTAGACAGATTAATTTTAACAACTCAATTGTGAGCTTTTTCACACTTTAATTTGAATTGCAAAATGGTAGTTGAGAATTTAGCTACACTTTCAAACTCACATCAAATATTTTAGACAAAAGTTTTAAACATATATTCAAATTATACTCCAATTGTCATGAGATTGAATTTACAACCGATATTAAATACTTTATTTATAATAGGAGTAGAATAGCAAGGATTTCTCTTCTTCTTTTTCTTTTTGTGCTTGTCTTTTGTTAATATTTAAGTATAATCTAAACATAAATACGTTTAATATTTTGTCATGTTTCTAACAAATTAACCTTTCATATATTGATAAATTTTCCTTTTCCATTTTTTATCAAGATCAGCTAGATAATAAGATATATAGTTTTGCTCAAACTATTAGATAAAATTAGGTAATTCATTGTGTGTTCTTAAGCCATCACAAATATAAATTTTTAATCTTCTAGCTTTTGTGATTAAAAATATGATACATTAAATTAAAATTAATAACTTTCTCTAGGCAAAGTGATAACATTATGTAGGATAAGATGATAACTTTGATATATTGTCGAGTGTAATGTATCATTTGTATACTGATACCAATAAAAGAGGAGAAACAACAACTTGAAGAGAGACCGACCAAAAAAAAAAAACAACTTGAAGAGAGAGAGAGAGAGAGAGAGAGAGAGTAATTGGGTCGGTTAACCGAAAAAGGGAGTGTTTTAGCTAAAATGCGGGTGGAAATAGCACCCATCGCCCTTTGCAAAATATAAATAAATTACAATTATACAGGATTGGAATGCAATTAAACAAATGATAACATATTCCACTTACTTTAGAAAGGTGATTTTCAATAATACAAACAAAAGAAAGTCCCATTCGATGGAGTATATTCCTTTTCTCAATTTCATGCCTACCCGTGTATGTAGTGGAACCCAAAGAATAATGGATTATTTTGGGTAAGTGTGGTCACTGTTGGAAGTTTGTTTGTAAAAACAAAAAATAGTGCATTTTCCTTGTCCCACATAGGAAAAGTGGAAGGAAGTGGGCTAATTAATAAGTGTGAGGTTTCCTTTGTGTACCAAAAGGAATGATTGGGTGTGAGCTAGACCTCACCATACCCGCGTGCGGGTGCACGAATATTTGGCGCACTTAGCACTTAGTTTAATTAACACTAATCCTTTTATTTGTATTTTTTATTTCGTATGGTTATTTTATTTCAAATGTTGTTTTGTTTATTGAGAATTTTGTTTGTGTATTTTCAAAACAACCTTTGAAAAATATATTCGTTCAGTTTGTAATCTTTCTCAAAGGGTTGCATTTGTTCGTTTTTTAACTTCTTATGAATGGATGCCTTTGTTCATCTTGGCAATTTTCGAAATGATACATTTGTTTGCTTTACAACCTTTCACGAAGAGTTGTCTACGTTTTAAGAATGTTTTATATATACATGTCAGTTTTCAGAAAAAAAAAAAAATGTGTAATCATTTTTGAGATTTCTCTTTGAAAAAATACAAACATCTTTTCAATTGTTTCCTAGAGAGATCCTGGATAAATACTAGAATTGCTATCTAGTACTCTCATTTGAGACTTTGTTGTATCTTGGAAGAAATTTGCTGATAACCATTATCAATTTTGTGGGGCAAATAATTCATTAAAGAAAGTGATATCGCGTTCAAAGTCCGACTTGAGTACTCTAAAGATCCATTTTTATTATTCTACCCAATTCGAAGCCATATTTTTCTAACAATCACTGGTCACTTAATTTAGGGGGTGTTTGCAATTTAATAGGTGAACTTTGATTTCACCAGCTGCACGCTTTGAACTTTCGATTTTTCCCAATTTATGAATTTGATCAGAATTGACTGAATTTCAGCCAAACACTGACAGTGGTAGCAGACATGTGATGGTATTTTAATTATTTTTTCAGGGCTGACACGATGCCAGCTTGGATAATTTGTCGGCGCCATGTCATCGCATGTCAGATCTCGACAAGGAAACTAGTTCAATTTCGATTGCATCAATTGCAAAAAGTCGAAACTGCAGCGCATTTGGTGATTAAAATTTAAAGAATGATAAATGTCACCTACGCTTATTTACCTATGAAGAATTTTACCCCAACACTTTATTATAGCAATCAAATGTACACAGAGTCGAATTTTGTAGCGCTCTGTTCCGGTGGACGGAATAAAAACTTTTACGAAACATCATTATCTCCCCAGAGTCTCAAATAAGCAACCCATTTTTCAAATGGGTTCGTTCTGCCCATCAGTACCGACATCAAAGATCAAATATCAATAATCGAATCTTAAGGACTGCTGTCACACCCTCAAGTGTCATTATCCGAATCGTTGTCCTCCATAGGTTAATAATTGCCGTCCTTCTAGGAAAAGGAAGAACTCGTGCTGCAGTTCTCAGAGTTTAACTCTGATGAAAAATGTCTTCTTTTATATAAAGCTGTTCACAAAATTAGTTTCCCTTTCATTCCGTCCCGTAAAAGGTAAAACATCCGTCTCATAAGCAACGGAGTTTGGAAACTTGTGACAATCTAAGTCTCACATTAAATGTGTAAGATCTTGTAATGTTATCCATAAATAAGATCATACCTAGATGGTTATTATAATTAAAATATTTTGGTGAGAGAACTACCAACTATTCTAAAAATTTAAATTATTGGATAAAGGTGTGATTTATTATTTAAATATTATAACACCCTCTCTTACGTTTAATCTAATCTTTTGCCGAGTACTAAGCATGAAAATTTTAATTGGGAAATCAAATGGAGCCCGATTTAAACTTATGACCTCCAACTCTAATACTAATAAAAGATTTTGATAGAGCCATTGCCAACTATTCTAAAAACCTAAATTGTTAGATGAAGACGTAGTTTATTATTTAAATATTCTAATAATATTATATAACTACTTTGACTATTTTGGAAAGTTTTGTGGAACAGGTTGAATCAATATAGATAGTATCAAAGAAAAATACCTTTCATTAAATATGTGATTTTTAAACGGACTAGGCCCATATCTAATTCAAGGAGATGTGAGAATGATTGTTGATGCAAGATGACTCGAACAAAGGATGGCTTCTAGCAGGTATGCTTCTGGGCTAGCAGCAGGAGCAAATTTCGATAGGACTACACATCAAATATGGGGAGTATTGCAAGTCAGTGGTTTAAGTGGTATTCATGACACTTCTAGTCCCATATAAAAATGGTGAGATCTTGTGATATTATTCATAAGTAGGATCCATCCCAAAACGATCATTACCTTGCGCAGTTACTTCTAGTACTCCTTTCGGAAGTATGGTCAATGTGGAATGAGCTAGGTCAATACAAAGGAGGGCAAGATCCCTTTCAATGGATGTGTGGTGGTTCATGGACAAATTACATACATTCCCAATTCATTAAGGGTGAGGAATGATTATTCCCGATATGGATGGTTTCTAAAATGTCAAGGCGACAAAAATGGCCAAGACCACAATCAAATATGGGAATATCGTATGTTAGTGGTTTCAGTGAGAGAGTTTATGATACACGAAAGATAGAGAGATCCTGTGATGTTATTCATAAGCAAGATCCACCTTCAAACCTCAAGAACACATATGACAACAACTTAGAGACTTTCATGCAAGTGTCTAATGATTTTGCTCATAACTATCTACTCCTACAAACTTGAATTGCAGGACTATGGTCCACAATTTTTTCTTTTATTTTCTTTTCTGTTTTTTTTTTTCAAAAGAAGCAATTGTTTCACTTTGGCAATCATGTTCCACGCCCATCAACAGTGCACGCCTTCAAACTCCAAGGAGGCAAAAGAAAATCTTCTGGTTCTGTCATGGTGCTATATGCTTTCGCATACCTATGTTGAACTCGTTGTGTGGAAGAACATGGTGACTCGGGAGTTGACTTTTCAAACGTTTTTCTCCTTATTGATGTAAAGATATTGGGCTCAGATATTGGGCCACTTAAATAAGGGCGGAATTGAGCAAAAGCAGTCCATGAGAAGTGGGATTTGGACATTGGAATCTTGATACATGGAAAAAGAGTCATTCTAATGATCGCGCATACGAAAAGATAGAGGAAAAGAGAAAGGTCATTAGTCAGCTCAGTGTTCATTTTAGCTCGAGCACATCCTTCCTATGTGTGCATCTCCACAGAAAATCTTGGGATCAAGGAGTGACCCGTAAATTCCACTGAAGTTTTGCCCAAAAGAAAACGAAGAAGAAGGAAAAGAACCAAATTCCAGTGACGTCGTTATGATGTGGACTTCCATTTGAAGCTTCACCAGAGGAAATCCTGAGCAGTAATGGGGATGCTAGGTATAGACTTTCATATGCTGCTATGATGATTAGCACAATAATGGGAGTCAGAGGACATGAACATTATTTTTTCCAAGGTAGGTCCAATTTAAAAATAAAGCAATCTTCAATCATATCACTGTCTATACGAATTCTATAAATTAATCTTCATTCATCCTAGCCTTAATGTGCTTTTAAACTAGTCTTTACGAACTCTCGCGATTCAAGTGGAACAAATGCAGATGGGAGGACCAGAAGCTGGTTCCATGTGAACTTGTTTCCCAATTAAAAAGATTTTCTAATGCAAATCACGCTCTTCCGAAACCACGTAAAGAGCAAGATTTTTCAATGCAAGTTAAATGAGCAGTTTTCTCCTAGTAGAAAGCTTTTTTTTTTTTTTTTAATGTATGTTCTCGAGATGTTTGATGCCAATTTATATCCAATTAATCACACACCGGTTGTGATAGTCTCCTTATCCCCCTACACGTCGAGTGATTGCAGGAGCATAAAATTCTGATTTACGGCGCAAATATGATGGTTCGAAGTTGAGTGAGGAAAATGAGTATGCTTTGCTACTTCAACAACCTGCTGGGGTTCCCTCAAGAGAAATTATGAGAGTAGAACACGGACAAAACGAGTGATTGGTGATTAAGTGATAATGGTCTTGAAGAGAAAGGGGCATTTAGGGAATATTATTTTGAAGTTTGGTGTGTACAAATTGATTCTATACAACAAAAAGGGCTTTTTGGACAAGTCCACCTACTTAAGGACTTGATTGAGCAAAATATAAGTTTGAGAACCACATTTAAAAAATAGCATAAGTTCAGGGACCCACCGTGTAATTTTTCTGTGCGGTGATGATTGCGTATTATCGTAATTGTCAGACTTGATCCAGTCAAGATCCGGCAGTATCACATTCATTTGTACAAAATGTTCCTAATGTTAATGGCAAGATATGTGAGGTCCTATTGAACTCTGTCTCTTCAGAATGCGAGGTTATATGACCATGTCTTGCAATCATTTTAACAGATCTTCATGGGCATCAAGGTTGCCGTAGACAAATTCAACATTGTCTGAGTCAGAAGTTACAATAATAAAAGGAAGAATTGTCATTAGAAATTGAATAAAAAAAGGGCTCAGAAGCTATTCTTTCCTCTGGGCTGTTTATTGTAGAAACCCCCAAAAATTCTAGGCCCAGTTAGCTCTGAAGTGGATAGATCTCTTTATTTTCTTCTTTTGACTCATCATGTAGATCTTCCTAGTATTTGTGGATACTTAAGCTCAATAAGCACATGAAACTAAATTTGCATATGCAAAGAAGCTGCAATTTTAATCCAACGGTTAGTATGAATATCAAGAACAAAGAAAACATTTAACAACTTTGACTTTTCGCGATTTTATGGGCCTAATAATTTAAAAATAAGAAAATCCAACAAATCGTGGGCTAATAGTCACAAAAGGTTTGTCAAATGGATCAGGGAATATTGGTAATTGTGAAACATTACTTGAAAGCGACACAAGGATACTAGGAGTGCCAAAATTTGGTACAAAGGGAAAATCCGATCAAATCACAAATGCCAAAATCGGAACAAAATGGACATGGCAACGTGGCAATTTTCCGGCAAGCTTAGTGCAAAACGATGTTGTTTGATGTGGCTAAACAGTGCCAAAACGATGTCATTTTGGTGCTAATGTGATAAATAATTAATATAATAACTTAATTTAATTTAATTTAAAACAAATTAATTAATATATTAAAAAAATTGGGGGGAGGAGGAGGAGGAGGGGATGCGGGAGGCGGCGTTTTTAAATTTAATTTTTTTAAATTTAATGTAATTAATTTTTATATTAAAATTCGAATTATACCAAAATGACATCGTTTTTGTGTGTGTTTTGCTGAGTCAGCCTTCCGACGAGTCACGTAAGCGAGAAAATTAATAAAAAATTACCACGTAGGATTTCCGGCGAGGTTCGCCCGATGTGGCACTCAAATGTCCCATTTTTCATAAAAAGTGGCACTTAAGTGTCACTTTCATAAGTTTTGGCACTTAAATGTCCATTTATGCCAAGTTTTGGCACTTGTAGTGTTCTTTTCTCCTTGAAAGCTGGGGAATAAGTATATCGAGCATAGACAAGAATGCCGTGAATTGCTTGCTGGTCATCATCACCAGTGCCACGGCCAAAGTTGCGGCAATCTGCAGTACTCTCAAGCAAATCTGAGTGGTAGTTCCCAAGAGAAAATGGTTCCTGGACATGGGGATGGGTTGGTTTTGCTCTAGTGTCTTCTCAGCCATCTTTTACTTCCTCCTTGTTTTGAGACAAATTGGGTCTTTAGTTGAGGAAGGAGTGTTTCGTGGTGGAGGGAGGATTATTTTTAGAGGGGCAATTTATAATTAAAAAAGAAAAATAGAAAAAGAAAATGATGTTCAAGATAAGGTGAAGTGGAACTGATGGATCCAAGATCAGGAGACATGGGGGACCTTTAAATCCCATGCACAGACATCGGTAAAAGAGGATCTCTCCCGAAATTTGAACATCGAATTGGCTTAATTTCCCAATAATTAGGTGTGTTCATGGACTGAGTTATAAATTATTGTTCTCTAACGAAAATAGATGTGATCATTGACTGCCTTGCAATTCAAGTTCATTACATCAATAGAGGACACCATTGTTTTCGTCTTTTGATTCCTGAATCACTTCCTAAGTTTTGTCCAATTCTATCATTTTGATTTGAATTTTGATACTAGTAATGGATTTTCATTTTAAATGTTGGGTTTTCTTTGAGTGGCAATTGCAAAGATACTTTGATCTCACTATGGTTTTTTGCCCCTTTCTTATCGTTATTAATGGATGAAGTGTGATTTAGAGATAAAACGAATTAAAAATTCCAATTAAAACTTTAAGGGAAAAGGTCATTTGTGAAATTACATTATCTGTAATATAACTGAATTGTTTCCGGAAATTTGTTCCTTTCTTTGATATAACTAATCATTGAAATCTCCTTCAAATATTCTTTGCAAGTATATCGTTGACTTTAGTTAATGTGTATCCCTATGGAGACGAAGGTGGTCAAGACATGATGCTGATTTACGTCATGATTGTTCTATCGTCTTTTTAGTTTAGTATGATCTTGGGTTTGTCCCGTTTTTTAGACTTAGTCGAGGTCGTTCGATTGACATTAAAGGGTTTAGACTTTACTACTAGTCATATAATAGAACGTGCAAGGCATGAATCTTGATTGGAAGTCACAAAGAATCTAGCATATCCAATTACCATCGTTCACCGGGGCAGATCCAATCCACGGTTTATTTTCTCCCGCATAATAGTAAGCACACCTTGAGAGACTTTCAAAACCCAACCTCAAATGGAAATGTTATATCTAAACCTATTAAGAGCACTCGACGATGTTATGAAATATATGAATGAATATTCATTATATTCGTCTTAGCTAATGTATCTATTATGGTACATTTGTATTCTACATTCTAAGTACATCTCCCTATTCATTGAATGTTCATCTCTCTATCCAATAAATGTATTATTCAATACATTGACATTAATGATAAGTGCATCCTTATTTTATATTAAATAGGAGCTTAGTTTTTGTCATAGGAGATAGATTGTGAAAAATAAAATTTCCTCCTCTGGCTTTCTCTACTATCTTTCATGTTTATCTACTTTCTCTACTAAATCTCTATATTTTCTTTATTATATATTTGCAATGCAATGTTTTACAACACGTTATTAGGATGAAAATCTACCAACTAAGTAAATATTTTTTGCAAGTTGTCAACATAAATGCAAATGGAAAATACCGAGAAAAATGAAGATGTTTGTTTGCTTGATATGCATCAACACATACCATATTTCGTAGTAGACACTTTTTCTCAAGTATGACATTGCGTAATGCACATATCCATACAATATCATGTCATATTCTGATTATTGATGGTTTCGGAAATACCACAATTGTTTGCATATTGAGTATGCATTTCTAAGCATTAAATCAAAAATGAATCTGCCCAGCTTCAAAGATGTACGCCATAATGAATACCATATTGAGACTATTTATTAGCAAAATAAAGAATATATTGGCACTACCTCTTATAAGATGGGCCTAAAGACCATCCATGAGAAGCTAGAAGCTTCTTATGTGAGTTTGTATTGTGTTATGATTAACGCCGTTGAAACCTATGCCATTATATCCTGGAGATTGGTAAACCCTGATAAATTTGGACTATGGCATGATCGTTGTGGTCACCCTAGTGCTTTAATGATGCATAGAATAATTTAGAATACAAAATGGCACCCTTTAAATGATATAAAAGTATTGTTGTCCAAAGATTATAATTGTGAAACTTGTTCACAACGAAAACTCATTACCAAACCTTCTATAACAAAGATTAATCTTGAATCCCCTTTATTCATACAAAGAATTCAGGGTGATGGACCAATATAACCACCAAATGGACCATTTCAATATTTTATGGTACTAGTGGATGCATCTTGTAAATGGTCTCATATTTGCTTATTATCTACGCGCAATGTCACATTTGTACGTTTACTTATGCAGATTATAAGGCTCCTAGCACAATTTCCTAATTATCCAATTAAAAGCATAAGGATGGATAATGCTGGTGAATTTACATCAAAAAGTTTTGATACCTATTATGCTTCACTCGGAATCGAGGTTGAGCACCTGGTCGCATATGTTCATACTCAAAATGGATTAGCAGAATCCTTGATTAAACATATCCAAATCATTACTTACACTCTATTATTGAAAATGAATCTCAGCTATACAACATGGGGTCATGCAGTTTTGTATGCGACAACCCTAATAAGATTGCGCCGCACTACTAGTCTTTTGCAATCTCTCATTCAAATGATTCTTGGTTATGAAAAAGATATTTCACATTTATGCACTTTTGGTTGTGTAGTACAAGTGCTTGTAGCATCGCCAAAAATAACAAAAAATGGGTCCCCAAAGCCGTTTGAGCATTTATGTTGGGTTTAATTGACCATCCATCATTAGGCTCTTGGAATAAACTATCGATAATCTTTTTACTGCTAGATTCATAGATTGTCATTTCGATAAGACTATATTTCCATTAATTGGGACACCAACAACTTCCATAACTGCAAAGCAAAAATCAGTTAAGGTTTTCTCATGAAATGAGAAAATTTTATCTCAATTAAACTCAAGGACTCCTAAGTGCGAAAACAAGGTGCAATACATAATCCATTTACAGGCTATAGCCAATAGACTTCCTAACGCATTTAGTGATGCTACTAAGGTAACGAAGTTTCATATTCCAGTTGCAAATGCTTCAGCTTTAATAGCTATTCCCAATCGACAAGCTAAAATGGATCAAAATCCCATACACTTGAAGTGTGGTAGATCAATAAGATCAAAAGATAATGTTCCTCAAAAACGAAGGGGAAAGAATTTGGAATCCGCTCCAAAAGAGCCTGGTGTTGTGCTTGTTTCCAAGAGCTTATTACCCCTAAAGAGGCATAAACCCATGAAAGGAACACCAATCATGGGAATACTAAGAATTCCATTACATATGGTAATGAGATTTGGGATTGAAATGAAATCATCATTGATGATACTTTTACATTCTCAGTTGCTCATAAAATTATGGACAATGATTGTGAGCTGTAAACTATTATTGAATGCCATCAAAGGCAAGATTGGTTTAAGTGGGAAGAAGCAATTAAGGCTGAATTAGCTTTTCTAACTAAACGAGAGGTTTTTGGACCCGTAATTTGAATCACAAATAATGTAAAGCCCGTTGGATATAAATGGGTATTTGTCCGAAAACAAAATAAGAAAAATGATGTTGTCAGGTATAAAGCCCAACTCGTTGCCCAAGGATTCTCCTAAAGACTTGGATTGATTTTGATGAGACAAATTCACCTATGATGGATATGATTACATTTTGTTTTCTCATTAACCTAGTACTCTCTGAAAGATTGGAAATGCGTCTTATGGACATTGTGACGGCATATTTATATGGCTCATTAAACTTTGATATTTATATGAAAATTCTTGAGGGATTCAAAATGCTTGATGCATGCACTCCCCACAACTTATTCTTAATAAAATTTCAAAGATCTTTATACGGGTTAAAGCAATCCGGTTGCATGTGATATCAATGCCTAAGTAAGTACCTAATTAAGGAAAGGTACAATAATGATCATATATGTCCATGCGTGTTTATTAAGAAATTAGAAACCATATTTGCTATTGTAGTAGTTTATGTGGACGATACAAATTTAATTGGAACTTTAGAAGAGTTAGTTAAAACTACTAAGTATTTGAAAAAATTGGAGTTTGATGTTAAAGATTTGGATAAAACCAAACTTTGTCTTGATCAAGAGCTTGAGCATAAAGCAAATAGAATAATCGTCCACCAATTAGCATACATTGAAAGATTACTTAAACGTTTCAACATTGACAAGGCTCACCCATTGAGCACCATTATGGTTGTAAGGTCTCTAGATCCCAAAAATGATCCGTTTCATCCTAGAGAATCTGATGAATAGATACTTGTCATGAAGTACCACATCTCAATGCAATTGAAGCTTTGATGTACTTGGCACAATGTACGAGACTTGATATCGTTTTTGCGGTAAATTTATTGGCATGTTTTAGTTCTAAGCCAAACTTGGAGACACTGGAATAGAGTCAAACATATTTTTGTTATCTCCGAAAAACCATAGATTTGAGATTATATTATTCCAAGGATTCCACCACATTTGGTTTAATTGGATGTGCTGATGCTAGATATAAATTTGATCCACATAAGGCTCGCTCTCAAACTGGTTATTTATTTTATTATAACGATACCCCTAGTAGCTACGTCTTCTAACTACTTTGAAATTATTGCTTTATATGAAGTTGGAAGAGAGTGAGTTTGGTTAAGATCCGTTATGATGCATATTCACAATTCCCGTTGTTGAATACCGATTACAAATTCTCCTACTATAATTTATGAAGATAATGCCGCTTGTGTTGCACAAGTTAGGGGAGGATATATCAAAAATGATAGGATCAAGCATATCTCGACGAAATTTTTCTATACTCATAAACTCTAAGAAAGTCAACAAATTGATGTTAAACAAATTCAATCCATAAATAATCTTGCAAATTTTTTTACCAAATTGTTACCAATGTCAACTTTTGAGAAATTAGTATATGGCATTGGTATGTGGCGAGTTCACAAGATGCAAGATTGACTAGCCCCAGTAATGGCTATATGGCTCAATTAAGGGGGAGATATTATAAACTATGCATTGCACTCACTTTTCTTTCTATCCAGTTTTTTCCCACAGGGTTTTTCGGCTCAAAGTTTTTAATGAGGCAATTAATGCATCCATAAAAGGGAAAGATCATAAAATTTGTACTATGTACTCTTTTTCCCTTTTGTCCGGTTTTTGTGCCACTAAGTTTTTCTGACTTAAGGTTTTTAATGAGGCAATATCATTCGATACACATTCGTAATATAATGAATACAATGAATATTCAAGGGTGCATATCATTCAAATTTGATACCTCACCATGAGAGTGTTCACTCGAGCGGTGGTGTTATAGCATACATGAATAAATATTCATTATATTCATCTTATCTAATGTACCTATTATGATACATTTATATCCTCCATTCTAAGTACATCTCTCTATCCAATGAATGTTCATCTCCCTATCCAATATATGTATTATTCAATATATTGACATTAATGACAAGTATATCATTGTTTTATTATAAATATGAACTTAGTTTTTGTCATAGGAGATAGATAGTGAGCTTTCAAAATAACAATTCGGTTTGTACAATTTTAGAAACATTTTGATTAAATACCCAAGATGGGACAAGAAATTACCCTTCCTTTTAAAATCTACCATAAATCCTACTTACAACAAGTATTTAATTGAAATTTATAAAGCCATTAAAATTTACAACATAAATTAATAAAATTTAACTTATAACACACACACATAGCCAAGAGTAAAATTTTCCTATTACTAATTATCAATACTTAATCTTGACATAGTTCAAAAATGTTACAAAATAAAATGATGGTGCTTCCATCACCTATCTAAGGCTCGTAACACAATTAGGGATTATCATGAAATTCCAGAATGCCACAATATCATTCGATACATATTCGTAATATAATGAATACAGTGAATATTGAAGGGGGAATGTTATAACATACATAAATAAATATTCATTATATTCATCTTATCTAATGGAGATTCTAGTACATCTCCTTATCCAATATATGTGAAAAATAAAATTTTCTCATAGGAGATAGATAGTGAAAAATAAAATTTTCTCCTCTGGCTTTCTCTGCTATCTTTGGTGTTTATCCGCTCTCTACTTAATCTCTCTATTCTCTTTATTATATATTCGTAATGCAATATTTTACAACAGATGAGATAATATTATTTCTAAGCTCCAGTAATGCCTTACAATACTCAACATCCTCTCCACTCCATATTTTATTCAGAAATATTTTGATTCCTACTACTTCACAAGCAGCATCATTTATAATTAAGCACATTGCCACCCTTCGTACACCAATAGATGATAAATCAATGCCTCTTTGATGTTACATGTTAAGAACATCCAAAGTTCCAATTACCATTTCTTAAACTCGTGGAGATTGTTAACGTATTATCATCATCATTGAAACTATTATCTTGTATAACAACAATAGTAGTAGTGTCTGTAGACTCCACCTTAACTTTACCTTCTATATTTCGAACAATCTCCCATGCATGGCCTTACCTCATTACAACAATAACATTGGTGGTTCTAACCGGTGGACCTTGATATAAAATAGCTCTTCCATATGGTACTTTTGAACCCTAGGCATTTGCCTCTACCTTAGATAAGTAAAGATACGTTAAATTATTTTCTCATAACTTCTTTTACCACTTACTTAGAAAATAAGGCTGACTTTACCTCTTTCAAGGTAGTGCAGTGTAGAGCTATTGTTGGAGAAAACTCATTTACTGTTTTGAAATTGACAAAACATTTACATAGTCTAGTCTGAAGACTTCCAGACTAAAATGTCAAAGTTTGAAGACGGCCGGACTTTAGGTTCAAAATCTGCTCACACTGACAAATTCCAGACTGAATGCTACTAAAGAATGAAGACTTATCCAGATGCGAGATTATCTTTATTTCTTCAAGGATTCGATTCGTATGGCTTATGGATGATTCTCTGGTTGGATATAGCACCTACATGATTGATTATCCTTAATGGAATCAATTTCAAATAATCAAATCTTTTGGAAGGCAAGCAAACTTGGAAAGTTCTACTTATGGAAACCAAAATCCTAATTGTATGGACAAACAAGATTGACGAGTTTTCATCTCAATCTTCAAACGACTCGAGGTCTCCTTGATTGATTCTGTTGAACGGATAAATTGGAAGAATTCCTTTGAAAAGTGCCAACGGTCATGAAGGCATGAAGGAGTATTTAAGGCAAACTCTCTAGTTGTTTGAGTGTGTGTGTGAAAGAAAAATTTCAAAGTCTAAAGCTTCCTAGTTCCTGGCTATTTCATTCACAGAGCTCAAAGCTGTATACAAAAGAGAGAAACTTTGTGTGAGACTAATAAAGGTTCTTCACTATGAAGTCGAGACTGCAAGACTGTAAAATCTCTTTTGATTCTTAGTGAAATCCAGCCAATGAGCTGTCAGCGTGGGAGAGTGGATCTAGGCTTGATCTAAGCTGAACCACTACAAACCTTGTGTTCTTATTCTCTTCCCTGAACTCTTTTTATTTTTTTTTATAGTTTTATCTAATTGATAAATCCTGAACTTATTCAAAGCTCGACATTCTCTAAAAAGAAAATTACTTCTACTAAACTTTACAAAATTATTTTTACACCTATTCGCCCCCCACTAGGTGTTGTTACTAGCCCTTTCAATTCATATTAGATCATGTGTGCTTATTTTATTGAAGTGTTTTACTTTTAAAGCTAAAGATCTATGACTAGTATTTTGGCTCCAAGTTTAGTTGAAGGCCAAAGCAACACCAAACCATCTTACTTTAATGGGAAGGAGTACAATGTATGAAAAAACACGATGAAGGCATTTCTGAGATCGAAAGATCCCCTGGAATGGGATGTGGTAGAAAAAGGGATCAATCTCAAAGCTACATCAACCTTAGAAAGAGGAAATGAAGTTGTAGATGCTGGTGAAATGACATAAGAAGAATTAACCAAAAGACAAACTCTTAATGTTAAAGCTATCTACTCTTTATACCGTGCCTTATCTCCTGCTGAGTATAATCAAATATCTTCATGTGAAACAACGAAAGAAGTCTAGGACAGATTGCACGTTACCTACGAAGGAACTAATCGAGTAAAGGAAACAAAAATCAATATTCTACTCGGACAATATGAAGCCTTCAAGATAAAGCCTGGAGAATGCATCACTAACATGTTTAGTTGCTTCACAGAGATTGTAAACGGCATGGCATACCAAGGACAGCCAATCTCAAGACCAATGAAGGTCAATAAATTGCTGCGTGACTCTCAAAAACTGGAATCACGTGAAGACATCAATTAGAGAAATCTAGAGGATCATGCCTCTTTTAGTAGACGAACTAGTAGGCACAATTCAATCATATGAAGTGGAGCATATCAAGAATGAAGAAGATCCTAAAGGTAAGAAGTCAATTGCTTTAAAATCTAACGATGATTTTGATGATACAAATTTAGAAGATGACATGGACAATGAAGAGCTAGCACTCATGATTAGGAAGTTCAAGAAGTTGAATAGAAAGGGAAGAAGATTCAACTAGAAAAAGCAAAGCACAAAAAATTTCCAAAAGAGGCCAACTGAGGACAATGAGATCAGCAAAGATGTAATATGCTTCGAATGCAAGAAAAATGAGCATATTAGACCTAACTCTCCTTTGTTGAAGAAAAAGAGAGAAAGAACTAAGAAGTATAAGAAGGCTCTCAAAGCTGAAACATGGAGTGACACTGAACGCAAGGAAAGTAATGAAGAATATACCAACATTTGTCTAATGGCCAATTCAAAGTCAGACTTAGACTTTGAAACAGATTCAAACTCAAACAAAGAAGTTGAGGTTAGCAATTTAAAAATTCCTGTTAAAGTTTTGAAGTATATAGATGAACTTTGTCTCAGCCTCAAAACATCTCTTAAAAGGATTTCCGAGCTAAAGAGGGAGAATTCTAAACTAAGGCTACAGGAAACTTCTTGGAAAGAAAAGTTTGAAAATCTGGATAAAAGTTTTGTTGATTTGAAAGAAAATTCAGATTCTATTTTGAAAGAAAATGCGTTTTTGAAAGAAGACATTTCAAATATCACAAAAAGATTTTCAAAAGGATTTGAGAAGTTGGAGAAAATTCTTTCTGTACAAAGACCTTAGTTTAACAAAACTGGTTTGGGAATGACTTTGAAACTATTCGTTTAATTGATTTTCCCAAAGTTCAAGAAAGAATTAAACAGAGACCTACAAGGGTATTTTACAAAAATCATTTTCAAAAGGTTTTTGAAAATCTATTGGCCGAAATGCTCTCAAATGTTCAAAGTGTAACAGCTCAGAACATTTTGAGAAGAATGTCCCAAGGTCTGGAGACCTGTTAAGAGGGATTGGGCAAAGACTGTTTTTAATACTAACTCCCCTAGACCCAAGAAAATATGGGTACTAAAGAAAGCTTGAGTTCTTCTTTTGATCACAGGTCACTATCAAAAAGAAAATCAAATGGTATTTGGATAGTGGCTGTTTAAGACACATGACAGGAGATTTGAGTTGTTTTATAAAGCTTATTCAAATAAATTGTGGAAAAGTTTCCTTTGGAGGGAATAGCAAAGGAAGAATTGTTAGTTGTGGAACCGTGAAAATTGGAAGCCTCATTATCAATAATGTCTCCTTGGTGAAAGGTTTGAATTATAATCTATTAAGTATAAGTCAACTTTGCGATACTGGATTCAAAATAAATTTCCAAGAAGGCATTTGTTCGGGAATGAGTCAAGACTACTCTCAATCTTTCACTAGACGAAGGCATGGGAACATTTACCTTCTGAATAAAAAACCAGAAAGTTCTCAATGTCTTATTTCTATTTAAGATGAAGCAAATCTCTAGCATAGAAAGCTTGGTCATGTTAACATGAAGCAAATTGCCAAGATTTCTTCTAAGAAGCTTGTTCGTGGTCTCCCTAACTTGATTTATCAAAAATCTGAATTATGCACTCCATGCGTTTTGGGAAAATAGGTTAGAAGTTCCTTTAAATCTGTAAATCAAGTTTCTACTAATCGAGTTTTGCAGCTTCTACATATAGAGCTCTTTGGACCAACCAGAACTCAAAGTATTGGTGGAAAGAGATACTGCCTAGTAATCGTGGATGATTACTCTCGCCTTACTTAGGTTTACTTTCTAGCAAATAAGTCTAAAGCCTTCTCTCACTTCTCAAAGTTTGCTAAGATGGTTCAAAATGAAAAAGGATATGTTATTTCAAGCATACAAACAGACCATGGAGGTGAGTTCGAAAATCAAAACTTTGCGAAATTCTGTGATGAATCTGGTTTTCATCATGTTTTCTATTGTCCATACACTTCAAAACAAAATGGGGTTGTGGAAAGAAAAAATAGATCCTTGCAAGAGATGGCAAGAACCCTCTTAATTAAGAGTAAAATTTCCTCTCGATTTTAGGCTAAAGCAGTTTCTACATCTTGCTACATCATCAACAGAGTGTTCTTAAGGCCTATTCTAGAGAAAACTCCTTATGAAGTATATAAAGGGAAGAAACCAAATGTTTCTTACTTTCATGTGTTTGGCTGCAAGTGTTATGTTTTGATAAATGCTAATGATCGAACTGGAAAGTTTGAAGAAAAATCAGACAAAAGAATTTTCCTTAACTACTCAATCACAAGCAAAGCATACAAAGTATTCAACAAGAAGACCCAATCTGTGGAAGAATCTATGAACGTCAAGTTTCAAGATTCTAGGCAGAATCAATTGAATCAAACTCAACTCGAAGAATCTGAACCCGCTCAAGATCTTACAAAGTCTACTTCCCCCGAATTGGTTCAGACTTTTGAAGATCACAATCAAGCAGAACTAGAAGATTCAACTGAAGCAGAGGATTAGCAAACTCTCAGACCAACTAGCAATTGGAAGCATAAGTCAAGTCATCCCAAGGAACTCATCATTGGCAACATTGATGAAGGAATTCACACCAGATCCAAAAGGCAAGAAGAGTCTAGTGCTTTAGCACTCATTTCCGAGATAGAACCCAAAAGTGTAGAAGAAGCCCTATCTAATGAAAGTTGGATTGAAACTATGCAAGAAGAGCTCAGACAGGTCATCATCAATGATGTTTGGGAACTAATTCCTAAACCTAAAGGTAAGTCTATTATAGGGACTAAATGGGTTTTCAAGAACAAGATGAACGAGAAAGGAAAAGTGACCAAGAACAAAGCAAGACTCGTGGCCAAAGGATATACACAAGAAGAATGGATAGATTATGACAAGACCTATGCACCAGTAGCAAGGTTAGAAGCAATTAGATTATTACTTGATTTTGCTTGCTATAAAAATTTTAGGTTATTCCAGATGGATGTAAATAGTGCATTCCTAAATGGATTTATCCAAGAAGAAGTCTATGTAGAACAACCCCCTGAATTTGAAGATCTAAGAAAGCCAGACTTAGTCTATAAACTAAAAAATGCCTTATATGGATTAAAGCAAGCACCTCGAGCCTCGTATGAAAGGTTAAGTAAATTCCTAACCCAAAATGGTTTTGTTAAGAAAAAGGTAGATACTATTTTGTTCATACAAAGAGAAGGTCAAGATTTTTTGCCGGTTCAAATTTATGTTGATGATATTATCTTTGGATCCCCTAATGAAAATCTATGCAAGAAATTTTCTAGATGTATACAAGATGAATTCGAGATGAGTATGATGGGTGAGTTAACCTTCTTTTTGGGATTGCAAGTTAGACAATTAGAAAGGTATCTTTATTCACCAAGAGAAGTATGCAAAAAATCTCATTAAGAAATTCAAATTGGAGAATTGCAAAAAGACAGAGACACCAATATCAAGTTCTTCGAAGCTGGATAAAGATGAAGGAGAAAAGAAAGTAGACTAGAAGTTTTATAGGAGCATTATTGGTTCGCTTCTTTACCTTACTGCATCTAGACTTGACATTTTGTTTAGTGTTTGCATCTATGCTAGATTACAATTAGATCCCAAAGAATCTCATTTAAGTGCTGCAAAATGCATCATCAAATACGTTGCAACTACTCCAAAGCTAGGACTATGGTATCCCAAAGAATGAGACTTTACTCTCCTTGGATATTCAAACACAAATTTAGCAAGTTGTAAGGTTGATAGAAAGAGTACTTTTGGTACTTGTCAACTGCTGGGCAGCATGCTGGTGTCTTGGTTCTCAAGGAAGTAGAGTACTGTGGCTCTATCAACTGCAGAAGCAAAGTATGTGGCTCTTAGGAGTTGTTGTTCTCAAGTCTTATGGATAAGACAATAGTTAAGAGACTTTGGAATTGAAGAATCGTGTACTGAGATCAAATGCGACAATATCAGTGCTATTAATCTCATGGAGAACCCAATTCTTCATTCAAGAGCAAAACATATAGAAATTCGACATCATTTCATAAAAGATCATGTCCAAAATGGGGAGATTATGATTCAATTCATTGACTCGAAGAATCAATTGGCAGATATATTTACAAAGCCTTTGGAGAAAAATCTATTTGAGTCTCTTCGGACCAATTTGAATATTTTACCTCCTACTGGTTAAAGTCTGAAGCTAGTCAGACTCAGACTTTCCAGACTCTACTTCATTAAAAGGAAGTTTCGAATCCAGGTATTTTATTTTTGGAATAAAAAGGTACGTTTATTCGAATCGTTGTTTACCTATTTTATTTTTGGAAGCTATCTTTTTTTAAATTTTGAATCTTTGGCAGTTTTTGTTTTTTGAAAAAAGTAATTTTCTTTTGACGGTTCGCTTTCCTTTATTCGTGACCATTCATCTTCTTTATATATATTTTGTATTTCTTTCAAGCATTTTTACCAAACCCTAGCATACAAATTTTCTACACTTTCCTTTCTACTCTCTCATTTTTACTTTCAAGCTTGTTCTACAAGTTTTCATCTTTCTCCTTCGAACGTGTTTGTGGAATCCTCCTCGACTGTGAAGATGCCTTTTCAAAGAAAGTCGTCTCAAATCACAAGCAAGGGAGCATAGAATATGCTAGAGGGTCCTAACCGAGGAAGAAGATTCTCCACAACAACAACCTTCTCAACAGCATCATTCTTTATAGCTTGCCACTCAAAATCCTCCACGCCAACCAATGAAAGAGGAGATCGTAGAAGATGTCGAACCTATAAGAACATCAAAACTGTTGGAGAAATGTCATTTACTATTTTGAAGCTGACAAAACCTTTCCTAAGTCTAGTATGAAGACTTCCAGACTGAAGTGTCAAAGTCTGAAGACCATCAGACTTTAATTTCAAAGTCTGCCCACTTTGATAGATTCTAGACTAAATGCTACTAAAGAATGAAGACTTATCCAGATACAAGATTATCTTGATTTCTTCAAGAATTCGATTCATATGGCTTAAGGATGACCTTATGGTTGGATATAGTACTTATGTAATTGATTATCCTTAATGGAATCAATTTCGTTAATCAAATCTTTTGGAAGACAAGCAAACTTGGAAAGTTCTACTTATGGAGACTAAGATCCTGATTGTATGGGTGAACAAGATTGACAGGCTTTCATCACAATTTTCAAATGGCTCGAGATCTCTTTGATTGATTCTATCCAATGGGTTGATTGGAATAATTCCTTTGGAAAGTGCCAATGGTCTTGATGGCATGATGGAGTATTTAAGGTGGACTCTTCAGCTGTTTAAGTGTGTGCATGAAAAAACAAATTCAAAGTCCGAAGCATCCTAGTTCCTTGCTATTTCATTTACTGAGCTCAAAGTTGTATACAAAAGAGAGAAACACTTAGTGAGACTTCGTGAGAGACCAGTAGAGACTCTTCATTGTGAAGTCAAGCTCACATCTCTATAAAATCTCTTTTGATTCTTAGTGGAATCCAACCAGTGGGCTATCAACTTGGGAGAGTGGACGTAGGCTTGATCTAAGCCGAACCATTATAAACCTTGTGTTCTTATTCTCTTTCCTCAACTCCTTATTTAATTCGTAACTTTGTTTATCTATTGAAGTCTCAAATTTATTCATAGTCTAAAGGAAAATTACTTTGACTAATATTTATGAAAAATTGTCTTCACACCTATTCACCCCCTCTAGGTGTTCTTACTAGCCCTTTCAATTGGTATTAGAGCTTGTGTGCTTATTTTATTGAAGTGTTTTACTTCTTAAGTTAAAGATCTATGGCTAGTATTTTGGCTCCAGGATTAGTTGAAGACCAAAGCAACACCAGACCTCCTTACTTTGATGGGAAAGAGTACAATGTGTGGAAAAAAAAAAAAAGATGAAAGCATTCCTGAGATCGAAAGATCCCCTGGAATGGGTTGTGGAAGAAAAAGGGATAAATCCCAAAGCTATATCAACCACAAAAAGAGGAAAGGAAACTGTAGATGCTGGCAAATTAACACAAGTAGAAATAATCAAGAGACAAGCTCTTGATGCTAAAGCCATCTACTCTTTATATTGTGCTTTATCTCCCACTAAGTATAACCGAATTTCTTCTTGCGAAATAGCTAAAGAAGTTTGGGACAGGTTGCACGTTACCTATAAAGGAATTGATCGAGTAAAAGAGACAAAAATCAATATTCTACTCAGACAATATGAAGCCTTCAAGATGAAGCTTGGAGAATCCATTACTGATATGTTTAGTCGCTTCACAGAGATTGTAAACGGCTTGGCATACCAAGGACAGCCAATCTGAGGACCAATGAAGGTCAATAAATTGTTGCGTGGACTCTCCAAAGAATGGAATCACGTGAAGACATCAATTAGAGAAACCTAGAGGATCGTGCCTCTTTCAATAGATGAACTTGTTGGTACACTTCAATCATATGAAGTGGAGCAAATCAATGAGGAAGAAGATCCAAAATGTAAGAAGTCAATTGCTTTAAAATCTAACGATGATTCTGATGATACAGATTCTGAAGATGACATGGATGATGAAGAACTAGCTCTCATGATAAGGAAGTTCAGAAAGCTAAATAGGAAGGGAAAAAGATTCAGTTGGAAGAAGTAAAGCACTCAAAGATTCCAGAAGAATCTAACTAAGGACAATGAAAACAACAAAGATGTAATATGTTTCGAATGCAGAAAAATGGACATATTAGACCAAACTGTCCTCTATTGAAGAAAAAGAAATGAAGAACTTTGAAATATAAAAAGGCACTCAAAGTAGAAACATGGAGCGATACCGAATGCGAGGAAAGTGATGAAGAATATGCCAACATATGTTTGATGGCCAATTCAGAGTCAGATTCAGACCTTGAAACAGATTCTGACTTAGACTCAAACAAAGAATTTGAGGTTAGCAATCTAAAAATTCCTATTAAAGTCTCGAAATATATAGATGAACTCTGTCTCGGTCTCAAGACATCTCTTAAAAGAATTTCCGAGCTAAAGAGGGAGAATTCTAAACTGAGGCAACAGGAAACTTCTTGGAAAGAAAAGTTTGAAAATCTAGATAAAAGTTTCGTTGATTTGAAAGAAAATTCATATTCTCTTTCAAAAGAAAATGCCTTTTTGAAAGAAGATATTTCAAATGTCACAAAAAGATTTTCAAAAGGATATGAGAAGTTGGAGAAAATTCTTTCTGTACAAAGACCTTATTTTAATAAATCTAGTTTGGGTATGACTCCAAAAACTATTCCTTTAATTGATTTTCCCAAAGTTAAAGAGAGAATTAAACAAAGACCTACAAAGGCATTTTACAAAAATCATTTTCAAAAGGATTTTGTAAAACTTGTTAACCGAAGTGTTCTCAAATGCTCAAAGTGTAACAGCTCATAACATTTTGAAAAAGAATGTCCCAAAGTTTGGAGACCTATTAAGAGGGATTGGGCAAAGACTGTTTTTAATTCTCCTAGACCCAAGAAAATACGGGTACCAAAGAAAGTTTGAGTTCTTCTTTTGATCATAGGTCACTATAAAAAAAAAAAATCAAATGGTACTTGGATAGTGGTTGTTCGAGACACATGACTGGAGATTCAAGTTGTTTTATAAAGCTTGTTCAAATAAATTGTGGAAAAGTTTCTTTTGGTGGGAACAGCAAAGGAAGAATTGTTGGATGTGGAACCGTGAAGATTGGAAGCCTGACTATAAAAAATGTCTCATTGGTGGAAGGTTTGAATTATAATTTACTTAGCATAAGTCAACTTTGCGATACAGGATTCAAGATTAATTTCTAAGGCATTTGTTCGGGAACAAGTAAAGATTTTTTCAATCTTTCTGGGCGAAGACATGGGAATATTTACCTTCTAGATATAAAACCAGAAAGTTCTCAGTGTCTTATATCCATTTAAGAAGAAGCAAATATTTGGGGATAAGTACACTATCAATGCCAAAACTTGTGTACGGCGCTCACTTTGGTGTCAAAAGTTTCCGTCAGATTACTTAAGTGCCAAATCAGAGGAAAAACGATCACTTTGGTGCCACCGGCGAAAGATTCCGGCCAAAATGATTACGTGGCTTTTTAAAAAAAAAAAATCAATAGGGCCTTTAAACGATGTCGTTTTCGGTCCTCCTTAAGAAAACGACGTTGTTTTGCCGTCCTACATGGATGGCTTCACGGAAACGACGCCGTTTAGCTCACATGGGGATTGAAATTAGGGTTTTGGCCACCGTCGTTCGGGTCGCCGCTCGGCCACCGTCGCTCAGCCACCGCCACTCGGCCACACCGCGTTGGCCGCCGTCACTTGGCCACCGTTGCTCGGCTCAAGCCACCATTATAGTTGCTCGACCAGGTGAGCGAGAAGAGATTGAGATCGTTGCTCGATCAATAAGTTGCAAGATATATTGAAGGCGAGGGCGGAGGAGGAGGAGAAAGAATATGGGTCAAAGGTGCCGCTGGTGCACTGCTGCTGCTGGTGCGTTACTGGTGTCGCTGCTGGTGCGCTGCCGGTGCCGTTGCTGGTGCCATGCTGGTGCCGTTGCTGATGTGGGTCTTCGAGGAAGAAGAAGACGAAGACGAGCCTTCCCTCTCTCTCAATTTGGGAATTAGGGTTTCAAAGTTGGGGGAAAGATGCCAAACGGCATCGTTTTGGTGTTTTGATGCTGACTCAACTTTCCGACAAGCCACGTCAACTTCAAAAATTAATAAATAAATAAATAAAAAGGCCACGTCGGATTTCCAGCCAATTTCATCAGCGTTGGCACTTAAATGATCGTTTTTCAAAATTTTTGGCACTTAAGTGATCCGACGGAAACTTTTGGCACCAAAGTGAGTGCCTTACACAACTTTTGGCACTGATAAGTGTACTTATCCCCAAATCTTTGGCATCGAAAGCTTGGTCATGTCAACATGAAGCAGATTGCCAAGATTTTATCCAAGAAGCTTGTTCGAGGACTCCCCAACTTAGCTTATCAAACATTTAAATTATGCACTCCATGTGTTTTAGGAAAACGGGTTAGAAGTTCTTTTAAATCTACAAATCAAGTTTCTACTAATCGAGTTTTGCAGCTTCTGCATATGGACCTCTTTGGACCGACCGGAACTCAAAGCATTGGTGGAAAGAGATTTTGCCTAGTAATCGTGGATGATTATTCTCGCTTTACTTGGGTTTAATTTCTGGCAAACAAGTCTGAAGCCTTCTCTCACTTCTCAAAGTTTGCTAAGAAGGTTCAAAATGAAAAAGGTTATGCTATTTCAAGCATACGAACAAACCATGGAGGTGAATTCAAAAATCAAGATTTTGCGAAATTCTGTGATGAATTTGGTTTCCAGCATGCCTTCTCTTCTCCATACACTCTAAAGCAAAATGGGTTTATGGAAAGGAAGAATAGATCCTTGCAAGAGATGGCTAGAACTCTTCTAATTGAGAGTAATATCTCCTCTCAATTTTGGGCTGAAGCAATTTCTATAGCTTGCTACATCATCAACAGAGTGTTCTTGAGACCTATTCTAGAGAAAACTCCTTATAAAGTCTATAAAGGGAAGAAACCAAATGTTTCTTACTTTCATGTGTTCAGCTATAAGTGTCATGTTTTGAAAAATGCAAATGATCGAACTGGGAAGTTTGAAGAAAAATTAGACAAAGGAATCTTCCTTGGCTATTCTACTTCAAGCAAAGCTTACATAGTATTCAACAAGAAGACTCAATCTGTAGAAGAGTCTATGAACGTCAAGTTTCAAGATTCTATGCAGAATCAATTGGATCAGACTCAACTTGAAGAATCTGAACCTGCTCTTGACTTTTCAAGGTCTACCTCCCTTGAAATGGTTCAGACTACTGAAGTTCAGCAACAAGCAGAATTAGAAGATTCAACTGAAACTGAGGATCAGTAGACTCTCAAACCAACCAGCAACTAGAAGCATAAGTCAAGTCATCCAAAAGAACTCATCATTGGCAACATTGATGAAGGAGTTCGTACCAAATCCAAAAGGCGAGAAGAGTCTAGTGCTTTAGCACTTATTTCTGAGGTAGAACCCAAAAGTGTAAAAGAAGTCCTATCTGATGAAAGCTGGATCGAGGCTATGTAAGAAGAGCTCAGACAGTTTAGCATCAATGATGTTTGGGAGCTAATTCCTAAACCTAAAGGTAAGTCTATTATTAGGACTAAATGGGTTTTCAAGAACAAGATGGATGAGAAAGGAAAAGTGACCCGAAACAAAGCAAGACTTGTGGCCAAAGGTTATACGCAATAAGAAGGGATGGACTATGATGAGACTTATGCACCAGTAGTGAGGTTAGAAGCAATTAGACTATTACTTGCTTTTGCTTGTTATAAAAATTTCAAGTTATTCCAGATGGATGTGAAGAGTACCTTCCTCAATGGATTTATCCAAGAAGAAGTCTATGTGGGACAACCACCAAGGTTTGAAGATCCAAGAAAGCCAGACTCAGTCTATAGACTAAAAAATGCCCTATATAGATTAAAGAAAGCATCTCGAGCCTGGTATGAAAGGTTAGGTTAATTCCTAACCCAAAATGATTTCGTTAAAGAAAAGTAGATACTACATTATTCATAAATAGAGAAGGTAAAGATTTCTTATTGGTTCAAATTTATATTGATAATATTATTTTTGGATCAATTCATGAAAATCTTTGCAAGAAATTCTCTAGATGTATGCAAGATGAATTCGATATGAATATGATGGGTGAGTTAACCTTCTTTCTGGGATTGCAAGTTAGACAATCTGAAAAAGGTATTTTCATTCACCAAGAGAAGTATGCAAAAGATCTCATCAAGAAATTCAAGGTGGAGAACTGCAAAAAGACAGAAACACTAATGTCAAGTTCTTCGAAGATGGATAAAGATGAAAGAGAAAAGAATGTAGACCAGAAGCTTTACAGAAGCATTATTGGTTTGCTTCTTTATCTTACTGCATCTAGACCTGACATTTTGTTTAGTGTTTGCATCTGTGCTAGATTCCAATCAGATCCTAAAGAATCTCATTTAAGTGCTGCAAAACGAATATCAAATACGTTGCAACTACTCCAAAGCTAGGTCTATGGTATCCTAAAGAATAAGACTTTACTCTTTTGGATATTCAAACGCAGATTTAGCAGGTTGTAAGGTGGATAGAAAGAGTACTTCTGGTACTTGTCAATTGTTAGAAACATGTTGGTATCTTGGTTCCCAAGGAAGCAGAGTACTGTGGCTCTATCAACTACAAAAGCAAAGTATGTGGCTCTTGGGAGTTGTTGTTCTCAAATTTTATGGATAAGACAATAATTAAGAGACTTTGGAATCGAAGAATCATGTACTGAGATCAAATGCGATAACACCAGTGCTATTAACCTCACGAAAAATCTAATTCTTCATTCAAGGGCAAAATATATAGATATTCGACATCATTTTATAAGAGATCACGTTCAAAATGGGGAGATTATGATTCAGTTCATTGACTCAAAGAATCAGCTGGCAGATATATTCACAAAGCCTCTTGACAAAAATCTATTTGAATCTATTCGCACCAAACTGAATATTTTATCTCTTACCAATTAAAGTCTGGAGTTTGTCAAACTCAGAATTTCCAGACCCTACCTCGGTAAAAGAAAGTCTCAAATCCAAGTATTTTCGTTTTGGAATGAAAAGGTACGTCTATTAGAATCGGTGTCTACCTATTTTATTCTTGGAAGTTATCTTTTTGAACTTTTGAATCTCTGGCAATTTTTTTTTTTTTGAAAAATGTAGTTTTTATTCACAGTTATTTCGAAAAAGGAAATTATCTCTATGACGGTTCGCTTTCCTTTATTCGTGACCGTTCATTTTCCTTATATTTCCAAGCACTTTTTACCAAACCCTAGCATATAGCATTTCTACTCTTTCATTTCTACTCTCTTACTTTTTACTCTCGAATTTGTTTAACAAGTTTTCATCTTTTTCATCCGAACATGGTTATGGAATCCTTCTCGACTTTGGATATGTCTTTCCAAAGAAAGTCATCTCGGATCGCAAGTAGGGGACCACGAAGCATGCCAGAGGGTCCTACACATTTTGACTTGACCAAGGAAGAAGATTCTTCTTAGCAACAACAACAGCAACATTCTCAACAGCGTCACTCTTCTCAGCGTGCCACTCAAAATCCTCCACGCCAACCTATGGAAGAAGAGATTGTAGAAGATATTGAACCTGTAAGAGCATCAAAACCCCAATTTCTCTTTAAACTCTACAATCAATTGAAGCAGGGTGGTACTACGATGACGTTTATTGATGAATTTTGAAAGAACGTGGATATCGGAATGAGACTCACTTCTTACGAACAATGGAAAGATTAGGCATTGCGCCTGAAGGAATGGTAAACAGGACATTTACTAACTTTCCCGTTGATCGCCAATTTAGAGCTTTTAATCAGCTTGAGGTGAAGGATGATGATGAGAAAATGTACGCAAATTTTCAACCTAGAATGAGTGTTGTTACTAATGTGCGTGTTGAAGGAACGAGTTTATTTCATTCTAAAGAGCATCATAAGACTTATTCGAAACTGTTGAAAAGAGGAGGTGATGAACGATCTGTGGATTTTGATTTCTTGGATTCCTTGAAGGTGAACTTAAGGGAGAAGTTTGCTCTCCTTCAATTTGAAAAATTTTTGTTATAAGATAACTGATGCTTATCTTAAATTAACTGCATATTTATATTCGAATTTGTCTTTTCTAGACACGAATAGATTTCGTTTTAGTGTGAGGGATAAGGACTATGTGGTGAATGTGGATATATTGGCGGATGTTATTGGTGTGGAAAGAGGGAGTTTCCAATCAATCAATGTGTCTATTGGTCATGCAACTATGTCTCTTGTTCGGGACAGACTTGCTGAAGGTGGCATTACCTATTCCAGAATGTCTGCCTCAAACATTTTGCTGCACAAAGTTGTGATCAATTGCATCCAACCAAAGTCTACCTCCAAGACTAATGTCTCTCGATCTGAAGCAAAATTGATGTTTACCATCAACAATGGGATGAAGTTCTCGCTACCCTACACAATCTTGATGCACATGTACAAGACAGTTGTGAAGGAAAAGGGACAACTCCCTTATTCTGCACCGGTTACTCAATTGTTTCGACACTTTCATATTCAGTTTCCAGCATCTCTCTATGTTAGAACCATTGCTCCTATGGTGATAGGATTGAAAATGGTGACAAAGATGAGACTGAAGGAACTAAACAAAGCTTTAGAGCGCTTCAAGGAGAAGTCCCCCAGCAAAGTAAAACAAGACTCTGCCATCCTGAAAAGAAAAGGCAATGAGCCCATGAATGCACCGATCAAGAAAAGACGAGCCCTTATCCTACAGGACGAAGAGGATGAGGATGATCTCACTCTTTTTGCTTTTGCCTTGAAGAATTTACAGCGTTTTGTTAGTTTTGAGCAACCAGATGACAGAGAAGAAAGAGAAGAAACAGAGCAAAACAGAGAATGAAGAGAAGAAAGAGAAGAAGAAGGAAGAGAAGCAGAAGAGGAAGAGGGTCACAATGACTCTTTTGAACCAACATTTGCAATATCATTGTCAGAGGATTCAGAGAAGACTAGGAGTGGAATTGCAGGAGATACAAGAGAAAAAGAACATCATTTGGAAGCTGAAGCTGAGAAAGAACAAGAAGACGACTTTTCTTCTCCACCTGTAGACACAAAAACAGGGGGAGCTGCTAAAAAATTAGGTACTTCTTCTTCACTTGTTTTTACTAGTAATGATGTTAGTTGTTCTCCTGTCGATCCAGAGGATGTCTATGCCTCTTAATTTCTTGAAGATGATATTGAGGCATCCTCTCCAAATCTTAGAGATAGAACTGCTAATGTTCCCTCTCATCTCAACACTCCTGAAATTAATTTGGTTGGACCTAGTGCATCCACAAACACTTCTACAGACTTTTGAAGACTGCTAGAGCTCCTTTTGGAGTTAAAGGTTCAACAATATGGTATGGAGTATAAGATTCAGAATCTTCACAAAGCCTTGAAGTCTACTTCAGATTCTCTCCACGAGCAGGTACAAACTCTTAAGCTTCAAGTTCAAGAGACTGTCAAAGGTGAAGATATTGAGAAACTGAAAGAGATTATGAGGAAACTGGAGGAGACTATTCAGTCTATGAGGGATTTCCAGCTCGTTCGTATCCCCCAAACAACCATGATTTTATCAACTTTTTATACTTCTCCACTTTTTGTTGTTGATAAAAAGGGGGAGAATGTGTAGATTTAACTCTTTTTATTATTGGTTGTTTTAACTTGATTTAATTTTTGGTACTGATTAAACCTTTTTGGTTTGATTATGTGACTGTTGAACCTATTTGTTGAACTTTTTGACATTTGCAATGACTCATTTTGGTGATATTATTTATGGTTGTATAGTTATTTATATTATCTTTTCAAGATTAACATGTTTTCTATGGTTGCAGAATCGATGCTATCCAAGTCTTAATCAACTTATGTTTCATAAGACATCTTGCATTGTTTGAGAATTGTTTTACAGGTCAAAAGTTCTTAAATCTGCAGGAAAGTTTTGTCACCATAAAAAAGGGGGAGATTGTTGGAGAAATGTCATTTACTATTTTGAAGCTAACAAAACCTTTCCTGAGTGTAGTCTGAAGACTTCCAGACTGAAGTGTCAAAAGTCTGAAGACCACCAGACTTTAAGTTCAAAGTCTACCCACTCTGACAGATTCCAAACTGAATGCTACTAAAGAATGATGACTTATCCAGATGCGAGATTATCTTTATTTCTTCAAGGATTTGATTCGTATGGCTTAAGGATGACGTTATGGTTGGATACAGCACTTATGTAATTGATTATCCTTAATGGAATCAATTTCGTTAATCAAATCTTTTGGAAGGCAAGCAAACTTGGAAAGTTCTACTTATGGAAATCAAGATCCTGATTGTATGGACGAACAGGATTGACGGACTTTCATCACAATCTTCAAATGGCTCGAAATCTCATTGATTGATTATGTCCAACGGGTTGATTGGAATAATTCCTTTGGAAAGTGCCAATGGTCGTGATGGCATGAATGAGTATTTAAGGTGGACTTTTTAGCTGTTTGAGTGTGTGTGCGTAAAAAAAAAAAAAAAATTCAAAGTTTGAAGCATCCTAGTTCCTTGTTATTTCATTTACTGAGCTCAAAGTTGTATACAAAAGAGAGAAACACTTAGTGAGATTTCATAAGAGACCAGTAGAGACTCTTCACTGTGAAGTCAAGCTCACATTTCTGTAAAATCTCTTTTGATTTTTAGTGGAATCTAGCTAGTGGGCTGTCAGCATAGGAGAGTAGACTTAGACTTGATCTAAGCCAAACAACTATAAACTTTGTGTTCTTATTCTCTTTCCTCAACTCCTTATTTAATTCATAGCTTTGTTTATTTGTTTAAGTCTCAAATTTATTCATAGTCTAAAGGAAAATTACTTCGACTAATATATACAAAAAATTGTCTTCACACCTATTCACCCCCCTCTAGGTGTTTTTACTAGCCATTTCAAAAACCCCAGTTTATTTTTAAACTATACAATTAGTTGAAGCAAGGTGGTATTGCGATGACGTTTATTGATGAGTTTCTGCAAGAACGAGGATATTGAAATGAGACTCAGTTCTTACAAAGAATGGAAAGGTTAGGCATAGTGCCTGAAGGAACGACAGACAGAACGTTTGCTAACTTTCCCGCTAATCACCATTTTAGTTCTTTTAATCGGCTAGAGGTGAAGGATGATGATGAGAGAATGTACGTGAATTTTCAGCCTAGAATGGGCATTGCTACTAATATGTGTGGTGAGGGAACAAGTTTGTTTTGTTTTAAAGAGCACAAAAAGACTTACTCAAAATTGTTGAAAGAGGGGTGATGAACCCTCGATCTGTGGATTTTGATTTCTTGGATTCTTTAAAGGTGAATCTGAGGGAGAAGCTGACTCTCCTTCAACTTGAAAGATTTCGCTTACCTTGAATTAACTGCATATTTCTATTCAAACTTGTCATTTCTTTATGCGAATAGATTTCGTTTTACTGTGAGGGAAAAAGAGTTCGTGGTGGATGTGGACACATTGGCGGATGTTATTGGTGTGGAAAGGGGGAGTTTCCAACCGATAAATGTGTCTGTTGGTCATGCAACAATGTCTCTTGTTAGGGACAGACTTACTGAAGGCGACATTGCCTATTCCAGAATGTCTACTTCAAACATCTTGCTACACAATGTTGTGATCAATTGCATCCGACCAAAGTCAACCTCCAAGATTGATGTCTCTCGTTCTCAAGCAAAACTGATGTTCGCCATCAGTAATGGGATGAAGTTCTCGCTGCCACACACAATCCTTATGCACATGTACAAGACTATTGTGAAGGATAAGGGACAACTCCTTTACTCAACTCTGGTTACTCAACTATTCAACCACTTTCAAATTTAGTTTCCAGCATCTCTCTTGTTCGAATCATTGCTCCTATGATTATAGGACTGAAGATGGTGTCAAAGATGAGACTAAAGGAACTTAACAAAGCTTTAGAACGCTTGAAGGAGAAGTCCCCCAGCAAAACAAAACAAGACTCTGTTGCTATGAAAAGAAAAGGCAAGGAGCCTATGAGTGCACCTATCAAGAAGAGAAGAGCCCTTATCCTGTAGGACGAAGAGGATGAGGATGATCTCACTCTTTCTGCTTTTGCCTTGAAAAATCTTCAGAGTTTTGTAAGTTTTGAGAAGCCTCAGGACAGAGGAGAACAAGAAAAAGGAGAAACAGAGCAGGAAAAAGAAAGAAGAGCAAACGAAAGAGCAAGAAAAAGAAGAGAAGAAAGAAAATAAGAAGAAGAAAGAAGAGAAAAAGGGTCAAAATGACTCTGTTGAACCCACCTTTGCAATATATTTGTCAGAGGATTCTGAGAAGACTAGGAGTGGAACTGCATGAGATGGAAGAGAAAAAGAACATCACTTTGGTTCTGATATTGCGAAAGAACAAGAAGAAGATTTTCCTTCTCCACCTGTAGGCATGGAAACAGGGGGAGCTGCTGAGAAAATAGGTACTTCTTCTTCTCCTATTTTTACTAGTGATGATGTTAGCAGATCTCCTGCCGATCCAGAGGATGTCTATGCCTCTTTCCAAAAGCTGATATTGAGGCATCCTCTCCAAGTCTTGGTGATCGACATGCTGACATTCCTTCAAATCTCACCACTCCTGGAATTAATTTGGCTGGACCTAGTGCACCAACAGAACCTACTGCAAACTTTCAAAGGCTGCTAGAACTCTTCTAGAGTTGAAGGCACAACAATATGGTATGGAGTATGAGATAACTAACCTCCGCTCGGCATTGAAATCTACTTCAGATTCTCTCCATGAGAAGGTATAGGCTCTTAACCTTCAAGTTCAAGCTTTACAACAGCAAGTTCAAGAGACTACCAATGGTGAAGATATTGAGAAGCTGAAGGAGACTATGAGAAAGCTGGAGGACACAATTCAATCTATGGGGGATTTCCAGCTCGTTCACATTCCCAAACATTCTTAATCTCTTTTAATTTTTTTTTATCTTTCTCCACTTTTTGCTAATGACAAAAAGGGGGAGAATAGGCAAATTTAACTTTTGTTTGATTTAACTTTTGAACCTTTATGCTGAACTTTGTTGAACTTTTATTCTGTTTGACTCTGTTTGACTGACACTTACAACAACTTACTTTTGTGGTGATGATGTGGTGATTATGGATGGATAGTTATCTTAGTCTTGATATTTGTTTTATCTTTTTAAGATTAACCTGTTTTATGTGGTTGCAAAAGTGATATTATCCAGATCCCAATCAACTTATTTTTCATAAGATATCATGTATTGTTTAAGAGTTGTTTTGCAGGTCAAAAGTTCTTAAATCTGCAGCAAAGTTTTGTCACCATAAAAAATGGGGAGATTGTTGGAGAAAACTCATTTACTGTTTTGAAGTTGACAAAACATTTCCATAGTCTAGTCTAAAGACTTCCAGACTAAAATGTCAAAGTTTGAAGACTGCCAGACTTTAGGTTCAAAGTCCGCTCACATTGACAGATTCCAAACTGAATGCTACTAAAGAATGAAGACTAATCCAGATGCGAGATTATCTTTATTTCTTCAAGGATTCGATTTGTATGGCTTATGGATGATTCTCTGGTTGGATATAAGCACCTACATGATTGATTATCCTTAATGGAATCAATTTCGAATTATCAAATCTTTTGGAAGGCAAGCAAACTTGGAAAGTTCTACTTATGGAAACCAAGATCCTAATTGTATGGGCAAACAGGATTGACGGGCTTTCATCTCAATCTTCAAATGACTCGAGATCTCCTTGATTGATTCTATCCAACGAGTAATTGGAAGAATTCATTTGGAAAGTGCCAACGGTCGTGAAGGCGTAAAGGAGTATTTAAGGCGGACTCTCTAGTTTTTTGAGTGTGTGTGTGAAAAAAAAAAAATTCAAAGTCTAAAGCTTCCTAGTTCCTTGCTATTTCATTCACAGAGCTCAAAGTTGTATACAAAAGAGAGAAACTTTGTGTGAGACTAATAGAGGTTATTCACTGTGAAGTCGAGACTGCAAGACTGTAAAATATCTTTTGATTCTTAGTGAAATCCAGCCAGTGGGCTATCGGCGTGGGAGAGTGGACGTAGGCTTGATCTAAACCGAACCACTATAAACCTTGTATTCTTATTCTCTTCCCTGAACTCTTTTTATTTTGTTTATAGTTTTATCTAATTGCTAAATCCTGAACTTATTTAAAGCTCGACATTCTCTAAAAAACAAATTACTTCTACTAAACTTTGCAAAATTATTTTTACACCTATTCACCCCCCTCTAGATGTTGTTACTAGCCCTTTTAGCTATAACAATGAATGAGTAAGGGCTCAAGAGAATTCGGTAGAGATGTAAACAACATCATGCTTTGTTTCTCATCAAGGAAAGGCCTCGTTGGCATTCTTCAAGCCCATCATGAATTTGTTAAACTAATCTAGATGGGCACTAATGAATGTGCCTCAACCACCTGTAATTGAAACATCCTTTTCATCATAAGTGATTATTCAAATATTCATCATATAAAGGGACTCAAGTCCTGTCCATGACAATATAGCATCATTATCTACAGCCACTTCAATCAACACCTCAACCGATAGATTCAACGTGATTATACCTCCTGCCTTATCCATCAATTCTATCATGTTGGTTTCTTTCGTCATTTCTGCCAATTTTTCTTTGCCATCCAACGCCTTCACCAAAACCCTTTGAACTTCTCAATCTCAACTATTGCTCCAAACATAATTATAAAGACAACATTTTTAGGTAGTGATCAAACAAGCAAATGTTTCAAATCAACTCTAGAAAGCCTAATCTTACTTCTGACATCAATTGTTGTAAAATAACACGAAATCTAACATAGCTTACAATTCAAATCTAATGCAAGAAGAAGAGCTTATGGGAGAAATCAATGAGGAACGATTAGTACATCCGAAATTTATGTTGTTTGATCCAACTATCAGAAACTACTCTAGGAAAGAGCAAATTGCCGTGATATCCACTATAAATTCGAATAATATAGCTCAGAAAACTCACCAAAAGAGAACTCTAACACTCATTTGGTTAGCTATGGTGTGTAAGAACCAAGTATCATTGCAATTTCACAACATTGCCAACTCAAACTACGAAACCTACTTAACTAGGATTTCAGCTCTAACGTGGAAGTATTTCAAAAAAAAATTCCTTGTTCGGACATCAAACCACTAGTCTTATTTGGATTTGAAATTTCTACTTGGATCTGATTTCATTACTGAGCTCCTATTCGAGGCACATTAACTAGCCTTATACACAAATTTTATATTCTTAACATACTAAAATAAATTAACTTCAATAATTGTGACATCACAAGGCTTGAAAAATATGAAGGCCGCTTTTGTACGTTATGAAATTAGATGTCCAAAGGCCCAACTTATTCAGCGCCTTCACTCGAATAACATTTCTGCTTAAAACATTGCTCTCTCTCTCTCTCTCTCCTTATTGAACGATCGATTCTCAACCCAAACAAGCAGAACTGTGAAAAGCCATGCAAGTCTTGACCCTGGCCTCTGCCTTAGCTCTCCTCCTCGTCCTCACCCTTATCAAGCTATTCAGACCGAAAACCGACCACCTGAACCTCCCGCCGGGGAGCTTTGGCTGGCCAATCATTGGCGAGAGCCTGGAGTTCCTCCGTTCCCAGCTTGACGGGAGCCCGGAGAAGTTCATCAAGGACCGGATGACCAAGTACAACTCCCCTGTGTTCAAGACCTCGGTGCTCGGGGAGCCGATGGTCATCCTGTGCGGGCCGGCGGGGAACAAGTTCCTGTTCTCAAACGAGGGCAAGAAGGTAGTGCTGTGGTGGCCGAGCTCGGTCCAGAAGCTGATAGGAAGGTCCCTCGTCACCAAGGCCAGGGATGAGGCGAGATCGGACAAGAAATTGCTCATGAGCTTCTTCAATCCGGAGGCGCTCATGAGGAGCGTTGGGGTCATCGATGAGATGACGAAGGACCATCTTAGGACTCACTGGGAAGGTTTGTGCTTATTTAATGATCATTAATCATTAATTACACTTGAAATTTGTGTCTTTTGTGATTCTGCGATGCTTTCTGAACTTATCGTTCGGTCTAATAAAACACACATAACTCTCGCAGTACGGGTCGACGCTGGTTTGGAAATTGCTCCCTTTTTAGGTCATCGCTTGCGTCACTTCGATAATACCAAGGCTGCGTCGCTCTCGCTGGGTCTGTAGGTGGATAAACGATGGGACGCCAGTAAAAAAGGAGAAATAATTAAATGAATCCCATTGACCAGGGAGGCAGCTACTGGAATTAGAAAATTATAAGGGATAATATCATGAAAAAATCCAAAAATAAATTTACTCCGAACCGGTATATTTGTGATAAATTTACTTTATGTTAGTTTCCGTTAAGTTTTACCATCAAATTACTAAATTGAATGACACGTGATAGTTGATTGTATATCAATTTGATATTTTACTCACCGTTTGTCACAATTATATAATTTTTGTGATTTTTTGTGATATTAATCCAATTTAATAAAATGTCATAAATGTACCAATTTAAGGTTTTTTGTGATTAAATAATTAGTTTAAGGTAAATTTATCACGAATATATCAATTTTGAGTTTTTTATGGTCAAATTTTAGTTTTATAATAAATTTATTACACGTGTATCAATTTGGGATTTTTGAAGATATTAAGTATTAACCCAAATTATAAAAATGAACAATCCTTCAGTGAAAGAAGCACGTGGAGACCACTGACGAATGAAGACAACGACTGCTCGCAATTGAACCCTTTTGGCCTTGGACCATAGAAAAGGAACCCACATCCGTGTCTTCTAATTTAAAAATTAGATGAAAGCCCACTATATTTTCACATTTTAAATAACAAATTATTGAGTTGATGAAAATAGTTTCAAGAGAATTAATTGATCAACAATGTGAAAATGGTGAAAGTTGTTGTATATTGAAAACGTAAAAGCTGCTCATTCTCACGATCCACAACGTTATTTTACTCCTCCACCTTTAGTAGTTTTCCATTTGTTTTTATACAAACTTCATTTCCTCTCTTGTACTCACTAAAGTGCTTGAGCTGAATTCTGTGAGGGATACATTATAATAACTTCGAACGTTGTTGGTAAATTCTGTTAATTGACTTATGTCAAATCTAAAGTATAAAAAAAAAAGTATAACCATACAAAGTTCAACACTTTAACCATCACTCAAGAAAGAACTCGAACCAAAATATTGTATATGACAGGGAGTCAATGGATATTGTACCCTAGAGAGAGACTGCAAATATATTTCTACACATCACCACTGAATTGATATTCGTTTAAAACAGAATTTTTTATCACCATGCTTATTAAAGTAGTCGAATTTTAGAGGATTCTTGTAATAAAGCAGCTAATCTATAACCTTCTCCGATTTGTACATACACAAAAAAGAACCAATAATTAATGAAAAGTGAACAAAAATCATGAGGTTCATGGACACATTAAAGGTCTGTCTTTCCCTTTTCAATAATCTTAGCATTAACGAGTGTGTTTAAAGCTAATCGAGGGGTATCAAAAGCTTTTTGTATTTTAGGACGTGTCTGAAGTTATTCAAAAAGTGAAAATAACATAGCCTAAATAAATTGGAGAAATGCGTATTTTTAACTATTGGGCAGGAGCCTCTTTCAACTAGGAGCGATTCTCGACTAATCATCAGGCTTAAAGACTAAAACTGAGCATGCACTAATTTTATTTCGTTCTCGCACCTTGTCTCATCCATCGTAAACAGTTGTCCCATTCATTAATTTTTTTAATACAGGTGAAAATGGTTGCTAGGTTAAAACTAACCCAGCAAGTTAATCATCATACATGTTCAATGGAACTTGATATCGACGCAATTCTTGAATGTAATTCGTCTACATAGAAGCATAGAGGATTCTTAAGATTGGCATCTCTGAGCATATGCTTGAGCAATTTCTAAATGTTAACTCATCAAAATCTACAATAATTGCAATATATAAATATGTGTGCGTGAAGGCAAAGATCAGCTGGAGGCCTACTCCACCCTGAAGCGGCACACCTTCGAGCTCGCATGCCGGCTGTTCATGAGCATCACAGACCCGCAACTTGTCTCGAGGCTCGCCGAGCACTTCCATGTGTTCCTCAAGGGAGTCATTGCCCTCCCCATCAATGTCCCAGGCACCAAGTTTTATCGGGCGAAGAAAGCGGCCGATTCCATCAGGAAGGAGCTCCGGGTGTTGGTCAAGCAGCGCCAGACGGAGCTGGAGAGGAAGACGGCCTCACCTTTGCAAGACGTCATGTCGCACCTGATAGCAAACGAAGAGGAGAACGGGAAGCTCATGCCCGAGGTGGAGATCATAAACAACATGTTGAATCTCCTATTCGCTGGCCATGATACGTCCACTTCGACTCTAGTGTTGATCATCAAGTACCTGAGTGAGCTGCCTCATGTACTTGAGAAGGTCATTGCCGGTTAGTCTCTCTTTGTCCTTGGTTTTCCTACTCACCAGTGTGTTGAGCGCGCAGAGTGGCTCTGAAAAATAGTTGTTGAGAAAGACACGAAGCTCACTTAAAAAAAAAAACACACTGTTTTATCAAATGCGCTTTCTATAATGTTAGTTCGGAGAAATTCTCGCACACCCACTCTTACAAACACACACACTTGAAATATTTTTAAAAAAAAAAATGGGGGTTAAGTACACCCGAATGGGAGCACTTCTTAGCTATTTATAGGCCTAACAAGGAGGTGTAACTAACTCCTGAATATTTTTCAAGAAAATGTCTTCCTAGATATTTCTGGAAAATTTCTAGATGTAGCCAATTATTCACCCACATTTTTCTACTTAAAATATCTTAGAAGAAAATATTTAAATATTTAAGGAGAAGTCTCGAAAACTCTAGAATATTTGGAGAAGAGAGGAGGAGGCCTAACATTTTCTTCAATACTTCCCAGCTACTCTTCTCTAAATGTGGATCTAGCAACCATGCCAAGTTGCTATCAAAAACTCTTGACTGTACTCCAACTCTATCTCGCCCAATAATACCTTTTCCCGCAAGAATTTATTAGTGTACTTTTACATGCTTGGTTCTTGCATGAAAAAGTGGATTCTTTGCTAGCTTATGGTTGATAGATTATCACAGTATGACTATGTCAAGTAGTCTAGCAATTGAAGAAGATCCTCCATTAACTTTACTGGCCAATGTACTTTCTCGAGCTATCATTACTACCACTCTATATTCAGCTTATATTATACACAATGACACACTTGGTTATCTTTAATTACACCATGACACCACTATTGATGCAAGACTAACATTTACCTGATAGTTTATCACCTTGTGTCACGATCCAGCAAAGTCAACATTGCAATGCCTTACTACCTTACACAAGGCTTCTTTCTTATCCAAGAGTCCAATATCAAATATACCCCTTTACATACCTTCTTATTCGTCTGACTGCATCCAAATAAGGATTTCGTGGTCTCCCATGAAATGACTTGCTTATCCCACTGTGAAGGCAGTCTTAGGCCGTGTTATCGTCAGGTAATTAAGATACCCACCAATGGCCTATACGTAGGTGAATCTTCCAATTCTCATCCTGCAACTGCACACAACTTTATATTTTTATCCATCGGAGTAGTTATTGACTTGTAATCAAGCATTACAAACTTTTGTACGAGATCTTCTCCATACTTCTATTGACATAGAAGCAACCCTATTTTGGTTTCCACGACTTGTCGCAAACCCGATGAGCTCTCCCAAGTTGAGTGCTCGTCTCTTTTGGTCGTGTCTGCTAGTTTCCATGACTTTCCGTCAATTTGTCATCTCTATTGCTAGCACCATTTCTTCTTTGGCTCTTGAACCCACTTTTATTACTAAAGAAGGCACTTTTATCATATTTCACTGAGACCTTAAATATTTGTGTTTGTAAAATTCTAAATGCAAGTGAACGTGTCGAACAAGTAATATAATAATAAGAAAAGAATATCGTTCCATAGAGATTGATAAATAACAAAATAATTAATTATTAAAAATAGATTGCTTATAAAATTTATCTAACAAATCAAAATAGAATTGAGAATAAATTAAAACTAAAAATCTTAAAAGCAAAATTTAGAAACTAAATGCAGTAAATTTCATATTATTACGCACACAAGAACAATATCAAACATATGATGGAAGAATTTTCTAATCTATTTACTATCTTACCTCTAGGTATAACAAACCTACTCAGTTTATTAATCCACTATATCTCTATGTGAATTTAAATAAATATAAGTGCATTAAAATGTATGAATATTTTCAACTTACAATAAATCTTTTGGATCACCTTATCACTGAAAGCTATACAAATAACGTGGCATATCTCTATCCATGTTTAATTCATGGATATATATTATAATGCTTCTCAGTCTCAAACATGCACATCAGATCATTCAAGTAGTAGTTACTCACTTAAAAGCATTAAGTATAATAATATATAACTCACATGAATGAAATCACTTGCATGCATAAAAATTATATAATTCATATCATCATAAAAGAAAATTAGAATATAGTAAAATAAGAAATGAAAATATAAATCAAACCCAATATCTTAAATCAAAGAATAAGAATTCTATCACCACTTTTGTCTTCTCTCTAAAATACTTTAAAAATTCTCAGAACAATGAAAAATAATCTAAAAATAAAATCCTAGTTGGCCCCCAAGTTCTCAACATTCTCCTGTTTATAAGATACATCCACGACCCTTATTTACAAGCAATTGCTTAATTTTCGCATAAAATTAGGGAGTAAATCAGAGGATCTTTGATTTGATATTCATATTCCAATGCTTACATATAAAATTAGGAAACAAAATTAAGGAATCCCCATTTTTTTCCATTCTTTTCCTTATTTTCACCACACCTCATTATGCTACATAAACAAGAAAAATTCAAATAATGAGAAGGAAATGCAAATATTTTCTCATAGATATTGCATTATTTGTTGCCTAAAATAGGTAAAATAAATCTTTTTTTATAGAAATATCAAACCACCAAACTTAACATTTTGCTAGTCCTCAAGCAAAAGCAAAATATGATGCATACTCATTATGCTACATAAATAAGGAAAATTAATAATCATAATAAATTCAAATATTTTATCATAGATATTGCATTATTTGTTGCCTAAAATAGGTAAAATAGCTCTATTTTTATAGAGCTATCAATTTGTTTGTCTAAAGCCTCATGGTTGACCAATATATTCTCCAACTCAATCGATTTTGTGTCTTTCACCCATTCACGAGTGACAGTAACAATACCACAATACTCTTGCCACAGCTTGTAAATGATCATTCTTTTATCCTAGACTAGGGGATGGCATAAGGAGGATATGATTTTGGAATTTCTACATAAAGGGTTTTAACTTCAGAGAAATATTGACTCACCGTCTTGTCTTGTTGCGACACAGTAGCTGGGTCTCCAACTGTTGTTGTATGGCATCATCGTCCTAGCTAACAGTGCTACTAAAGCATTCCATGCCTCCTTCGGGGTCTTTGCACTCTCGATGTGTTGTAATAAATCATCTTATTTAGTTAAAACAAGGACATGGAATCAGTCACCTTTATCTTCCACTTCCTCAGTTCTTTGCATCTGTGGGTGGTGTTGGTGCTATTGCCGTCAACAATATCCTACAATCCTCAACGCAATAGCTAAAACGATTTGGAGTTGTCGAACTTCTCGACATTACTAACCAAACTCAAATTAGCCGCCATCATGACTAGATTATTAGCCGGTCACTATACCAAGTAAGCTTAGTCCCAGACTAATCAATCACAGTCATTGATTGTGCACTGGTAGAACTTTGGCATACTTCAAACCCTTACTGCTTCTCACATACAGTGGTCGTCGACCACTATCCTCACTTACCACAATCCCTGCCACTGGGTTCATGGTCCTCCATCGCCAACTCTAATATAACTTGTTGAGTGTGCAGCGTGACTTCAATACCACTTATTGAGAAAGATACAAAGCTCGCTTAAAGAAAATATACTCTTTTTCTTAGAGGCAATTTCTAAAATGTTGATTGGGAGAAGTTCTCTCACAACCCCACACTTACACACACACTCAAAATGGGAGCCAAGCACACCCAAATGGGAGCACTTCTTGGCTATAGGCCTATAAAGGAGATGCAATTAACTCCTAAATATTTGCTAAGAAAATATATTCCTAGATTATGTCTAGAGAATTCCTAGATGTAGTTAATTTATTAGCCACATATTTCTACTTAAAATAACTTATAAGAAAATATTTAGATACTTAAGGAGTAGCCTAGAAAAATCTTGAATTCTTGCAGAAGAGAGGAGGTGTAACATTTTCTTCACAGTGCAATTTCATTGGCCCACACATATGTACTTAACATTCGCATTCGCCAGAGCAAAGGGAAATCACGGCGTCGAAGGTGCGAGGAGAGCTTCTCCAGTGGGAGGATTTGCAGAAGATGAGATGTTCGTGGAATGTCATCTCAGAAGTGATGAGGATGAGCGCGCCCATATTTGGTTCTTTCCGTGAGGCCCTAGTTGATTTCACGTTCGAAGGATATACCATTCCCAAAGGCTGGAAGGTAATGCGTTCATTCTTTCTCCGTTAATATATCGTACCCCCTTACTTCCTTAGAGTTGATCGTGGGGCATCACGGCACACATGGCGTACCCAAAACGGACCGGAAGTGCAAAATGGACGAGTTTAGACAATGCCATTTTTGTTTTCGGATAAAACCTTGCTCAACTAGGCCTGAATAATTATGAAGAAACTTCAGCTAGATATTCATAATGGGCTTACTCGTTTGTTCATTGATCTGTCATGCATAGTTACACTGGAGTGCATGTGCAACACACAGAGACCCAACATACTACCCAAGAACGCTGACCTTCGAAGAATCAAGATTCGAGGGATCTGGGCCTGCTCCATATTCATTCGTCCCGTTTGGAGGCGGACCGAGGATGTGTTTGGGGCTCGAGTTTGCAAGGGTGGAGCTACTTGTGTTCTTGCACAATCTGGTCGATGGATTTCACTGGAGCTTGGTCGATCCCAACGAGAAGATAATTTACGACCCCATGCCTATACCAGTTAAAGGACTTGCCATCCAGCTTCGACCTCGTGACTCTTAGCTTTTTCTTGCTCCTATGGAGATAAAGCCACTTTCATGTTGTACTTAATTATCGATAGCTATTTGCTTGTTTCTTGCTCACTACGAAACCTGGACGCTTGGCATCTGAACTATTCGAAGTCCCTTATGTTTGTGTATCTTACGTGTCTGAGAGCTTTTCTCTGCTTGATTCTGTCCATTAAGTTTGCGATGCTTAGCATAAATTTTAGAGAAATTCTGGAAAAAAACAATAACATCAGTCACACGACAGCTTAACGCTGGAAAGAATTGCTAAGTCAGCATGAACATGTGGAGGAGGGATATTAGTGTTAGGACTAGATAGATCACCTAGGTGATAGTTGCAAATAAAGTAAATTAAAACGTTATTGCAATAAAACAATGTCTGATGACAAACCATGCTATGATGAGATCTTACCAATGTGCAATAAACTATCATAAAATATAAATAAAATTTTAGGTATAGAGAATTGCACACAACAGAGTTATAGTGATTTGGCTTTGATAAGCTTACATCCATTCTTCCATGCTAATAACCAATTGGTTAAATTCGAATAAAATGAATTTGTTAGAGGTTACAAAGACTGAGTACTTTTGACTCAAGTGAGTGTAGTCACTCTTTCAATCTGACACTCTAACAACCTCTAAAAGATTACATGATTGAGCTCTCAAGAAAGGTGAATGTGTAAGATTGAAGATCACTCAAAACTTAGGAATTATAAACTTCAGAATTTCAACTTGTTCCCTTTCAGAATCTCGAGCTTCTTTTATAATCCTCATTGTCCGAGTTGACCGTTGACATAACTACTGAGGATCGCTCATCCAATCTACCCATTGGACTTGAACGTTGCCAGAAAATCTGATTGTTTCAAGGTTGCCAAGATTGAAGTCTCTTGTCAATTCTGCCTCCCATATAGCAGATAGAGTTTTTATAAGAGGAGTGCTTCACTTGGAAAGAATTTTTTGCCTCTTGTAGATTGATTTATCCAAATCTTACTATATTCCACCTTGAAGGATTTGATTTAATATACTTTCCTTTTTGGATAAATCTCATATATAAAGCAAGGAATCCACCTAATTACTAATTGTTAGCACAAGGTCTTATCACTATTCTTGTTCTTGTCGAGATTGAATCTTAAAGAATAGGATCTCCATTACATCCTTGAGTCTGACAAATAATATCTGATAATACTCATCAATTTCCACCTGGAAATACTTATCATCAAAATTAAAGAATAATTAAAGAAAGTTTTATTAATCATCAAAATTAATAAGGGAATTTTCTTCAACAATTAGTAGGAGTGAAATTCATTCCCAAGTAATTCTACGCAAAAGGTATGAAAAGTGAATTAAAAAAAAAAAAAAAAAAACTATGCCCAATTTTAGTGAAGTATCAACTGACAGATCCATTTATTTGGAAAAAAAAAAAAAAAAAACTATGTTCAAGAAATTGTTTTTTGATTTTTGGTATTTAAAGCATGAAAAACCAATTGGTCTAACCGGGAACTATCTGTTAGTTTCATGGGCCAATCTACGAATAGGACTGTTTTCCCAAGTGGGTCCATGGAACCGGTCGAAATGTCCCCACTTTAGAAGAGGCATGAGACTTGAGAGTAAGGATGAGGTCAAAGGCCGAAGGTGACTGAGAGCAAAAGTGGCAAAGGGAGCGATAAGGCCAAAGGCAATCTAGAGTGAAAGTGAGAGAGGGATTGGCGAGGCAAGAGGCCATTGAGAATGAGAGTGAGAAAGAGAGGCAAGGCCGTGAGATGAGTGAGGCGAGAAATGGAGAGAGACAAAGAGGAAATAAGAGTTTTAATATGAAAAGTTAAAAATTAAAAATAAAAATAAAAATTATGTATATACCGGTTTGGTCCAATTGGGTGAGTGGACGATTTCACACCTCGAACTGGGAACTAGATCAATCCTCAATGGTTCCAATAAATTGGAATCAGGAATCAGAACAATCCCAATGGGAATCGCCGGTTCTAGGCCAATCTAGTCTAGTCCTAAGTGGTTCAAACAATTTTTGGTTCTTTCATTCACCTCTACCATTTTCCATGAATAGAAAACAACCAACTAAGATTCGGGGAAAACGATTTTCTCTTTTGGAAAGAAGGAAATTACTTTCTCTAAATCTTCAAATAAATGAAAATTAATTATTTTTCTTGCAAATGATTTCCATGAAATATTTTCCTTTGCCATGAAATTTTAGTGAAACAAACGCATCTGAAAATTTCTTATTGCTGAAAAATATTTTCAAGAAATTCAATTTCAGAGATTAATAAACCTTTTGGCGAAATAATTGTCAATGTTATGCTCTTCCATTGAAGAAAAGCTAGTGTATAAAATGGGCAAATAGAACAAATATACATCAAAAAAATACGTTAAAATATATTTCAAGTTTAGATTGGTTAAACATGACCTAAATTGAATCGGAGTGCATGGACATGATGCATTATGCAAGGGATGTCACAATTGGAATGGAAAAGAAGCAAATTGTGGAAATTTGAAAGGTCCTTTGAGAAGTATTCTACATCCTAAATCGAGCAAAACAAAATACCCATTTGGCGATTAGCATAAAATTCAGGATAGAATAAAATTTATCATATCCTATATTCGGTGCTTGCTCAAAATAAGATAAAGTTAAATATAAGGGAGATATAGGTCAAATAAAATCATCCCTTGGGAGAGATGGGATAAAGGTAAATAGGCTTTCTAATATCCATAATAGGAAAATTATATTTCTCAAATAAAAATTTTATATTTATATTTCAATCTAAATAATATTTGAATTCTAATATAAAAATTCAAAATAACAAAAAATAGAAATTCGATTTTAATTTAATCTTATTTTCATTTACATATAAATGTATATTTATATTTATTAAATATTTTATGTGTTTTAGTATTTTAGGTATATTAGTACATTTTAATATATAATAAAATTTTATTAGAGAATGATGTGAGGGGAAGAAAGAAATAAAAAATAAATTAATTAAAAAAGAGAGGAAAATAAAATAAAATAAGTAAATAAAAATAAAGTAGACAAGAATGTCGCCAAAGATTTTTGCCATCTTTGTTTGTAGAATGTTTGGTTCATTTACATTGATATGCCGTTTGTACCAAATAATGTATATGATATGATTTGAATATATCTAAATTTATTACTGCAAATAATTGATAGGATATAGTAAACTCCCCGAAGTTCATATCATATCCTATCAAAACCTATGTGATTGGAAATTCAGATGACCAAATGTAGTTTTAAGGATTAAAGTCGGTTTCAATATTTCCATGGTGGAGACAAACTCATATTGGATTCATGTCTCCACATAAATATCAGAACATGGGAAACGGATGATCTTCATGGTTTTTGGATTGGTGGGGCTGGCAGCGTTTTTGGCATGTAATACAAGGCAAAGCTTCTTTATAAAATTACATCATGTGAAGTCGAACAGTGATTAATGGTGTATTTGTTTAAGTGAAAGACTTTTTCGTGAATTAACGTTTTGGACTATAACACATTTAGCTTTTATTTTTATTTTATTTTTTTGGCATAGAACTAGGAAATAGATCGCTTGTTTTTGCCAATAAAACTAAGAATCATTCCTCCCTCAAATGCTTTTTTTTTTTTTTTTTGTCGACCACATAGCTTCGGCACTCTATCCGTGAAGCTTCTCTGTTTTTGATGCTTGAAAAGTCGATGATGTTGCCGAATGAACAAAGAGATCGCGGGCATGGCGGGCATAAGTTTTGTTCTATAACAGCACGGTTCTGTAATTTTCTTCTACCAATGTATGTCAGTTGACAACTAAAATTTTGTTGGCCATTTAGGCGCCCATCCCTTTTGTGTTTGTTTTTTAGAATGGTTACTTGTGTGTTTTTACTTCAATTACACATGATTGCGCATTTCAATATCTTAAGTGTTATTTTTTTAGAATGGTTGGGGTGAAACATAAAAATCTTCGATAAATACTATGGCATTAGTTAGCACATAATCGAGTTAGGTACCGAAATAGCATTAGTCTAAAGACTAATGTAGTCGTCCCCATTCCTATTCCCATATCTTACTTGTGTTCTAATCAACCAAAATAGGCTAGTGGCAACTCTTTATGTAGAAATTCACAAAGATTAATTAAATGAAAACCGAATGTCCAATGTCACGCGAGGTATGATTTTGGGAGAACCCGAGTCACTTGAAGGCCGTTGGCCAGAATTTGACAATATCTCTAAACCTATTTTCCTCCCTATTAAGGTGTAGGTTGCAACAATGTCGCAAGGTGATACTTTCCTAGCCGAGCACAAGTCCATCTAATGAGCATAAACACTAGGCCAGCCTTCTCTTTTGATAGATTATTTCCAAGGGTAGAATGACGAATTGTATTATCATCACTGATTGTATCGCACCCAATTTAGCTTAGACATCCAGTCCCTTGAATGAAACATATAGAACATTTTAGCAAAACAATTGTTTTCGAACTTTTGTGGCCATCATCTAAATAGCAGCATTAGGTCTTGACCAACTTGTCCGTGAGAAGGCCCTCTATTTTCAAAGATCCTCTAAGATATAATCATCCCAAATCCGGATTCTTTGCAAAACCTGAACGCCACTTTCATGAACCGGTTTTGTTAACCCTTGTGTATACTTTATACTTTATCCTGATGATGCAAAAATCCAGTTTTCATCCCACATGAGTACGAGAGAAACCAGATCGTGATGCTTAGACAGATGTTGCAAATGCTTTGAATTGTGTGGTATTGTAGCCCGCACCCTATAATTATAAATTGTTCCTATTTATGTACTGTTGAATTTGCGCCACTTGTCCATAATCCACCCAATCTAAAGAAATACTCTTATCTTCTCATGATCCGAGCCAACAGAGATCCAAACTCGACCAGATGTAAATGGAGCTCCGACTACCGTGGTCGCTGATGCCTCCCTAGTTACTGCTCCAAACCTATGGCTGTTGAACGGCGCCCCTAACAAATGTCACACCCCCAATTTTACAAGTATAGGGGCAATGATTTGGTGTCTTTCCACTTAAAAGACGCAACCTCAAACTTAACCATCATCAATATATTATTGAAAAATATATATATATATATATATATATATATATATATATATATATGTATATATTTAATGAAAGAGGACATAGGATCATATTCTCTATTATCTATATAAAAAAAAGAGTACATAAATCTCCAGCTAACAACTAATTTAGAAGTTTTTTTTTAGATATTAGCAACTCATACTACAATCCCACTATTCAAAATGTCCTTCTGATATCACAAATGCTCACATCTTTATTGCAATTAGCTAAGGAACCCAAAAAAACAAGTAAGATGAATGAAATGAGCAACCACAGCCCAGTAAGTAGTACCTCTCTTCTGAGCAAATCGAACATTCACTATATATCTTCATAAACCAATATCATAACTCATCAACTCCAAATCCAAAACAAGATATACGTAATACATCAAAAGTGGACATTTTTCCAACAAAACTTTTTACGTATAAGATTGATCAACAATATTAACTCAACAATAAAAAATCAATCATCAATGATCTAATCTATTGATCAATCCTAATCAAATAAAACGTCACTGGTCCATTCCATTAGCTAATCTAATACTCAGTATCTAACTATGGTTACGCTTAATGCTCATGACAAAGGCAACCAAGTTTTATCCTCTTGGCTAGGACTCCATCTATATTAACGGTGATTTGGCCCAAAATGACATCTTGATAACATTATACATACGTACCCTTTAATGGGTGCCAATCATAGCAACAAAAGCATATGCCACCAACCTTTATCTCTAATAACCTGCAACCAAAGCAGGAAACTATCTTAAAACTCAGGTTTGTCAAACAAATTATATAACTTTTCATGATTCAATATATAAACCATATTCGTAAATCCTAAACTCTTTATGATTTTTTTCATAAAAGGTTTTGCAAACTATTTATAGGCAATCAACTTAAACTGCAATCTAGATATGTCTTTTCAAAAGAATAAAATGGTAGTAAATGTTTGATCTAGTTCTATGCAACCAAAAATGTTACTTCTTAATTTATAAGATAACTGCACGGTATCTTCTCCCACGAAAAGGAACTGCATAACTCTCTCGCATGAGAGTCCCTCTCTACCAGCTGGGTAGTCTTCCCCATCTTCTAGGTAAGATGTGTCTTCCTTGTGTAAAACCCTAATTTCCCCTCTGCTCTCACCCCCTTCGAAACCCCATTTACAAATCCCAGTTAGAATACCCAGAATCCATACAATGCCTAATCCGTAAACCCACCAAAACCCTAACACTCATCCCTTGATCCAACAGTCGGCTGAGAAATGTCGATAATCCATCCAATCGCATTCTCCCCTTTTTCCATCTGAAACCATTTTCGCTATCTCCCGTCCTCAGTAAGCGATCCAGAGCTCCCTTCAATCAGGTCCTGGTGATAAGAAATGGCAAAAAAGCTTGAGGAAGACAGGCGTCTAGCAGCCCTGTGCAGAAGTTTAGGTGAGTTGTGGTCTGAGGATGATGTTGTCGATATTAAAAGCAATATCTTAGAAGAAAAATTGATTGAATGCCTGAGAACACTGTTCGGGAAGTTATACTCTAGACCAAATGTGAATTTTACAGCCTTTGTGAATACTATTACTAGAGTGTGGAAAGTTGATAAGGTGAACTGTACTTAGCTCGGACCAGGATACTTCTCTTTTGCTTTCCAATCGAAGGAAGAAAAACAGAGGGTTTTAGATACTGGGCCATGGTGCTTCTCCAGTAATTTACTAGTACTACAACAATGCAAACCTGATACTCCTGAAATCTGCTATGAATATACTCACTGTGCATTCTGGGTAAATCTATATGGCCTACCGTTTGGGAGAGTCACGAAGGAAGTCATTCAGGACATAGCCTCTAAATTGGGGGATGTTATAGATGTGAAGTTGGAAGCGAGAGGCAATAGTTATTACAAAATAGGCAAAGCAAAGGTGATGCTGAATCTGGAAAACCCCCTAAAGACAGGAGTTCTAGTGAATCTGGAGAGGAAGAAACTATGGGTAGAATTTAAATACAAGCGATTACCACATTTTTGTTATTCATGCGGAAAAATAGGGCATTATGCTACTGCTTGTAAGGAGATTCCTTATGAAAAGTCTGGGCTGCCAAAAGACTTACCAGGAAGATTTGGGAATTGGCTCCAAGCGGAAGTGCATGATCTTAGCCCGTATGGGAAAAATTTTTACGGCAAGCAAGAGCCAATCATAGAAGATAACGAGAGTGTGCCAGAGACTCCTATGCACCCTGTTTCAGAAAATGACAATCAGCAATAGGATCAGTCTTTAAACGTCATTTGGGGACAGAAGAATGATAAACAACTAACTCAAAAGGAAACAAATTCATCAACACAGCAGTTAGCATTATAACTCATGGGAGATAAAAGCCCTCAAAAGAGAGGGAGCTGTTGTTTAGATGATGAATCTGTTATGGTTCTGTATGAAGAGCAACAAAAGGAAGCAGAAGTCAGCATGCTAGAGGCTGCAACAGTGGAGGAAGGGCTGATTAGGCATAAATTTAAAGGCACCAAGCACCCAACAGCCAAAAAAGGCAAGCGTTTCTGTCCCTATGGTGCGCAAAGTTCAAAAACACTAGTTTTAGACACTACACAACTGGTGGAAACCCCGATTGAGGTGGTAGAGAAGTCAGGTCAGTGGGCTCTGGTGGCTAGCCCTAATAAGCCACCAATGAAGCCATGAAACTGCTAAGTTGGAATTGTCAAGGGTTGGGCACTCCCTTGACAATTCAGGCTTTGCGAGTCCTAGTGACTCAAGAAAGGCCCAGTATCATATTCCTAATGGAAACAAAGAATCGGGAACAAAAGGTGCATCAGATAAGAAGGAGGTTGAAATTCCATAACAGTTTTTAGTGAACCCAGAAGGAATTGCAGGTGGATTGGCTGTATTTTGGGACGATCAGGTTGTGCTTTCAATTGAATCATTCTCCAACAACTATATAAGTGTACTTTGTCAAGTAATGGGAACTGGACAGCAAATGCAAATTACATTCATATATGCTCCTAATGTTTTTCAAGACAAGGTACATCTATGGGAGGAAATTCATAGAGTGAGTAGAAACTACCATATACCTTGGCTTTGCTTGGGTGACTTTAACGAAGTATTGTACCACTGGGAAAAAGTGGGCAGAAAACGAGCGAAGAATTACCGGCTAACAGCCTTCAGGGACTTTCTCAGCAAGTGCTCCTTAATGGACTTGGAATCCAAGGGTTGTGCGTTTACCTAGAAAAATAACCGGACAGGAGATCAATTAGTCAAAGAGCGACTAGATAGGGGATTATGCAATCTTGATTGGCGAATTATGTATCCTAATGCTGAAAGCACAGCACTACCCGCTATAGGGTCTGATCACAACCCTATTGTATTATCTTTATATCCACGGCAAGACAAGAAAAGAAGGGTATTCCGGTATGAGGCATTCTGGGCAAACGACAAGGAAAGCATGATGTTGGTAAAACAGGTTTGGGCTGATGGAGAATCTCAAAGGCTGAATATAGTACAAAAGTTACAGCCGGTGACTCAACAATTGGCAAGGTGGAGCAAAAACAGATTCCATAATGCAAAACAACGAATTGATGAGCTGAAAATTGAATTACTAAGGCTGACAAATGGAAGTGTTGTACATACAGAAAGTGAAAAAGCAAAGCAAATAAATCAGGAAATAGAAAAGCTGTGGCAGCAAGAGGAAATGTTTTGGGCTATGCGATCAAGAATCAAATGGTTAAAATGGGGAGACAGAAATACAAAATTTTTCCATGCATCAACTATTCAGAGGAGAAACAGAAACAAAATTACCTTCTTAAAGAATGCAGCCGATGAATGGGTGAAAGAAGATCAGCCGTTGAGGGAGATGACAAGAGTTTTCTTCAAAAACCTATACTTGTCGGTGGGAAATCGCAACTTCCAGTCTGTCATACAAAAAATACCAACTTTAGTAGATGAAACAATGAACCAGAGGTTGGTAAAATCTGTTACAATAGAGGAGATTACTGAGGCAATGCAGCAATTAGGAGCTAATAAGGCTCCAGGACCAGATGGGTTAAACGGGTTGTTTTACCGAAATCATTGGCCAGACATAAGCCAAGGAATTTTCAGAGAAGTGCAGAATTTTTTTGAAACAGGATACTTAAACTCCGACATGAATAGAACCCAAATCACCCTCATTCCCAAAGTCCCAAACCCTGAAAAGCTGGAACAGTTCCGCCCTATCAGCCTGTGCAATTTTATATACAAAATCATCTCAAAAGTAATGACGAATAGACTGAAACCCTTACTACCAAGCCTCATTGCTAAAGAACAAAGCGCTTTTGTGGGGGGACGACAAATTCAAGATAATATCTTGATAGTGCAGGAGGTGTTACATAAGTTGAGAACTCGGGAAAGGAAGAGCAAGTTCCAAGCTGTCTTAAAGCTTGATATGCAAAAAGCATATGACCGAATTGAATGGGACTTCTTGAAAGCATGTTTGAATAAGATGGGATTTTGTGATCAATGGGTCCAATGGGTGATGCAATGCGTGTCCACGGTGTCATTCAGCATCAATTTCAATGGCAATCATTTACCCTTTTTCAAGCCAACCAGAGGAATCCGACAAGGTGACCCACTCTTCCCATATCTATTTATTTTGGTGGCCAATGTTCTATCCAACCTAATGAAACAAGCAATTGCGGATGGCACTCTAAGGGGAATTAAGTTAAAACAGTTGCTGCCCTACCTTATCACACCTACTTTTTGCGGACGACTCATTATTTTTTCTCCATGGCACGGTTTTAGAATGTCATAATTTGGCAGCTATCCTTCATCAATACTGCTTCACAACTAGACAAGCAATCAATCTTAACAAATCAGGAATTCATTTCAGCAAGAGCTGTCCCACGAATCTAAGAAGGAATATGGCCGAAGAGCTAAAAGTCCCAGAAATAGAGAAAACATGGAAGTATTTAGGGATGCCCTCTGATTAGGGCGGTTCAAAAAAAGACATATTTGCATGGATTCTTGCAAAAGTAAACATGAAGCTTGAGAGTTGGAAAGATAACTTGTTGTCCAAACCAGGAAAGGAAATATTGATTAAATTGGTAGTGCGGGCAATCCCCCAATATGCAATGTCCATTTTCAAACTCCCAGTGTCAATTTGCAAAGCTATTGAACAGAAAATTGCAAACTTCTGGTGGCGAAATGGCAACAAAGCTGCTGGAATTCATTGGAAAAAATGGGAAAACTTAAAACTTAGAAAGGAGGAAGGAGGGCTCGGCTTTAAAGACCTCCTAGCTTTCAATAAGGCGATGTTAGGCAAGCAAGCTTGGCGTATCTCTCAGCAACCTTCTTCCCTTCTAAGTCAACTTATGAAGGGACTTTACTACCCACAAGGCACTTTTTGGAAAGCTGGAAAAGGATATAGACCGTCTTGGGGATGGTGAAGTATTATCTTGGGGAGAGACTCAATAGCTCCTCGAGTTATGTGGACTGTTGGCAATGGACAAACTATTTCGATTAGGGAGGATAAATGGCTAAAGAATGGAACGATTGGCGGACCAGCGATAAGAGATGAGCCAGAGAAAGTGAGTGCTCTAATAGACCAAAGGGAGGGGAAATGGAATGAGGCAATGCTTTGGCTATTGTTTGATGATCAAAAAATTAAGGAAATCCTTGCAACTACCATCGGATTACCTTCTACAGCAGATAAATTAGTATGGATGAGCAACAAATCAGGAGACTACTCGGTGAAAACTGGATATATATTCAATAGAAATCAAACAGCAATCTCAACAACAACATCAGCATCGTCCTCTCATCAAACAAAGCCAACCTTTTGGAAATTCATCTGGAATTCTAACACTCTACCTAGAGTAAAACAGTTCATCTAGAATGCTTGCCAAAATGCAATACCTACGATGGAAAACTTGCACAAGAGGAGGATTATACTTGATCCAATATGCCAAATCTGTAAAAAAGAGGCTGAACCCATCGAACATGCTTTATTGCTCTGCCCTTGGACTGAAAAGCTATGGCGAATGAGTCCCCTGCACATCCAAATTTCAAGGCTTGGGTTAAAACGACTTGATGACTGGATTTACTCAAAAAAAGAGGACCCAAGCAGTAACCAAAATTTCAACCTAATTGCCACAGCGATGTGGTGCATTTGGAAAGATCGGAACCGGTTTGTCTTCGAACATCATCCCTGTCTCCAAACCAGACCCTATCCAGAGCAATAGCTCTAAATGAGAATTATATGAGCTGCAACAGTAAGAACACAGCAAGAAAAAACACAGATACTCACACGTAGAGATGGAAACCACCGCCTTTGAACGCTTTAAGCATTAATATAGACGCCTCTTTTGTCTGGGAGGGAGCCGAAACACCAGATCTGGAGGAGAGGAACGAGATGGCCAGAAACAGAACACAACCAGCTTTCGAGAACTGCGGTGATCTTGACACTTCCTATATCGGGGATGAGGACGAAGCACCAGACCCAGCGGAAATAAGAACAGAGGCCCAAATGGGAACTCTACCAGCCCCGAACAGGGCGTCTGAATGCAGAGCAGATCTGGAGGAAAACGAAGCTGTGGCCCCAAATCGACAAACCCCACCGCTCGAGGAAGGTAGCGAAATGACTGAGTACAAGAGAGTCTTCAACGCCTCCGGTGTCGGGATTGGACGTGAATCACTAGTGCTGGAGATGCAGGGAAATACGGCATCCAGACCTCACCGAATAACACCAGAGCTTGGGGAAAACAGAGGAGGGACCGAGAACAGGAGTGCCATCGCCTGCATCTGCCATGACTCTAGGGGCTACCTGGTGGACGGTTTTTTGAAGAACATAGTTGCCTCCTCGGCTGAACAAGCGGAAGCCATAGCTCTCTTGGAAACCCTAGGTTTCCTATCTACTCGCTCGACTGAAACTCTCAAAGTACAATCTGACTGCTTGCTGCTCGTGCAAGCAGTTCAGGCAGCGACAAAACGAAGTTGGGAAGTGGCCGGGCTGGTGGACCGGATCCGAGAGAAAATCAGAAGCTTTTCGGGCCTGTCTTTGGCCCACTGCAGCAGAGAAGCCAACAGGCCCGCTGACTGGATTGCAGGAGCTCAACGAGAGCATTTCCTTCCAAGAAACTGGGTAATCAACCCCCCTCTAGCCTTAATTGATTTACTAAGTGCATATGTATCTGATGTAATCACCCCGAACTTATCTAAGTGAATGAATCGATCATGCATTTTCGACCAAAAAAAAAAATTATAAGATAACTAATCCATGTCACTTTCAAAATATGGGTATACAAACTCCAAAAAAAAAAAAAAAAGAAGAAGAAAATATCATCCGACCTGAGAAAGCCGAAAACTAACCGGAGAAAGTTATTCGAGTTGACGCACTTGTTTTTCTATCAATTAATTGAAAAATTATATCAAAATCTACTCTCTGACATATCTTGGTGCTACTCAATCCTCTACACTCCTCCCTCGTCATCATTGTGGATGAGGAAGAGAGGCAACATCGATGAGCTAGGCTTGAGCCTCAGATGTCAACTCAAGCCTCATATTTGAGATCCTAGCCCGGAGCCAAGATCGGAGGCTTGAGCTTGAGCCAATCCTGTGAATTTAGCTCATAGCCATCGTGGCACATTCTCGTCAACAACGGCAACAATGGCCAAAGCATGCAAAAAAGATTGATAATGCTTTTAGTACACTATGATAAATTCACCTTCAAATCTCCAAAAAAAAAAAAAAAAATTACATGTAGGATTTTTTACTACCAAAAACCTGAAATTGTTATATTTGTTATAAATTTACCTTTTGTCAGTTTTTGTTAAATTAAATTAATGCGATACACCCAAGATAAATAGAGCATAAATTCCAAACGGATACACCCATCAACTGGCATGTATTATTCAACTCAATAATTTGACAATAAAATTTAATAGAAACTAACGGATGGTAAATTTATCATGTGCGTACCAATTTAGGGTTTACGACAACCTTTTCTTGCGTGCACCACCTAAAAGTTCAACTAATGGATTATTAAGTCTAAACTTAGCTCCGAATCTCCCAAGTTTATACCAATAAGGAGTCACCACTAATCAGTTTATGATGGGTTGATTGGAAACACGAATAAAATATCGAGATAAAATATTTACTCTTACGAATTAGAGATTTTGGATACAAAGATTTCGTCACATTAGATTTCCTTAATACCCTTTCGGTATCATTCTTATATAAAAATAAAAATAAAAAGTTTAGAAAGCAACTTCACTCCTTAATATGTGAGATGACAATGTGAGTGTGCAAACCACCAATTTAACAAATAATAAAACGGTAAATAAATTGCAAGACTTACCTCATAGTGACAAAAACATCAAAAATGTAAGCTCAGAAATCACATTAATAATCCTAAATATGATTTTTCAATTAATACGCCATCACTCAATTTTGGGGGTTTTCCCTTATTTAACGTGATTTAATCTACATGCAACGCAATTATCCTAAGTGCAATGACTTACAAAATATTTATGCTAAAATAATATGCAATATGCAACTTAACACACAAGCTATCTGTCAGCTGACATTAATTAAATGACTTAATTCTCATGATAGGAAATTATTAATGCAACTATTCTAACATATCGTACATTTTAATTTAACTGATCCTAAACATGTAACTACTAGATGACATGCAATTGATGAACTATTCTTACGTGACACGCACATGATTTTTTTTAATTTCATTTTAATTAAAATTCGGAATTAAAAATACCTATTTTTTAAACATGCTATCTAAATCAAGAAAGGAAATCTAATTTATCGTAAGCAATGCTTTTTTATTTTTTATTTTAAAATTCGGATTAAATAATTACCTAATTTAAACATGCAATCGAATCTAAAATAGGCAAACAAAAATCAAATCAAATCCTATCTTATCTATTTTTTTGGATTTTCTTTATATGGAAACAATCAAATAATATATATATATTCAATTAAATAATACAATCCACAAAGTTATCTTATTTAAATTTGGAACAAAATAAACCAACGATCATATCTAAGCGGTTATGGATATTAATGGAAGGTCATTCATTAGATTTGAAAATGGGTAAATTAATAATCATATCCAAATGGTTATTGATAGGATGAAGGATTTTCTGCGCCACCCGGTATCATATCTTGTAGTTAAAGATGAGATGCCCTTCCAAGAGGGTTGTTGAGTTAGGAAAGTTTCCCAACTTTGGAAGGTATTCTTAGATGTTATAGATATACATTATCTAATAAAATATCCAACGGACTATAGCAAATCACTGAAACAGGCAATAAAATATTTTCAAATCTACTAAAGATAAGAATCTTACCTAGTTTGAAGATTTACTTTCCAAATTTTAATGCAACGCAATCGGACTAGATTGTAACCAGCTCCATGATAATGAACGGCAAGCAGTGGCCGGCGACGACAACGACCAATTCATCGACAAAACAGAAACCTCGCTGGATCAGCTTGGTCCGTGGACGAGCTCAACCGCGGCGCAGATCAACGTCAATATCAACGGACAACTCGGATGTGGCTTCAGCAACAAGAATAGCAACAGGTCGGCGTCTAGGAAGGCAGCAGCTTTGGTTGTCGTTGGCAGAAATTGTAGAGACATCGCGACTGGGGACGGCGAACTCAGGTAGCAGTATCTTGTCGTCGGTGTAGGGCACGACCCAATCAACAGTTTAGCAGGTAGCTCAGGGAGTGGTGGTCGTCGAGGAGCAGTGAGGACATCATGGGGACATTGCTGTGGCTTGAATATTCGGCTTGATCGACCAGGGCGGCTGCAGTCGCGTCAACGGGCTTGGGATGACTCAAAGCAGTAGCGAGCAGCGTTGGGAAGCGAGCAGCACTGTTGTCGACTTGGGATAGCGGCAGCAAATGCGATGACATCTCGGCTTGGCGTGTCCTCAAGACTCAGGGCTCGGGACGCGCGCGATGTGAGAGGCAACACGATTGTCTCATGTTGTTGGGCTCAAAGGCCTCATGGGACAGCAATAGACGGTGGCGTTGACGACAGCGGCGCAACGGAGGTCTCGCGGGGGGTTCTCCATGACTTGGCCAAGAGAGGACTCCTTTTCTCTCTCTTCTCTTTAGTGTGTCTCTCTATGTGCTCTAAGGCTGGTTTGGCAATCGGAATAAAATTCGGGGTATGATATGATTTATCCTATCCTACATTTGGTGCTCGCTTAAAACAGGATAAAGTCGGATATAAGGGGATATAGACAGGATAAAATTATCCCATGAGGGAGGTGAGATAAAGATGGACGTGATTTCTAATATCCATAATAGGAAAGTTATTTTTATTGAATAACAAAATTATTAAATTAACAAAATTGAAATTATATTTCAATATAAATAATATTTGAATTCTAATCTAAGAAATTAAAAAAAAATTAATCTTATTTTAATTTATATATTCAACTTTAATTTTATCTTATAATAAACATTCGATCTATATATTAAATATTTTTATTTTTATTATAGATTTTAGGTATTTTTGTATTTTAGGTATGTTAGTACAGTTTACTATTTGATAAAATTTTATTAAAGAATGATGAAAGGGGAAAAAAGAAATAATAATGAAAATAATATAAAAAAGAGGAAAAATAAATTAAGGAATAGTGTTACGAGAGATTTTCACCATCTTCCATTTATGAAACATTTAGGTTCATTTATAATGATATGTCATTTATATTAAAATATATATACATGATATATGTAAACATATATTTTAATACTGTAATTCACCAAACAATGGACGAGATATAAAAAAATACCAGGATTTCATATACTATCCTATCTAGTCCTATCCCGATTAGAAATCCGGACGACCAAACGTAGCCTAAGATTATAATGGCCAACCTCGAGTTATAAGGCATAAACATGTATTTATAGCAAAAACCTAAGTTTAATCTTGATTTGTCACACCCCGAACCCCGAGCGTGTGCCCATCCCTCTCTGGTCGATAATATTTTACGACTTCCTAGGACGAGTCGCCGACCCTTTCTTTTTATTGCATATGCAGCGGATTATAAATCCCCTAATCAGTAACTATCTCGGGATAGAAAAGCAAGACAACAATTTCATAAACAAACAAACATGCCTTTATAAACATATGATGAGTCAAGTACAAGAGTCTATGGTCAAAAGATTACAAAAGACTGTTCTCCAAAAGAAGCGGTCTTATCCGACCCATACTTCATATCACCTCCTCTCTGCTCCAGGTCCTCCACTCGATGACCCTGAAAGTGGTTATATAATAATCAGTGAGACAATGTCTCAGCAAGTCTATGCTCTAAACTTCGACTATGAGGGAAAGACGCTAAGAAGCATCCTAAGCACGCAATCACACAATCAAGTAAACGTACCTCATCTCGGTTCCACCCTGCAAGTCAGTACAGTTCATATTACAAATCAGAGCAGCACTCAAGCTCAATTAACTGGAACACAATACTTAATTCATCATGCGTTCCTAGTTTGGATCTCGGCATATAGCACGGCATACTCTTTGTTCGGCGGTCTTCTGGCATTGCCAGGCATCATCTCACCCCATTGAGCACGGCACGTCACTACGTCGATGGCTTTCCCGAAGGAGCATAGGGTCCAGAATCTACTGCGACCAACTTCCCTTTATCTAGGGGTATCCCATATAGGGGTAACGTCCAGCTCAACAGCCCGGGACAATTTCTCTTAATCATCACACGATCACTCAAATATGGCCCAGGGCACCGTGCATTGCACTCAAATGCTTCGATTAAAATGGTGAACCTGGCCTTTTTTTTCGTGTTAGAAATACCCATGAAAATAGTCGTGTGTAGGTACACGGTCAACTCAACCCAAAAAATTGACATTCTTCCTTTTTAAAAATCCCACTATTTTATATAGTATATGAAACCATTTTCGGTGTTAAGATCCGACACCCGGGATTTTCTAAATAAATATTGAAAATTCACAATTTTTGGAATTAAATACCAAAAATCCAATCATAACTCAATTTGCATAATTTAACACTCAATTGCAAAAACTAACCACACCATTGTAATCAGCACAAAATTCCGATCACCAGCTATCCCGGCCTAATTTCCGGAAAAATAATTAATAATTAATTAATTTCGAAAATTAATTGATAACCTAGGCCAAAATTATTAAATTAAATACCAATACGAACCCGGAAAATTCCCGAACCCTTCTAGATAAATAATACAATTTAATTAGGCCTTAGCTAAATCATGCTAACCACCTAACATGCTCAATTAAATAATTAAATTATTAATTTAATCTAACTAACCACCTAATTCCTAATTAAATAAATCTAAACCCCCCTTAGCATCAATAACCTACTAAGAAGAGTTTAGAGTATAAAGTCACCGTGTATCGCGAAAATCGGTTCACCGCGAAAACGACACGACAGCGGCCGAAATCTTAATTTTTGGCGGTGTCAACGAACTCTCGGACCGGGCTTAAAACGGGCCCAACAAATCTTATCCCAAATCCGAGATTTGTTTTTGAAATTGGACTGGGCTTGAGTTGCTTCGCGGGCTTCAATTAACGCGGGCTTGGAAATGCTGAGTTGGGCTTGAATTCAAGTGGGCCTTAAGCTTGCAATGGAATTGGGCCTGACTTCGTTTGGGCTTCAAAACTGGATGAATGGACTGACTCAATGGAGATGGGCCGCTGGGCTGGATGGAGTTGCTGGGCCGAAGGAGATGAGCCCACGACGCTGGATTCGATTGGACTGGATTGCTGGGCTTGCGAGCTGAGCAATTCCGAAGCAGCGAAGGAGGCGATGCTGAGGACACGGATGAAGAGGGCAGCAAGAGAGATGGGACTAGCTGGCGTAAACGCGGGGCTTCGGTGGACAATTCGCTGGGCTTGACTTCGTGCCGCTCAAACGAAGACACGAAAGAGATGGGGCTGTCTTCAAACGGTGGCAGCTCGGCAGAAGTTGAAGACGCGTGGGCGTTGCTGGCAGGAGAAGAGTCCACGGTCAACAAATTGGGGAGTTCGTTGGCTGAAGGGGAAGAGGGGTTTATGGTGTGAGGCGGTGGTTTGGTGTCTCGGTGAGAGATGGGAATGATGATGATGATGCGAGGAAAGAAAGATGTGGTGGACGTTGGATGATGATGATGGTGGGAAGAAACGTAAGGAAGAAATGAAAATGGGGATGAGGGCAGAGAGAAAAATGAAAGCATGACCAGAAGCAGGAGGGGAGAAATCGATTAAGCTGGACAAAATGAAAGTGAAGATGAAGCCGCGGTGGTCGAATGGGAGAGAAACAGAAAGCGTGCGTGAGAAGAGAGGGACAAAGTCAAGCCAAAAATATCTCAAATTAATCATGAATTGATCTCTAAAGTCTTCATGATTATCCCTTGCATTAACTACATGTCTCCCCTAATACTTTCTTATAAGATAATGCCACAATAAAATCTAAATTGAAGCCAAAATTATAATTCCCTCCAAGATTCGAAATTTCATTAATTGGCTTCAATTTCTTCTTTGATTATCCAAATCGAGTTCGATTTTGCTGAAGAAAATCACAAACAATTTTCTATAAGTCCCTGACACTCGAAGGCTCGATTTAGAAGTCTCAATTTCCATCGACTTAGCCCATCTTAATTTTCGTTAATTTTCCGCGACGCCCGAAACGATTTTCCGTAAAAATCTCGGAATCTCCAAAAAAATCTTCGAAGGATGAGTCGACGTTCCAAAATAGATTGTGACATGTCGGAACTTTCAATTTCTGAAATCGGTTCAAATTCGCGGTTAATTTCAATCCGGCGCGCTTTTAGCGTGATCTAGTCTACCGAAAAACTTTTAGGAATTTTTTTGGTGCAATTGACCCGTGATCGATTTATCTCGAGTCACATAGTGCATCTTCGACACATTGGCGACTCTCGGTTGTCGTGAAAATCTCAAGATTTCAATTACAGACACAGGGTACCCAAAACGACAGAAAATTAATTTAGTGCCGATCGATGAGAATTTTGCAATCACGTGGAATCACCCACACTTTGATCACATATTTCAGTCGAATCGACCTATCTCTGATCTCTTATCGATGTATCGTAATGACCCTTGCATATCAACATGGTCGAGCAGTCAGTTCATGGTCGAATTCTCAAGTCCACGTGCACTTAGATTCCTCACCGTTTCCCAAATGTAGTTATCTCGTGAGTGATCGCTTCGAGAGAAAGACTATTGACGCATCGACGAAAGACCCGATTTATTTAATTGAAAACGAAATCTGAAAATTCGGGCTATCACATGATTACGAGGGCTTGAGCTTCTGCCTTTTGTTTGATGAATTTAACATCCTAAGGGTAGTCACTAATTAAATTCTTAACAAGCTAAATTAAGCCAAATTAGGCCAATTAAGGCCTTCTTCTCTATGAATTTCGGCCACCTAGCCCCCCAATCCAAGCCAAATTATGGGGCCCCTTGTGGGCCCAATTCGTTCAATTTATCAAATTTTAATCTCAAAATTGATTATTGCAGGTCCAATTCTTACAATTAATAAAAATATAAATTAAATAATAAATGATAATTAAATGATTGGATCTTCAAATTTAGGTGTAAATATGATTTTTGGATAGATTTATAGCGTGTTTACTAATTTTGAATTTTTTTATTCTGTATTATGCTAGTTCAAACTTCAAAGTACGTGAATGGGTCAGATTATAGATGCGGACCACCTATTTCTCCAAGCAGTGGATCGGAGAAAGTCAACAACTTCGGCTGCGCCACAATAAATAGAAAACTAGGCGAGTCGTCCTGAGGGACCCCACGATTGCGATGTTCAGCGTCAAATCTGGTCCCTTATCTTCACACCAAGTCAAATCCGTCCCCCTTTCCCCGAAGACTCCCTCAGTCCTTTTGCGTCTCATTCAAAATCCCTCCTTCACGCGCGTACGATCCGACCTTTAAGCTCGTTTTTGCCGGCAATTAACATGAAAGAAATTACGGACGAAGAAAGTATACACAAGGAATTTAAGGACTTTTCTTGTGTTAAAAAAATTAAAAAGAAAAAAATCACAAAAATTCCAAATTATATCCATTATTATACGTGTATTCTAAACTTTTTTTCTAGGATATAAAAAATCCTAAATTCGTATATATATGACGTATTTATCCTTTGTCAAAGTTTTGTATAAATCTACCTACATAGATATGGACTCATGTGACTTAAGTGAAATAAATGCGGGTCGTTTCGACTAGAAAATCTTACAAGGGAACCTTAATGTAGAGTAAAGGAGTTCGATAAGTACAAGTTTCTAGTTTTTTCATGTCATATAAAAAAAAAGTTCAAGGTAATAATGTGATAATGGATATAATTTGAGATTTTTTATATCATAAATAAAGTTAGAATAGATATACCATAAAGAGCATAATTTATGATTTTTGATAACTTTTTCCCTTAAAAAAAAGTATGTAATGTTACTCACTCATCATATGTCTCTACTTTGCGATCATGGTATAGATCAAAATTTTGAATTCAATCTGATGTCACACTCGATATTTCAAATTTGAAGCCTAAGAGGTTGATGTATGGTTTGGAGTGCATCTCAACGTGGATAGATCAAAATTTCGAATTCAATATAATGTCACACTCAAATTTCAAATTTGAAGCCTAAGAGGTTGATGTATGGTTTGGAGTGCATCTTAAAATAGTAAAGTTTTTCTCACTCAGACATGATGAAGAATAACAAGTTTAAAAAATAAAAAAAAACATTCACCTTTCGACTTTGAATTTTTACTCTTTTCAATCCAGATATTGATCTTTTAGTTTGTATAAATAATTGAAGTTAGCATAATTTTTTAATCATGTCATCTATGCTCTAAGGCTACTTGATTGGAGTTGACGTGTCCGCCGTCACGGTCGACTAGACTTAAGTTGAAATTTTCTTTGCCTCCTTAGACTATCAACTAGTATGACAATAAAATTCCTAACAATAAAAATCACAACCAAACCCTGGGCATTGAAACTTCTCAACACGCTTTCAACATCAAATTCTTGCCCAGTCCAATGGACACATTAGCTCCAATCAATCCCATATGGAGTCAAAGGAACTTCCCTAGAAAATTCATGCATATTCAAAGTATTAATTAGACGAATTATAGTTTGAGAGTTCTTATTAAATAAAATGTGCAATTTAATAAAATAAATATATAAATATATAAAAGAGACTTTACGACTTCATCTTTTCAACGTCCAGCGGCCCGTTCTATCCTCAAACTTCTTTTCCACGTCTATAGTTATAATTGATGATTAGCGGCGTAATTGTCGATATCATTAGCAATCGTTTTGGTAGAGGTCTCCCCTATCGCCCCCTCTTTCACGGCAGTTTTAGGTGAATATTGAGGCACCTGTACGGTGTTTTATGTAAGGCATGTTTTATTTATTTAGTAGTTACTTATTTAATTCAATTATCCATTCTTAAACAATGAATAGGATATGAGAAACTCTTGTTATTGAAATGAATCTTGTTATATACAATTAAGAGGCATGCTTGACAGTATAACTGATAAGGATGTGGTATGTTGTCTTCTACTCTAGTCATTTCTTAGGAGTGCGAGATGGAAGTCGAAACATTAACCTAAGGAAATCGTATTAGAAAGTCCAACTCAAAACTCAAGTTTTTAGATAAAGGGAGACCGTGTATATATAAAGGGTATAAAACCCATTGTTAAGCAAAAAAGCATGTTTCAACATATTAAAAAGTTAAACAAAAAAACTTGAGTTAGTAAGTGAATGGAGACCACATATATATAAAAATTATATAAATCTTATATTTCAACACTCCCTCTCACATGCAAACTGGATTTAGAATGACACGTGAAATTTGACAAATGAGACGGATGCACACACAAAGAATATGGTTTTAATACCATGTTAGAAAATCTAACCTGACGGCTTTAACTAATAAATAGAAGGAGACCATATATATAAAAGCATATAAATCCATATTTCAGCAAATACCATTTTAGAAAGTTCAACTTAAAAGCTTAAGTTATGAGAATAGTTAGTAGTGGTCTCATAAAATTTCACATAATATTATAAACAAGTATTATCGCTTTCACATGTGAGTCCATCTTGATTAATCAAATTCAATGTCCCACTTCTAATCCTACTTGCTTATGAGAATGGATATTGAAATATTTTATTTCGTTTGACAGTGAGACTTATATAATCTTTATATACGTTTATCTTCTTTTACCTAATTGTTTAAGTTTTTGAGTTAAGCTTTCTAATATTTTTTTTATCCAATTTATCATGCGTGTATTTTTTTTTTAGGCCCAACCTAACTGATAGGTTTTTTATTTGATGGACCAAATCAAGCATGTCCACCCATGTGAGGCCAAACCCAGCCCATAAGAGAATGGCCCATAAGAGGAAATGATAGTTATTTTCTAAGTGAAAATCACTGCAAAATATAAATTAAAAAAAAAAAAAAAAAAGGAGAACGTTAACTGTAGCGTTTCGGAGAGAAAATACGCTTCTCCATTTTCTTCCCCATGAAACAGTTTACTCCCTCTTGAAGAACGGAACTCCAAAGTTTCAAACGATTCCTCTGAGACTGCAATAGTACTTAATTTGTGGCAAACAAGGTATGTCCATCTCCATAATATATCTTTCGATCGATGTTACATGTTTCTCGGGCACGTTTTCATGTTCATTTTCAGTATTCGATCGTTCGAGTATCGGTTTGATTTTTAGGAATCTGTTTCCGACATTAGTATCAGAGCGATGTTGTTCATGTTTCCGATCATTGTTGATGTTTATAAATTGTTTTGGCCGAAATTTTGATAAACGTCACCATCAGACGTTTGGGGATGGAAATCCTGACACGCCCATACTGTTCACCCCTCCTTTTGATTTTCCATGAATCAAAACTAGTTTATGATAGTCCAGGGTCGTAGTTCTCATCAAGACGAGAAAAACGACAGGTGGCTCATCACCAAGGGCCGCCAGACACACCACCATGCGCAACCAGAAGCAGACGCCTCACACGCGTCGAGGCAGTTTCCCGACGCATGCACCTAAGGAAACCGTTGGCACATGCGCACCACGCGTGAGGTAACCACTCATGCGTGCACCACACGCGCCTGATGATGTCATCGTGACGTCTTCCGGCAATGCCCCACGCATGTGCGGGAAACGTGCTGGTGACGTCACCTAGTCGAGTCGGGTCGAGTCAACCCGACCCGACCCTGTCTGACCCAACCTAGTCCTCATTGACTTCCATTGATCGTCGTTTGACCATTGACTATTAAAAAAAAAAAAACGGAGAATGTGTTTCCTTTTCAATTATGTCCCTATGGATTATAAGTAATCCTTTTTTTCATTCTGCATTTGTTGCAAGAACAATGCTTCCCCTTCATATGTGTACACCTATTCGCGCACAATCAGAAAGACAAAATGCGAGACTTGCAAGGATAATAGCTGAGTTGGCTAATTATCAATGAGAAAGTGGTGACATAATCAAACATGTTCTCGAGGTCAATAAGAAGATATAATAAGTCATTTGAAAGGGTTATCTATGCCAACTTTTGAGATGGTGTGATTCTTCATTAACACTCTTCCACCCGACGGGGGATGAATGTGTGAGGAAGAAATCCTAAAGGATTTCCGTCTGTTTTTCCGTGATTGCTGAATGTGCCTAAAGAATTTTCAAAGGAAATTTCTAAGAAATTAAAAAAAAAAAAAAAAATCTTTCCCTGTTCATAAGTTGACTTGGCGTTAATTGTTTCTAGTGGTATTTACTTAGTATGTTTTATGGATATCTTATGTAGATAATTTCTACCATGTTGATGTTGTTGTAGCAATTGATGTTTTGGTTACATTATGTAGAAATATTTTTATTTTATCGTTAATGGATATTCAATATCAATTGCTTTTGTTATTATTAATTGTTATGGGTAGTTCAAGAAGTTTTTGTAGCTTCAAAACACTTATTTTGCATTGAAATTATACTAATGATAATTTCAAGTTAGGATTTTTGGATGATAATTGGAAACATAGTAACATTTTGATTATGAAACCTTATTTGAATTATTCATTAATATTATGAGTTTATGCAAAATGGATGCATAAATGAGAGGCGTTAATAATTCATGCATATGTGTCTGATATGTTCAAATCCAATAGCTTCAGCAACTAAGAGCATAATCATTGAATTGAACAAATGTGAGAAGTTGAACAACAATAATTATGAAATATAATATATAAAAATCCAATATATACCGGAAGAGCAAGAGGCACTATAAGCTCTTAACCTGATTATAAAACAACATGAATATGAGAACATTGCACAACATAAAAGAGATAAGGATGCATTTGCTGCATGGAAGAAAAAGAACTCCCTTTGCTCACATTAAGTTGTTGAGTAGCATGGAGAATGATGTTATGCAAGAGTTAGGTATTTTGAAAATGCCAAAGAAATGTGGAAAGTATTGGCAACAAGATTTGGTCGTATATCGATGACCAAATTGAGACGGCTCACTATAAGATTTGACTCTTACATGAAGCCTCATGGTCGGACTATGAAATAACACTTGAGAAAGATGTCAAATATAATTAATGAGCTAAAAATGCTGGTCATGTGCAGCACATGCAAGTAGTGATATGTTCCTTGCCTCAAAATTAGGAGCATATGAAGGTGCACTTGACACACAACGAGAACATTAAAACCTTTATGGATGCAGTGCGCCATCTTGAGCTAGAAGAGGACCGCATATTGGCAACTTAGCCAGAAATTGACATTTATTATGATAGTTCTAGCTCACAAGAGGTTTTGAGCTTCAAGCACAAACATTCTGATTCGTTCAAAAAGTGGAAAGACAATGAAGTAAGTTCTTCAAGAAAAAAAAAAAAAGTTGACCAACATGAAAGAAGAAAGTGTCATCAAATGAGGAAATTGTCAAGAGTGAAGTGTTATAATTGTGATAAGAAGGGTTACTATGTTCGCGACAATCACAAGCCAAAGAAAGTAAACACCCATTGTACTCTTGAGAACTTTGTTTATGTATCAAGTTTTGTATTCTTAACTAAATATAATCCTTTGTGGATTGTAGATTCATAAGCAACAGACCATATAATGAATGATAGAAAAGCCTTTATGGAATTCCAACAAGTACCGATTGAAACTAAATGGATCTATGTAGGAAACAACTATAGAGCTAAAGTAAAAGGGATTGAGACTTACCAAATAAATATGTGTGGTGGACGCATTTTGTTTCTATATGATGTATTATATGCTCTAGAGATTCATCGAAATTTAGTGTTAGTGTTGATCAAACTTGGTTTTAGTTTGAACTTCAATAATAATTATGTGGATTTGTATTTGGATACAAATTACTATTATTGTGGTTATTTTCTGGATAGTTTTATTGTATTAAATGTTATCTATGGTAATGTCAATATTTGTTATTCCCTCTTCACATCTTCTAATTTATATGATAATGATGTGAATGTGCAGTATGCTAGACTTGGTTATATTAGCTAAAGACGTAGGAAAAAGACTAGCCAAAAAAAGGCTTATTGATCAATATTGAAAAAGTCGATTTGCCCATATATGAGTATTGCCTAGTAAGAAAAACAACAAGAAAACCATTTGGAAAAAGTAAAAAGGCTAAATTTCCTTTGCAATTAATCCATTTTGACATTTATGGTCCAATGAATGTAAGAAGAATGCATGGGACTGTTTATTTCATCACATTTATAGATGATTATACTCAATTTGGACATGTCTATTTAATTTCTCATAAATCTGAAGCATTAAGTTATTTCAAAAAGTTTATGAGCTTGGTAGAAAATCAATTAAACAAAAAATAAAAGTATTGAGATTCGATCGAGGTCGAGAATATTGTCTAATGAGTATAGAAATTTAGGTGATAAAAAATGAATAAAAAGACAATTGTCTATTCCCTATACTCCTTAACACAATAGTGTTGCGAAAAGGAGAAACAAAACCCTACTAGAAATTGTTAGATCCATGATGACGCATGTTAACTAGCCTATCACATTTTGGGATGATACTTTATTAACTGATGCCTATATACTTAACCGTGTGCATTCTAAATCAGTTATTTTTACTCCATATGAGTTATTGACAGGTAGCAAACCCGACTTAAGTTTTTTAAAACCGTGACGTTGTATTGCCTATACTCATGAGCCCTCTTATAAGTGTAGGAAATTGGGTCCCAGAAGTAAAAATAGTATTTTTATAAAATACGCAAAACACTCAAAAAATGTATGTGTTTATAGATGAACAGGAAAGTGAGAGTATAACTGAATTTGAATCACGGGATGTCACATTCTTAGAGAACAAATTTCCTAAAAATGGCAAAATAGGTAAGAGCTACTCTTTATTTGAAACCTTGAATCAAGATAATGAACATAGTAGAGTTCGTCCAAGTGAGAGTAACATGAGAAATGAAAAATTAAATTTAACTCATTTTCAATTATAACCATTTGATAAGACGATATAATCATTATCTAATTAGAGTGGAAGCATAATGGAGAATAATGTGTAAAGCATACAATCTCCCGTACAACGAATAAGTCGCAATAGTATTCCTCGTTGATATTTTGACATTGAAATGGAAATTTTTATGGTTGCTCCACAAGATAAAAGATGAGCCAATAAATGAAAATGAGACTATAAATTGCCCTAATAAGAAAAAATGGATGCATGTAATGGAAGAGGAAATAGAGTCAATGAAATCAAACCATGTTTAGGAACTGGTTGATTTTCAAAAAAGACACAAAGCTATTGGAAACAAGTGAGTTCTCATAATAAAGCGTAAAGCTAATGACTTAATAGAGAGACATAAGGCTCGTCTTGTGGTGGAGGGGTATAATCAACAGGAAAGAATTGATTATGAGAAAATATTTTCTCCTATAGTGAAATTTACTTTAATTCGCCTTATTTTAACAATAGTAGTTAGTATGGATCTTGAGTTATATCAAATGGATGTAAAGATTGTTTTTCTCAATAAAGAATTAAAAGAAGAAATTTATATGGAGCAACCCGTTAATTTCATTATGAAAGATTAAGAATAAAAGATATGTTGACTTTTGAGATCTATATATGACCTTAAACAGTCGTCGAAACAATGGTATATACGTTTTCATAATGCCATAATGGCATATGATTTTACAATGATTGATGAGGATTATTGTGTATATATTAAAATATTCAAAGATCAATTCGTGATCATATCATTATATGTTGATGATATACTAATTGCTGGAAATAATATGGAGTTTGTTAATACCGTCAAAAGTTGGTTATCTTCTAACTTTGAGATGAAAGACATGGATGGGGCTGCATACATTCTTGAAGTTAAGATTTCAAGGAATCGTTTGAAAAGATCATTGTCTCTTTCGTAAGAAACGTATATAAGCAAGGTTCTTGAATGATTTTGTATGCAAGATTGTAAACTCATAGATATTCTTATTGCAAAATGTGAAGAATTGAGCCATAGAATGTGTCCAAAGACTCCATAAGAGAATGAACAAATACAACATGTTCCTTATGCTAATGATATTGGAAGTTTAATGTACGTTATGATGTGTACAAGACCTGACATATATTTTGTAGTTAGAATGGTAAGTAGATACTAATCTAATCCAAGTCAAACATATTGGAAAGCCGTCAAAAGAATACTAAGGTATTTGAAGGGAACTACTGATTATACGCTTAAATTATCAAGGAAATGATTTGCGACTTAAAGGTTATTCAGATGCTGATTGGGAAGGAGATTTAGATGAAATGAAATTTAACTATGGATTTGTTTTCTTACTGAATAATGGCGTCATATCGTGGAGCAATAAGAAACAAACGTGTATAGCATTGTCTACGATGGAAGCTGAGTTCATGACATTATCAGCAGTAATACAAGAAAGTGTTTACCTTAAGAGATTTTTGGATCATTTAAGTATTATTAAGAATACTGCAAACTCATTGTTGGTTAACTGTGATAGTCAAATAGCAATAGCGTACATAAAAAATACAAAATATTATGACAAGATCAAACATATAAATGACAAAATAATTTTATCAAAGATATGGTCGCACAAAAAAATGTAAACTTATAGTACATATCTATGCATAGAATGTTAGCAGATCTTATGACAAAGCCAATACCTAGATATGTGTTCAGTGGCTATGTAAAATCTCTAAGATTACATAGAGGTTGATGTACTAAATATTGTAATTTCCCTTAAATATTCACATTTAATGAATTTGTGTTTCATCATTAATGCCTATGAGTCTTTGTTTTACGTTTATGCATCTTAATGCTTAGTGCATCATATAAAATTGAGAAAATATGTTGGACAGATAAGAAATTAGCCAACTCACATGGGTAATCGCCTCTATTTACTATGTGATAAATAAAGATGATACGGTTTTTAAGCTTATTATTTATGTGATAATTGAAAGTTCAAGCTTAAAATATAAATGTCACCTTAATTGAGTGTTAAGATGAGAACATAATATTTACTATGTTCAAAAGTAAAATAACTCACATATTTTACTTTATCTATCTTTGATGCCAGATATGAGTTCTAATGAATTCCATGAAAGAGTAGATACTTGAACTCAAGTTAGACATTAAGTATATTTGAACTATCATCTATACGGTATTGAAAATGTAAACATATGCTCCGTGGGAAATGAGTTATTACCGTAATACATATTTCATACTATGTATGTATAAGATGACCAATAAGAGTGGCAAAATTTTAATCTTAACTTTTATGCCGTGTGAGACTCTTGAGGAAAAGAGTTCCTCAATTAAGTGCTCTCATGACTCTTACTTATTCTCAAGATTTCTATTCAGTATTTGCTATCTTAGAATGTTGTCAATGATCACAAATTGATTCGATCTACTATGACATTTCTAGAAAAATAAGTTGAACTGAAATTTAGAGTTTCAAGAAAAGAGGAAAATCGAGTTTTGAGAATCACATTATAGTTTGTATTCACTAGTCAACCAATTATGATTGTTTTGAGATAATGATAATTGTGAATACAATATATTATTATTGAAAAAAAGATCAAAAAAGACATAAATGTGATCGATCGATTTAGGGTACTTCATATTATATCTACTCAAAAATGTAATGTCCATTATGAGCTATTATATATTCCTAACATATGTATGTCAACGAGCTTTCAAAGTATGTTGGTCGCACCGATTATTTATTAGTATGAATGTTGCAGAGAGGTGAAGAAAGAGTTCTGTTCGGCCCACCATGTGCAAGTGGGAGATGATGGATTTTTTATTTGATGGCTAAGTCAAGCCTGTCCACTCATGTTGGGCCAAACCCAGCCCATAAAGAAGGGCCAATAAGAGAACGGGGTACTTATTTTCTAAGTGAAAATAACTGCAACATATAAAAAAAGAGGGGGAGAACATTAACTTTAGTGTTTCAAAGAGAAAATACGTTTCTCTATTTTCTTCCCCTTGAAACAGTTTACTCCCTCTTGAAAATCGGAACTCCAGAGTTTCAAATGATTCCTCTGAGACTACAACAATACTTAATTTGTGGCAAATAAGGTTTGTCCGTTTCCGTGATATATCTTTCGATCGATGTTGCATGTTTTCCGAGCACGTTTCCGCGTTCATTTTCGGTGTTCGATCGTTCGAGTATCAATTCGATTTTTCAGGAATCTGTTTCCGACACTAATTATAATTCAACTTTATCTCATCATCTCTCTTCCTCTCTTCATCCGATCAACCCGAGGCTAAGGTCAGTGTCGTTGCCACTGAAAATCCATCACCGCAGCGCCAACACCAACCCCCCAACTCAAAAAAAAAAACACTCTCTCTCTCTCTCTCTCTCAAATTCCTCCAAGGTAGTTGAATGTCAAGTCTCGGGGGCCATGAAGGAGCCTTTGCTTCCAAAAGAGGCTCACCTGTCGAGCCTTTAAGCCTCTGGATCTAGATATGTGTCTTTTGGATATGGAGTTTTGTCTTAGTCAACAACTAGCTCGTCGACGGTGGCGAGATGAAGCTCGATACAGCATCAAGCTTGGTCAACAATGATGAGTCCAATGAGAAAGATTGAGAGAGAGAGAGGCATGAGTCCATCGTTGGAGCCAATGAGGCTAGTGGTTGCTCTGATCGCGGTGGCCGGAGACCTCGAGAAGGCAGACGCAACCAAGTAACGCATTGAGTTTTGCATCTTATGTCCTAGCGCTCATTGATAAATGTCTCCGTGTGATCGCATAATGTACGAGATGGGCGAACGCAGATCGAATTAGAGAGAAGGAATACACATTAGATATGTGGACGGACGGAGAGTACTTTCCTTCAACTTGGAATACGTGCAAATTTCAGAATTTGGCGTGGTTTATGTTTCATATGTTTTCTTTGTCGGTTTGACCCGTGCGTTGTCTGCATTTCGGATCCACGACTATCATGCGCGTAAAGAACGGCATCGGTCGTCGTCCTTTAGGCTTCAGGTCTGAAATCAACCCCTCGTTTCTACACCCACCGACCCTCACCTCACCTCTTTCAGCTTGAGCTTAAGCCTAAACTCGCCCCCCAAATCTTTCAAAACCCAAACCCAAAGCCCGCCTCTCTCTCTCTCTCTCTCTCTCTCTCTCACGGTCTCTTTCGCCGATTCCTTTCTTCTCTTCACTCAAGCCTCGCTCTTTTTGTTACCTCTCACCAAGCGAAAATTGAATCCCTTCTCCCTTTTCCTTCTTCCCACCAATTTCCCCTCTGCCCATGTTGTCCACGTAACTCTCTCTCTCTCTCTCTCTCTCTCTCTCTCTCTCTCTGCGTTGCTACGTGCTTGAGAAACTGGACGAAAATGGCGGGCTCACAAAGTGAGAACTCCGGTTGCTTCTCTGCCCTCCTGCGCCACCTCCTCTGCAGCAACGGAGCTCCGACCCACCCGTCCGACGACGCCCTCGTCGCCGAACCGAGCTCCCAGCAGACCACTGATGCCGGCCCTGTCTTCATCAAAGAATCGCCCAAGCGCGACCCGGTCAGGACCCACCGGCCGTCGCAGAAGCCGGCGGGAGTCGTGGCCAGGCTCATGGGGCTCGACTCCCTGCCGGACACCAAGTGGGTCCCCAGAGCCAAGTCCCCCGACGCGTTCCTCCGAAGCAGGTCGGTCAATTTCATGGACTACTTGCTCGAGCTCGACCTGGACGAGGCCGACAGCAACCGGCACCGGCGGGTCCGGACTTCGGTGTCGTTCCGCGAGGTGCCCACTTCGTTAGCGGATCGAGAGAAGAGCGAGGATCTAATTGTTCTGTACTTGGGGGACGAGGAGGATTTGGGGAAGAACAAGAAGAAGAAGGGCGAAAACAGAGGAAAGAGAAAACAGAAGACGGCCACGGCGAAGAAGAAGAAGAAGACGAACAAGACGGAGGGCGAGCGCGAGGAAGGCAAAGAGAGGAAGGTGTCGAGACTGAGGGACGAGCCGAGGCGGGTCAAAGCCAGTCAACGCGATCGGGGAGGACGGCACTGTGCGGAGCTGAAACTGAAGGCGAGGAAGCCATTGATGGCGGTGAACGAGGAGGAAGCCCTGGTGGCCGATCTGGAATTCGCGAACGGAGGAAGGAGGGACAAGCGAGCGGCGATCGGCGGCGGAGAGACGTCGTCGAGCCCGGTGTCGGTTCTTGACCAACCGCCAGCAAGTCGTCTTCGAGGTTTGCCTTCTCAGTTCCAATGTCGTATCGCGTCTTGCTTGCTTTACTGAAGTTTGTCGGTTATTTTCTCGCGAAATCACGTAACGTGGGCCCCATCGTTGTCTGATATGCATCAACATTCAACACGACCTAGTAGAGACTACGTACATATTTTCCCACCCCCTTCGATTTGCACATTGCTAGTGTGAACAGTGATTTGCTCGGCCAATTAATTAGTCATTTTGCATATGTTACTTGTATGAAAGCACACAAGAGAATCGGGGATGGATGATTAGGAGAGAGCACAATAGGAGTATTCCTCGTGATTAATCGAGCAAAATGAAACACCCATGTGGAATTCAGTCGAAACTCATAAATTCTAATAATTTAGATTGAATTTTTTTACCCACCATATGTGCTAGGAGAACCATACTATTCGTGACATTTCTTAATGTTGATTTTTCATTGTCATCCATCGAGATCATATGCATTCTTGCATGCTTTGGCTAACCAGATAATTTCTCCATCTAGAAGTTTAGAACCAGTTCCTTCCTTGCATTATGTGTGTGTCCAATTCAAAATGGATTTGAATGGTTTTTAGTAGAGAATATAGATATGAATTTTTAAAGGTGTTGGCATGTGGTCATTAGAATAGATTTTGCTAGGTAACCGTCCAATTTTTGTTATTAATAATGAAGAAATTGCTTAATATATGGAAAACCATCAATACAACACTATGATTTTCTTTTTCTTTTCTTTTTACCTCCTCTTTCAATTTGCTCACATGTCATGTCTCTACGGAAATAAACTCAATCGTTATTAAGGGGATGTTCTGAATTTTGCTTGTAATTTGTGCAGAGTACAAGACCAACAGACATTTCAGCTCCCTCCAACTCGCGCACATCATTTTAGATCCGTTCGTTCGTGACCAGACACCATGCAACCACCAGATCGATCGTTCTCCGGAAGTCGATCGCTTCGTCGAGGAGGTCATTAAGGTGAGGAAATCGGCTGAGGAAGACGTGCAGAGCTCGGAATGGTTCCGAGTCGGGGAATTGTCATCGTCCCTTGGGTCTGGAGTTCTTGAAGAGCTGAGTGTGATGCTCGAGCACCATGTCCTGGACCATCTGGTGGAGGAAGTCGTGAGGTTTCTACGCAAGAGAAGGTCGTCAATTTAGGGTTCGAGAAACCACCGACGGGGAGGGTCGGTCCGTGCCATGTATATGTTCGGGTCAACTTTACTTTTAGTCCCCGTATTTTCAGGACACGTGACTTCGAGATAGGCAATTGGCTTAGCTAGGGCGGGTCAATAGTTAGTGCACCCGCGAAACTCATCTCGCCAGTGACTAGTCCATTGCCAAAGCCGTGACTTTACCTAAACTCTCTCCATCACTTCTCTCTAATGTCAAAATTATCCATTCGGGTTCGCTTATTCTGTCAAATTAGTGTTGAAATCTGACCGATTTCCTTTAATCCGCCGAGAATTGAGATTATATGGATTGAAATTGACGAGTTCAGAATCTCACGTACTTAATAGAAAATTCAAAACATAACCCTACACTACAAAAACTATAACGAAAGTTTATTTTACTCAAATAAATATATTTCCCAAATGGCGAAAGCTGGAATGTAGCGTTCTGGATTTGCTGGTGTGAAAAGAGTTTTGCGACTCCGGCTTAAAGTCGTCGTTCACGTGGACGTTGAAGTCGGCTTTACTTCGATTCCCGCGCAAGCTTTTCCCGCCGACACGATCCCTCTGGTGATGTACTGAACGAGCGATTTATTCTTTATTCTTTTCTTTGTTTTCCTATTCATGAGCAGAGGATGGCCATAAAAGAAAATAAAAAATCATGTGCGGTGCAGTGCAACTGCCGACGACGGGAGGACATACCATAATAGTTTTTTTTTTTTTTTTCGGGGGTCAAAAGTAAAATGGATTATGCTTCAAATAGACATATGGTGAAACCCAAGCGGGTTCCCGTGGCGGCGGCAAAATCTCCGGCCAGAGGCGAGGGAACAGTTGATGGCTAGAGCGCTCCGGTATGTCAACGAATTCTGGCGATGTGCTCCAAAATCGACTGGGCCGATGTCAGACTCCACGGGTAGAGTAAGTGTGGAGGATGGCAAATGTTGACAAATGCGATGAAAAAGGTGGGGGGGAGGAGGTAGAGCCGCAACGACGAGGCTAGCAACATAGAGCTAAGACCGACAGTGTTAGGGAGTCGGCAAAGACAGGTCCAAAATTATTTGATGGAGAACTTCGACTGCATTTGGTAGACTTTGGAGAGGATAACTTTTATCCTATTAGTTATCTGGGGTAATGAAATCCGGATGTTTTTGGATATGGACCAAGTATAGATTGAATGAAAAAATTCCACATAGGGGTGGCATATAGCTAGGGGTGTGCAAAATACCCGGGAACCGCCCGGACCGCCCGGAACCGGACCGGAACCGCCCGGAACCGGACCGGAACCGCCCGGAACCGGCGGTTCTTGAGGGAACCGGTCCGGTTCCCGGTTCCACTTTTCGGAACCGGTGGGTACCGGTCCGGTTCCCGGTTCCATGGGCGGATCCGCCCACCCGGACCGGATCGGAACCTTTTCAATATTAAAAAAAAAAAATTACTAAAAGAAACCCTAGATAGATCTCATCTCCTCACTCCCTTCGTCTTCGGTTCTCTCTCTCTTTGTCTCTTCCTCGATTCCTCCTAGTCCTATCGCCATTTCGATTCCTTCCCGAGCGTCGACGCCGCCGCCGTTGCTCCTCCGCCGCCGTTGTTCGCCCCTTGCGTCGGCCGCCACCCGCCATAGCCGCGGAAAATTGTTTTGCGACCGTTCTATGTTGAAAACCCGACCATAGACCTCCTCCCCTCCTTCCCAACTCATAGACCCGACCGTTCTATGTTGAAAACCAAAATTGTTTCGCGTCAAGATCGGTTCCATGGATCCATTTGGAAACCGGACCGGACCGGCGGTGCGGTTCCCGGGTGGATCTCTGCAACAAACGGATGGATCCCGATTCCAATTTTTCGGAACCGGTCCTTAGCGGGCAGTTCCCGGTTCTAGGTTGGGAACCGCCCGCCCGGACCATGCACACCCCTACATATAGCTAGATAGGATATGTGTGCTCCATAGTCAGAAACCAGTTTGACACTCCACCTTTGCTCACCAGTGGTGAAATGAGAGAGAAATTGGTCAAGGGCTTAGGCAAAGGCTGATGAGGACCACCAAGCTTGGGCAAGGGATGAGAGCCCTCGGTGGTTGCGGGGGAGGGCCACTGTAGCCTAGGCGAGGGCCAACAACCCTTGCCATTCGTAGGAGAGGGTTGTTTGATGTGGTGCTGGTGAGTTGGGTAGTGAGATGTGGTTGGGGCCAAAAGGTGAACGATGATGACTAACTTCTTTGGGGATGATGAAATGATGTATGCAAGTGTAAAGAGAAGAGAGAGGGAGCAATCGTGTGGATTTAGAATTTTGAGAGTTTCAAGGTGATGGGTGTCTTGGTTGTTCTAGTTTCATAGATTGAAAATCTAGAAAAGTAAAAATCACCATATTTGGGAAAGAATCCCTACATGCTTCATTTTTTATCCCTCAAATTGACATCCTTTTACTGCGATTAGGGTTCTCTAGTGATCCCAACATTGCAATCACGTCAAACGATGTAAGCATGCGTGTTCAATGATTGATCAAATGAGAGAGATAAAGGACAAAATGGAAGCTCCTATATATGAGAGTGGTGAAGGGCATGGATTTTCATCTTATCTTAAGGTTACTAGACACTTAATGGGATAAGATATGTCCACTTAACTATCCTCATTCTATCCTATCACAATTTTTGTCCCTAATGACCAAACACTGCCTAAGGGTCAATAAAAGTAAATTATGATAACACTATTATGCATAATAAAATAAAAATTTTAGGAAAAATTTCGAAATAAAGACCTGAAATATCATTATTTTCTCAAATAATGGCCTAAAATGAATCTTATTACAAATAAGAGACTAAAGTAGTTATTTTGGTCTCAAATAAAAGCCTAAAGTAGCTACGACAGTTTCAAATAAGGATTTAACTTCACTGGTTGTTGCCCGGCTAAATATTCTAGTTGGTAAAATGGCATTTTTTCAAATGATCAATTTTTTTTTAAATTATTTTTCCTCCTTTTTTTTTCTCTTTTCTCTTCTCTTTGTTTTTTTTTTTTTTCGGTTTCTTTTTTCCAGTGACCTCATTGGCCACTAGCAAGAGCCACAACCCTCACCCAAATTTGGCAAGGGGGCAAGGTTTGCCTTGCTGAGGCCAGGCCATTCCCCACCAGCTGCTGGCAAGGCAGCCCTAGCCCAAATCTAGTGAGGGCTGCCCTACCCAAGGCAAGGGTGACCCTTGCCAAACCCTTTTCGGGCATCATCGGTGAAGAAGAAGAGAAAACAAAAAAAAAGAAGAAAATAACAAAAGGTAAATGACAACAATACCTTTGACCAACTAAAAAGTTAAGCCTTTATTTGTTACTAATATAGCCACTTAAGGCTTTTATTTGAAAAAATTTCATTTCAAGCCATTTTTAAAGAAAATGAGGGCATTTCGGACTTTTATTTGGAAATTTTTCCCCAAATTTTATATTGATTTTCCCTATAAAAAAAAAATTATACACCAATCGTGGGTAGTTTCGGTTATATTATGAAATGCATAAACTCCTACTTTATGAGGAAACACATGCGGACAATGTAATAGGTTATCTAAGAAAGACTATAGTAGTAGTATGTATTTAGGTTGTGTTTGTTTGGGAAAAGTGTTCTTCGAGAATTGATTCTATGGACTTTCACTTTAGTTTGTGAAAAAATAATTAGTCAATCGAAAACACTTTCAGTCAATGAAAATATTCATTTATAAATTTAGGAAAGTGAATTCCTAGATCTAAAGATGTGAAAACACTTTTCGGAATTCTTCTCGATTTTTTTAATTTTTTAATTTTTTTTTTTTCCTTCTCCCTCCTCCGCCAATCATTGGCCTCGACAATAGCCAGTGTCAAGCTATAGGCACTGGCTGGTGAGGCACGACCTGGGCGAGGTAGCTCAAGCTTGTTGGCCTCGGGTGAGGCTTAGCCTTGCCATGTCAAGTGAGCTTGTGCCTCAACCTTGCCTAAGGCCAGCAAGCTCGAGGCAAGGTCGAGGCAAGGTGCAGCTGCAGAGAAGGCCCGTCGCTCACTAGAACAAGCAGCACGATCGTTGGGTGTAAACTGGAAATTGTTGCAAAAGAGATTGGACTTTTTGACCTCTGAATGTGAAGACTTTCTCTCGTGTAATGGCTGTGTGTTCAATTCTGTGGCCTCCCCTTGACTGCAAAACGTTGACCAGAAGACCACAAACATCTACTGAAGCAATCATTGAACACTTGGACTCCTTGATTATTGCCGTGGAATTGGTAGCCTTGACCACACGAGGAGCAGCAACAACGTCGTGGGTTCAACACGAAGGAAGCAACCAGTCGTCGATCTCGTAGCTTTCTAGAGGTATCACGGCAAGGCCACCTTGTCATCGGAGGGAGGCGCAGCAATGGGTCACCATCTCGTGATGGCGCAAACAGCGGCAACCGATGTGAAGCTTAGCCACAGGATCAGCAAGGTCACAACCGCGAGAGACTCGGCATGTGATGCTTGGCTAAACGCTCCTCCTCATCTCACGTGTTTTCTGCAGCCGTGTATGGAATTGTGTGGCCCTGATATAATGACTTGCCGACCCCCCGCTCTCTCAAGGTTTACTACTCTATTTATAATATGGCAGCTCCAAGTCGGTCGAACACGTGCTGAATATTCTCTTTTGATTTTATTTCTTCAAACTGAATATCAGCTCACAAGTTTGTCAATTTCTTCCCTTTCTTGCTGTGAATAGAGCCATCGGTATATCCAACAATATTTCTTTCTTTGTCCCTGAGTTGGTGCAGCGAATTCATTTCCTTTTTGCTCAAGCCTATGCACGCGTGAGATTTCTTTGACGGTGCACTCTTTCTTGTTTTAAAACAAGAAATATATGACTCAATATATAACCCTTGTTTTTTTTTTTTTTTTTGGTCATAATATATAACCCTTGTTGACCAATCCTCTTCTTGCAATCTATATCAACTGTCCTTCTTTGGCAGATTATTGTGTAGAAATAATGGAGCGGAAATATCACACTTTTCTGCATCTAGTTGACCGAGATTACCTCCTGTTTACAAAGATATTCCTTCCTCCTCGATGACCTTTCATGCCCCGTTAATATTTTTCCCAAATTTGTGTCGAACTTGGTCATATTGCGGGCTAACTTAAATAAAGCTCAAAGTCATTTATCTGAGTTGATGCCGTCAGTCCAATCCAATGCAATTATGTTCAAAACTTCTCACTTAAGCCCATCCACTACTAGTCCATTAACATGTGAGTGTATTGAAACATGCTCCTAATAGCTACATGCTATGCGATTTAATTCTAATAATTTTGTTTAGGGTTAAAATTAATCCCTAATTTTTATGTAATAAATAAATGATTGAGGTTGCCAAAATTTAGGTGTCAACATAACTCAAGCTTGTTGGCCTCGGGTGAGGCCTAGCCTTGCCATGTCGGGTGAGCTTGTGCCTCAACCTTGCCTAAGGCCAACAAGCTCGAGGCAAGGTCGAGGTTGGTAAGCTTGTCGGTCAATTGCAAAAGAAAAAGAAAAGGAAAGAAAAGTGAGAAAAGTAAAAAAAAAAAAAAAAAAAAAAAATTGATTTTATAAATAAAATAAAATAAAAATTTTTAAAATATATATAAAAAAATTTTGAATGTTTCTTTTGCTCGAGATAAAGTTATTGAAATCATTATCCAATAAAATCCAAATTATCAAAAAGCATTTTTGATTATATATTATAAAACAGAAGAAAATTAACCGTATTAGTATTTTTCTTTATTGTTGAGTCTTCCGCAATAAAAACGCACCCTTAGATTAAGTTAAATTGATTAGTAATTACACTCTCTTGGATTGTTCTGTAGAGACGATGGTGTTAGAGGCATCGCATCGTGTCGGGAACACCACATCGAAGCGATGCTGGAGATTGCTTTGGATAGCTGTCAAAGTAAACTTGTAAGGGTTATTTTGTAAATTTTCTCGGGATCGGTGGTTCCTAATCTGGCGTTATCTACCATGTTAATTTCGTAATTCCAAGCCAGCCATCTCCTCTTTCAGAAATTTATTAAAATGAGAAAAATCTGTTTTCGTGAAAACGAAATAGTTGAATCGCCCTTTGCTATCCGGCTATACGTGGTTCCCTGAGTATAAAAAGAAAACAAAAAAAAAAAAAGTTGAATCACCCTTGTATCTAAAATAACTTAGTAGAAAATAAATCATACATGTTCCCATGGTAGAAAATTACAAGTTTTTTTATTGTGCGTGTATAACTGCTGATATGGCTATAGAAAAATGGATAATAATCTAAAACGACACCTCTATTTTTTATTTTTTTTTTAATAAGAGTAGTTCATTGTATTAGAAAAGTCTCTAGAGTTTTGTTCTATACGGCTTCATCCGGTTGATTCTCATGACAAATATAAGTTTTAATTCAATAGAAAAATTGGTAAACTCAGTAAAAAAAACATTTGAACTTTGGTAAGTAATTCAAATGAGATTTGGTAAACCAAAACTGGTTGGTAACATAATGGGAGAAAAATTGATAATTCACATATATGAAAATTAGTAAACTCATACAACAATGAACTTTAAGCATTTGTAAGAGCAATTAATAAAAGCTAATAAACAATGGATTCAAAAATAGAAACCAAATAAATGTAGATAACTCAAATGAGAGTTGGTAGAAAAATCTTATTGATAATATAGTTGGCAAGAAGCTAGTAATTAACTCATATAAAAATTGGTTTAATCATATTAGAGTTGATAAATTTGAGGCGTTGGCAAGAAAAACAATTAAGAATTAGTCAACAAAATAAAAATTGATAATTTGTTAAATGTGAAAAAAAAAGATTTTGTAAAAGTGACGGTAGGTTACCAGCAAATTACAAAGAAATTAGGTGATCGCTGACTTGTTTTTTAATTAATATATTTTTATCAATCATCATTGTTTTTAGAAATCTACTGGTACAAAAAAAAATCCTGAATGTTTTAAACGGAATGATAGAATCGTCCCCAGAAAAAAAAAATGGACTACATGGTTTTACAACAATTATAGAGTGGATCCCGATATCATATCATACATTATTAGATCCTGCTCTTTGATTGAATCAATGTTATATCCTTTTCAGCATAAGAAGATTACTTACAAAACGAAAGCGCTTATTACATTTGCCAATAAATGTGTACCGCACACTTTATTTTTGGCACTATCCCAAGGACCTATAAATGGAAAATTCTGACACCATTGAACCTGCCTAAAAATCCCAAAAATGAACCTTCCAATTTTCACTTACCAAAAGTCGTTGACAACACCAATTTTACATAAAGCCCAATAACAGTTAAAAAATGAGCCCACCTGCATGGCTCATTAAAAAGCCATGGCATAAGAAAGGCCATTGATAAATCAAAGGCCCAGTTCGCATCCAGTGGTTTGGGCCGGAATGACCATGCCTCCGATTCTTCAACAAAACAAAGACTAAAACATGGGGAAGCAACACGATATAAGTTGGCAAACCAATAATGAAAGTTTAAAAATTGGAAAAAAAAAACAAATGTAAGCAACATGATAACCCAAAGTCATATGGTAATTTGATTAAAAAAATCGGCAAGTTACTCAAATGAATATTGATCAAATGATATAAGAGCAATTAAATTTAAGTTGTACAAAAATTAACAAAAAAGAAGAAAAACTGATGATAAATAAAATATAAAAAAGAATTGATAATTTCATAAAAATATTGGTAAAGTCAACGACAGATTAATTGGAAAATGTGACTAGTAAATCTTTCTGTTAGTATTGTTGTTTGATATCTAAGACTTGAATTAATCAAAGATTGATATTATATGGAGGGAGGGAGGAGGGGATAATGGTTTGAAGAAGCATGGAAGAGTTTGGTAGTGTCACAGTGATGGTGGTCAAGAAGCGACAATGGTGAGAGGCAAGCACAGGTAGTGGTGTGGTGTCGTTCGAGTTTGACTGATGTGCGGTCAAGGGTAATCTTTAAGAGGAAAGAGAGGGATATGACGTTGAAGCCATTTTATCCATCTTCCAATTTGCACTTGAATTTCTTTTAAAAATGTCATGTCGAACTCAAAATTTTATTTAAAAAGCCACATAAGATAAATCACCAGAATTTCTCACTAAAGGCATTCAAGTAAACAATTTTTAACCAATGCGGCACTTGAGCAGCTGAATAAAAATTTATGTTTCTCAAATAAGCATCATGAGAAAATTATAACACTCGTACTGTCCTTCGCCTAATCATTGTTGTCTTTTAGCCAATTTTGTTATTGAAAGTTGTATCTTCAATCCTAAACTATCAAATTGGATACGAACAATCTCTCTATAAAGTTTTCCAATTATATTTAGTTAACTATTGTTGATAGTATTTAAGACATACTAATTTATCTAGGATTAATACTAAGAAAAACTCCAAACTAGTACACTTGTAATAAATTTATCTCCAATTAATTTTTTGTTACAAAAACCCCAAATTGATGCACTTTTGACAAATTTACCCAAACTGGTACATACGTAACAAATTTACTATTTGTTAGTTTTTGTTAAATTTTGGATAACACGTGACAATTGACTAGTATACAAATTTGGGATTTTACTCTCCGTCTGTCATAATTATACCGATTTTGTATTTTTTGTGGTATTAATCTTATTTAACAGAGAGTATATTTGTCACAAATGTACTAGTTTAGATTTTTGGCAGTGTGATAAATTTATCACATATGTACTAGTTTGGGATTTTTATGGTCACAAATGTGTCAATTTAGAATGTAAAATTAGATTTGATAAATTTGTCTCATGTATACTAATTTAGAATTTTTCTTGATATTAACCCATTTCTCCACTACACATTTTTAAGATAGCAAAACAACTTTTCAAAAGTTGTGTTGGAATTAGTACAATGACCCTTGCTCTGTAGAGTAAAAGTGTCATTCGTTTGAATTATTACCACTAAAGAGACGTAATGTTGAAGCACACGAGCTTTGAAGCACACAAGCCAAAAGGTTAAGGAATGTCCCCAACGAGGTATGCTTTGCATTCACTTTCCTATTTGTGTTTCATTTATATGAGTGCTTAATAAATTGATGTCTCTGGACTTCTTCTAAATTCATCTGTCATGCCACATGGTTTCATAAAAAAGAAAAAAGAATATTATATGACAAGATATATCATGTATCTTTCAATATCTATCCATCTATTTATTACCATCTCAATAAGATTTATCTTTGGATTTGAGCATGTCCTTAAAAGGCTTAAGGAGGAAATAGGCGGGAGATCCGACTTGGGGTGAGAGATTGGCGATGTCCTTATATTCTCTCTCTATTGAGAAGACAAAGATAGACATGGAATTTGGAGGCCTCACGGTGGGGAAGGTAAGACTCCACATCGAGGTATGCAAGCATACCTCGACTTGCTGATAGGCTGGTATAGTAACCACCCATGCTTAAGATGAGTAAGAGTGGATGAAAGGCCCACTACAAAGTTAGTGCGCCTTACGGCACAACCACACTACTCACAACCACAAGCTAACCTTGTACCTCTAGTTGTGAGTAGTGCTGTAAGGCACAGTAACCTTCTAATTTTCCATCTATCCATCTATTATTACCATCTCAATAAGATTTACCTAACCCTTCCAATTTTCCAGTACAGGAGTTACATGATTTATGTCCTTACTAAGTCATTTTAGATATCATTTGAAAATCTAATAAGAAAAAGAATTCCTGAAAATTCATATACAAAAAGCCTAAAGCGTACTTTCCTTTAATAATAGAAAAAATATCATCGTGCAAACACTAGAGAAACCAGACATTTTACATACTCAGGATATTGTATTGCATATTTAAAGTTGGTGCAAATCCTATCACACATATTTCTCATATTATGTAGAAACTCTTGGAAAAAAAAAAGTAGTCTTGATATGTAGAAAAAACATGACTACCATCACATGCTAGATTTTGTTGAACTTTATTTGTAAGGTTGAATTAACTACTCCTTGATGATAAGTTTTGACATCAACAATGAAGCGTGAGTGGCCTATTTAAACAATCTCAGGTGACACAAATTCTTTAAAATATATATATACAAGTAACAATCCTCCTTTTTGTGTATGAACCTGTAAAGAATTACAAGGCAGAGGATGGGGGCGTTTAAAGCAAACAATGTCTTTTAAGATAGAAATTTGTGTCACTTGAGAATTGTTAAAATAGGCCACTGAGGCTTCATTGTTGATGTGAAAGCTAGTGGCTAAAAGTAGCTAAAATGTGGCTTTATCATTACAATGTCTTTTAAGATAGAAATTTGTGTCACTTGAGAATTGTTTAAATAGGCCACTAAGGTTTCATTGTTGATGTGAAAGCTAGTAGCTAAAAGTAGCTAAAATGTGGCTTCATCATTACAAGGAATAGTTAATGCAAACCTTACGAATAATGCAAATCTCGCGTGCAATAAATTAACGCGTTTTCTATGTTTCAAGTACTTACATTTTTTTGTTGACCAAAAAACAAAAAATACCTGCATTTTTTGGTATTTAAGAGTCTCTAGAAAAAGATGTGACGACATAGGTGTAGCTTGTATTGCACAGTATTTTTTATTGCTTGGAACCTAGAGGTGTTAAATGGGTTGCACAACCCATTTATGGACCCATGTTTGCTTAAATGAGTCATTAATGGGTCAGGCTTTATTTCCCAAGACACTCATGATGGGATTTAAAAATAAAAAGACTAAAATATATGGATTTTAAATGGGTCTACTCTGTACCCATTTAAGACCCATTAAAAATACCCACTATCTAGTCTATCCTATTAGAAGTGGTAAAATTATAATTATTTTTTCTTTTTCTTTTCTTTTCTTTTTTTTTTTTTCTTTCCTTTTTTTTTTTCTTTCTTCTTCCTCCGGTGGCCGGCACGGCGATGGCCGGCAACCAGGCGAGCCTCGAGCTTGCCGGTGTCGGGCGAGCTCGAGCTCGTCGGCGGCAAGTCTCGCCGCGTCGAGCGAGGTTGAGCCTCGCTAGATTCGGCGGGGCGAGAGCTCGCTCGTCGGTGAGCCTCGAGCTCGTAGAGGTCGGATCTAGTGAGGGGTGAGCTCGAGCTCGCCAAATCTGGTGAGGGGCCGCTCGCGACGGCGAGCCTCGAGCTCGCCATTTGGCGAGGCAAAGGCCTCGACGAGCAAGGCTCAAGCCTCGCGATTTGGTGAGACTCGAGCTTCGGAGTCGGGCGAGGCTCGAGCCTCGCCGATTGGGCGAGCCTCGAGCTCGCCGATTGGGGGCGAAGCCTCAAGAAGAAGAACAAAAAAGAAAAATTATATTTAAAAATAATAATAATAAAAATAAAAATAAAAATTTTATTTAAAAATAAAATTAATTTTAATTTTAAAATTTTAAAAATAAAATTTAATTTTCAATTTTTAAAATAATTATTTTAAAAATTATAAAAATTTTCCATTAAATTTGTGTTGTATAAAACTATTTTAGCAATATCATTTAAAAAATTAAAAAAAATTATATATATAAGAAATAAGCTTAGAAGTATTTTGGTAATATAATCTTAATATAGAATAAGTTTTTCTAAATTTGGTTAAATATGAAAATATTTTATTAATATGGGTTGGGTATGTGTCGAGTCGGGTATGGGTCGGAAAATTTACATTAGACATAAATGGGTCATAAATTAGTTGATGGGTCAATTTGAGTCGGACCATTAATGACCCGACCCACCCACTCGTTTAACAGCTCTATTGGAACCTTATAAAGTTATACTTAACAAATGGATCAGCATTAGTTGTATCTTAAAGAAAAATGAAAAAATTTCATTGGGAAAATTACACAAAACCTGCATGAACTTTTGGGGTAGTACACGCTTGCTCCCAAACCTTCAACTGTTGGATGATACCCCCATGAATTTTCATTTTGTTATGGCCTTTAATTCTCAATTTTTTTTTGTCTGTTATCTAAAAACGATTTAGTTGACGATAAATCATGTAGCCCCTACAGTGGAAAGGTTGGAAGGTTTAGGTAAATCTTATTGAATTATATATTATGTATCATGCCTTATATCATATATTTCCTATTTGTATAAAATCTGGGAATTTACATGTTTAACTTCTGATTCACGCGAGGAAGGTTGACGGCACAAACCGAATTTTTGTTGTGATGCTGAGAAAAACTACTTAAATTCGTGTAAATGATTATTTTTCTTCCTTGTATATTCATTTCCTTAATTTAACTCACTCAAAATAATTATTTGGTTTCTTAACGGGGCCTATCAGAGACTCAAAACATACGATTATGAGTCTATGACTACTGCTGGTGTTTTAACGGTGAGAAAACTACCTAAATTCGTGTAAATGATTTTGTTGCGGTTGCTGGTGCCCTCGCTGCTGTGGGCGCCGCTGCTGTTGCTGTGGGCGCCGCTGCTGTTGCATTCCTGTTGTTGTTGGTGTTGGATTGGCAAATTTGAAAGTCTCTGGAGTTGAGGAGCATGATTGCCCCTCATTATGATCCTTCAATCTCTTGTCCGTGAATTTGAACAAGGGATCGACAGTTTCGGTGTGGGCTACTCTGCGTGCCTCCTCGGCAGGCGGCATTTTCTGCAAAGGCTGCTCATTTGTCGAGATGTTTAGGGCTTTCATATTCATACAAAAGATGATAGTCCTATTAGATTACAATGATAGCAACCGAGCGGAGCTTAATCTCATACCTCACATGCGACATCTGGTCGAGCTCTTTCGCCCTCTGGAAGTACCCCTCTTGATGACCTCTCTGTTTCGTTGTTCATTGCCTCCTCATGGGCAATTGCGAAACTGAGGTCACAGGGTACGGAGTTGTTCTTTCGAAATTGCTACTAGGTATAGCAGAAGATGATGCTTGAGGATCCTATCTCTGAGTTTGAACTAAGAACATTTTTTATGACGGCGGATTGGAAGAAAAGATTTTGACTATGGAAGCCGGAGATTGAAAAGAAGAGGATGGTTACTTCAGCGCAAGCTTTCTTGTCTGATAGAATTTGTGTCACTCGGTATTATTTATTAGGCTTGACCTTGATGTCAAAACTGGTTAATTTATCAAGCACTCATATGCTTGATGTGCAACCTAAGAACAAGCAAAGATATCCGAATGGGTGAAGTCATAAGTTTCTACATGTTTAGAATAATCTCTCTCTCTTTCTTTATTTCTTTATTTCTTTATTTCTTTATTTCTTTCTCATTCCAAGAGTTTCTACATAATATAAGAAAAATATGCCTCGTAGAATTCTCGTTGAACAATTTTTGCGTCACCAAAATGGTAACCCAAAGTTATTTCGTAATTCAATTAAAAAAATTGGTAAGTTACTCCAATGAACATTGATCAAATCTAATAAGACTATTAAATTCAAGTCATTAAGTGGAAACACATAAAGAAAAATAAAGATTAACAAACAAGAAGAAAATTAATAATATATCAACCGTAAAAAAGAATTAAGAATTTCATAAAAATATTGGTAAGTTAATGGCATATCATTAAATCTTTTTATTGGTGTTGTTGCCTTAACCCATAGCTAGACACACGTGATTGGGGTGGTACCAAATGATTCTATTCTTTTTTATTCCAAAAATATAAATTTTATATAGTTACCAAAAGTGTTATTTTACTCAGAAATTGTTCCGAGGAGTAAAAATAAAAAAATAATAATTTATTTTCTTTTAATGAAATCTTAGGATAATAGATGACTTCAGAAAGAATCTAGAAACGTTAAAAAAAAAAAAAACAAGTAAAGCATTCGAACTCCAAATATATAAATATATATATATGCAACAGGCTGTATCTTTATTCAACCTATATATATTTGGAATTCAATGTTAAGTTCACCCTTTCATTTCTTTGCTTGTTCTTAGGTTGCATCTCGAGTATATGAGTACTTAATAAATTAATGTCTCTAGATTTTTCAAAGTCATCTATTATGCCACAAGATTTTATATAAAAATAAATAAATTATATGGTAAGATATATCACACCTAATCCTTCTAATTTTCCTAACCCTTCCAATTTTTGAATTGTAACGATTTACCTAACCCTAGATATGTAATTTGGATAATATGCCCTTTAATAAGCTCCATCTTTATAAATTAACTATATTTTCTTTTTAGGAATTGAATGCTAGATTCACTCTCTCATGTCTTTGCTCATTCTTAGATTTCACCTTAAATATATGGGAAATTAATAATTTGATGTCTATGAAAATAAAGTATATGGTTAAGACACATCATCTCTGTTACATATCTATCCATCTTTTTTATGGCCATCTCGGTAAGATTTACCTAATCCTTCCAATTTTGCACTAAAGAGCTATATGATTTTTTTTTTCCTACTCAGTAGTTTTACATGTCATTTGAAAATTTGTTAAGAAAAAGAATTTGTACAGTGGATATGACTATATCACACACTAGATATGTATTGAGCTTTATTTGTGAGTTTACATTAACTATTCCTTTCTTGTGAAGATAAGGCGGAGTTTAGCTAGCAGTTTTGACACAAAGGTGAGGCCTAAGTGGCCTATTTGAACAATCCCACATGGCACAAATTCTATCAGAAAATACAGCTTGCACTGAAGTAACAATCCTCCTCTTTTTCATTCTTAGGCTTTTCCATAATCAAATCTCATCTTTCAATCTCCCCGTGAGATAAAATTTTCTTAGTTCAAACTCAGAAACAGAATCCTCAAACATCACCTTCTTCTACACTTGAGACAGATGTGATAGCGATTCAATGTCACACTTGTCCCTGTGGGAAGCAATGAACGATGAAACAGAGAGTTCGTCGAGAGGGATAATTCCAGAGGACGAAAGAGCTTGACCAGATGCAGCTTGTGAAGTATGACGTTAAGCTTTACTTATTATATTATCAAGGTATTCTATGCACAGATAAAGAAGATAGTATCATCTATTGTATGAGCGCAAAAGCCTAACCAACTAAACAAATGAGCAGACTTTGAAGAGAATGGTGCTTGGCGTGGAGGCGCCTAAAGTAGCCCCCACTGAAATTCTCGGTCTCTCGTCCAATTTCACGTGCAAGAGGTTGAAGGATCATAGCGAGGAGCCTTCGTCAACGGACACCCATTCTGCTGTTGTTGTTGCTGCGTTTGTGCTGTTGTTGATGTTGGACATGCAAAGTTCGAGTTCGTTTGAGTTGAGGAGCTCGATTCTTGAAGTATAGAGCACAAGCTTTGAGGATCAGCATCCAATTTAACGGGCCAGAGATTGAAGGATCATAACGAGGCTCATCCTCACAAGAGAACTAGAAATGCTGATCCTCTAGGCTCACTCTCTAAAGGTCAAGAAAGATCTTCTCAACTTCGACCACCTCAAACTTCGCATGTCCAACATCAACACAAACGCAACAGCAATAGCAGCAGCAACAGTAACAAAAAACAGCAGCAGTAGCAACAACAATGCAAGACATTATTGCCAAAGTGATGACGGTTTAGTTCTAGGCATTTTAGTAACTGTTCTAATGTTGATATTGAATGTAAGCTCGGCCTTTAGTTGTGCCTTTATCGAAAAATACTCTTATTTTCTTTTAATTATCTGAGTTTACAGTAACTCTAGCCATTGGTACTCATGAAAATTTATTTTGCAAATTAATGTCATTAAGCCCCAAATCTATTTTTAATGGCCATTTCCCTCCCCCCGGGACGCCGAGGCCAATAGCTGCAAAGATCTCAATATAAGGGGGCTATCAAGAGGGCTATGTAGGAAACCAAATCATTAATGAAGAGCGAGTCAATTAAGGAAATGAACATACAAGGATGAAAAAATCATTTACACGAATTTAAGTAGTCTTAAGTAATTTCTCACCGTTAACACCGCAATGTGGTTTGCGCCGCAACTCAATCTTCCTCACGTGAATTCCAAATTCAACTAGCTTGTAGCTCCACATGCTCTCACAATTTCCCATTTATAGGTTCTTAGATGGCAAAAGATCTCTTCAAGTGCCATAATTTGGCACAAAGGGATACTTAAGTACCATAACTTACGAAAGGTACACTTTAGTGCCACATTTTAAGAAAAGTGGGACACCTGAGTGCCACCTCCAACGAAGCCGGCCGGAAATCATACGTGGCAATTAAATATTAATATTTCTCGCCGAGGTGGCTCGCCGAAGAGCTGAGTCAGCCCTAATTCACCCCAAACGACGTTGTTTCGGGTGTTGGCCAAAATAGAGCTCTTAAATCGGCCAAAACGACGTCGTTTTGGCATAATTTGAATTTTAATATAATATAAAAATTAATTAAATTAAAATTTAAAAAATAATAATATAATTTATATTTATTAAAAAAAAAAACGGAGGAGGAGGAAGGCAGCTGGTGGCTAAGGGCTGAGCCCTCGCCGCCATCGCCTCCCCGCCGTCGCCGAAGGTGGGGGAGGGTCGGCGGGGGTCGTCGAGCATTTTTTTTTTAATTTTTAAAAAATTTTAAAATTTAAAAAAATATATTTTTATTTTATTTTTAAATGTTTTAAATAAATTTAGTTTTAAATTAAATTTAATTAAATTTTATATTAAATTTTTACCACGTCGGCACCAATACGACACCGTTTTGCACTTGTTTCACCGAAAAATTGACACATCGCGTTTTGGCCGGATTTTGGCTTGATTGGCACTCAAGTAATTTATTTTGCTCCGATTTTGACACTTAAGTGTACCTCTCGTAAGTTATGGCACTTAAGTGTCCCTTTCTGCCAAGTTATAACACTCCAAGGATCCGCATCTCGTTCTTAGATATTGGATAGTGGCAAAAAGGAAGTGTGTAATATATATTTTTCGACATATTTTTCGGCAAATATAACAAGCGCTTTCCTTTTAAGTAGTACTTACTTCTTAAATTGAAAATAACATAATGTGGATTTGACCAAAGAAGAGGATGTTGTAATTTGCGAAATGGTATCGTGATCCTCTCTTAAGCTTTTGTGGTAAAATCATGTGGTCCCTTTTTCTTGGAACGATTCTACCATTTCGATTTATAAAATAAAAAAAGTAAGAGTGCAATTAGACTTTAGTACAATTAACATCTAGATAGCAATCATAATATAATCTAGCAGTCTCAACGACATTTTTTGGAAATATACATTGTGTCCAAAAAGAATCGTTACTTGGATTAAATCTGGGGAAAGCCGTAGAGGGCTCCATATGCTGACTCAAGCAGATTTAACCTTTCTTAATTCATCAATAAGTCTTTTTTGCTAGAAATCATCAATAAGTTAAAACAAGGTCCATGATAGCACGTCCTGTGAATAGTGAGGCAATGGGGACAATTATCAAAGAAGCCCTAGAATTATTACAATTGTACCAATACAATCCTAAATCTTTTAGTTAAGCTACATATATATATATATATATTTTTTTTTTTTTTTTGGTGACCAAGAAACCGCCGGAAACTCCCTTACGGGGTCACACTTAGGGGTGTGCATGGTCCGAGCAGGCGGTTCCCGACCTAGAACCGGGAACCGCCCACTAAGGACCGGTTTCGAAAAATTGGAACCGGGATCCACCCGTTTGTTGCATGGATCCACCCGGGAACCGGACCGCCGACCCAATCCGGGTTCCCGGGTGGATCCATGGAACCGGTTCATCTTCGTATCGACAAACCGCTTTCACTTGCTTTGCGGAACAAATTCAGCATTAAGAAGCAACGAACCCCATGAATTTAGCAGGGAAAGAAAACGCATTCCACACCCATGAATCGGAAACATAAAGTCGACGTTGCGGGCACATACACGACTTATAAAATTACACCCAGCTAAAACTTCTATCCATCAAACAAGTTAGCTACATAAAAATCCCCAACCATATCTCACATGGTACAAAGATATCTTCTTAACTCACAAACTTACAATTACACAACTTCTTGAACTCAAACCAAGAACTTGGCAAAAACTTAGCTAAATACCACATTCAAAGATCACCGAAATAGACAATTAATATTTTTTTTTAATATGAAAAATTAATCGGTTCGGTCCGGGTGGGCGGGTGGACGGATCCGCCCATGGAACCGGGAACCGGACCGGTTCCCTCAAGAACCGCTGGTTCCGGGCGGTTCCGGTCCGGTTCCGGGCGGTCCGGGCAGATCCCGATTCTCTTGCACACCCATAGTCACACTACCCGCCCTCCGATGCCCGGTGGCATCATCGGAACGTCATCGCAAGCCTTAGTTAAGCTAATTTAGTCCTCAATATTTTCACATTTTGCCAATTAAGTCCATCTACTCAATTTTGGCAAATTGTCCATCTTACATAACATAACAGCACTCATGTGGACATATCTTATAATATTTTAAAATTTTTTTAATTTTTTTTATTTCCTTTTTTTTTTTTTTCTTTATTGTACTTTTTTTTTTTAATGGACTAAGGGTCACTAGCCAACCCTTGCCAGCCACAAGCAAGGGTTGCATGACCTCACCGACTCTAGATGAGGGCCACCACGCCCTCCTTAGCCACCACCAGAGCTTACAAGCTCTCATTGTGGTTGATGAGGGTGTGCAGCCCCCTCCCAGATTTGGCAAGGGTCATGACGCCCTCACTGTGGCAAAGGAGGGCCTAAGCAAGGGTCTTGATGCCCTCATCGCCAAAGTGGAGGCATGCAACCCTAGCCTAGATCTGGTGAGGGATGCAATGCCCAAATGCAACAAGGGCATGGTGGCCCTCGCCCAAATTTGATAAGGGCATCTTGACCCTTGTTGGCCTTCACTCTAAAAAAAAAAAAAAACAGTAAAGAAAAAACCCAAAAAAAATAATTATTAATTTTTAAAAAAAAAAAGTCAACGTTAGATCAACCATCGATGTCTACACCAACAATTTCTACCCAAAATTGGCTTGATGAACTCAATTGATAAAATGTTAAAAAATTTAAGACTAAATTAGCACAATTAAAAGTTTTATGTTGAATTAGCATAATCGCAATAGATTTAAAACTTTTTTGGTAATTTCCCTTGAGGTAGTGTGTGGCTCTCTCTCATGCACAAAATGGTCAGCTAACTCATATACTTGGGATCCAACTCATTTAGTGAATTGATCTTAGGATCCATTTGTTTCACAAAAAATAAATAATTTGAAAAATATTTTCCTAAAAATGATTACTTGTACCGTTTAAAATAATTAGTCGATAAAAAATGAAACAAGTTATATCTAAACACTTTTATGAACGATAAAAATATTTACATTCATTCATTTTTTTTGTAAATGATATAAACAATCATTTTAAAAAAATATTTTCAAATTATTCATTTTTCGTAAAAAAAAAAAAATGGATCATTATTTTCTTAGTAGTTCTAGGATTCCCTGTACCTGGGAAGTGTAGGTTGCTAGGTGAGAGAAGGACATTAGACATTCCAAAGCTATCTTTCATAGAACACTTTGATTCTAAAACTTTATAACAGATCATTTAGGTTTTTTCAATAAACTTTCTAAGACGACCCAATTCATCAATCATTTAGCTCGCGGAGAAAAACATTGTAATTTTTATAATCATATGTCTCATGTTAGTTTTGGACTCATGCCACCCATAATGGGCCTCGACCCTAGCCCAGCCCACTCTACGTCGAAGTTGCCTGGAGCGAAAACTTACACGAGAAGAAAAACTTCTCTTTCGCACTCGACGCACTTTGTGCATGTTCGGTAGTGGTGTGCTCGGTTGTGGGTGGGCGCGGTTGACCGTGAAAAGCAAATCAAAAGATAAGAAAATGAGATAGTGGTCTTCCGACTCGGTGCCGAGATAAAAGTAGACGACGCTCTCCGTAAATTGCAAGCTAGTGTCATTTGCGGTCAAGGGGCACATTTGGTCGTGAACGTATGGGAGTCGGCCTGAGCGCGTGATTATACTTTCGACCGGCGCAGATACACAAGCATCACATGGAGCAATCCCAGATCTTGAGACTTGACATACAACTCGGCGAAACCTGGCACCGATTCGTTAAAATGCACTCCATATTTGACACTTTAAAGAATAAAAATAAATGGCATGTTCCAAAAGTGGTCTTTTTTTTTTTTTGATTTTCATACATATGTGGAGGCCGACATGCCCTTCAATGATATTGGAAAGCTTGAGATATTTTGGAGGGACGGGCTTATAAAAAAATGGGACCCCAAACTTGAAATGGGGCAAGGTGGGGAAGGGTATCTCGAGTAGTTATATGGGTAGGGATGGAGAGAAATATCGATCCCGCCTAGCCCCACCCCGCCCTGCCCTGCCCTGCCCTGTCGTGCCCCGTCCCGTCCTATCCCCGTCATCATCTCCTACAATCTAGTGAAATAAAAATCGAAACTACACATATTCTTATGTGAAACCCATGGATTATTTGGTTAAATTAAGACCGGGCGGTCCACCATCAACAAGACCGAATCAAAGCCATGCATAGTTTTCCACACAACCTATACATAAAATATGCAAGATCTCCATAGAAATTCCCATGTCGGCGAGAGGGCGCTGCCATTCGTTTGGTGCATCCCCCATCCATCCATACCAACGCGGTTTGCTCGACGTGCGTCGCGAATCATTAGCTGGACAGAACTCAACAGGCTCTAAAGCCCTTTTTAGCCTCGCATCTCCCGACATCGACTTAGTACGGCACTCGCTTTGTCTATTTGGCATTTACATATGTGCATGAGCTGGACAAAGACGAAATGATTACCATGCAAAATAATGCCACCGGCGAAACCCTAAAACCGTGTCCGTGCAGCCCGTTGCGCCCATGGGAGACTCGAGTGAGGAGCACGTTGTGGAAGAGGTCAATATTAGCTTTTGATTAGCGATGGCCGTAATGGACATTGATCTCCATTTCCAAGTCCCAAGATTCTTTCACTTGCAAGGAATCGGTCAAGAGAGAGAGAGAGAAGAATTGATTATTAGGGTAGAAAGTTTTTGATCCCGAGAAAGGTAAAGAAAAGTTTTGAGGGTTTAGCCAAGACGCTTACGCTACGCGGGTCGAAAGAATGTTGGAATTGACTAAGTCTAAAAGCTCCGCGCACAAAATCTACGAAAGCGCGGTTGGATATTGGAACCGGAATATTTCGTATTTGATTTTTTCCAAACCGTTCTTGTTTTTGCCATAAATTATTATATTGGAGAGCCCACCAGCATCTTACGCTGGTCTCTTATTTCTTTTCTTTTTCACTGAAAGTGTGAACATTTTGGAATAATGCGTTGTGCAGTGATAAACGGATCTATATTGTGTATGAATCAAGTACATATAATTCCTGCTTAATCTGATGGAAAATCCATTTGTGTAAGCCAATATCACATTGGAAAGAAAAAAAAAAAAACTTTATAGCTTAATCACTTTGACAAACAATCAAGAAAATAAGGCCACGAGAAATTCAAAGAATACAATAAAGAAAAGATGAAGTAATAGTTCAGAAATTAAAGCACATACATAAATTTCGTACTCTTTATTTGCTTTCATATTCTGAGCCTCATCTTCTTCACATTGCTGGAAATTAACTGGGAAGTCATAACTAATTGCAGAGATATCTCTCCAAATTTTCCTAACAGTGGCATCTTACACTTACAAAAAATAATGATAAAAACCATGGGAGTTATCTTGCACTTACATCTATCAAAATGAGAGTGCAATACATTGTTGATAAACTTCTCCACATAAATTAGACCACCAGTAACAATTGAGAAGTATAAAACATACATCAGCCAAAAAAAGATACAAATATGACATAATCAGTGTTCTGGCAATATCACCATTATTTATCTTACTAAATAAATAGGAAACACTGTCCAAATCCAGTGGATTTTGGAGTTCATTTAAAATTTGAATTGCTTTGAATCAGTCAAGCCCTGTTGAATCAAGTCTTGGCCTGGATTTGAATCACCACATTTACCCTTATATGTTCCCTAGGGATTACATCTGTCTTCGATAATTACCTAGCATGTGGGATGCGAAGATTGCCACACTAGATTGGGATTAGATCGCTACTAAAAAATCTTAAACACTCTATTAATACAGATTAAACAAAAGTGTTTATTTAATTGGCTTTTCTCCAAAATACTAGTGGTCTAGTTTCTGGGGCAAAAATTACTCAATTAGTTCCAAACCTATTGTGCAGATATTGATTCAATCCTAATTTTTTCCATTTAGTTCTAAACATGTTCACGAAATTCTAATGTAGTCATTCCTGTCAATTTTCACCAAAAATCACTAACGATACTATTTATCATCAACCATCCCATATGTCATATCGACACGCCAATAATATCTGACAGAAATTGGTCGAAATGCCTATATTGGAATTCCGCGCAAAGATTTAGAACTCAATTGATAAATCACAAAGTTTATAATTAGATTGTCGTATGTACAATAAGTTTTGGACTGATTGGACAATTTCTCTAGCTTTTTGGTGTTCTTGCAATTGCTTCCCCCTATTTTCATTGTCTAGTCTAGCCTTCTTACTTGGTTTATACATGCAAATCATTCTATCACTAACACATTCAAAAATTGCTAAATGATAAGACTATCTAGGACCATGAAACGACATAGGAAAAAGGAAAAAAAAAACAGAGAGAAACTCAAGAAAGTCAAATGGAAATGGTGGAGGACTTGTTGAGGGTAGCAAAGCCCCAGCTAAATCCCTCATGCCGATTTCACTGAAGGATCGATCCACCATCCCATTTTGTCGGTGATAAGGATAGCGGACCTCACTTCAACTCACCTCACCGACTCCCTACTTCCGTCCTTTATTCCTCTTCTTTTGTCCTATTTTGCTAATGTAGCGTCCAATTGCCACAATGACAATCCCACATGACAAACCTTGGCCGAAGTCATAGGTTCGCAGAGGGTTGATGATGCCTCATGACTCGTGTTGCAAGGCGTTGGACACTAAAGAGGATAGCAAAACCCTAGCTCCGTCCCGCAAATAATCTTCAACGAAGGATCAACTGGCTCTTGCCATCGTCAAATAAAAAAAGACGTGAGAGAAGTTTTTCTTTTTATCAGAGATAAGAAAGGAGGAGCAGCAGCTAGGTGATGCGTTTTTCGGCTTCCCAGCCTCCGAGAGAGTTGATGACTCGCATTGAGTCGTTGGATAGTACTAGTTAGGGTAGCAAACCCTAGCTCAATTCAATTTTATTTTTTTTAACTTCACCAATGTGACCTCTCGTTAACAACATGACGATTCAACATGGCTAGCCCTAGCTCAACCGTAGCTACCCAGCCGTCATCAAGACTTGGCAACTCATATTGAATCACTGAACACTAGTGAAGACGGGGAACCCTAGTTCAATCCCCCCATGATAAGGGTGGTAAATACTTATCTCGATAATGTGGCGTCGTTGGCACAGTGGCAATCCAAAGATACCATGTCAGTTGTTTGAGGTTGCTAACAACGGTTGTGACAGAGGGATTTAATCGCGTGGAAAAGTAGGCAAAATTGTAATGACACCAAAAATCAGGAGACTGGTTATCTAGAACAAGAGATCCCCAATGACATATTCAAGATTTGTAGCTACTAAATCCATAAAGGGGTTGTTTCCATTATCAGCATAAGATGCAAGAAGTCAGCAAACACATAACATGAGCTATCTACTTGTTCCCATACCCAAATGCTTGTGTTGGCTCAAAATTGGAGGCCAAATTCGATCTTCAACATGGAGTTCTCATGATATGCTGGCAACAAAAACAGTTTCACATGAAGGATGATCAATTCATGATCACAAAGAAAATTAGGCAACGCGCCATGAGAAAAAGAAAATGATTTCCTTGATCAAATGATATAAATTTACACAGCTAAAGATTCTCAAAGTTTTAGAACCAAAAATTGATCGAGCAAGCAGGGTTTATGCACTAATGAACTCCAATCCCTTTCTAGTGAAACATAATTCAACGATATTTGCTCATACTAAACTTTTGAAACCAAAGAACTGATCCAGCAGGCGGGAAACAATACCCATGGTAAAAACCTCCACTCATACTCTTTCTAAGCACTATTTTTGGTGCTAAACCACGTGAAACTAGATTCTGAAACAAATCCAAACATCCACATCTACGGCAGATGGTAGTTTTTTTCAAAGGCGTATACTTAAATCATACATTGGTTAAGGTGGTGATTTTTACTCCTACCTCCATGTATATAGTTTTAAGGCAAGTGTCAACATTTCAAGATAAAATACAAAATGAATACATTGCTTGTTTTCCAAGCTTCTCCTTTCTCTTTTATATTATCATAAAACAGGCCTTAGCCATATGGGTTCAAATTAGTAGGTTTAACAAGTTATTTATTTTGTATCTATTGTCATCTATGGCTACCTATCTATTCAATCGTTGCCTCCATCTGATGAACTTGTCTATTTGAATAACATCTTGACAATCCATGAGCTCTATTTTCTGGAGGAATTGAGTGGCTACATGGAAATGCATGCAAAAGAAAATATATGAGTGAGTGAAAGAGAAAGAGAAAGAGAGAGAGAAAAGGAGAGAGAGAGAGAGAGAGAGAGAGAGAGATTCTTCTTCGATTTAATGGGAAAATGGAAGCTCTAGCTTGTGTTCTAAACAAAGAAGCCTCATTGAGGCAAAAACAACAGGAGACAGTATGCAAAGCCATATGTTTCGCTTCAATTTGATCTCCTAGATTTGAGAGTTGTGGATTAGGAAGACACACCTCGTGAGGACGCTTCTTCTTCATCATTATCTCCGTAATTAGGAAGAGGGAGGAGAGAGAGAGAGAGTTAAATGTTGTGATCTTCTCTTCTAAGCTTGTTGAGAAGTGCTGTGATAAGAGCGTCTCTCTTCTCAGCCCTAGCCTCCTCTCTCATCCTCCTCTGCTCTTCCTTCTCTCTCCACCTCCTGTCCATCATTATCCTCTCATTCTCTAGAGCCTCCATTGTCTGCCTCCACTCCATCTCCTTCACCCTTCTCTCGTTCTCCCGCGCCTCATACGCCTCCCTCCACTCCACCTCCATCCGTGCCTGTTGCCTCATGAACTCCTCCAATATCTTCCTTACTTCGCTACTGCTCCCGCCGCTGCTGTTGCTCGTGCCAGTGTTTCCCTTGGCCTTCTTTTTCTTCTTTCCCTTCTCACCCTCACTGTCCTCATCATCGCCATCATCTTCAGAAGACAACTGGGAAGAAGATGCTTTCTTGCTCTTTGAGGTGCTTCCTGCACCTCCACCTCCTTCTGCTTCGGCCCACAGCATTCTTTGCATCCTCGCTGCGAAAATCGCTTGCATCTCATTGTAATACGGGAACTGTTGCCTCATGGCTTCTGGTTCCATCGTCTCGCAACCCTAAAAATAAATCAAATTATATCTTCATCCCTAAGAAGAAGCACACCCATTATTCACAAAAAAGAACTATCACCACATGTAAACAGGTGTGCTCTGCTAATTTCGAGTTTCGGTACTTGACCACCGATCTTTGGGGATCGAAAAATGTTTCTTTCTTGAATGATGCACACATATGTAAACCTTGTTATGGACACTTACTGTTTGATAAAAGTCATATTAGAACTCGGTGACAATAAAGGAACGTATTCATAAGGGCCATGAACAAGGAAACCCACTAGTACCTACAAATCTCAAAAAAGGGATTCACTGGTGAGCACAAGCTAGAGTTGTGTTCCTTGGACGTACCTTATATCGAGTGACGAGGTTCTTCCACTTGCACTTGCACTGCTCGGCGCTCCGGTTGAAGCCCTTCTCCCTCATCCGGGTCGATATGACCTCCCACAGGAGCTTGTTTCGCTTCGTCTCCATGAAGCTCCGGTCGAGCTCGGCCCGTATCACCAAGAACTCCTTCGTCTCCTGGAGGCTCCATTGCGGGAACCTATCGCTGCCGGCTTCGATGCTGACACTTAGCTGCTGCTGTTGCTGTGGCGGCAGCAGCGGTCGAAGCTGCTGCTGCTGTTGAAGAAGATGCTGCTGGTGGTGGTGGTGATGCGAAAATTGCCCTTCCATATTAATAGGGCGAAATCAAGAATGCTTGCACCAGAAGGATGGAATTTGGTGGTGAGGAGAGAGAAAGAGAAAAAAAGAATAAGAGGAGACGTGGAAACAGAGATTTTATAAGGGGGGCGAGTGTGAAAGCGCGGGTGTGAAACGTCAAGGGAGGAGAAACGCTGGTCTTTGGCTTGGAGCCTGGGTTTCAATCTCTGCTTAGGTGTCAAGGAGGGCGCCTTTGTTTTCCCTTCAGATCTCAGACAGCGATTGACAATTCCCTCTCCCTCTCTCTCTCTGTCTCTCTCTCTCTCTCTACCCATTTCCTGCGGAGGAAAAGTTAAACCGGATGGAACGTCACTTAGCGGCCAAAAAGAAGAGCACAAGCATGATTAATTAAGTATAATCCATCATGGGTCGATGCTCAGTAGGGGGGAATCGGTCCTATGGGATTGTCGTCCGGTCCACAGGCGTCAAATTTCTTCGACGTCTCCCGATTTGAAAGGAAAACCATATATATTTTTTAACATATATTCGCTCCCGTGAATAAATTAGCCCTAGCGCAATGGAATATTAAGTGGGGTTAATCAGGTTGGTCGTGATTAATTAAAAGAGGAAAGATCAGCAGCATCTCTCGTCTTGTCTCGTCGAGCCTTCCCTCCCTCGCTTGCTTTGCCATCTCCCCTTTTCTTCTTTTTTTATAATTGTTTTGGCAGGGAAGGGTTGCCAGGGTCAGATCTCTTTCTTATCTCTCTCGACCCTTTTTTCAAGCAGTCTTCATCCGTCTACGCGGAAACTCTCTCTCTCTCTCTCTCTCTCTTCCCTTTCTTTTGAGTGCCATGCATACCCATCTGTTCCCATTTCGTAAACGTGACGTCGCGCTTACGACGGGCGCGACTTCTGGAGGTGCAGGTGAGGTGGGTTGTGGGGGTAGGGGGTGGGGATTGATCCTCTGCGGCCGGCGACATCGTAGCGCCTTATTATATATTGCAAGGTGTCTCATGCCGTTCGCCATTAGTCAAACTTTGACATGAACCGCGTTGTGTTATAATAATCAAAGACCGTCGGAAAATTCTCCGCGGATTAGTTTTATAGGAGGATAAGTGTCTAGAAAGCCATATATCTATTATAAGGGAGTCGATTCAATCTTAAACATTTCGGTTATGCCGATTTAGTCTTAAATAATTTAATAACATGTCAATTTAGTCATAAACATTTCGATTATACCAATGTAGTCATAAATATTTTGATGATTTACCGATTAAGTTTTAAACTTTTTTATGACTTACCAATTTAGTCATACGGCCAATTTCAATCAAACCTTAGAAATGGTCACTAATGTGGATGTCAACATACCACTAGCAAGCCACCAACTATCTTACGCGGTATGGCCAACATTGACATGGACAAATTTTGTATTTTTATTTATGTTTTTTCCTTTTTTTCCTTTTTTACCCCTTTAGCCTGTGGGCAATACTCGACTATTGTCGGTGACCGACCATAGGCGAGGGCATCGCAACCCTCATTGAATCTAGCGAGGGTCAAGCCTCGCTTGTGGTAGGTTGCTAGCCATGGCCGAGTACCGACCGTAGGCCAAAGGAAAGGAAAAGACAGAGAAAAAAGAAAGGAAAAAAATTTTTTTACAAAAGTTTGTCTATGTCAACATTGACCATGCCATGGAGGATGGCCAACATCCATGTTAGCAATTTATTGGCCGAATATACTAAATTAGCAACTCATCAAAAGGTTGAGGACTAAATTGGCAAAACATGAAAAGATTTAGAACTAAATTTACACAATTAAAAATGTAAGACTAAATTGACAAATTCTAAAAAGGTTTATGACTAAATTGACACAATTATAAGATTTTAAGACTCAATTTGCCACCATACAATTAGTTGAGGACTTCTAGATAATTTTCCCAGTTTTATGGCTTCACACGTTTAGTTTACTAAGAATGATTAGTATACGGAAAAATTATTTACGATCAAAGAAAATATGTATACTTAAAGTCAGAAAATGCATTTCTTAACTTGAAAAGGGGAAAATTATTTTTCTGTAATATTTAAGGAATGCATTTTGCTTTATGATTAAGTTTTTATCGAAACAAACTTGCCTTTGATCACGTCTTGAGAAACAATTACATCAAGATTGGTCCTACTAGAAGAACTCTTTCATACTGAGCGTGATTCGCTTGTCCCCTAAAGTATATCTAAGATGAGTGACTTATGTATTAATTAATTACATCATTTTCGTTTATGATGAAATTTTTCCCCAAATAAACATGCCCTTAATCGCATCTCAAGATATAATTACATCAGCATTGGTCCTACCAAAAGAACTCTTTCATACTGAGAACCTGATTCGCTTGTCCACTAGAGTATATCTAAAACGAGTGAGTTATGTAATATTGTCATCTTTGCACTATTGGTGGACCTAACAAAAGAACTCACAACGGTTTCTAGATAATGCAGATTTTGGCTTTAGTAATGTTAGTCTTTATAAGAAAATGAATTATTAAGTGATTTGATAAACTTTAATTTGGTGGTTTTTTAATAAGTGTATAGTATTCTAAATGGGGATAGTCAGGATGTAACCAATGGTTGATTGTTCAAGAGTCAACACTCGAGCCAGGCTTACTATTGAAGTCGAGTTCACAACCGTCTAATTTGTTCTAAAAATTTTGCACTCCCTTTTTCTAACCCTTTAAGACAAAAGGCTGCACACTTGACTCTAAGCTAGGTGCGATCATTTCGATTCTTGTCAAGGTCTTTTATCCCTTTATTGGTAACACTTTTTTTTTTAACTCTTTATAGATAAAATTAGGGTCGATAATATCTGATCCAATAAAAAAGCACGATGGAAGATTAGCAAGTTTGAATTTATGTTAATCATGTCCATAATAATTATGTCAACTTGCTTACAATTGATATGTGCCGTACTTGATCTGAATACTAATAATTCTATGAATTGATCTGAAGTCGCCTTGTTTAACTCAAAATTGACCGGTCCGATCCTTTTACTAAATGGATCAAGGGAATATGATCAATGATTATATGACTTACATTGACCTATCTAACTTAAATTAGTTATTGTTTACTATTATTTAATACTAATGAATATCGACACTGACCGCTCTTGGTACTTTATGGTGTTACAAGTATAAATCTTTCCTAGATTATTCTCCCATAACTTAGAAACAAGAAGAACTAAGTTCACGATTGAATCTTTACTACAATTGTTCATTTATTGTAGATAAATCTATTAACTTATTAGATATATCATTTCAAATCTTGAACATAATTCTTTTTCATTAGTTAGTTATTCTTTCCCTTAAACCATAAAAAAAATTAAAAGCTATTTGAAATGTTCAGGTCATGTTTGGGTTGGATAGGCCTCAGTTTGATCCATTTAGTTAAACAAATTATGCTAGTCGCATTCAGGTCTTGAAACTATTGTATTGATTTAAATTTAGTCTTATATGTTTCAATTGAAATTTTTGGTCCTAAATTTTTTAATAAACCACAATCAAGTCCTCACCCGCCAAAAATTGCTAAAATGGTGGTCCAATAATCACCCGCTATCTGACAAGTCCCGACCATCAATCTAACATTGATAAACTCAAAATAATGTCATGTTGCTTAGTTTTCAGCTATTTTTAGCCTAAACCAAAGGTCGCAACGCCATGTGCGACTCATATCAAGTAGGCAAAGCGAGGCAAGGCGCAGGACGCACCACTATTTGCTTGTAAATGCGCGCGCGAGAGCGAGAGTTGAGGATGCAGAGATTCGGGGGCAAGTACAAGTTCCATGACTGCTCTTCATGGCAGCGGGTCCGTCCCACGAAAGGTGAGCGCCAAAAGCCAAGGTAGCGGAGTTAGCGGAGGGCGGCGGCGGCAGCGACAGCGGTAGCGTGGAGGTTGAACCCAGACGAGCGGTTGGCGCTCATAAAGGAAAGTGGGTCAGCGTTCGTTTCCTGTTGGCCATGAGAAAATCGATCGCGGTACATAGTTTCAACCAGACGAATGTCACAGAAAATAAACATTCAAAAAAACAAAGATACGCAGGCGATATCTAGGCGGAAAAGCGACGTGTAATCTTTTCACACGTTCCCCCGCTTAATTTTACAAATGCAACCCATCATGCCTCGAGCATCCCTAATCAAATCAAATCGAAAACCCATCATTCTTTCTTTCTTTTCTCTGTTGTGTTTTTTTCTCTTTTCTCACGGGAGGGGCGCTTTCTTTCTTCCCTTTCTTCTGATCGTTTCGGTCCAAACCGTGTGAGTTTGACAAGAAAAGAAAGAAAGGAAAGGAGGAAAAGAAAGGAAAGGGAGGAAAAGAGCCTCGGTTGGCCTTTTTCTATCTTTCTCGGTACGTGGTGGAGGTGGTGGTGGGGAAGCTGCGCGAGAAAATTCTTTTTATGCATGGGGCGACATCGGGATCGGAGCCAGTGATGAGGAGGAGGGGGGAAAGGCAGCGGTGGCTCGTGCGCTGTGGGCCGCCCCGTCAATCTCTTTACGCGGTGTTCCTCGGGGTCGTCCCCACGTGGGAGAGCCACCCGTCTCTTCCCACGTCGCCCTGGGACAGACCCGGGGGCGAGTCGGGCCCCGCCGGTCCTACGCTTTCACACTCGAGCGTGGGGACGGACAGCACGGCCCGAGAGCCCGACCGCTCGTTTCATTGTTTTGCTTGTGAGTACACGCAACTCCTCTCGTCGCTTATGAAATCGTAAGACGGTGGGTCGATCCTGGACGGGTTCCCACCTTGGTCACGCGACGAGAATTTAGAGTTTTTGATTGTAGAGTGAGCTCAAACGATTTTCGAGAATCAATGGAGGATTAGGGTTTTGTTTGTCGAGATAGCTTTAATCATTTTCTAAGTGTATCGGGGATCTGCCGATTTGAATTTATAAGATATCGGTATTACTTGATTGACGGAGGAAAAAAAGAAAAGTCATACTTGAAAACATACTTTTTGAGTGCTTACTATCCAAGAAGGACCGTATCTTGATAATCTTGAAATTGACACGTCCCTAAATTTCGAAGGTGGTTTATTGTCAACACATATCACTTTCTTGATAAATGTAGTTCATAATAAGTGCGGGAATCTGTGTTTTGATCGACAATAGATGTATTGTTCACACATGTAATCTTCAGCCATATTAATTGATTTAATGGAGGAAAAAAAGTCGTACTTGAAAACATAATTTTGAGTGCTTATTGTCCAAGAAGCACAGTTTCTGGATAATTTTGAAATTGACAAGCGTCCTTGAAATTTGAAGATGGGATTATTTTTTATTTTCTAGATGTTAATACAATTGTCAACGCATATCACTTTCTCAATATACATAGTTCATAATAAGTGGGAGAATCGTATGCTTTCATCCACAATGGGATGTATTGTAATTTACTCATTCTATTATGTTGATCCGAGAACTGAAAGAAAAATTCAACCTTAAATTTTCAACACTGAATTCAAGGAAATTCCCTTGGAGACCTTGTGAATATAAGTTGGATTAAGTATAGATTTTGTCCTTCAAGTTTTATTATTTGTCCAATTTGGTTCTCTTAATTTTATTTTGTCAAACTAAGTCCTCTACCTTTCTAGATTTCTACAATTTGGTCCTCTAAGTGTTATTTAGTGCAATAAAATCCTATAACTTTTTTGATTTGTACAATCAAATTCCTTGGTCAGCCACAATTAGTTAATTGTCAATTTGATTAATGTCGTGGCATTGTTTATGTGTGAGAAAATGACGTCGTGATGCTAATTTGGCACCGCGTGGGTATGAGATTGGAGCGGGCACCGGCGAGGGTGGCGGAAAAAAAAAGTTAGCAAGAGAAACCGAGGAAGAGACAGAGAGAGAGAGGCAAAGCCGCGTAAACCAAAAAAAATAAGAAAATAGAAATCATATTTGACAATATTAATTACGATGGATGACAAAGCACTTGATTGTACAAATCAAGAAAGTAAGAAAATTTGATTGCCAAAACAAAACTTAGAGGACTAAATTTGACAAATATCGATGGATGACAAAAATGTTAGAGAACATGATTGCAAAAACAAAATGTTAGAGAAAATGCACGAAATAAAAATTAGAGGACTAAGTTGAACTAATGCTAAAACATAGGACAAAATGTGTACTTGACAACTTGACTTTTTAGAGTAAAGGATTGGTTGTGGTCTATAAATTTTTATATGGTATCAAAGTAAGAAGTTCTCAACTTAAATTATTTCAAGCTCCTATTTGCCTCATTTATTATATATTTTTACGCTTCAATCTTAGGCCAAAGTCAATTTTTTGCATGAGGACAAGTGTCAAAGTATTTAAATGTATAAAACAAAGTATAATTATTAAAACATGAATTAATTTAATAGCTTAACCTAAATCTCAAGCACTACATCGAATCATTGATCTTATTTTGCTAGTTCAAATATATTTAAGCATTGAGATGTCGAATATTGAATTCCACTTACAACAGGTGATATCTCAAATTCAACTCTCCACACGTCGAGATCTTCAAATCATATCACATGGGAAAATCCAAAGGGCAAAGATATATAAACTTTTGGAGGATTCCCATATCTTCTTCCATAGGAATAAAAAGAAAATTATAATGCTAAAATGGACTAAATAGGAACATGGCCTATGTGATAAGTTTGTCCCGAATCGCGATGACAAAATCCAATTTATATACAACTGAATAGTCAAATCTTCTCATATGAATCCGAAAGGACGGACCGATTGACTAATTTGCACTGCCTCTTTTTCGGTTCTGTCTATAATAATAGCTAAGGGAGAAGAAGGTGGTAGAATCATTCCAAGTCGTTGACCATGTGCTGAAATTCCCTTTGTTGATACTCGAGAATCCTTATGTGAACAAAAATCGCGATTTGACCTGCTCTTTTGCCTCTAAAGAGAGGTCTCGTGGGAGGAAAAGGGAGTGATACGTTTTGTCTTCCATGCGTTCGTGAGGTCCCGTAGAGCAATTCGTACGTCCACTCGCATCGTCTCGTGGGTTGGAATATAGTGTTTTCTTTCCTCCTCCATTTCCATGGTTGGAATTATTCCATTAGAGATCTTAGGGAAGAGCCCCTGAAGTTGGAATTTTCCTTGGGGTAACGCAGGTATATCGACCGGTCTCGAATTGACCCACTGGTAAGGGCGTATCCATACTTTGGTTGTGAGCTCGATTCCCACTCTAAGGGTCCGTTCGTTTCGTGAAAAATGGGCTATTTCCGGAAAATATTTTCCCATAAGTCATTTTCTAGGAAAATTACAATATTTTCTGGTGTTCGGCTAAAATCTGAAAATATTTCGGAAAATATTTTCCAGTGTTCGGTAAGAAAAATATTTTCCGCTCACCAAATTGGCAAGCGCGAGCGTCAAGCTCGAGGCTCGCCATATCGACAAGCTTGAGGTTTACCTGGTGACGGCCGATGACTAGCCAAGAAAGAAGAATATGGGAAATAAAGAAAATTAAAAATAAGGAAATTAAAAATAATTTGAATTAAAAAAGAAAAAGAAAATTAAAAAATAATTCAAATAAAAAAAGAAAAGAAGAAGAAGAAAGGGGAGGAGGAAGTGAGGATTTGTAGAGGTGTGAAATAAGAGAGATAAAGTGAAGAAAATGTTTTCTCCTTTTTAAAAGTGAAAAACATTTTCCCCTAATTTAGAAGATTTTTTTTTTCCTTTCATGGAAAACATTTTCCTCAAAAAATTCATTTTCCGTAAAACGAACGCCGGAAAATCCGAAAACGTTTTCCTGGAAATTATTTTCCGCGAAACAAACGGAGCCTAAGAGTCATGATGGGAGATTGTTGTGCTAATTCCCATAGATGAGAAGATATCTATGACCCGACGCTGAATAAGGATTAAGCATGGGAATTGAAATTTCCATGGAAATTTAAGAAGTAAAGGAGACTGCCCTACAACGGAATGAATTCGGGGCTATAGGTTGAACCGGAGGGATGTGTTGCACTGATATACGGTGATTGGAAAATTAGGTTGAGATTCATCGGTGTAGAAGAAATTTAATATTAAAATAAAACGGAGGTGACTTGATAGCAAACTCACATGTCAACTTGTCAAAATGGGTTATAAACTCATTTCTTAACTCATATTTGATTGATTGAGTCATTATATAGGTTAATTATATTCATAAATAGATTATAAATGGCTTTAGAATGGCAAACTTAAAAAATATAAAGATATTAAATGGGTCCATAATTTATTTAAATCCAACCACTTTTATAACTCTCTCTTTACCCTTTATAAGAAAATAACGAACTTATTGGAGTCTTCTAAGTTCAAACAAGTCTTGATGGTTCTAATTTCATCCTTATTAAAAGTATCGAGATGGCTTATTTTTTTCCCCATTAGTTTTTGTTTTTTGTTTTTTTAATTAATACCCTAAATTTCATCTATTAGTTATTGGAGGGAATGTTTCATTGGTTGAATTTGGCGACTGTCATTTTTACGTAATATTCTAATTTTGGTTTTCTGTCATTACAATCAATGGTCAGCATAAATCATCTTCTTCAATATCTTACATTCCATTTAATTAGAATTGCATTCTTCCACGTTATTTATTACTGTAATTTTATAAATTTACTATCAAGTAGTAACTTTCTCTTATTCTTCATTGTGAATCAATACAAAAATTTAAAAAATTCTATGCAACATTGAAAGCCATTTTTTAACATCTTATGATTGAAATGGCAATGTTATCCAAATAATGCATATAAGTGAAGAACTTAAAGTGGGTAAACTAAGTGGATACGGATTTTCATAGGTTGGATTAAATATGGAAGTATTTTAATAAATAAGTTGAGTCGAATATGGGTCACCAAGTTTATATTGCATATATATTGATCAATTTGGGTTAGATCATTTTTAACTCAACACAAACTCAACCCGACCTATCCATTAATGGTCCTCCTCACGTGTGAAGAGGCATTGGTAAGTCCACGTGTCAAGTGTGAACACAATACAAAGAAGAATCCCACGCGCATTATCAATGCACATAGAAATAAATGAATGAGTTCAAAGTTCCTTTTGTGTTTCTCCAGCATTATGCCCGTATTAGACTTCCACGACATTCCCTCCACAACATATTCACACCTAATTAATGCATACCATCTCAAGAACCTAAATCGCTTGGTGCACATGTAACATGCGAAAGTTACAATTTTGTAGGGCACTTTCACTAATGGTAACATTATTTTAAGATAACTTACATTTCTATCTCTCTACTTAAATTTCATTCATCTAGTATACTGAATATTTGGGTAAGCTTTCTTCCGTAGTAATTAAACTTAGGTTCTATTGCAATCAAGTTTCCGAACATGAAGACAACTGTCTCGGATTGATCTTATGATGAGGGTGTGATTACTCTGAGAGTCATGACAATGCATTGTTGTGCTAATTTCCCTTTAAATAACTAGCTAATTATGATCGTACTTCTAAACTACCAAAGATAAATAAATAAGAAGATATCTATTGCCTAGACACTGACTTATTATAAGGATTAAGCATGAGGATTGAAATTCCCTCGGGAATAGAAGAAACCAGATCTCATCGTATAGGAGAAGCGAAGGAATGTGTTGCGCCGATATGCGATGGATGGAAATTCAGGTCAAGATTCACTAGCATAGGAGAAACCTGATGTTGAAATAAAGGGAAGGTGGTCCAACATTAAACTCACATGGGGGAGGGGGGAATGTGAAGTGTGCATGTGAAGTGTGAATGCAGGAAAGAATCCCGCATGCATGATCGATGCAACGTGATGAGTTCAAAGTCCCCATGGTATCCTTCCACGTTATGTAGGTATTAGACTTCTATCGCATTTCGTCCATAACATGTGCACACCTAATCAGAAGTAGATCTTCAGACCAAGTCAATCATCCTACATGTAAACCATCTCAAGAAACTAGTCAACAGGTGCACATATATTGTAAGTTGACGATTATGTAGCGCGCTTTCACCAATGGTCACATTATTTTGGGGTAACTTACATTTCTATCACTTTATTTTAATTTCATTCATCTAGCATATTGAATTTTGTGGTAAGCTTTTACCCGCGATGACTAGACTTAGGTGGTATTGCAATCGAGTCACAGAACCTTGATTTCGATCAACTAATCTGTTGAACTTTAGTTTTGTTTTTTTTTGGCAATTCGTACACTTTGATTGGAATCTAGCTAATTTTCCTAGCCAACAAAAGCCAACGCGGCGGATGTGCGCGTTATTATAGCGTCCACCAAAGCGCATCAATTGCGAAAGGGAAAAGAAAACATGAAAACGAAATTTTGTAGTTCAGGTATTTGCAGTCAAAATTCAGTCCACGAATACCATCTAAGTTCCACAAATTCAATGGAAATTAATCCCAACTCTTTGTACTTTATATGAATGAGGAAAAAAAAGGGGCCGGACGATGATTTTGATGTAACATCGCATGGTTGTCCGAGGAATTGCCTACGCAGCTCCAGAGGACGAATGAATGGTGTGGACTTTGGAGCTCCAAGTTGCATCACATCTTGGGCAACCACGCTCGTCATGCAAGTACAACATCCTCGGCATTGTCAACTTTAGGTCCCCCGATGGCATTGACATTCACATCACGAAATCGACCATTCCACAACAAACCTCCTCTCTTTTTCTCCCTCTCCACATGGGAAAGTCATCAATGTCATTATTAAATGCCGATGGTTAAGGAACGATCTCTTGGGACGGCAGCGGCGGATCGGGCATTCTTGAACCGTTCGTGTTCAGATGTTGTTGCCTTTTTGTTCATCGCCCGTTGAGGAGTCGGCATTCCCCGGACCAAAGCGAAGCCCGTGGGGGATTCTATGGCAAAAAGGAAGGGCTTGCTCAATCATCATTTCAGAAAAGAAAAGTTAATGTTTTCTTTTTTTTTCTTTTTTTTTTTATACCCAAGTAACCCCGTAGATAGGTGGCCAGGTGGAAGGCGGTGGGTAAACCTTAAAGTGACGCTAGCGGAGAATCCACCATCCCGACGCCACACTTAAGACACCAAATGCCTCCACTGGGTTTTGAACCCCTCACTTTTGGGGAAGGATCAATGGAGTTCTTATTCAGCAGAGCCACCACAGCCGGTGGTGAAGTTAATGTTTATTAGTATGTGAATATTTCGGAAAAAACTTATTATTGTGGTTCATGCTTTGCATTTTAGCAGCTCATGGATCCCGCTAATCGGATATTTCAAGAACATTAATGACTCCCAAGCCTTGTTATTGGGCATAATGGGCCTAGTGCCGGATCTAATCTAAAAACTTTTGTCGAAAGCCGTCCAAAAATATTTAATAAATATTCTAGAAGAAGTTCATGGGCCAGGCCGAACCGTCCTCAAGATAAAATTACCTATCTAGGCACACTATTTGAAAGAGAGGCCCGGGGAGCCACTAACCTTATGATCACCTTGGACATTCCTAATTTCTTGAAGAGCCTATTATGTAATAATTGTAACTTTAGAAGATATAGTGACGTTACTCCAAAAATCTTTCTCAAGCCCCAAATCAAGTCTATACCGTTCATATTAATAAGGATTGATAACACGAAATATCTCAAATTTGTACACTTACGATAACTTTACTTCAAATAATTTTTTAACCACAAATAAGCCTTAAACTAATATACATGTGATAAATCTATCATCTGTTCGTTTCCGCTAAATTTATCATCAAATTGCCAAGTTGGATGACACATTGCAGTTGACGAGTGTGCCAATTTGAAGTTTTATCCTCCAATTGTTACAAGTGTATCGGTTAGTGCTTTTTCATAATATCAATCTAATTTAACGAAAACTAATTGAGGATGAATGTATTAAAAATTTAGTTTTTAATAAATTTATCATAAATGTACTATTTTGGGATTTTTAGTTGTCAAAATATTAGTATTGAGTAAATTTATCACATGTATACTGATTTTGGATTTTTTTGTGATATTAACTTTATTAGTAATAGCGAGTTTCAAAATATAAATCAATTCAATAAAAAGCCCTTTCTTTTCCAAGTGTACATACAAGACCGTTTCTACGAAAAGTAAAATTCAAAGAGAAAAATATTTCAAAATCTCTATCTAAGTATAAAATACATAGTTATACGTACCATAAGATGTAGTGAGAGATATTATGAAATTTTGAGATGTATCTATTGTACAATAAAGATGTTGGGCTTGAGCTGGTCTAGATGGATAGGGGGCTTCCTAATTGGCCGAGCTTGCAAGATTTAATTTTCATTTCTTTTCATTGTGGGCCGCTGGGCCCATATAAAAAAGTACTTTCGAAACTTGTCCAGAGTGATGGAGGTGACCTTCAATCTTGTCAATTGGATAGCCCTTAACTAGTTTGGATATGCAAAATCTAAGTACAATATGCATTGGTTGGTTGACCAAAATTATGACCATTGACCTCTTTTTAAAGAGAGAATAATTTAATATACTAGAATGGGAACGAATCATCCTTTTTGGAAACATTTTCTCAAGGGAAATGACATTACCTCGGCCAAAAAGTATTCGCTCGTGACTTTTTAGAAATCTCTATTTTGATAAGATATGTCATTTCAAATGTCTTTATCTTTGTTTTTAGGGTAATTTGAATTAATAAGAATATATGCATTAAGTACAATTTGTCCACTTACCCAAATAAGCCATAAGAACCAATCATTAAAGCTGCAAAAAGGATCATCAATTGTTTGAGAATACCAAAAAAAACTTCAAATTTGTACACTCATAATAAATTTATCCCAAATTAATTTTTTGACTACAAAAAACCTCAAATTAGTATATTAATGATAAATTTATCGAATACTAGTTTTCGTTAAATTTTATGGATAAATTACTAAGTTGGATAACACGTAAAGTTGATAAATGTACCGGTTTGTGATTTTACTCTTCATTATTGATTTGTGTTTTTTTTGTAATATTAATCCAATTTAACGGAAATTAATAAAATGAAAATTTGTAATAAATATACAAATTTGAGATTTTTTGTGATAACAAAAATTAGTTTGGGATAAATTTATCACAGAAGTTTCAATTTTGGATTTTTCATGATATTAACTCTTGTTTGAAGTTATCTTTTTTGGAAATATTTTTTTCAAGGGAAATGATATTTCCACGATCAAAAAGTGTGTGCCGGTGGCTTTTTAGAAATCTCTAGATATGTTGTGTTAATGGTCTTTGTCTTTGTTTGTAGGGTATTTTGAATTAATAAGGATATAGGCATTAAGTAGAATTTGTTCACTTAACCAAATATCAATTTTTAGGCTGCAAATATTATCATCAATTGATTGAAGAATGTGCAAATTTTCAATCCAATGAACTCTTTGCGTTGCTTTTCCATTTCTATATCTGTGTTTTAGGAAAAGAAAAAAAAAAGAACTCATTTCATCATCTAATCAATGGGGTTCTACAGAATCATGTTCAACAACCAAAACATTTTACTTTTAATCTATGTATTGAGGCAATTTGACTTCTGATTTTTTTTAACTAATTATCCTAAGAAAAGATGTTGGCTTTTTGATCAATATGAAGGCATTTCATGGACACTAAAACTCATAATATCAATTTGAATTGTGACGAATAAAGTAGTACGGATATACAAAGCGGAATTTTCATTGATCCTGCTCTTATCATGTCACAAGCACGCGCATTGCGTGAGTTGATACGGATAAGAAATTTATGCAATAGACAATTTGAAAAGATAAGAGGTAACTTTTTAGTTATCCAATAGAACTTCACTTTTTTCATTTTGTAGGGTTCCAAATTAACAAATTGGGTCATGTCAACCCCAGTGATTTGTCTTCTTATTAGTTTCATGACTAGGAATGGACATGCCGGCATCAGTAGATGGAGGAGCTCCTCACTTGTCTTGGCCCCGACATTGACTCCTACATGCTTTCTACTTTCTTGGAAAACACTACTTGTGAAGACAGGTGGATTATGATAAAGAGTGGGTAGAGGGAGGCCGTCAAATAAAAGATGAGCAGCGTCCATCGCAGTGCTTGAAAGTTGTAGAAAATCTGTCGGTGAAAATGTTGATAAAATTGGCCTACACACATCACATAATTTGACTAATGATTTGATCCTTTCAACATTTGGGAATCTCACAGGATAAGCGCGATTAAAATGCTCAAAAATTTTTTGGCCTAATTTCCTAATAAATTCTAAATTTTAGGTTCAATCTTGGTTTTGTCTAAGATTTTTTTTTTTATAAAAGAAAAAAAACTTGAATTTTAGGTTTAGTTTTAATTGTATCCTGAACTTTTTTTTTTATCTAAATGAAAACCCCGAACTTAAGGTCTAATCCTAAATTTGACTAGGACTTATTTGTCTAAAAAAAAGTCCGAACTTTAACCTTAGTCCCAAATTTGTGCACATTAACCGTTCATTCAAAAATCGTTAGTAAAGTGACGTGGAAAGTAATCTCCAAAAATAAACCATTCTTTGATATGATAATTATAGGAATTAGAGATGATTGATGATAATTTTTGGACAAAGAGCTAATAGGAGCAAATTTGAGACTAAATTTAAAATTGGTATTTTTTTAGACAAAATAACTTTGGAATGGACTTGAAATTAGTTTTTTTTTTAAAGAAAATTCGAGACAAATTTGAAATTGGACATAAAGTTGAAGGTGTTTTTAGGAATTATGTCATTTAATTTTTATGAATAGGGTTTTTTTTTTTTTTTTCATTCTCTGGCTAGAAACCCTCGACCGATGCTTCTTATTTGAGAAAGATGACTTATGTAGCTTGTTTTGGTATATGATATCAGACACTCGATTCTACTTTCCTATATCTTTTTGATAATAATATATCGGTACCTCCTCATCTAATTCATGCATAACGAGAGATTAAGAATACGAAAACATACTTGTCTCAAACACCTTGAAATCCAATATTTAGTTTATACACGTCCTCGTTTTTTTTATTTATTTAACCCCACCTAATTAGATGAATCTGCCTAAGGAGTGTACTTAAAATAAAAGGGCGGAGGAAAAAGGGGAATGCAAAAGTTAGGAACAAAAGGCCCGGGGATTCCCTTGGCGAGAAGCGTGAAGACAAAGCTGAAGGAATTAGGGGAAGGTGAGTGGGCGACAATTAGAGGCTAATTAATCACCATCAATCATTCTGTCCCTTCCTCCCTTTGAGTCTTGGCTTTTGTCGGCTAATTTAATCCCCCAGCCCCTCCCCTTTTCCTGTCTTCATTTTGTCCCAACCCATGCCCTCCAAATTGAAATCGAAAGCCCCCCAGAATACTCATATCTCTCGTTCCTTCCTCTTCACTCTCTTTCTCAAAGTACCAAAAGATTACAAAAAGAAGAAGAAGAAGTAATTTTAGAAGCGCAAGAAAAATTGAAGATGGAAATCGATAAAGATGTTACGTTGGTAGTAAAGTCGAATGTAATTATGTCATTGTCGGATCAAATTTAAGATTATATTGATGACACATAATGAATTAGAGTAAACTTGTGAATTTGATCGGACCAAGTACACTATCAATATCTTTTGAGATACCGAACTCATAGATTTAGCTAGACCCAGTACGGTATTAACATCTCTTGCAACCCCGAACTAACCAAACATTAATGATCATGGTAACAATCCACAAAAGATAAGAAAAGTATGAACAACTCGACCCGATGGAGTTGCTTACGCTCTCGAGTACTTAACATAATAAGAGCTCTCCATATTTGGTCGGGGAGACTTGACCGAACCTTATGATCTTTTGCGCTGAATTTCATATATATATATATTGTTATTTCAGATTTTCGCGTGGATTTTTTTTTTTTTAATGAATCATATGTATGACAAGGAGGCATGCATATGGACCCCTCACCCTCCTCATCAAATTGCTAGTTGCGGCGGGCCCATTATAGAATTCATAAATGTTGAAAAGATAGTAACTATACAACAAAAAAAAAAATCTAATCCGACGAAATAACTAGTTAAAAAAAAAAAAACATTATTACATCCGAGAGAACGAGAACGAAGTAACTGCGCTTATTAGCAATAAAAAAAGAAAACCTAAAGACGCCGCCGCGGTTTTTAAATTAGCCCGGTTTTTTATGCGATTTAAAAAATTCCGAATTTTCGCGGAATCTATTCTGAAAATTTGTTTACATTCGGGAAATCATTTCCCGAATCGCGGCGGGTCGCGAAAAGACGATTCTACCCCCCGGGCCTCCGTCCTCTTCCTCTCATGTTTCAACCTCTCTCCGGCGAGAGACGACAAAAGTCGCAGGGTCAGAGAATATTTCCGAAAACATTTAAAACAAATTTAAAAAAAAAAAACCAGAATTCATATAAAATAAAATAATTGTTTAAAAATAGCAATTTTTTAATCCTTTCCTTTCCTTTCCTTTTTTTTATTTTTTTTTATGGGGAAAAGAGTTTTTATCTCCCAAAGTACGCCCCCGCCCCTTCTCTCTCTCTATCAAGCAGCGGCATCTGAGCTGCTCTTCCCACTGCAGGCTGCAACTTTTCCGTACTCTTTCCCTCTCACCTCACCTCACTCTCTCTCTAGCTTTCTCTCTCTAGCCTCTGCTCCGCGCGATCCCCTCCAGCGCTCGCCGCCGTAGCTCCCTGGTCTTCCGCCGGCCTCGCATTCTCGCTCGCTCGGGGAATGTGAAACCCTAGCCCCTCGCGCTCGCGCTCGCCCTCGCTCTCCCTCTCCCTGCTCGGCCTCCGGCGGCGGCGCTTCGCGGCGGCGCGGATCTGATCTTCGGGCCGCATTACGGTCGGGGATGGGGAACTGCTGCAGATCTCCGGCCGCCGTCGCCCGGGAGGACGTGAAGTCCAACTACGCCGGCCACGACCACGGCGGGAAGCGCGACCACGGCGGCGCCGCGGGGAGGAAGGGCGGCGGAGGAGGCGGCGCCGTGACCGTCCTCGCCGGCGTGCAGAAGGAGAACATCGAGGAGCGGTACCTGATCGACCGGGAGCTGGGGCGGGGGGAGTTCGGGGTGACGTACCTCTGCATCGACCGGGCCTCGCGGGACCTGCTGGCCTGCAAGAGCATCTCGAAGCGGAAGCTGCGGACGGCCGTGGACGTGGAGGACGTGCGGCGGGAGGTGGCGATCATGAGGCACCTGCCGCGGAACCCCAGCATCGTGACCCTGAAGGAGGCGTGCGAGGACGACAATGCGGTGCATTTGGTGATGGAGCTGTGCGAGGGGGGCGAACTGTTCGATCGGATCGTGGCGAGGGGGCATTACACGGAGAGGGCCGCGGCGGCGGTCACGCGGACGATCGTGGAGGTGGTGCAGCTCTGTCACAAGCACGGGGTGATACACAGGGACTTGAAGCCGGAGAATTTCTTGTTCGCTAACAAGAAGGAGAATTCGCCTCTCAAGGCTATTGATTTCGGATTGTCGATATTCTTCAAGCCAGGTAAGATCTTCAATTTGCTATTTAATGCGCCTCCCCTCCCCCGGACGTAGGGGTGTTCTCAATTGGAAAGTAGCATCCTTTGTTCATATGCCATTGGGAGATCTACATGAGTAATGTAGTATACGTTTAGCAATAAACAGCACCTCTGTCAATTTTTCGAACTAGTCTTGGCAGTTAAGAAGAATACTTCTTCCTTGATTTCATCAGATGAAAAAATAATACTTTGCATATTCTTACCGACTTCTAGGAAGTCAAGCTCCTCGAATTGTTGGTCTGAGAGCCGTGTCGTCACGTGCCAAATGATCCGCTATTGTGCTTTTCGAGATGATTTTATGTCGCAATTGCAAATCTTCTGACAAATAGCTATGTTATATTCCAAAGTACTACATGTCTTTGACAAAGGGTGGAAAACTATAGGGATGCTCTCGATTTGGTATGTTAGAGCGAAGTTGTATTGTATGGGAATCCCATAGGAATGTCTTTGATACGGAAAAGAACGAAAATTCTGATATGTTCTTGGTGTGGAGGTTGCAGAATGAATTGGCATTTCCCTTGCCCCACGACCTTCGTGGAACCTAGAAACCATCGTTGGCCTCTTGGAACCACTTTGGAACTTGTCAATTCCTCCACAAGTAGAGTGGTATCTTTTTTCCTTTGGATCTTTATATCAATAAGTAAAGATTTTATGCATTTAATGTCTGTCAATCTCTTAAACAGAAGTTAATCACTGGATCGAGTATGTGTTTTTTGTTGATGACAAGAGGATAGAACCAATAAAACAAATTCAGTCAAAAGAATAAACATGATAACAGCAGAGGTAAAACTACAGCAAGATGAACACACTCATATGATGTTTGTCCAATTCCACCTTCGTAACATTCATATCTCTAATTCTAATTGTGTAGTAATTCAGATAGCATAATGTCGGATGTTAATTTAGATATTTGGTAGTTGATACTATAATCATGGTGATTAAATGCACTTGCACACATTTAAGTGTAGTAATCATATTTCAATGGATGTACAGTGGGTACAGAGTAAGTATGACCTCAACATATCCTACACCAACAATGCCTATAATATTTGGAGTTTTGAACCTACCCTATGCTCTTTATTTTCTCGTCCTAAAGTCCACCAAACCATGAACCTACTAAATGTGTATCGCTTATTTGCCTATACATCCCTACTTGGATGACCCTTTCTTGATGACATTTTAAAACTGATTCTTTCTAGGTGGATCCAATTAGGATTATGTCCACATCGTTTAACGATGCTGACATAGACCTCAAATACCGTGTTGTTAATTGATTCTGTGGTAGCCTACGGTGCTTGGTACATAAAAAAACGAGATTCTTAAGTGTGATAGTAGCCAAGACATTGACATGATAACTGGATTGTCATGTCAACTAATTAGAGTGGTTTTGCATAGAGGATGCACAGCTCAATGTCTAGCATTTTATTAGGATCTGGTGGGAGCTTTCTGGTTGATTGCATATCTACTTATTAGTCTTTAACAACAGATAATGATCATATTGCTTATATTGAACTGATTAATTTGTTTTTGGTGCTTTATTTGTATGGATTCAAACTGGCTTTGATCAATGTCTTTCAAATGGTTTTAGTCATGCAGCAGAGATCAAAAGATAAAAGATAGAAATTTTGGTGATGTGTACCAAGCACCTAAAGTGTCTTATATCAAAATTTCACCTTTTGACCCAGCTCTGGTGCATGCTTTGCACGTCAGGAATCTTCGTATGGATAGAATGAAAAAACTTGTTGCTAATTGGTGGATGTTGAATTTTTGGAGGAGAGAGAGTCTCCAAACAAATGGTTTCTTGAGATGTGAAACCTGTTAAAAGCATGTCCTGGAAAGAAAATGGCAATAGGAAGGAAAAGAATGACTTCTTGCCTGGACTTTCATTGTTGGAGTATATCTGATCAATCTGAACCGTTACACTCCATTATAACTCCTTTGGCTGGGCCTGGGGAAAAGGAACTGTAGTTTCTCTCAGTGTCTCTCTGGCTTGCAGTAATATAGATGATAATTTTTTTTTTTTTTTGGATTTCATAAAAAAGAAATGTTTTATCAGATCATGAACTTGACGTGACTCATGATCCCATTCTAATAGGATTAAGTTTGAACCTTTTTGGATAGAAAAAAAATCTGTTTTCTATATGTCAATCAAACTTGTAGAGATGAGTAATAAATCTAATTGGATGCTGGGCTTGAACTTTTTCGTCCATTTGTTCTACCCATTCCACTGATTTCTTACAGACTGAGCTGGAGGTCTCTCTGCTATTCCTCTTAGGCTATGTTGGGGAAATGAGAGAAAATGGGGGGATGAAAGTTGGGTGGAAAGAAAAGGAAATATTAAAGTTTTTGTGTGGAGAAAAGGAGGGAAATTCAAAATTTTTATATTTTTTCTCCAATTTTTCTTTCCTCCGCATATCCAAACATAGCAGTAAAAGAAAAGGAAATCTGCTTCACTTAAGCTGTGCTATTCATCAAACTTAAATTCCAGCATGTCCTTCAACTTTCCTAATTTAACTGCTATTTATAAGATAATGACTCTTAAAGTACCTTAAGTTTGGTGTCATACTTGAGCTGTACCAATTGAGCTGTACCAAACTAAGTTTTGTCTAGAGCTTTCCGCTGTGAATTATCTTTGAAGTATTTCATGTTGGTGTCCTATTTGCCTGGTGTAGGATGTCTGAACTGTAGAACCCTGATATTTTTATGAGTCCAATGAGCAATAACTGTATTGTTCCTTAGCCATGCTCTCTTAAGAAGATGCTTCATATGTATACCAGTGCAGCCTTGTATGTAATATTCATTTCACTTTCCAGCATATGGTAGGTACCCAGCTAGATACCTATGGTTGGGTATGCCATTGAGTTTTATTTTGCCTTGTTGATGTTTAACATCTCTACCTTCCTGCCAAAAGTATGTGCTGGCATGCACTTTGCAATAAATGTTATTTATATGGGTTTGCCATGTTTGTAGTCGTTAAATATTTTCAAAAGATACAAGAGTTGCAAATTTTTCTGTTACTTGACTCAAAGAGTTTGCTGAGAATTGTGCTGTAAGTTATAACTACTTGATGTCAGAACCTAACTAGGTTGACTTTGATGAGATAAATGTATCGCTTGTGTCGCACTGTGAGTCTTACTTCCTTGTGGTGGGCAATTGATCAGGAGAACTTCTACTTATCAGTGAAGTTTTTACTATAGAATCATCCAATTTGGTTTTCTGGGTCAAAGAGTACCCTGAAAATAAAAAATTTGCTTTTGCAAAAGTTGAGCATTAGCATATTGAGAATATTGATGGAGAAATGCTTCCTTTGCTAGTGGGTTAGATACTTTTGCTCATCTTTTAGATTGTTTCTTTATCTAGTCAGAGAAAACATAACTTTGGCATAGGTCTCTTTCTGAAGATAAATTTGCTACTCCTTTCATATTTGAGTTTCTTCAAAAATTTACATGCGACAGGTAATTGCTTTCTTTGGGATTGATGCATCATTCTTACATAGTATAAAGGTTATGAGAGAACTCCATGTGTTGGACATGTGACTTTGCTTTTTTTTTTTTTTTTCCTTTCCCTTGATAAAATGGGGTATCCGAATCTTGCAGTTAGACTAATGCCCTCAGATAAATGCAAGGCCCTCTGGTGTTATCAAAACCCTATTGATTGGCTCCTTGAAATAGAAGTGGAGTTCTTTTGCACTGGTTCTCATATTCACTCTTAAACCTCAAAAAATAATCAGCATAACTGCAGTCCCAACTGTCATGTTGTATCTCTAGATAAATTTCTAATCCTATCTTCCTCAAGCTGGCTTCCATCTTGCTTCTGCTTGCTTTTGCTAGCTTTTTCATCTCCCAGTCCCTTGTTACTTTTTTTATATAGCATAACAGCATAGATACAATTGAGTTGTGTCATCGGTTGTGTATTTAGGATATCCCCCATTTCTATCTGGGTTTATTGACATTACTTTATCTGGCCTGCTATCAATTATGCATTGCTGATTTACTGTGGTACTGGGGCAATTGCGTCCTGTAATTTTGTTTCATTTGGTTTTACTTTTCTTGTGGTAGATTCTGAGATATTCTGTTTTTGACTTTATGATTGGTTGCATTTTGTAACGTTTTTTTTGCAGATTACAGTGTATAGATTCTAAAGTCAACGATATAATTTCTGGTAGATTGACCTATTTTTATGAAGTCATGGATATTCTAGAAATCTTTTCTGATTTTCTATGATGAAGATCACAAAACTACCCATTCTCCTTGCATCTAGGGATATTGTCATGCAGGAATTTCAGTTCTTCAAAACTGAACCTGCCCTCAGCCAAATTAGTTCTTTTGAGTTTGGTTCAATCTTCAAAGTTTTTGGCTTGGGAGTGGATTGGCGTTTTCTTCATCTAATTGAGTAATAGTATTTATTTTTTTTGGGTCGGAGAGTAACATCAGTTAAAATGTTGAAAAAGTTGATCTCACCAAAAAGTCTCCTCCAGTGATTTCACTCTCTGCCCGATCTCTATCCCCATTTTCTTATTAATTGGATTTGAATGCAACAACATGGTGGTTAATTTAAAAGGATATGATTGCTGAACTTGTCAAGCTATGGACAACTTAGAAAGCCCTTCAATTCGAACTTGCCTAGATTTTGTGAACCTTCCATTTATTGTAGTTGTTTGAAATAGACTTGTTCTAGACATTCCTAATTCCTAATATTCCAGGTGAGAAGTTCTCAGAGATCGTTGGGAGTCCTTATTACATGGCTCCGGAGGTGCTCAAGAGGAATTATGGGCCAGAGATAGACATATGGAGTGCTGGTGTCATTCTCTACATTCTGTTATGTGGGGTTCCCCCATTTTGGGCTGGTAATAATACTCAGTGATTTCCATCTTTTTTCATGTTGGGTTTAATATAGCACAGGCAGGTGTCAAGTGTGTTTTCTAGCTTTTGATATTTGGCACCTAAGCACTTTTGTGCTTTCAATTATTTAATCTTAAGATTCTGCATACTCTTTTCCTCTCTTTGATTATATATGTAATGCTCTCAATACCCATTTTAAGTGCTGTCTGGTTGCTAAAAATGCACTTGTGATGCAGAGTCTGAGCAAGGTGTTGCGCAGGCCATCCTACGTGGATTAATAGATTTTAAACGGGATCCTTGGCCAAGTGTCTCAGAGGGTGCTAAGAGTTTAGTGAGGCAAATGTTGGAACCAGATCCGAAGCTTCGATTAACTGCTACTCAAGTACTTGGTATTCCTCTCTTTTCTATATGGAAACATATTCTAGTACTTGATTTTCCTCTCTCTCTCCCCCTCCCTCCTTTGGGGCTTTGCTTGTCTTTCTGTAGGGGTATGTCTGTAGCTCCTTTGACTTGTTATTGAGTGCTCGGATCTTTTACATTTTTCAATGGAAACTGCCAAACAGAGATGTTTAAGTTTTCTCTATCCTCAGGACCTGCTGGCAGCACTTGCCTGACTTTCTTAGAGTTTCTTATTTTAGGCTCTGCATAGGGTGATGTGTATTTGCAGAAACAAAAATTGCATTAGGGTAAGCTAGCTCTTGTGAATTTTACACTACTATATATACTTTTTTAGGAAGCGTATGGGGCAAGAATAGGTAGATGGATTTAAGTGGGAGTTTCTGGTGGATGGTATGGTATAAAGGTTGCAGATTTATTTAAGGAAGTTTTGACTTTTTGGCTGTCTTTTGTTTCCAACGGTTATATTTGCTCACCTCTGTGTTCAGGTTGTCTATGTAGTTGTAGGTTTTGATTAGGGTTGATCTTGTTAATTCAAAGTCCAGCACCATGCTTCCAAACATTTTTCCTTTTATTTTGGGTCGAAGTTGTCATATTCCTACATTATGTGATATTCCATCGCACCATCTGGGGTTTGAAGATGTCTTCCTAATCCAATGTTGTTGTGAGGAAAGTTCATGTGGGTATTGATTTTATTCAGACTAAAGATGATGGTAATGCTGAAATGTCATATCTCACTGTTAAAAGCTGATCTGCCCAGGAAAGAAATAGTATAAATTCAATGTCTTGGGTAACACTTGACATACTGTTAAAGTGTAACTATGATGTGGTAACTTACTACCTCAGAGTTTGATAGTTGTTTTTACGTGCTGTCTTGCTGGCAGAGCATCCTTGGCTCCAAAATGCTAAGAAGGCTCCTAATGTTCCACTAGGAGATGTTGTCAAATCAAGGTTAAAACAGTTTTCCATGATGAACAGATTCAAAAGAAAGGCACTGAGGGTTAGTTGGATGTTCCTATTTGATATATTTTTCCTTCATTGTAGTGTTCTTTTGTGAGTAAGATGGATGGGCCTTCGTTATAGGTGATTGCTGAATTCCTATCTGTGGAAGAAGTTGAAGACATAAGAGACATGTTCAAGAAGATGGACGCTGATGATGATGGTATTATTTCAATTGAGGAATTAAAAGCTGGGCTGAGAAATTTTGGTTCTCAACTTGCTGAATCTGATGTTCAGATGCTCATCGAAGCTGTGAGTGTACTTGATCTCTACTTTGGTCGTAATACCACCTGATTGGACAACATTTTAAGTATTTGTTTTGTTTCATCTATTTGATGATGCTACAAGCTAGTTTATCTTGTTTATGGAGGCATGATGACCTAGGAACCAATGTTTCCGAATCCAGACTGGACCAGTTGGTTCAACCAGTGAACTTGCCAGTTTAGTTTCTTATTTCTTCTATTTGGTTCAGAAACTGTTCAATCCAGCAAAGTAGTTGACCAGGTTTGATTGGATTTGACATTTCTCAAAAGATATTGAACATGGGAGGGTTGAAGCTGGGCCACTTTTGCTGACACCCTTTAATTCTGTCGGAAATATTTATACACATACATGTATGGCATAAGAGTGAGTTGGTCCTTGTTAAAAAAGTGAAACTGAGAGTACTGGGGGCTCGAATTAGTACAATTCCAGAAGCAGGGCATGTCCTAGCGAACTTTATGAGGCAATATTTTCTTTCCAAGGTTATAAATACATATACCAGTACACTAATCTCAAGATGTCATCTTTCAGTCATACCGGGGTTGAACCAGTTAAAACACAAATTGTTAGTTTCTCATGTCTGTCTGGTTTTGAATGCGTTGCTTATTTAGTAGGTACTTAGGCTGGCTTCTTCCGGTCTATGATTGTTCTCTTGTTTAAGAATATCTCAGTCTATCTTTTGAACATGCATACTGTTCTTTTTATTTAGTTGGCCTTTGTGAACTGCTGGAGGTGATAGTAAAAGCATAACAGATTTAATGCGTCGTTGGTAAAGCGCTCTTAGTCTATCACCAATAGGGATATAATTGGAGGTTCCCGTCTCTGGTTCCATTGTGGACATGAGACAGTGAGCAAGAAGTGGGGGCCGAACTTTCCGTTCTTGCCAAGTTGCACCAATAGGATTGAAACACTCTTACTTTAATGAAAAATTTTCTAGTCTCGGTGCTGATATCACTAAAAGCTACTTATGAAATAAAATTGTAAAACATAGGTTCAAGGGATATTGGGAATTCTTTCAGTACAGCCCTCCTAGCAGATTTTTGGACACTCAGTGAATTCACTGGTTTTGTGGACCTGATTTTTCTCTACATGTACGATTTTCTTCAGGCAGTAGCTTTCTGGTCATTAGCCTTAGGTGACAGTTTGAGTCCATCTATCTTACAAAAGCAGCTATGTGTAAAATAATTGCGGGCTCTCTATGTAAAACTCATAAACAGTGATTGAACAGCAACCATCAAAATTCCTTGTTCAAGCTGATAGAGATTCACCTGCAGCTAAAAGGCAGGCCTTTAGACTTTCTAATTGTCCCCTCTGTTCCTTGGTCTTTTCTAGTGTGTGTTCTACATAAGAAAGTGTGGTGCTGAAACACTGCTGCTCTTAGTTTCTTCTCTTTCCTTTGGTTCCAAGGTACTTTGACATGTGAAAAGCTACTATTCCAAATTTGCAATTGGAAATCCTACATGGCTTGGCTAAAAAGATGTTTGTTGTGTTTTGACCTTTCGATACAAAATTACTCCGTGGAGAACATTAAGGGAATTTACACTGGCAAGTTAAACTTCCTCTTTTTACCCTTTTCAACCATGAGGCAAGTTAAACTTAAATTGTAAAAAACATCATCATTTCTTAACCTGTTTCTTTACTTGAATTTGTACTCATTTGATATATTGATTAGTTTTTAACTTCACTCAAAAGTTCGGTCATGCAATCTCCGTCATCTTCCTTGAAAGGAGTGACATATTTCAATCATCATCCCTAAGTACATATATGTGTCTTTATGTGTTGAATGAGCGAGCTTGTTGGAAACAGGTGGATGCTAATGGCAAAGGTTCATTGGACTATGGAGAGTTTCTTGCTGTTTCACTCCATCTTCAGAGGGTGGGAAATGATGAGCATCTGCGGAAAGCCTTCTCCTACTTCGACAAGGACGGCAATTCTTTCATTGAACCTGATGAGCTACGCGAATCTCTAGTGGAAGATGGGGCAGATGATTGTAGTGATCTAGCTAATGAAATCTTCCAGGAAGTGGACAAGGACAAGGTAAAGAGACTCGGGACATACTCAACTGCATATGGACAGTCTCTAATCTTGAACACTTAGCACTAATATGATTTTCTGTCACTTTAGGACGGGAGAATTAGCTATGAAGAATTCGTCGCAATGATGAAAACAGGAACAGACTGGAGAAAAGCTTCGCGTCACTATTCAAGAGGCAGATTTAACAGCCTAAGCTTGAAGTTGATGAAAGATGGTTCTCTAAACTTGGGAGCCGAGTGAATCGACATGAAAGGCCGACATTGACTTTCTACCCGCACAAGAGCAGATTTGGATCATTTCCTATACGTCATAGACTTGGATCCTTTTGTGATTATTTTCCAAGGCGTTGATTGGATGAGCCCTTTTGCAGACAGTATCATGAAGGGCCGAGTGCATCTAAAGATGCTCGTGCAGATGTTTGTTGTTGCGGAGCGTGCAGTGCCCTTGTAGCCATCCCTGCCAAGGTATGGGCCTGTATTATCCTGTCCTTCCTAACCACGTCAGCTGTCTGTTATTCGTTTCTGCTTGATGAACATGATGGCGAACTCTAGTGGCGTAGTGTATTTTAGTCACGAGAGAATATGTGGGAGTTATCTGTAGTCCACTTCATTCCAAGTGCTCCACTCATGGGAATGTTATGGTATTTGCCAAAACGTTGTAAAGATCGAAAGAGAGGCACTTTGTTTATGACCCTTTTTATGCTCCTGGACTAGTGGTTGTAATCTTCCATCGTCGAGTGGGACTTAGAGATTTGCCAAGTTGAGTGGTACTCATCTTCTTCCCGTCAACCTCAGCCTCATCGCCTCTTTCGATGGAGAGGGTTACTGCTCCAATTTCGCTCCATTGGCGCATTAGGATTCCTAATTGGTTGGTACTTAGAACACTGATCAAGATATGCTGGTCGGACAGATTGCGTGCGATTATTGTTCGGTTAAAATCTAACCATCCATGTGCAGCTTTTATGTGTTGAAAATGACATTCACCTTGGGACCGGAAAAAGTGGGATTGAGACCGTCCATACCGATTGATAGTGGTCTAGCACAGAGCGTAATCAGGGCATGTCCAATTATCGTCAGTGCTCATCTTCTTTGAAATGCCGAACGTGATGCAGACCTCCGCATAATGAAGTTTTACTACCTATATCTAGATGTCTAGTCTGAAAAAAGAAAGCTCAACCTACTTAAAGACAGTGCCTCGTGACTTGGTCGGTAGGCCATTGTTGGATTGTCGGCGTTGATATAGGCGGTCATTCATTGGTGGGTTGCGAGCAAAAGAATCTTAACCGTCCCGGCTTCTCTGGTGGTCCTTGCCGCGAAAGATGGGCCTGCCACTAACAATTTCGTTTGGGCCTAGGCCTCCCATTAACATCTTCAGTGAGCATGTTCCAATTCTCAAGCAAATCAAAGTTTGTCAAACTGACCCATCAAGAAAGAAAGAAAGAAAGTAAGTGGTCAAGGTTAGGTTGGTTCAGAGGAACCCTAACTCGAAACCGATCGCCATTATACGAGTCTTGGCACGCGCCATGAACTACTTCTCTGAACTCCATCTTCTTCGTGAGAATGAGCTGAAACATGTTTACTTCTCTCAATCCCAATTGTCGATTACCTATGCTAATGCAACTATTCCGTCATTAAATTAGTAATAAGGCTCGAGGACCCTGTTTCTGAAGGACCAATCAAATACACCAAGACAAAAATATGTTTTTCATCGCTACAAGCCTCTTCCGGCTTTTGTGCTGTGATTTAGAGGCCGTGTTACGTGGATCAGTCTGGTGAAATCGTGGAGGTCGCCTTCGCGATGCATGCTCATGCTCCCTTTCTGCTGCCTTGCGAACTTGGTCCACGCAGAGTTTGGTTTGAAGTAGACAAGCTCCTCGAGGCGCATGCCCGTGAGCATGATTGGCTTATTCCAAACTGAGATAGGTGCGTGACTCAGCGTCCAAGCCTTTTCGTGGATGATCCAGATTCTACGCAGACCGAGTAGTTGTCTAACTAACTTACGGCATCTGCCGATCCCATTAGTCAAGAGCACCCAGCGAAGTGGGCACAACCTGTCCCCCACGCGAACGTAGAATTCAAGGTGAAGGTGCTGCTGGCACTGACCTTTCCTCTTGGCCTTTGATTAACAAAGCGAAGATATTGTCGATAGCAAGTAAAGCATGTGTTCATGCAAGAACTTATGGTTTCTCTGGAAAACGTGGGAGAAGGAAAAAAGAGTTGGATCCGGGGAAACTTCTTGCAAGCTTCTGCTTTTTCTGCACTGTGCGATTTGTGGACGGTGGACAACACACTTCCCTTTTTCCGTGAAATAACCCCCAATGCAATACACATTTACAAAGTAGCCACTTCATATGAGCTTCCGAAATCTTTTGACTTTTTGGCTTAGAGGTTTTGGACATTTAAATTCTAGGAATATCCCATTGCATAAGGAGATTTGTCTCGCTGATCATCACGAGACAAATGTATATAATAGCATAGATAGTAAACGACATATAACTTTCTTAAATTTATACTTGATTAATAAAAAAAAAAAGAAGTTAGGACAATAGCTCGATGTTTTTCCTCTTGATTCAATCGCTCGACTCTTGTTAGAACATAATAGAGTCCGTTTCTAAGGAATCCCTCCAAATGAATCAACTATGCAAATCCTTTTTTTCTAAAAAAAACTATAGATCCCACAGTGAAGTGCATTTTTTTTTTTGATAGGAAAAAAGGTGGGAGAATTGTCTAAAAAGTCCTAAACTTATTGTACTTTTGCCAATTCAGTCCTAAACCTTTTAATTTTGCCAATTCAGTCCTAAACCTTTTCACTTCTTGCCGATTCAATCTATCCGGCCAATTTTGGCCGGAAAATGCTGATGTGGACGTCGGCGGTGCCACGTAGGACCACCGGAGCGCGTGGACAATTTTTAATAATATTTTAATATTTTTTTGAATTATTATTATTTTTTTCTGTTTTTTTTCCTTTCTTTTCTTCCTTCCAGCCGGGCTGGCCTCGCCCGCCACGGGGAGGCCTAGCTGGCGAGGAGGAGCCCCGGCGAGGGGGAGCCCTTGCCTAGGCGCGGCCGGGCAAGGGTCGCCGGGCGAGGGCCGGCCGCCGGATCGGGTGCGGGTGAGGCGATGTTCGCCGGGCGAGGGTGAGCCCGGTGAGGGCTCCCCTCGCCGGATCTAGCGAGGATCTCGCCCGCTAGGTGGCCTTGGTCGCCGTTGCCCGGCCGATGCCAGGCAGGGCGGCTGGCAAGGGTCGGCCTCGCCTAGGCGACCCTCGCCGAGCCACGCCTAGGCAAGGGCTCCCCTCGTCGGGGCTCCTCCTCGCCCGGTCGGGCCTCGCCTGTGGCGAGCGAGGCCAGTCGGCTAGCTGTGGCCAGTGGTCGATGGCTGGTGGCCGGCCACGGGAAAAGGGAAGAAAAAAAGCCAAAAAGAAAAAGGAAGAAAAGAAAAGGAAAAAAAGGGAAAAAACATAAAAAAATAATAAAAATTCAAAACAATATTAAAATATTATTGAAAATTGACCACGTTAGCGCCGACGATCCTACGTGGCACCGCTGGCGTCCACGTCAGCATTTTCCGGCTAAAATTGGCCGAATAGATTGAATCGGCAAGAAGTGAAAATGTTTAGGACTGAATTGGTAAAATTAAAAGGTTTAGGACTGAATTGGTAGAAGTGCAATAGGTTAAGGATTTTTTGGACAATTTTCCCAAAAAAAGGTTAAAGTTGAATACGAAAATCTAAAATTGTAATTCACCATACTTTTTTTATTACCTAATGAAATATGAAGTAATTTCTAGTAGATAATGAAAAGAAACTAGTATTCAAGCACTCATCAATTCCAAGATTAGCAAGCTACTTAGTAGAACGATTTCCTTCTTGGAAGTTATATTGCACTTTCAACTCAGAGTGCAAAAATATTCTAATACCTTTAAGCGAAACAGGCTAGCATTTTGGTTGCATGATATAGCTCTTGAATTTGAAGTTCTTTTATTGAACTTAAGCTTTGAGATGCCAAATTACTTGAAATACTTTGGTGGTCAAGGTTTATGGATGTACTTGTAAACTTCTCTAGAACTTTGGGTCTAAACATAATTTTACAAACGTTGGGGAACTCATCCATGCTCAAAACTGTAGTTTGCACATCCTATTTTACAAACAAATTAACATTTCACACCCCTTCATTATTTTCTCTATTTTAATGATTAGCTACTCATTAGAAAAGGCTCGCGGTATTTCTAACCTCTTATTAGCTCCTGACGTCCCATATCACATTAAATTGACTACATTATTTCTTGTGAGTCCCACTCTTGATTACACTTATTTGTTACCATTTGTCTTCTTCTATTTTACAATTTACTAAAAGAAAAATTTGCCCACGTCCCCTCCAAACAACTTTTTTTTCTCCTTAACCGCTTCTTCCACACCCATTACATTTTATCGTTCCTTCAAATTTGTCTTATGAACTTACTCTCCATTATTATAATCTAATCAAGCACTAATTACATATTGGAGTAAAGAAATGTTAGTTTCATCTGTATTTTCCTCATGACCATAAATTTTTTGACTTGGATTTTTTTGTACGAATTTATGAGAATTTATTCAAAGATTAAATATTGTGTTGATGTATGTATTATACACAATTTACTCATATTATTCTGTTTCTTGTGTTTAAGTGATTTTTGAATAATAGCTTCCTTGTACAAAAAAGAAAAAAGAAAAAAGAAAAAGAAATATACAACTCATTAATAATTTTTTTTTTTGTTGGAAACATAATATTTAGTTAGTTATCTACCAAATAAACTATTTTTTCTTTATTCTAAAAAAATATTTTTTTGGAAAAGAGGCACACCAGTTTTGTTTCTAATGAAGAAAGAAAAGGAAAAAAAAAAAAAACCAAAAACAAGAAAAAAGAAGACAACCATTAATCTTTATTGAAGAGTGAATCTCACATTTACCCTTAATAAATGTTGTTTCAGAGGAGCATGGGTAGTTTCATTTCTAGTAAAATTGAAACAAAGAAAAGGGAGTTAAAAATGTAAGAGATAATGTTAAATCAAGAGTGTAACCTGCAAGGAATAACATAGTCAATTTACTATAAAATAGGGTGTCATGAGTTAATAACAAGGTAAAAATAGTGCAAGCCTTAAAAATTGTATTTGCTTACATGAAGGGTTATTTATGTAAGGTAGGAAATATAATTTGACCAAAAAATATCTACAAAATATCTAAAGTACTCTCATGGACTTCAGGACCATTTTTTCATATACAGAAAATAATAGAAAATAAAATTTTTTTTTTTGGTAATTGAGTCTCTATACTAACTTACTTTGTTTGCTCTATTGTTCAACGTTCCCATGAAACACCCGTGAATCAAGTTCTTACTTTACGTACTTGTGTATGTTGAACATGTATAGCGTAACTCTTGAATTCAAGGAAGGCAAAGATTGTACTTGTTCTTTCGTGCTATTAAAGATTTTTTTTTAGATATTATGAAGATACTATGGATATACCATATATTCTCCAAATCATATAAATATCTCAAATTGGTGCATTTGTAACAAATTTATCTTTAATTAGTTTTAATTAAAATTTTCTTTTAAATTGCTGATTTGGATAATACATGGTAATTAATAGGTGTGCTAATTTTGAATTTTACCTTCCATTGGCCATTGATGTACCACTTTGTGGTTTTTTGCGGTACAAATATATTAGTTTGAAGTTTTTAGTGGTCAAAAAATTAATTTAGGATAAATCTATCACATGTGTACTAATTTGGGATTTTGATGGTTAAAAAGTTAGTTTGAAATAAATTTGTCACATATATACCATAACCCTTAGATAATTAGTATATTGCATATTGCCCGTAGGTGGTTATGTTTCTATATAAGTTGATTATGTGGTATATTTGATTGAATTTTCTCTAATTTGGTTTGATGACTAATTGTGATTGTAATGTCAAGTTAAGTGATTCAATTGTTCCAACTTGTGGCCATTAAAAATGTTAATTGTTTTGAAAGAGTTGACCCTATAAATTAAGGGAAAATTACTAAAAAAGTTATAATTCTATTGCACTTATGCCAATCTAGTCATAAACTTTTAGTTATGTAATTTCAACCCTAAACCTTTTGATAATTTGCCAATATAGTCATTCCGACCAATTTTAACCAAAAACACTAACGTAATGGTCCAATCAACGCTGACAATCCTATGTGGCATGGACAAAAATTTCTGATTTTTTATTTTTTTATTTTCCTTTTTGCCAATGGCCAATCTCAAGTGATGCCCGCAATGGTTAGTGAAGTCACCCTTGCTTGATCTAACGAGGTCTGGCCTCATCTGTTGTAATAAAGAAAAAAAAATAAATTGAAATTTAACAATTTATAAAAATTTCAGAATATTTGTAAAAATTGCAAAAAATGTTCACATAACCACTGGTGGTACCATGTGGGAAGGCCAACATTTACATTGGTAAATTATGAAAATGGTTTTAAACTAAATTGAACAAATTGAAAAGTTGATGATTAAATTTGTACAAATGCAATAGGTTTAAAATTTTTTTGGTAATCGTCCCTATAAATTAATGATTGAGATTGTTATGGATTCAAATGGTACCCCATATGAAGATCTGGGGAAAATTGTTCAAAAATTCATAGACCTATTGTGCGGTGATCGATTCAATTCCAAACTTTTTAATTTGTCAAATTTAGTTCTTTTAATTAGTTTTGATCGAAAATTACTAATGTGGCGATTCAATTAATGCCTGCCGCCTACTTGGCATAGATGACGTTGATGTAAACAATCTTTATGAATTTTTTCTTTCTATCTTTTTCTATTGTTCTTCTAAAAAAAATTGAGGGGATATACATGGTTGGCAGCTAACTGATCCCTAGCCACAGGTTAGGGCTTCGCGACCCTCATAGGCCAGTAGGCGAGGTGAAGTGGGAAGGTTGTTGCAACCTTCGCCTAGTGATAAGTTAGAGCTTTGCTCAGCAAGGGTTGCCGGCCATTGTTGAGGTCTCAGTGACCCTCCTAGGTCCTTCTAAGAAGATGAATAATGAAAAAACAAAGAAATAAATGAATACAAAATTTATAAAAATGAAAAAAATCTTCAAAAAAATTACAAAATCTGTTCAAGTTAGTGCCAATCGTGCCATGATTGGTATTTACATTATCGTTTTCTGGCCAAAATTAGCTAGAATAACTATATTGGCAAATCATCAAAAGTTTAGAACTAAAATAGCCAAATTGAAGAGTTTATGACTAAATTAGCCACTGTAAAATAACTTTAAACTTTTTATATGATTATGGCTCAAGATGTCCATCTACATTAAGGAGGTTAATATTTGCAAAAACCTAGACAACGACCATACCTCAATCGCGAATATACTCGACCGGAAAAACACATTATGCTCATGAATTTTGCACTGTATATCAATTTGCCTTCTAATTTTTTTTTTTGGTCGAAAAGAAAGGATATATTTAAAACGTCGAGAAAGTACAACTAGAAGATAATGCATCCGTGTACACAAGGTCTAGTAGAAGAAAAGGGGGGAAAATGTTCCAGTTACGGGCCAGGTCCGATCTGCCATGGGCCTTAGTAGCCCAGTCAGCCGCTCCATTTGCCTCCCGTCTACAGTGTTGAAGCTGCAAGTTAGGGTAAGAGGAAAGCAAATCGTTGACCTTAGCAAACAACACGTGTTCTTCCCACTGTGGCGTTCTTCTATTGTTCACCGTTTCGATCAAGATCAGGCAATCCGATTCAATCACCAGATGCTTGTACCTAGGGGTGTGCAACGGAAACCGCCCGAACCAGGACCGGACCGGACCGGCCGGTTTTGGGCGGTTCCCACGGTCGGCAGTTCCGGTTCCGGTTCCTAATCTTGGAACCGGCGGCCGGTTGGTCCGGTTCCCGGTTCCAAGGTGGGAACCGGACCGACCGGACCGGACCAAATTCTCTCGGTCCGGTTCCCGGTTCCACCTTGGAACCGGACCGAACCGGGAACCGATCACCCCTATTTGTACCTCTGATTGAAGCGCGGAGACGGCTAGGAATCCTCTGGTAAAAATGTCAGTAGGTATGCCATTGTGATTTCGACTTATGCACACCATAGATCCTGTTTGACTGCCTGGCTTGTAAGCCCCGTCTATGTTGCATTTTAGGGTTCCGCGATCAAGGGGTCTCCATAAGTGTGCTGGGTTGAGAGCAGAATGCTCTGTTTGCTGACGCCTGGGAGCGGAGATTTTGTAGATTCGGGTATGTGTAATGGCATTTGCAACGGCGATGCTCGGATTTGGTTGCTGATGTCTAAAGATGAAGTTATTGTGGCCACACCAGATCTGCCATAATACATGCACAATAGTCTCTAGTCTAGGTAAGGTTTTTTGTGCTTTTACTTTTGCTGTGATCCAGGCGTCGAGGCGATGAACTGAATGAGGTGTGATTAGTACATTGAGATCAAGATGACTCCAGACTCCCCTAGTCCATGAACAAAAGAAAAATAGACATTCTAGGGTTTCCTGTGCATGTTGATTGCAGAGATTACACATAGGATCAGGGGTGATGTGTCGATGAAACAAATTTGCTTTTGTTGCAAGTGAGTTTTGGCATGCTGACCATAAGAACATGCAGATTTTTGGTGTTGTTTGCATAGTCCTTATTCTTCACCAGAGTATTCTGGGAGGCTGGAATGATGTGGAGGCTTGATGTTTTCTGAGTTTGCTTGCTGTGTTGATGATAGAATTGTAATTACTTTTCACTGTGTGAAGACCATGCTTTGTTGCTGTCCAAACTAACTGATCAGAAGCATAATGTGGTTTGATAGGAATTCAAAGGATTTCATTGATGATTTGATCATCGTAAAACTGTTTGATAAGAGGAAGGTTCTAGGATTGGTGGTAAGGGTCAATAAGATCAGCCACCAACATTGGCTCCTCTCTTGCAGCTGGTCCGCCTATAGTTCCTATAGGTAGCCACCTATCCTCACGTATCTTGATGTTTTTGCCATCACCAACAGACCATCTTACATTAGGTATGATGGCCTCTCTACCAATAAGAAAGCTCTGCTAGCCCCAGGATGGGCGAGACCCTTTATCCGCTGTTCGGAAGTCTTGTGAATGAAAATAAAGCCCCTTAAAAATCTGACTCCACAAAGAGAGAGGTTGATGAATTAATCGCCATGCTTGCTTGCCAAGCATTGCCCTATTAAAAGCTATTAGGTCTCGGAAGCCAAGACCCCCATTGTTCTTGCTGGTTTTAGCACATCCCATTTCTGCCAATGCACTCTTGTCCTGCTCTTGTCGTTCTTCCACCAAAAATTGAAAATTCTTTGTTCAAGCACTTTACAAAGAGATAGAGGAAGCTTGAAGATAGATATAGCATATTGAGGAATAGCTTGCACAACAGATTTAAGTAGGATTTCTTTTCCCCCTTTAGATAGTAATCGTTCTTTCCAACCTTCTAGTTTTGCATTTACTCTCCCTAATATCCAAGAAAACATTTTTCGTTTTGATCGTCCCCAGTTCGAAGGTATACCCAAGTATTTGCCATATCGTTGCAACACCGGAATTCTAAATTCCCTTGCCAAATTTTCCTGCAGTCTCAAAGGGCAATATTTACTAAAAAACATTCAAGATTTGTTACTATTGATGACATGTCCAGTGGCTATGCAATACTGGTTCAAGATGTTAGCAAGGTTTTGACATTCAGTAATTGTACCGTCTAGGAAAAATATCGAGTCATCAGCGAAAAAAAGATGGGAGAGAGTCGGACATGACTTGGATAGCATGAGCTCTTTGAGATGGCCTACTTCGACTGCTTGGTTAATCAGGGTTGAAAGAACATTCTCCAGTAAGATAAAAATGTAAGGGGATAGTGGATCACCTTGACAAAGTCCCCTTGACGGTTGAAAGTAAGGTAGCTATTCACCGTTAAAGTGTACACTGAAGGATGGGGTAGTGATGCATTGCATCACCCAAATAACCCACCTTGGGTGGAAACCCAATCTAAGTAAATAATCTCTGAGGAAATCCCACTCAACTCTATCATACGCCTTTTGCATGTCTGTCTTAATTAGTACCTTGTACTTTTGCTTCCACTTCCTAGTCTTGAATTGATGAAGAACTTCCTGAACGATCAAAATATTGTCTTGGATTTGTCGTCCACTCACAAAAGCAGCCTGTTCCTTAGAGATAAGATCAGATAGCCATGGTTTAAGACGATTAGCGATAACCTTTGAAATGATTTTATATGCATAGTTGCATAGGTTGATGGGCCTATACCAATCCAGTCTTTCAGGGTGATTGGTTTTGGGAATCAAAGCAAGAATGGTTCTATTTAGATTGCGAGGTAGCACTCTTGAATTAAAGAAATCTCACACTGACATTAGAAGGTCATCCTTAATAATATCCCAATGCGTATGATAAAAAAGTCCGTTCAAACCATCCGAGCCTAGGGCTTTCGAAGCCCCCAACTGGAAAGTTGCCATGCGCACCTCTTCGAGAGTGACCAAAGCGGTTAATTGGTCATTCATTTCTAGTGAGACAATTGGAGGACATTGATTCAAAATAGGCTCGTAGTCTTGATACCCCCATGATGTATATAAATTTGAGAAGAAAGCAGTCGTCATCTCCCTGAGGGCTTGAGGATCCCGCACCCATTCCTGATTGACATCTTGTAACATAGTAATCCTATTTCTTTGGCGTCTTTGGATGGTAGTTGCATGAAAAAATTTAGTATTCCTGTCGCCCCATCGCAACCAATTGATTCTGGACCGCATAGCCCAAAACTGTTCCTCTTGCTGCCATATTCTTCTAATTTCATCACGGATAAGAGAGGCTGCCTCTTTATCATTGCTGTTAATATGTGGTCTATTGGTGATCAACCGAAGCTATTGGTGTAAGGTATTTACCCGCAAGTGTTTGTTGTGAAATTTTGAGCGACTCCAGCCTTCTAAAGCCATAGAAACAGCATGTAGTTTGTGCAGTAGAGTAGGATGACTTACCTGAACTGAGTTCCATACATTATAGATGATCGCTTGGCATTCTCGATCCTGGTTCCAAAAAGCCTCAAAGACGAAAAGCCTTATGCATTTTCTAGTAGGTGCTGTTGTGGATAAGAGTAGGGGACTATGGTCAGAACCCATAGCCAGCAGAGCGAATACTTCAGCTTTAGGATATAACAGTCGCCATTCTAGCGTACACATTACCCGATCTAAACGTTCTTTGACTAATTCATCCCCCGCTCTATTATTCATCCAAGTGAAAGCACAACCTTTGCTTTCTAATTCCATTAGGGCACAGTCATTAATGATAGCTCTAAAAGAAAAGAGATGATATGAAGCTGATGGTCGCTTGCCAACCTTTTCCCATGGGTAGATAATGTCATTGAAATCTCAGGCACATATCCAAGGCAAAGTGTTGGAGTTGCTGATCGTTCTTAGCTCTTCCCATAACAGCTGTCGATTATGGTAGGATGAGGGGGCATGGAGACAGGTAATGCGCATTGTTCTGTCGTCAATCAAGTCTCGGCAAATCATGCAGAAATAGTCCTCCGAAGAGTGAACTATGTTTAATGTTAAGCGGTCATTCCAAAGAGTCGCCAGACCCCCTTTCAGACCAACTGGGTTTCGAACAAAAGCACTTTGGAAGTGTAGATGGCACTGCAAATGTTGGATCACGGGTTCATTATTCTTAGTTTCCATTAGGAAAACCAAGTCGGGCTTTTCCTTGGCCGTTAAGGCCTTGAGAGCTTGAAACTGTCAGGGGATTGCCCAAACACTGACAGTTCCAGCAGATTAACTTCATTTGTATGTGGGTGGCTATTTAGGGCCAGCCACCAACACCCATTGTGCCGCCTCTTCTGCTGCATATACTGGAGTGTCCATGAGTTGAGTATCATCGAAGTCTGAGGAGGCTAAGTTCCGCATCTCATAGGGAGAAAACCTTTTCTGTTTTTTGGCTGTGCCCACTGTAGTGATAGTTCTGGTAGTCTTTTGCTGTTTTTGTTGCTGCATATCCATGGGTTGAGTCTGAATTGCTTTTAATTTTGTTGATGCAGGAACCAAATTAGTAGTTAACGGAGCCCCCTGTACTAAATCAGTCAGATGGGAGTGCTGGCGAGTCACTTCAACTAAGGGCCTGTTATGAGTTGCAGGTGTCGATTTGGGAGTTGTTTCAACAATTGCTATTAGGGGCAGTAGAGGGATAGTCGGCTGCAGGGTAGGGGGGTTTCATGTACAATCTCATCAATCTGCTCTGTTTTATCCTGAGGGTTATAAAACGTTTGCCAATAAGGACTATGCTCTCTAACCTCGACCTATAACCATTGGCCATAGGCCATTTTGTCTTTGCTGTCTAGCTGTGCTTCTTCATAAGGTAGTCTTTGCAATACATAGCATAATGCTCCAGTTTCCCACAAGAATAGCAGAAATGCGATAATTGTTCATATCTAAAATCTAGCCACAGAGTTTTCCCATCTATGCGAATTAGTGTTCCAGTCTTTAAGGGTTCCTGCAAGTTGATGTCGATCCTAAATCTTCCAGCTCTTAAGGTTGAGCCCTCTTTTGTATTTGATTTAACTTCAATAACGTTACCAGCCTGATTAATCGCCTTTCTAATAAGTTGTTCAGTGCTCCATTCCAAAGGTAAGCCAAAAACTTGCAGCTAGAAAGCGCAGTGAGTAAAATCATAACAGTGTAAAGGTGTGTTGGGTATCCAAGGCTTAAAATTAACCAAATGGCCTGAGAACAGCCAAGGGCCACTGTCAATTATTCTCTGTTTCTCGGCCTCTAACTTGAACTTTGCTATAAATAGGCCAGCATCTCTTTGGGAAATCTCTACTTGGTCTGTCCGCCACACCCGCTTCATGATACTTTGGAAAGCTTGAAGATTAACAGATGAGTTAGAGAAGATATTGCCAACTAAAATTAACCGGCATTCCTGCAGCCTTTCAGGTGGGGGTTCTTCATCCCAGATCTCTAGTTCTTGTTCAGAGCAAAGGCGACCCAGTCTTTGACACAGGGCAGCTAATTGCGAGGACCCTTCTTGATCATCTGAAGCCATTTGAACCGACCGAACTCAATGACACCCTAATCTAATTGGAGCAGGAGGAAGGCGAGACCATACCACGAGCAACTCATCTTCCAACAGAATAAACGAGGTGCAGGAAGGAAGATTGACAAGGAGAAGTGAAAAACCTGGAAAGTCATAGGTCGAAAACCACTAAATTGATGCACCGTCGAAGCCGATTGTGAAGAAGCCGAGACATGCAAGCAATTAGACGGCGGTAATTGATGCCGGCTAGCTTGCTGGAGGTACCACACTGAAGAGAAAGAAGACAACGAAGCACAAATTCGCCTGAGAAAGGCGAATTGATGGAGCGATTAAGGGTAGATGGACGGAAATGAGGGGGTTATTGATGGGGATTAGGGTTGAAGTGAAAAAGCCTGCATCGATTTTGCCAAATCCTCTTTGCCAATCTTTCTTTTAGAATCGAATCCCTCCTTCATCAACACGCGTCATAGAAAAGAAGGGTGGAAATTCGACACAATCTTGAAACATTTACATTTAATGCATTCGAGCAGTTTCGCTCTCTCGATCTTGGGGCAAATTAGCACAAGTTGTAAAAAGACAAAGGTAAAATGATGCATAATAAATTTTGAGGGGCAAACTGGAACTGAAGACAAACTTCGAAGACCAAAATGCAAATTTCCCGATCTATCCATTCGACGTCTTTTGTTTTTTTATCCCCGGTATTGTCTTTTCTTTTCCGGACATTTTTTTTGGACAACTTCTTTTCCAGACATTACCTTATAATAAAGTGCGCTTAGCACGGCCAAGTAATTGTAATACTGCATATCCGTTATTACTAATTTGACATCACTTAACATCCAATTTATACAAAGACGGTGCGATTTCGCGTCTCGCTGGGGCCAACCCGAATTGAGTGTATTTGCCTCACCAAAAGGTGGCATGGGGTGGATTGCAAAACGGCGAGCCGAGGATTTTTAATGGCTAGCGCATCTAGCATATATATATAAATATATATATATATATATATTTTTTTCAGAAAATAATAGTTATACATTCAATTAATTAAACGTATGAATTTTACCGAGTTATCTTAGTTTTAGATATATGTCATTATGAAAATAAATCATGATAGTTAAACTACTCACTTAATTTATAAATCTATTGAAATTAAATATAAATGAGTAATGCAAATAACATTGGGTACTTTCATCCAATTAATAGAAATTAAAGAAAAATGGAGAAACAATATATCTAGATCATACAAAAATGGATAATATTTTGCTTATTCGCTCTATATTAGGCCAAATAAATTACATAACTTTTATCTAGTCATTGTTTTGACAACCATAACATATAAGAATGGAAATGAACTGTATGTAGCTTGGATAAGAAACCCCCTTGAGTGGTCAGAAAAATTGTCCAAAAAGTTCTTAACTTATTGCACTTTTGCTATTTCAGTCTTCAACTTTTCAATTTTTCTAATTGAGTCTTAAACCTTTTCATGTTTTGTTAATTAAGTCCATTCGACCAATTTTGACTAGAAATTATTGATGTGGATGGCACGATCAATATCTTGACATGGACAATTTTTAATAATATTTTAATATTTTAAAACTTTTTCCTTATTTTCCCCCCTTTCTCTTCAATCTTTTTCCTTCTTTTCCCTTCGTCGGCCATTGCCAGCCCTCGTCGATAGCTGATAGAGGTTGTTGGCCTTGGGTCCAAGTTGGTGATAGCTGCCCTCGTTGAATCGAGTGATGGTGGCCCATGCTAACTTGGCGAGGGCGACCCTTGCTTGATCAAGTGAGGGCAGTGACCTCCATTGGCAATAGACAAGCCCGACAGAAGGAAAAAAAGGAATGAGTAAGAAGAAAATGAAAATAACAAATTAAAAAAATAAAATTATTAAAAATTACAAATATATATTAAAATATTATTAAAAATTATGCATACCAGTGTTGGTTGTGCTATGTATGATGTCCGGTGTTCAAGTTAGCATTTTCTGATCAAAATTGATTAGATAGACTTAATTAGCAAAAATGAAAAAGTTTAAGACTCAATTAGTAAAATGAAAAGTTTAAAACTGAATTTGTAAAAGCGCAAAAGTTTAGAACTTTTTGGATAATTTTTCCCAAGTACTCAAATATGCTCGAATAGTATTTCTTGGAGAAAGAACGTGAAAAAGAAGCCAAAATAGAAAATTGTTCAAGCAATGGAATCAACATAGAAAATATTCTTATTTCATCACAAAGTTGGGGTTATAAGCTATGTTTATTGTTTGATCAAACTCTTACGCTCTGTTTGACAGCTGAGATAAAATTTATGATATGCTAAAATTTATTTTATCTTACATTTGGTGTCTACTCAATATAAGATAAAGTCGGATATAAATGAGATATATATCGGATTAAATTATCCCATAGGATAGGTGGGATAAAGGTGGATAAGATTTCTAATATTCATAATAGGAAAGTTATTTTTCTTGAATAACAAACTTCTTAAATTAACAAAATAAAAATTATATTTCAATATAAATAATATTCGAATTCTAATTAAAAATTCAAAATAATATAAAATAATAATTTAGTTTTGTAAATTTGAATTTAATTCCATCTTATAATATAAACTCAATTGATAAATATAAATATAAATTTATATTTATTACATATTTTAGGTATTTTAGTATTTTAGGTATATTAGTACAATTTACTAGTTAATAAAATTTTAGTAGAAGAAGAAAGAAAGAAAAAATAAATTAATTAAAAAAGAGAGAAAAATAAAAAATAAAAAATAAAAAAAATAAAAAAAAATAAAAGTGGGTAAGAGTGTAGTCATAAGAGATTTTTTCCATCTCCATTTGTAAAATTTTGGATTCATTTATACTAATATGATGTTTATACTAAATAATGTACATGATGTGATGTGAATATATTCAACTTTATTATTACAATCACCAAACAGTTGATAGGATATAGCAAAATCCATGAATTTCATATTCTATCTTATTCAGTCTTATCCTGATTAGAAATCTAGATAACCAAACACAATGTTAAGGTTATTTGTATTTTTAATTAGGATATGATTGGATAGCATATGATAGGAAATATAGGGATTTTGCTATATCTTATTTATTGTTTGGTGAATTGTAGTAATATTTACTATATATTAGTGTAAATGAACTTCAAATTGCATAAATGAGTTTTATAAATTTTTCAAAATTCATTGATAAATGTAGCAAAAGAGAGAAAATATGATCATTTTCTTTAGCAATTACGAAAAGTATAGTGTTTTAACTTTCTCACCACTTTTGTGAAATTTCAACATGAGCCACAAAATTACATAACAAAAGGGGTTTTGACTCTCTTATTGTTTTCGTGTACTTTTGACGTGAACCAAAGAGTTACGATGGAGAAGTTTTGAATCTCTCAGAGTTTTTGTGAAGTTTTGATGTGAACTAAAAAAAAATTACAAAAGAGTTGTGAAGCTTTAATGTGAACCAGGACACAGAGGAGAAAGGGTTAAAGAATGTAGGGTTTTTAAAGAAATTTCATTACCCCTTATTCTTTGAGAATTAAAAGGATCATTTTCAAGTTTGAGTTTATTAATTTAAAATCAGGGTTTTGCTTCTTCATTTCCATTTACTTTATTTTTTATTTTTTGTTTTTCCATCTCTTTTTTTATGCCCTTCCATCATTCCTCAATAACATTTTTATCAAATAATAAACTATACTATTATACCTAATATATGTAATAATATAGCTATTAAATATAATACACAAAATATATATTATAGAGTAGAAAGAAATTCAAATATATAAACAAAAATAGGAATAAATAAAATTGAATTATTATTTTGTTGTTATTTTTATTTTTCTTTTTAGTATTAGAATTCAAAGACTGTTATTTATAAAATAAGAAGTTTGTTATTTGAGAAAAATAACTTTTATACCATAAACATAATAAATCATATTCACCTTCATCCCACCTTTCCATGAGATGATTTTATTCACGCTATATAGAATAAAAGAAAAACGTGACTAAGTTCAAAGAAAGAGAAGGGATAGCAATGATAGCTACCTTGAATGATGACCCTACCAAGGTGTTCGTCACAGTGATTACTTTTCTTCGGTGACCACCGCGGCAGGGTTAGCCTCTTGAGGGACCAACATCGCCATCTCTTTCTCTCTCCCTCATATGGGGATCACACCACCATCTCTTCTTCTCCAATTTAAGATTTCACTTTTCTCTTTCAATTTCACCATTTTAATCCCAAATCTTATCCTAAGCAAAGACATCAACACAACCCACTAGGAATTGGGTGGGGTGGAAATGTTTAGTAGCAAGTGTGGGGTCAAATCACATTCTATAAAAAGGTAGAATAAAAAGTTCGAGAGAGAGAATAGAATTAGAGTAGGACAAAAAAAAAAAAAAAAAAAAAAGAGTTGAACTCGTTAGGGTGGACCTCACTCAAAACTAAACAATTGAAACCAATCTCATGAAAAAGCTGGGGAATTTTGGACCTATTCTCTGCCTTCGAGATGCCTTCGATCAATCATGTAACAAAATTTGGTAAGCAGTCATTTCCCCTTTATCAAAATCAGGATGATTTCGGCTAGTTTTGGTAAAGTGGCGAGACTTTATTATATTTTCATATGGTTGGACCGACCGACATGCAACATCTGATTGCACTTAGGGTTGCGCGCGCGCGCGCGCGATTGGTGTCTCACAACACACACAGCCCATGTTTGCCACGTGAAGGAAAACACATAAAGAAACCCTAAAAGGTAGGGTTACTTTCCCCAGTTGATGTCGGCCAGAAGTTCGTGTCGCATCCGTTTCAAACGCACATTCCAATTTCCTTTTCACCTTCCACTTACTCAATCTGCTGTTCCGCCGAAACAGAGCAATCGACACGCAAGCTTATCGTTTAGTCCTTTAAGAGGGAGAAACACATGGGGGGCACATTTCGTATGATGCCATGCATTGATATTATCGAATGGGAAAAGAAAACATCGCACGATAGGTAGGCCATGTAGATTTAAAGCTATGTGGACCGTTCAATCATGCTGGCCTCGTTCCATTGGGTTGAGCCACAGAATGACCAATCTAGCTATTTGCTGCAGAAAAGGGGTCAGATTTGAAATGACAATGTCCTTGGAGGCTTTATCCCTTGTTGCCAAGCACTGGAAATGAAGTGTGATTGGGCTCGCATGACCAATAGATTGAAATCTTCCGCCTCAAGTAGTACGGTCATTATCTTTGATTTTTGGATTAAGAATCTCCCAAAATCATATCCCAGAGAATAACTTAATGCACTAGTCACTCCCGTCTTGGATGACATGCTCTCGTGTAAAGAAGTTAAATCAAAATTTTTATTTATGAATGTTCTTTTTCAGAGCTCAACTTGCGAATGTGCGGCTAGTTATTCGCGCATGCATGTTTCATGAGTCAAGAGCTTCCTAGCTGAGGAGTCCGTGCGGAACTTGAGGAGCCGTAATATCAGGCTTTTTTTTTTTTTTTTTTTTTGGTGGGCTTCTACAATACACAAACACTAGTAGTTTCACAAGATAACTACCTATGAGTAGTTTTTTTTAGTAGTTTTAGCCATGTCTTCACATCTCCGGAGCTTTTGCTCCATATCTTCATGTCGCCACGGCTTGTCCTCTTCAGGTGGTTACAAAATTCAGATAAATGAGTAACTTCCTGATCTTATCTGTAGTTATAAAAAATTACAACAACACTTATTCACAATAAGCTCAAATGTTCGAAAATATTGCTATGGGGTAGTTACAACTTCATCCTAGATAGCTGAAATTTGCTGTGATAACTTTTTTGGTTATCAATACTCTTTAAGTTGTTGACATTTATCTAACAGAGCTTAAATATTTGAAAATATCGCTACTCATCAGATTGTTGGCCATTCTTTTCATCGAAAACTTCTAGTGTTCACCAAACTATGTTCTGAGTGACTACGTCTTTCACTTGTTGATAATCAAAAGTTGATCATTTTTTAGTGTCAACACACCCTTTATGCATCTCACTCTTCACCCCGATATGGTATAACCCACTTTTCAACCTATATGGATATGGAAGAAATTGGACCGTGAAAATTGCATTTGTTACACAAACTTTACTTTGATTTTTATCGACTAAGATTTTGGCGTTAGTATTGACACGATTGATGTAGAGCAATACCCAAAAACTACTAATTCCTACTGATAAATTACTAAAAAAGAGATCAATCCCAATATATTATTCCACAACACGATAATTTATCTTCTTAGAAAAGTTGTGTATTTGAAAATCTAATTTTGACTTATACTACGTAGGTAAATAAAATTCTTTGTCATCGACTTTTTATGGCTCAGAGGCATAGTGCAGCTCATGTGTCACGTCTGACTATCAACAAGAGTTTGCGTTCTCCTCTCTACTTCTCAAAGAAGGATTCGAGGAAATAGGATATTTCATGATTTTGCAATACTAGCATCTCGTTTATACATGTGGGTGACAGGCGACAAGATGAATAGAGTCAAATCCAACGTAGGAATGGCACCCCCAAGGCCTGAGGATCACTTAGTGCGAGAATGATGGAAAGTTTGACCTGGAAAGTCTGTGGAAAATAGACTAATCTTTCGACACCACGCATGTGATCCTCATTCCTTTTCTTATCTCTTTCGGTTTTCCTTTCTCTCCTTTGGTCATTAATGGTGAACTTACGTGAAGCGACAGTTTCTGCTGCCCAAATTCATCAGAATAGAACGAGCCATAACATATGAAGAACTAACACAATCATTTTGTTTTCTATATTCGAACTCTTTTGACTTTTAGTAACCTTGAGAGTTTTAAATTGACCCCCCATTTAATACAAAATATCCGACACCTCTAAAACCAACAAAGATATAGACAATCAGCCGTGCCAAATGTAGGAGTAAGAATAGGTCTATTTATAATAACTAAATGATCGGCTACTTGGGTAAGGATTTGATTTGGAAGGGGCAAATTCTCGCATTCAAATCTCAACATCCTTTATTTAGATTAATCTTAAGTGTCACGTATTCGATATTATGTATGGTTACTGGATAGACGTGGCAAGAAAATTTGCATGCATTTATGAAGTTCATTTGAGTCAAAAGTTCGGTTAACCTTCAATCAAATATGGCCCCCGTAGTCGTTCTCATAAAATAGGAGTGCCGAATAAATCCGAATGCCTCCAAAGACCCAATTGACCGGGCTTGTATTATTGTATCCCAGTTGGGTTTTTCCAAAAGCAAATTGATTTGATGTTGAGACACCAACGAAAGCATCGGCGGAAGTGACGTTGTGGAAATGAATAACACGAATCTCATTTCGCAAGGCACGCACTTGGCGTACAAACACGAAGTACGTATAGATAAATCTCTTGATTTTCTATAGTTTTGAAAAAAAAAAAACAAATAAATACTGTTGCCACCCTAACCTTGGCAATTATCAAATAATAAAGAAAGTAGAAAAAGAGATTATGAGAAATTACCAAAACCCTTGATAAAATTTTAAAGAAAAACAACTAGATCATACGGTATCTTCCAATAAAATAATACGAACACCTTAACTAATTTTAAAAATTTAATGGAAATAATAAATTCAAATAAATTTAGACCACATAAATATCTTAAACAAACTTCATTGAATAAGGCATGATCAGGGCCACGATCCATGCTCTCGATCATAACTTCGGCGACCGATATCAATCTTGAAATGTCCGAAGCGTACACACACGAGTCACAATGAAAAATCTCTTGTTTTTCGTATCTATAAAAAGAGATAATTCTGGCAATATAACAATTAAGTATTATTGCAAACCCCAACCATAGAAATTATCGGACAGCTAAAGAAACTCGAAAACAAAAATAGTGATCAAATAACGAAACCCAAAAATAAACCTGAAAAAAACAATTAGATCCTATGGTGTCTTCCGACAAAAATTGAGATACCTTATCAAATTATAATGGAAACAATGAAGCTCAATAAATATCCTAAATTGACTTAATATGAGAAGAAAATATCAAATATTGCACATCCCTAACTATAATATTCCATAAAGAAACAGAGAAAAGGTTTTGAAAAAAAATAAGAATTTTAAAATTCTGAATCTATGGAATAGAATGATATAAATTTAATTTTCAGTCGTCCCGCATCCGGAATGGAAGATTGTTATCCCAAAACTTGGACCGGGAATCGCTAATCCACTTATGGGAGACAAATGCGAGTCTAATTGACCATGAAGTGTAATCACCTGAGCTTACAGGGATGACGTGCCATTCATGTTAGTGAGACCTTACTATGTCTTATATGTCATTTGGAAAAGATTAACAAGAGAAAATGACAAAAATAATAAAAATAACAAAATGTTTCTTTGGAATTTTACCACACGGCAAAATACCTTTCTCCAAAGGTTGATGTTTTTTTTTTTTAAATTGAATTAGGTTCAGTAACTAGATCTGGAGTAAAGTAAAATGCAAGTACAAGGAATTGATAAATCAATAAATTTGAAATTAAAAGATATATAGGTGTTGTTGATTGTGGATCCTCTACAATGATTCAACGCGGCTCTTACCTAGGCTCTTACAAAGTGCAACTGCTTATGAATGGTTAACATTTAAATTGCCAGTTGCAACCACATCTCATGGTTTTCAGCTTCACAATCGTTTTGGATCATGTATTAATCTTATCCATAAGCATTTACAACTCCTCAAATGCTGCTAACCTTAACCGCCGATTGATATTTCCTTGGCATCTTTGTTTGGGCTTCTATCTTCAATATGTCGAGGGTTTATCATTGACTAACCATCAGCATATGTCGATAGTTGTTATGGTCGTTAATAATCATGACATCTATGTTAGGATTTTATTTCAAAAAGAAGAACTTGTGCATAGGTGAAATATAATAAAAAACAATTCACAGTGGAAGCAAAAACAACTATACACATATCTTCTTGAATTTGCTCATGCATTTTAGTAAGAAGCACATAGAAGTGAAAAGGAAGCTAATCACATTATCCTTGTACTGTGCTAAAAAGGTTTGGTTTTGACATTCTTCACATTCTGAACACAAATGTCTGATATCCTCTAGCATTGTTGAAGTATTCTGGTTATGATGATCTTTAGTTCCAGTCAACAAATGTCAAGCCTCTTGTTTAGACACATCACTAACTCACGTCGAACGGTAGAGAGAAACTTGAGAGAGCTTACCGCAACAATTGGGCTAGCAATTGCTCTCGTGTGTGACTAATTTGATTGATTACTATCATCACTCGCAATCATAGAATGACCCTCTCTTAATCGCCTTTTATAATAGTCACATATCACATTGATTTAATTAATTCGGCTCATTCACACAAAAACCATTTAGAGCATTAATTCAGCCATAATTTCTAAGCTCACTTTAAACTTTGAACTTGGACGTAAGTTTTGAAACCATTTTAGAGCATTAATTCGAGCATTAATTCTATAACCGTTACAAAGTATTATTCCGAGCTTTAATTTGTAACTTTTAAAAATCTTTATTCTGGGCATTATCTTTGTAGCCATTACAATATTTTAATTTGACCGTTAAGTCTAAAACCATTTAGAACATTAATTTGGTCATATCAATCTGAAATCTAAAAACATTTCAAATCATTAAACTGCCTATTGATTCTAAAACCGTTTTAGATAATTAATGTGGTTGTAAAATTTGAAAATGTTTCAAATGTTTAATTTAGCTGTTAAGTCTGAAACTGTTTCAGATTTTTAATTTGACCATTAATTCTGAACTCACTTCAGATCATTAATGCGGCCATTGAATCTGAACCTGCTTTAGATCTTTCATTTGGCCGGAAAGTCTAAAACCGTTTCAGATCTTTGATATAGTTTATAAAGTTCGAAACCCCTATAAGATCTTTTATTTTGAGCATGACTCAATTTGATTTCCTCAATTACAAACATATTTGCAATATTGTCTTTCTCGTTCTAACGTCCTTCTAAAATTGGTTATGGTGTGTGATATCTCTAGGTTCATTGTTAAGCTAGCAGTAGGATTAATATTAACACATTAACATAACCAAGAGAACTGATTGTCCCAATCAATCTCCCCTTCTTATAAACCATGAATGACATCTAGCAATATATCATGACTATCCAAATAGTGTGAATATTTCAAGAGCATAATGAACCTCTCAGCTTTGGCGACCGTGTAATTCAATCATTCTTTCTCACCATGTCTCGATCGAACAAAGGCCGTGAAATTGTTTGTCAAGCCACCAATTCAATCATATGCCCAAATCTAACTGAGAAGTATTTGTATAGGACATCATTCTCGGTTACAACCCTAGTCGAGCATTTCAATACAATGTCACGATTAGATTACATAGGACATTAATATTCTATCTTGAATATCTACATATATAATAAGAAGATAAATTTCATATTGTGTTTGCATGTGCCTTTGTATATGAACCAATTATGACCATCAACTATAGAGAAGATTCAACGAAGAGTCAATATGTGCACTTGTAAACCATAGCCATCCAATGTATTAGTCAGCATCGTACCTCAAGTCTAAGGATTTTACACAAGACCAAAGCATGAACGGTTAGTCATTAATCATGCTAAAAGCTTCCATGTTGCTAATCGTTCTTTGCATGTCATGTTCAATGAACTTCTTTGAGGCAAGTACCTATGTTTTAGCTCAGTATCACAATACCTAATGACTTGTGACTCATCATCTCTTGAGATATCTAATACTCAATGGTGAAGCTAGAGAACACAACAGTCTCAACATGGTCATCAATATCCTCTAAATGATCCATTGATTGGAAATTGTCCAAAGATTTAGTATAACTATAAACTTGTCACACATATTTTTAACACTTAAAGAATAAGTTTAGTTGCAACTAATCTTATGGACTCATTTATATAAATGAGACTACCATTAAATAAATTATGCAACTTGAATCCTTAACTTGTAGTCAATACATGGTTACTTTAGTCAAATCATAAGCTTTGTGGGACGCGGTGGGTAATTTCCATAAACATAAGTCGTCCCGAGTCCGATGTGTGAGTCAAATTATGTGTACGCTAATAGTAGGGTGATATTAATTAATTTATTGTTGTCTTAGTAGTAACGAATGATATTAATTGTGTAGATTTTATTTAATTAATAATAATAGTGATTAACTTATTTTAATAATGTTCCTTATCAAAAAAAAAAAAAAAACTTATTCTAATAATGTTGAAAGAACAGGATTACGTTTTCTTACAATATTTGCCCAAAAAGTTTTAATTAAAAGCTTATAAATGTCACATGTTTTTGTAAGAACTCATGCAAGGCCAAGTATTCTCTCAAAGATGAAGTGATATAGATAATTTTGATACCTAGATTAAGCCGTGATTATTTCAAATTGAGTCACGCCTTCTTGAATTTTCTTTGGACATGTGCAAGACTTTGCTTTGTATTTATGCCACCTCATGTTGGTCATTTAAATGCATGGCTCCACCTAACAAGGGAAGACATCATTCTATCTTAATCAATTTTAAATAAAACTTTTGTACTTTGGCCAAAAATCCACTTTCATCTTTCCAAAACCTCAAAAGAATTTTCATGTGTTGTTCTCATGTTTCAAACCTTAAAGTAGAGGACTAGACTTTCTTGTTTGAAAGCTACAAGGTGGTGACGGAAAATTGATGGTTAGTACTTGTTCGAGTTAAGTGAAGTTTCTAGGTATTAAGCTAGTTTAAATTTACTTAGTCACTTCAACTTGATTACTTATTCGAGGTAAGTGATGTGCATGTTATGGATATGGTGGTTGTTGAACAATTTTGATAACATCCTACATGTTCATTCTATCAAAATTTATTTAGACATGATCTACTCTTTTTGTTTGTTCTACTTGTTCTACCATAATTTAACTAGTCAGAGTACCGTTCATTCTACTTCAATTTGTTTCATTTTGAATATTCATAATTTGTCCATTCCACTATATTTGTCTTGATAACTTCTTGCATGTTTGTTCTGCTTCATTTTGTTTTATTCTTAATAGTCACAATCTATTTGTTCTGCCATATTTATGTCGACGACCTTGTTCTTTCTGCTTTGTTTTACTAAAGTTTTTACTAGTCAAAATCTGTTTTTTCTACTTGTTTTTGCTAGAATTTGCTATACCTGAATTTGTTTATTCATTCTAAGTTTGAGTCTATCTGTTTGTGAATTCGCTCATTTGATTGAATCTGTTCATTTGTTGAATATATCAACTTGTGAATCTATTCGCGATAAATCTATCTATTGGTTCAAATAGATTTTATTGAGTTTGAATCTATTTTTTATTAAATATGTTCATTTGTTTATCCTGTCCATTGTCGAATCTGTTCTTTTGTAAATCTATTCATTATTGAATACGTTCTTTTGTTATATAAACTTTTATTAAGTTAGAATTTACCATTTTGATTGTTCAAACTTTGACGACCATAACGTACTCGTTTATTCAAACTCAAATTTCTCCCAATTGTTTGTTCAGACTTTATGTCTAGAATATATTTATTCATTTAGACTCCGAATATACTCGTTTGATTGACTAGATTTTACGACCAGAATATGCTTAACATCCAGACTTAGAATGTACTCATTTGAATGTTTAGACTTTGATGATCAGAATATAATTATAAGTTATTTTTTACTTAGTTATTGGATAGATGTATTGAATTGATTTGAAAAATATGTGCTATGTTTATAAATATGCATATGTCATGGCTTGCATGAGATTAATGTGATTTCGTCATCCATATAGTGATGTGTGACGATGCCTTGTGAGTCCGAATGCCCTAAGGAGTGTTTTGGGATGTCTTAAGAGTCGAGATGCCCCATGAGTTGGGATATCCTGTGGGTGGATGTGCATATGTCATGACTTGCATGAATTAAGGTGATTCTATTACCCATATAGTGATGTGTGATGATGCCCTATGAGTCAGAATATTCTGAGGAGTGTTTTGAGATGCCTTGGGTGTCGAAATACCCCATGAGTTGGGATGTCTCGTGGACGAATAGTGCAGGATGCCTTGGAGTTGAGATGCCCCATAAGTTGGGATGTCCATGAGTTAGGATGCCTTGGGAGCGTTAAAAGGTAGAAGTAATAATAAATAAAATGTATAATCATGTGTAGAATATTGTTTAAAATTGACTACCTTGTGTTGAAACATGGTGTGCCATTTGTATGAGTCTGGATGGAAGTATTGTTGGATGATGACTATTGTGATATGTGAAAATTTGAAAGGTAAAGTCTACTCATGTTTTATAATACTTACTGAATTATTATGCATTCACTTTGTGTGTACCAAGTGAAGTGGTAAGAATATTTTTCTAACTTAAAACTATAGATTTCATTTATTGGATTTTGGTTCTTTTTTTTTTTTCCAGACATGTAGGATGTATACCCCTCAATCTTTAAATATGAAGTTCCCATGCTTTACAAAGGTCTTTATAAAAGCGTGTTTGAACTTGAGTTTGGAATAATATATAGGTATTGATGCAACAGAGGAAGATGTTATTGATCCATGACTTCAGTCTAGATGGTTGTATAGCCAGATTTTTGGAGTGTATTATAAAAATAGGTCTCCCTAACCCCTACCCAGACTTTTGTATTTTGCTGGCAATGTAGTAAAGTTGTGAACTTAAAATGTAGTATAAACAAAATAAGTACAAGTACGTTAGTTATATTTGTACTATTTTCTTTGTAAAGGGATTTGGAAAACGTTTGATTACACTTTCACATTGATAACTCTATAAAAATAGAGTTATTTTACCTATTTTAGGCAACAAATAATGCAATATCTATGATAAAATATTTGGATTTCCTTTTGATTATTCGAATTTTCATTGTTTATGCAGAATAATGAGATATGGAGAAGATAAGAAAAAGAATGGCAACAATTAGGAATTCAAATAAAAAAGCAGTGGAAGATGGATATCAAATTAGGAAATCCTTGATTTTGTTCAATAATGTTATTTGCAAGCGTTGGGAGATAATATCAAATCAAAGATCCTCTGATTTACTCTATAATTTTATGCACAATTGCTTGGAGATAATGATCTTGGCTATATCCTATAAATAGGAAAACATTGAGAGCCTGATGGAGCAGTTAGGTTTTTGTTAAATCGTTTTTCATTGTTCCGAGAGTTTTTCAAGTATTTTAAAGAGAGGACAAAAGTGGTGACAGAATTCTTGTTCTTTGATTCAAGATGCTGGGTTTGATTTATATTTTTATTTCTTCTTCAACTATATTCTAATTTTCTTTTGTTAGGGCTATGATGTAGCCTAACCATGATGATGTAAATTTCATGATTTTTATATTTTGCAATTGATTTCATTCATGTGAGTTATATATTATTGTGCATAATGCTTTTGAGTGATTGATGCCTTATTCAGTTTTCAAGAAATTAGAATTGGGCAAGGTAAAAACAACCACAGTGTCACTTCAACTGGTTGATCGATCAATTAAATATCCGAGAGGTATTATGGAAGATGTTTTGGTAAAAGTTGACAAATTTATCTTTCCTGCATAATTCATAGTTCTTGACATGGAAGAAGATTTTGATGTACCATTTATCTTAGGTCGACCTTTTCTAGTAACAGGAAGATCTCTTATTGATGTACAACAAGGGTAGTTGATTCTTAGAGTTCAAGATGATCTTATTTCATTTAATGTTTTTAAAGTAATGAAATATCCATCTGATGATAATTCTTGTTTTAGAGTTGAGACAATTGACAAGTTGGTAAATAAGGTTTTTCAGGAAAATATTTTTAAAGATCCACTTGAAGCATGTATGATTCGACCAATGGACAAAGATATTCAAAAGGAGGAGGTAAAGGAGTATGCAAATTTTATGGAGGCAATTCCACCATATTCAAGGAAAAAGGCAATTAAACTTGAAGAGTTGGGACAACACATAACAAAGCCTAAACCATCAATTAAAGAGCCTCCAATTCTTGAACTCAAACTCTTACCTTCTCATTTGAAATATGCTTATTTAGATGGAGTTTCTTCTTTACCGATAATTATATCTTCTTCTTAGACAAATTTGATGGAGGAGAAACTGCTTAGAGTATTAAGAGAGCATAAGGGTACAATTGGATGGAAAATAGTTGATATCAAGGGAATTAGTCCTTCAATTTGCATGCACAAAATTTTGATGGAGGAACAATATAAACCCACTATCCAACCTCAGAGGCATTTGAACCCGAAGATGCAAGGAATAGTGAAAACAGAGGTAATTCAACTACTTGATGTAGGTATCATCTATCCTATCTCTGATTGTGACATCTTGAAATTTCAATTATGTTTTCAATTAGATAAATCGGGCCTTTCATCAACGTGCCGATAGTGCTATTCTCTGAGCTGATTACTCCTGAGATAACTAGACTATAGGGGGAAGTCATTAAGGGATTTTAACGCAAAAGACTTGAGAATTCGACCAGAAATCGACTACTCGACCGTGCTCATCTGTAGAGATCATTACGACACAGTTAAAAATCGATCAAAGATCAAAGATAGGTTGGTTCGACTGAGATAGGTGATCAAAGTGTGGGTGATTCCACCAAGTTGCAAAATTCTCGTCAATCGGCACTAGGTCGATTTTTCTGTCTTTTTTGGTACCCTGTGTTCGTATTTGAAATCTCGAGATTTTCACGACCATTGAGGGTCTCTAATGTGTCGAAGAGGTACATTATGACTCGAAATAAATCGATAATGGGTTGATTGCACCAAAATTTTTTAAAAGTTATCCGGTAGGCTAGGTCACGCTAAAATCGTGCCAGATTGAAATTAACCGCAAATTTGAATATGATTTCAGAAATTGAAAGTTCTGTCATGTCACGAGTCATTTTAGGAACGTCGGCTCATCCTCCGAAGATTTTTCTGCAAATCGAGATTTTGTCGGAAAAGTCAACATAGGGCCGTTTTCGATTGGAAAATTCAGGGGACCGTTTTTTATCGCATTTTTGGAATGCAAGTTGGTTCTATTGGCGAGGAAAAATGTTAATTTGATCGAGGAATTGTTGGTGGAATTTATGGGAGCTGAATCGATTTAATTCAAGTGGGAATTGAAGTGAAATTGGGAGAAACCAAGTGCAAATTCATAGCCCCCCCATGCCCTCAACCTTTGGACCATCTCATTAGCTTCTTGGGGAAGCTTTGTGGTTGCATTTGGCTGTGGGAGCCAGTCGGCCATGGTGGGGTCAAGCTAAGGGGGACAAAGGGGTGAGATTGAAGAGAAGTGGCCCCCTCCAAGCCTCTAGCCACCTCATTCTTCTCTAACCGTTTGGCTTTCTCCATTTCCATCACCTTGAGCTCCCAAAAGTTGCAGAAAATCGAGCCTCAAGCCCCCTGCCGTCGCCGAGCTGTTCGAGATCGCCACCGCTCGACGTCGTGCCGCTCACGAGCCTTGCGCAAGTTGTGCCCATCTCGCGCCAGTTCATGTGTCGTTCTGCTCAGCCGCGACCCCAGGCCGTCCCCCATGCCCGTCGAGCCCAATCGGAGCCTAATCGTCGCCGCTTCGTCGTTGTCCAGTAGCCGCTTGGACCTGCAACAGCTCCGCCGCTCGTTGCTGTCCGTTTTAGCCTCAACCAGCCATCGGTTCCTCCTTTCTCGGCCAAGAACAAAAGCTGAAGACCAGCAAGAGTCTTTGAAGCTTCAAGGCCTGTTTCTGAGCCCTTCCCGACCCCGCTTGGTGCCCCCGCTTTGGAGTTTGTGGCCCGCCTTCGTGTCCCCGTTGTAGTGAACTCACCGGCTTGCAAATCCAGTGAGTTTACTCACTAATCTCCGCTTAGGGAGTTAATTATGCTTAAGGGTTGATTAGTTTAGGTTAAGTATGGATTAGGTGGTTAGTTAGAACGGTTTAGTAATTTAATTATTCGTTTATGCATGATAGGTGGTTAGAATAGCGTAATTAGAGACTAGATAAGCTGTGGTATACCTTAAGTATCGCATAACTTGAGGGCTTTGATATATTGGCTTAGAGTGAGCAATATACTTTAAGTATCGCATAGCTTCGGTGAGCATTAAGTATCGCATAACTTTGGTAAGCATTATAGATATATAGTAGCTCCGGTGAGCATTATCATATATATATATATATATATATATATATATATATATATATATCTATCTATCTTATAAGCTTTTGGCGAGCTATACTTTCTATTTTCAGCTTAGGGTGAGCAGTTCTTGATGTGATCGGACTTTATAGATAGTATTGAATGGGTTGACCGAGAGGTGGTCTTGATGATATGGAGTCGAGTGAGTCGACTGATTGATGTTGATATGAATTGAAATGATTAATTGAATATACAAATTGTATTGACTTGCAGGAAGGAACTGAGGCAAAGGTAAGTCATCTGACTTGTGCTTGTGCTTCGGCAGCCCTTAGAGCGTATTTCCTTCCTAGTCGGAGCTTAAGGGGTGAAATTGCTGAGACGTCGTCTCACCCCGTTGTAGGATAACATTTTCAGGTCCTTAGATGGTAGCTCCTCCCGAGCATTTTGGACAGCCGAAGAAGGTCATTGAGTAGGTATCTTATATTCCGTTTCATGGGAACCTGAGGAGATGTGTCTATGAACTTGTTAGGTCCATGGTTTAGGTTGATGCGGGTCTGCCCCACAAGGTACCCCATCAATATAGGTCATGGTATTGTCGTGAGCGGAATGGACAGAGAGAAGGTCCCATACCGAAATCTGAGGTCCCTCTGTCAGTGCTGGAGGTTGCTTTTGGGAAAGGCACGATAGACCCTCTAGGTGGTTCAGTGGTGGACCCGAGCCTGTTGGATCTAGGGTTGCCGGAGGAGGCCGTGGTAGAGCGCTAGCTCAGGCTAGTGTAAGTGGAGTAACACTGCCGCCTGTTGGTGCTGGGGTAGTAGCCCCTGACGATCCAAGGTTCGCTGGGATCATGCAAGCGCTTGAGATGTTGGGGAATAGGATGGATCAGCAGGCTCAGATTCAAGTTGCCAGTGTCCTCGCTTTAGCCGCCGCTACCACAGCTGCTGCTAATGCCGCCGCGGATGATTGTTGTTGCTACCGCCGCCGCTGCCGCACCTGTTGTTGCACTTGTTGAGGTTCCACTAGGGAATGTGGTCGTTGGGAGACCAATGCATAAGCTGGTGGAACAGTTTCTGAAATTGAACCCACCGAAGTTCACTAGGGCAGGAGACCCCGAAGTTGCAGCTCTATGGATTCAAGGCTTGAAGAAGGCCTTTACACTACTAATGTGCACCGAGATAGAGAAGGTAGTCCTTGCAACCTACTAGCTGCAGGGAATTGTGAGTACTTGGTGGAGAGCCACCCAATGAATAGTATTCCCCGAAGGTGTAGTCCCAGAGTGGAACGCCTTTGTCAAAGTCTTCAATAACAAGTACTTCTCTGATAGTGCCAGAGAACTGAAGATGGCTGAATTCTAGCGCCTTCGCCAAGGTGCGATGACTGTGGATCAGTATGAAGTGAGGTTCGTTGAATTATCGCAGTACGCCCCCGAATTGGTCGAGTCGGTAAACCAACCTAGAAGGTTTAGAGATGGGCTTAGATTGGAAGTGAGAAGCCTGCTGGCGCCATTGAATCTAAAGAACTATAATGACCTTTATGAACGAGCCCAACTGATAGAAGAGATCAGAACGAATGAGCCACCGCATCTGGGTCGCGGTTTGGATCTAATAGAGTTGGGAATCAGTATGGGAAGAGGCCCATGACCGAAGGAAGGTTCCATGTTCCGCCCAATAGGAAGGGTGGAATTGGAAAGTTAGTGCCAAACTAGAATGATATGTGTCGTTTCTGTGGAAGGTGACATGGTTCGGCCTCGTGCCCTCGGAGGATGGACGCTTGCTTTGAATGTGGCCAGCAGGGTCACATAGCCAGAGATTGTCCCAGAAGACCGAGGGGACAACAACAGTTACCACCGCCGCCTCCGATGGGTCAGATTAGAGGATACGCACCGTAGAATGCACCGCAGGGTGGATAGATCAGACCCCTAGCTCAAGGGACAGTGTATGCCATCACAAGAGGTCAGGCAGAGGATGCGCTTGATGTGATTACAGGTATAGTTTCACTGAACAACCATACTGCTTATGCTTTATTCGACTCTGGCGCGACTCATTTTTTTTATTGCCGAGCAATATGTTAGGCTAATAGGATTAAGTCCTGAGTTCCTGGAGTCAGTGGTTAGCATATCTACACCGTTAAAGGATAAGGTGTTAGCTGCATTGAGTTGTACTGGTTGCAAGTTAGTGATTGATGAGCGAGAAGGGAAGATAGACTTGTCAAACCTAGCCATGTATGGCTTTGATTTGATAATTAGCATGGACTAGCTCACCAAGTAATGAGCTAAGATGGACTTTTATCGTAAAGCGATTCAGTTTGACCCGTTAGAGGGTGAGAGTTTCGAGTTTGTTGGAAGTTGAGGAGGACCCTCGATTACATTGATCTTGTCACTTGAAGCAACCCGTTTGTTAAATGGGGGTTGTCATGGTTACTTGGCAACTGTCATGGATACGACAGTTGAGGAGCTGAAGATCAAAGATATTTCAGTGGTGCAAAAATTTCTAGATGTATTCTCGAAGGAACTGCCAGGCCTACCACCAGAGAGAGAGAGATCGAGTTTGTGATTGAATTAGCACTCGGGACAGAGCCAATTTCCAAGGCTCCTTATCGGATGTCGTTGTCTGAGTTGAAGGAATTGAAGGTGTAGATGTAGGAATTGTTGGATAAGGGATTCATATGTCCCAGTGCATTACCTTAGGGAGCACTAGTTCTGTTTGTGAAGAAGAAAGATGGTTTGTTGTGTCTGTGCATCGACTATCGTCAACTCAATCAGGTAACAATCAAGAATAAGTAACCACTCCCGAGGATCAACGACTTGTTTGATCAGTTACAAGGAGCATCGATAGTTTCAAAAATCAACTTGAGGATATGATATCATTAGTTGAGGATCAGAAAGGAGGATATACCAAAGTCAGCATTTCGTACTCGATACAGCCATTATGAATTCACTGTAATGCCATTCGGTTTGACAAATGCCCTAGCTGCTTTCATGGATTTGATAAATCGAGTGTTTAAGGAATACCTAGATCAGTTCGTGATCGTGTTCATCGATGATATTCTAGTATATTCAAGGAGTGATGAAGAGCATGAGAGTCGTCTGAGAATGGTACTTCAAACCCTGAGGATTCATGGACTGCACGCCAAGTTCAGCAAGTGCGAGTTTTGGTTGACTTGTGTTGCTTTCCTAGGTTACGTGATTTCAAGCGAAGGAATCTCCGTGGACCCAGTCAAGATTGAAGTAGTGATCAACTGGCCAAGACCGACTACAGTGACAGAGATCAGAAGCTTTTTGGGTTTGGCAGGTTACTACAGAAGGTTCGTGGAAGGATTTTCGGCTTTGGCGTTGCCGTTGACTCGACTCTTGAAGAAGGACGAGAAGTTTGTGTGGATAGACAAGTGCGAGCGTAGTTTCCGAAAGCTTAGCAGAAGCGAAGCTGACTACCGCACCAGTGCTGACCATTCCATCTGATCCTAGAGGATACGAGATCTATAGTGATACGTTGTTCAGAGGATTGGGTTGCGTACTGATGCAACGTGGTAGGGTTGTTGCATATGCCTCCCATCAATTGAGACCTCATGAGCATAATTACCCGACGCATGACTTGGAACTCGCAGCAATCATTTTCACCTTGAAAATTTGGAGACATTATTTGTGTGGAGAAAGATTTCCAGATCTTCACTGACCATCAAAGTCTCAAGTATCTATTCTCTTAGAAAGAGTTGAATGTAAGACAACGTCGATAGATGGAACTTTTGAAGGACTATGATTGTGATATTCCAAATCACCCGGGAAAGGCGAATAAGGTTGTTGACGCTTTGGGTTGGAAGTATTCAGTTGCACATATGCTGGTTAAGGAGTGGAATTTACTCGAGAGAACTCGAGATTCGGTTTTCAAATTTGAGGTAAGCCACCTTTCGAATCTTATGGCTACCCTTAGAATTGAGTCGGATGTTCAGATCAGGATCAAGGCACTTCAGTCGACAGACCCAGATGTTCAGAAGATTCTGCATGAGGATACCGATAATAGGAAGGCTGATTTTAAGATTTCTGAGGATGGAATGCTAAGTTTCTGAGGACGATTGTGTGTACCTAACGATTCAAAGCTTAGAGAGGAAATCTTATCAGAAGCTCATCGTAGTAGTTACAGCATTCATCATGGTAGTACGAAGATGTATCAGAATCTGCGTCAACACTATTGGTGGTCTAGTATGAAGGCGGACATCGCCAAACATGTCGCCAAGTGTCTGACGTGTCAACAAGTGAAGGCACAACATTGTAAGCTAGGAGGACTTCTGCAACCTCTCGAGATCCTAGAGTGGAAATGGGAGCACATCATTATGGACTTTGTGATAGGCTTGCCGATGAGTCAGAGAGGTAATGATTCCATTTGGGTAGTGGTTGACAGACTGACAAAGTCGGCTCACTTCATTGCAAAGACCTTGATTTGGATAGGCACATAGAGTTGTACGTGCGTCAGATAGTTCGACTGCATGGAGTGCCGGTGACAATTACTTCAAACTGAGACCTGAGATTCATAGCTGCTTTTTGGAAGAGTTTGCAGACTGCCTTAGGAACGAAGTTGCAGCATAGTACGGCATATCATCCTCAGACGGATGGCCAGTCTGAGAGGACGATTCAAACCCTCGAAGACATGCTGCAAGCTTGCGTGTTAGATTTCAGGGGAAGCTGGGAGGAACAACTTCATCTTGTCGAGTTTGCCTACAACAACAGCTACCAGCAGAGCATTTAGATGACTCCTTTCAAAGCGTTGTATGGCAGAGCATGCAGAACGCTAGTGTGTTGGGATAAAGTCGGGGAAAGAAAGATCATAGGCTTAGAGTTGGTTCAGCAGTCAGTGGATGTAGTTGCAGTCATTAGAGGCATATTAAAGACTGCTTAGAGTCGCTAGAAAAGTTACGCAGATAAGCGTTGAAGACCTTTGGAATTTCAAGTTGGTGATCATGTTTTTCTGAAGGTGTCAGCAATGAGGGGTACTTCGCGCTTTGGCAAGAAGGGAAAACTAAGTTTGAGGTACGTAGGTCCCTTTGAGATTCTAAAAAGAATTGGGATCCTAGCGTATCGTCTTGCATTACCGCCGAGACTAGCATAAGTGTTGTCTTTCACGTGTCGATGTTGAGGAAATATGAGCCTAACCCGACCCACGTGCTTAATTTTGAGGAATTGGACATGGATGATAGAGTGTCGTATGTTGAAAGCCCGGTTCAGATTGTGAATCGGAAAGAACAGGTTCTACACACCAAGACCATCCCGTTGGTCAAAGTGATCTGACAACACCACGGTACTGAAGGAGAAACTTGGGAGAGTGAAGAGTCGAGGAGACAATTGCACCCCCACCTTTTTGTTTAAAGAATTGTAATGGTTTAAATTTCGAGGACGAAATTTTTATAAGAGGGGAAGAGTTGTGACATCCTGAAATTTCAATTATGTTTTCAATTAGATAAATCGGGCCTTTCATTGATGCACCAATAGTGCTATTTTCTGAGCTGATCACTCTTGAGATAACTAGACTATATGAGAAAGTCATTAAGGGATTTTAACGCAAAAGACTTGAGAATTTAACCAGGAATCGACTACTCGACCGTGCTCATCAGCAGAGATCATTATGGCACAGTTAAAAATCGATCAGAGATTAGAGATAGGTCGGTTCGACTAAGATAGGTGATCAAAGTGTGGGTGATTCCACCAGGTTGCAAAATTCTCGTCAATCGACACTAGGTCGGTTTTTTTTTTTTTTTTTTTTTTTGGTACCCCGTGTCCGTATTTGAAACCTCGAGATTTTCATGACCACTAAGGGTCGCCAATGTGTCGAAGAGGTACATTGTGACTCGAAATAAATTGATCACGGGTCAATTGCACCAAAAATTTCTAAAAGCTACCCGATAGGCTAGGTCACGCTAAAATTGCGCCAAATTGAAATTAACCGCTAATTTGAATATGATTTCAGAAATTGAAAATTTTGTCATGTCACGAGTCATTTTAGGAACGTCGACTCATCCTCTGAAGATTTTTCTACAAACCGAAATTTTGTCAGAAAAGTCAATATAAGGCTGTTTTTGACCAGAAAATTCAGGGGACCGTTTTTATCGCATTTTTGGGATGCAAGTTGGTTCTATTGGCAAGGAAAAATGTTAATTTGATCGAGGACTCGTTGGTGGAATTTATGGGAGCTGAATTGATTTAATTCAAGTGGGAATTGAAGTGAAATTGGGAGAAACCAAGTGCAAATTCGTAGCCCCCCATGCCCTCAACCTTTGGACCATCACAGGGAAGCTTTGTGGTTGCATTTGGCTGTGGGAGCCAACCGGCCATGGTGGGGTCAAGCCAAGGGGGACAAAGGGGTGAGATTGAAGAGAAGTGGCCCCCTCCAAGCCTCCAGCCGCCTCCTTCTTCTCCAACCAGTTGGCTTTCTCCATTTCCATCATCTTGAGCTCCCAAAAGTTGCAAAAAATGGAGCCTCAAGCCCTCTGCTGTCGCCGAGCTATCCGAGATCGCCACCGCTCGCCGTCATGTCGCTCGCGAGCCCTGCGCAAGTCGCACCCTTCCCGCGCCAGTTTGTGTGTCGTTTTGCTCCAGCCGCAACCCCAGGCCGTCCCCCATGCCCGTCGAGCCCAGCTGGAGCCCAGTTGTCGCCGTTCAGCAGCCGCCTGGACCCGTAACAGCTTTGCCGCCCGTCGCTGTTCGTCTCAGCCTCAACCAACCGTCGGTTCCTTCTTTCTCGGCTAAGAACAGAAGCTGAAGAGCAGCAAGGGTCTTGAAGCTTCGAGGCTTGTTTCCAAGCCCTTCCCGACCCTGCTTGGCGCCCTTACTTTGGAGTTTGTGGCCCGCCTTCGCGTCCTCTTCGTAGTGAACTCACCGGCTTGCAAATCCAGTGAATTTACTCACTAATCTCCGCTTAGGGAGTTAATTATGCTTAAGGGTTGATTAGTTTAGGTTAAGTATGTATTATTTGGTTAGTTAGAACGGTTTAGTAATTTAATTATTCGTTTATGCATATTAGGTGGTTAGAGTAGCGTAATTAGAGACTAGATAAACTGTACTATATATCTAGATAAGTTCGGGATTTTTCCGAGCCGGTTCGGTATTTAATTAGGCTTTTCCAGCCTAAGTTGCATTTATTGATATTTATTAATTAATTTTTATAATTATTTAATTAATTATTATTTTCTAGAAATTAGATTGGGATAGACGGTGACGGAATTCCGTGCTGATTGCAATGATGTGGTTGGTTTATTTATCTGGATGATAATTTGTGCAATTTGTGTGTTGATTGTAATTTTGGGTGTTTATCCCAAAAATTAATAATTTCAATATTTAATTAGAAAAGTATCGGGCATCGGTTTACAACGCCAAAAAATGTGTTTATGAATTATTGGAATTAGTGGGATTTTCAAAAGGGGAAAATCTTGTATTTTGGCTAAAGCTGATCGTGTACCCACACACGATTATTTTTATCGAGTATGATAAAAGTGGTGAAATTGTTGGTTGATTGGAATGGTATACTATATCAGCTTGAGGGCTTTGATATATCAGCTTAGAGTGAGCAGTATACCTTAAGTATCGCACAGCTTTAGTGAGCATTATAGATATATAGCAGCTCCAGTGAGCATTATCATATATATCTATTATCAGCTTTTGGCGAGTTATACTATCTATCTTCAGTTTAGGGTGAGCAGTCCTTGATGTGATTGAATTTTATAGATAGTATTGAATGTGTTGACTGAGAGATGGTCTTGATGATATGAAGTCGAGTGAGTCGACTGATCGATGTTGATCTGAATTGAAATGATTGCCTGAATATACAAATTGTACTGACTTGTAGGAATGAACTAAGGCAAAGGTAAGTCCTCTGACTTATGTTGGTGCTAAGGTAGCCCTTAGGGCATATTTTCTTCCTAGTCGGAGCTTAGGGGATGAACTTGTTGAGACGTTGTCTCACCCCGTTGTGGGATAACATTTTCAGGTCCTTAGATGGCAGCTCATCCCGAGCATTTTGGACAGCCGAAGAAGGTCACTGAGCATGTATCTTATATTCTGCTTCATGGGAACCTAAGGGGATGGGTCTATGAACTTGTGAGGTCCGTGGTTTGGGTTGATGTGGGTCTACCCCACAAGGTACCCCATTAATACAGGTCATGGTATCGTCGTGAGCGGAATGGACAGAGAGAAAATCCCATACCGGAATATGAGGTTCCTTTGTCGGTGCTGGAGGTTGCTTTTGGGAAAGGCACGGCAGACCCTCTAGGTGGTTCAGTGGTGGACCTGAGCCTGTTGGATCTAGGGTCGCCGGAGTATTTAGTTGAAGACTTGAATGCTTAGAGGATCTATAGTCCCTCTACCCCCCATTTTTGCAGACCTTGTATATATGTCGACTATTATTGTATGTGACTTTGTTTGATATGTATAAAGGTGTGGTTTGGTTTTCAAAAATTGTGGTCCTACTTTCCTATCCCATCTTTGGGGAGAAGTACACTATCAGTGCCATAAGTTGTGTACGACGCTCACTTTGGTGCCAAAAGTTTCCGTCGGATCACTTAAGTGCCAAATCGGAGGAAAAACGATCACTTTGGTGCCACCGGTGAAAGATTCAGGCCATCGGCGAAAGATTCCGGCCAAAATGATTACGTGGTTTTTTTTTTCTTTTAAATCAACGAGGCCTTAAACGACGTCGTTTTCGGTCCTCCTTAAGAAAACGACGTCATTTTGCCGTCCTACATGGATGGCCTCACAAAACGACGCCGTTTAACTCATTTGGGGATTGAAATTAGGGTTTCGGCTTGGTCGCCGAGTGGCCGTCGTCGAGGTTGGGGTCGGGATCAGGGTCGGAGCTGCGGCCGTCGAGTGGCCATCGTTGGGGTCGGGGTCGGAGCTGCGGCCGCCGAGTGGCCATCGTCGGGGTCAAGGTCGGGGTTTGAGTAGTAGCCACCGAGTGGCCATCGTCGGGGTCGGGGTCGGGTCGAGGTCGTCGGGGTCGGGGTTGGGGTTGAGGTCGGTCGCCGAGTGGCCATCGTCGGGGTCGGGGTCAGGGTTGGGGTCGGAGTCGCGGCTGCCGAGCGCAAGGGCCGTCGAGGATGGCGACTGGTCGGAGATTAGGGTTTTGAATTGGGGGAGACACCAAACGGCATCGTTTTGGTGTTAGGATGCTGACTATGCTCTCCGACGAGCCACATTAGCTTCAAAAATTAATAAAAAAGTGCCACGTCAGATTTCCGGCCAACCGGATCGGAGTTGGCACCAAAGTGAGTGTTTTTCAAACTTTTTGGCACTTAAGTGATCCGACAGAAACTTTTGGCACAAAGTGAGCGACGTACACAACTTATGGCACTGATAGTGTACTTATCCCCCCATCTTCGTGTTGTCTGGGGATTAATTATTCGCTTCCGCATGCGTATTAAAATGAATGGGTCGGTGACGCGTCCTGGGATGTTGCAATTTAATTGACCACCAAGGGATGGGCACGCACTTGGAGGATCGGGCGTGACACTGATAGTTCCTAGGTAAGTCCTGCACAAGTTGTGCCAAAGAAATGTGGTATGATTGTTTAGAAAAATGACAACAATGAATTGATTCCAACTACAACAGTTACTAGGTGGTGTGTGTGTATGGATTACAGAAAATGGAATGATGCCACTAGAAAATATCACTTTCCTTTACCATTTATTGATCATATGTTGGAAAGACTTATGGGGCATGCGTTTTATTGCTTTCTTGATGGATATTCGGGGTATAATCAAATTCCTATTGCACCAGAAGATCAAGAGAACTATTTTCACTTGTCCCTATGGTACTTTTGTTTTTAGAAGAATGCCCTTTGGTCTTTGTAATGCACCAGCTACTTTTCAGAGATGCATGATGGCTCTATTTTTTCTTATATTGTTGAAAAACATATTGAGATTTTCATGGATGATTTTTCCGTTTTTGGCTTATCATTTGATTCTTGTTTAAATAATTTGGCTTTGGTCTTATAAAGATGTGAGGAGACTAACCTTGTTTTGAATTGGGAGAAGTATCACTTTATAGTGTAGGAAGGGATAGTGCTTAGGTATAAAATTTCTCGAAATGGAATAGAAGTCGATCGAGCCAAAGTGGAGGTCATTGTAAGATTGCCTCCGCCAACATCTGTGAAACTTGCCAAGAGATTTTTGGGGCATGCAGGATTTTACAGGCGGTTTATTAAAGTTTTTTCAAAAATTGCTAAACCTCTTTCTAATCTTTTGGAAAAGATGCTCATTTTAATTTTTCTGTTGAATGCATATAGGCTTTTAACACTTTAAAGGAGAAGTTAATGTCCGCACCAATTATGGTAGCACCAAATTGAGATTTACCTTTTGAATTGATGTGTGATGCTAGCGATTCTGCAGTAGGAGCTGGTTTGGGACAAATGAAGAATAAAGTTTTTCGAACCATATACTATGTAAGTCGAATCTTGTCAGGTGCACAATTGAATTATTCAACAACAGAAAAGGAACTTTTGGTGGTAGTTTTTGCTTTTGATAATTTTCGTTCTTATTTAATTGGCTCAAAAGTTATAGTTTATTCTGACCACTCTGCTCTTAAGTATCTGCTTGAAAAGAAAGAATCAAAACCCCGGTTAATTAGGTGGATTCTATTGCTACAAGAATTTGATTTGGAAATCAAAGATAAGAAGATGACTGAAAATCTAATTGCATATCACTTATTAAGAATTCCAAATTCAAAGGAAGAGGTAAGACCAATTTTAGAAGAGTTCCTTGATGAGAAAATTTTTTCCATCAAGTCCACAAAAATTCCTAGGTATGCCGACTTTGTAAATTATTTGGTAAATAATGTTCTTCCTCTTGAATTATCATATCAATAGAAGAAAAAAAATTCTTTTCTGATGTTAAAAATTATTTTTGGGAAGAACCTTTCTTGTTTAAAGTATGTGCAGACCATATCATAATGAGATGTGTTCCAGACGAAGAGAGGGCAAACATTCTACATCATTGTCATGATGGAGAGGTAGGTGGCCATTTTGGTGCTACCAAAACTGTAGCTAAGATTTTACAATTTGGATTTTATTGGCCCACATTTTTTAAAGATGCATACTCCTATGTAGCCTCATGTGATAGGTGTTAGAGAACTAGAAATATTTTAAGAAAAAATGAGATGCCTTTAAACAACATTATTGTGTGTGAATTATTTGATGTTTGGGGTATTGATTTCATGGGATCCTTTACATATTCTTATGGAAATTTATATATTTTAGTGGCTGTAGAGTATGTGTCTAAGTGGGTAGAAGCTGTAGCATTGCTAACAAAAAATGCTAAGGTTGTGGTCAAATTCTTGAAGAAAAACATTTTTACCCGATTCGGCACTCCTAAGGCAATCATAAGTAATAGGGGCACACATTTTTACAACAAACAATTTGAAGCACTTTTGAGTAAGTACAAAGTCACACATAAGGTTGTAACCCCTTATCATCCTTAGACTAGTGGTCAAGTAGAGGTTTCAAATAGGAAAATGAAGAGAATTTTAGAAAAAACAGTGAATGCCACTAGGAAAGATTGGCCAATAAAACTTGATGATGCACTTTGGGCCTATAGGATAGCGTTCAAAACTCCAATTGGGATGTCTCCTTTTAGGCCAGTGTTTAGGAAGGCTTGTCACATACCAGTGGAATTAGAGTATAAAGCATATTGGGTATTGAAATTTTTGAATTTTGACATGCAGTTTGTAGGTAAAGAAAGATTATTGCAACTAAATGAATTGGAGGAATTTCACAATGAAGCTATGAAAATTCTAAGTTGTATAAGGAGCGTACAAAAAGATGGCATGACAAGCACATATTCAGAAGATAGTTCAAAATTGGTCAAAAAGTTTTACTTTATAACTCTTGTCTTAAACTTTTTCCAAGAAAGTTGCGGTCTCGATGGTTTAGTCCTTTCACAACTACATAGATATTCCCACACGGAATAGTTGAAGTTGCGCATGACACTGAGGGCACATTTAAGGTGAACGATCAACGTTTGAAGCCCTACTTTGAAGGTGGTTACAATAAGCAGAAGATCACTATTGAACTTCATCCTTCAAAATAGTGACATCTGAGATAGTTTGGCTGAACACTATAAAGCAAGCGCTTCTTGGGAGGCAACCCAAGCATTTTAATTATGTTTTTTTCATTTATTTTTAAGTTTACTTTTTGCAAAAAAAAAAAAAAGATTAACACTTTTCTCTGTTTTATCCATGTTAATTTTTTTTTTTTAGGGATCATCTTTCAATCATCAAGGTCATCTATGAACTTATCCTACAACCAAGGGAGTTTTCTTTTTCCTATTTCTATTTTTCGCATTGAGGACACTGCTTCATTCAAGTTTGGGTGGGAGACAAAATTTTGGGCTAAATGTTTTTTTTTTTTGTCTATCATGATTGCATTCCTTGTTGTGAATTTTGCGATTCTTAGGAAAATTTAAATTTTATTTAAACTTGCAATTGATGTGTGAGTTAATTTTAATTCTAACTATGTTGATCCACTTACTGAGCACTAAAAGTTCTTAATTCTTGAATTGTGTATAAATCTACAGAACATTCATATGAAGTATGTGATTTTCTTAGATTTCACCCAAATCTTAGAATTTGTTTGATTTTGTCTTGAGGCAAAATCCTAAGCTACATCTAATTGAGAAAATGATTTAGGTAATTTTTGGATTGATTGAGCATTTCAAGTTAATCTTGTTTATTTATCCCTAGTCACCCCGTTGAGTCTGAATTACCCAATTTTTCATTGACACCCATATATATTTAGCATAGCTGTTATCAAATTATATCATTCTCCTATGCCCTATGAACAACGTTGATTTTTTTTTTTTTTTTTTTGGAATAATTGAGCTTAATAGAAGTTTGAGAGGAAGGATGTAGTACGAAAAAGAAAGAAAAAAGTGATTGCTATGGTTGTTTGGGGTGTATTATCAAGAAAAAAAAATTGCTTTTATGGTTCCTTATCCAACTTTCAATTGAGTGAGCCTTTTGGATACTCAATGGGTTGGAAATCTTCATGTTATATTAGGAGGGACTTTGGGAGAAACTACACCATAAAGCAATTCACAAAAAAAAAAAAAAAAAAAAAGATAAAAAAAAAGGAATGATGATATATGGTGGCACAAAAATTATCTTAAAGGAGTAAAATTAGACAGTGACATTGGCTCTAATTAGATCATAGAAATCAACGTGTTGATGGGTGATTTGAGTTTAAAATTATCGTTATCTCACCTTTAGCCCAGCCTTACATTACAAACCGAGAAAAGTCATATTGATTTTTGGTTGGATAATTAGCTTACATTAGTGGAGAGAGGAATGAAAAGCAAACCTATGAGATTTTGTCATAATTATTGAGAATTTTTGAGAGGTTGCATGTTAATGTGAATTTATCTGAATTGCATATAATTCGAAAAAGATGAGGACTCTCACACACACACACTTGGATCACATAGTTAGAATTGGTCTTAACTTATAAATCAATTTCAATGTTTAGATGAAATTTGTGTTTTTCTTTGAATTGTGAATTTGAGTAATTATGGAAAGATGTCATGGAGAAGGTTGTTAGCTTGAGTATGTGTTATGTCTTAATTTTGCTCGAGGACTAGTAAAATGTTAAGTTTGGGGGTTTGATAACTCTATCAAAATAGAGTTATTTTACCTATTTTAGGCAACAAATAATGTAATATCTATGAGAAAATATTTGAATTTCCTTTTGATTATTCGAATTTTCCTTTTTTATGTAGAATAATGAGATATGGAGAAGATAAGGAAAAGAATGACAAAAATCAGGAATTCAAATCAAAAAGCAATGGAAGATGGATATCAAATCAAGGAATCCTTAAATTTTTGTTCCATAATGTTATCTACAAGCGTTGGAAGATAGATATCAAATCAGAGATCTTCTGATTTACTCCCTAATTTTATGCACAATAGCTTGGAGATAATGATCTTGGATATATCCTATAAATATGAGAACATTGAGAGCTTGATGGAGCAGCTAGGTTTTTGTTAGATTGTTTTTCATTGTTCTAAGAGTTTTTCAAATATTTTGAAGAAAGGACAAAAGTAGTGATATAATTATTGTTCTTTGATTCAAGATGCTGGGTTTGATTTATATTTTTATTTATTCTTTTACTATGTTCTAATTTTCTTTTGTTAGGGTTACGATGTAGCCTAACCATGATGATGTGAATTTCATTATTTTTATGTTTTGCAATTGATTTCATTCATGTGAGTTATATATTATTGTGCATAATGCTTTTGAGTGACTGGCTACCCCTTGAATAATCTGATGTGCATGTTTGAGATTGAGAAGTGATAATATGCAATTGCTCATTATAATATATAACCATGAATTAAACGTGGATATAAATATACCGTGTTATTTGTGTAGCTTTCGATGATCCAAAAGACTCATTGTAAGCCAAGAATATTCATAATTTTTAATGCACTCATGTTTATTTTAATTCACATAGAGATATAGTGGATTAATAAACTGAATATGTTTGCTATACCCAGAGATATGATAGTAAATAGATTAGGAAATTCTGCTATCACATATTTGATATCGTTCTTGTACCCACAACAATATGAAATTCATATATAGTGGTTATGGAGAAATCGAATGCTCTAATATATTTATCTAATTGATTTACTATATTTAGTCTCCAAATTTTGTTTTTTATTTATTCTCAATTATATTTTGATCTGTTAGATAAATTTTAGAATTAATCTATTTTAGTATTTAATTAGTTTATTAATCATCAATCTCCGTTGGACAATACTCTTTCTTATCATTATATTACTTGTTCGACACGTTCACTTGCGTTTAGAATTTTATGAACACACAACTAAAAGAGAATAATATTATAATAAACACGTGTCATGGGTAACATTCTGGGCGTCACATTGTGCCTCGCCATCATGTTATGGTGCCTCCCAAATGAAGACCAAGGTGATGCTTTAGTGAAGGGATCCGTTATGTTTTTTACTGAGGCTATTTTTTGCTATATGACATTATCTCTCCGAACGATTTCTCTAATGAGATGGAAGCGTCTCTGAATATGCTTGGATTTTTTGTGAAACCTTGGTTCCTTAGCCTAAGCCATTGCTCCATTGTTGTTACAAAACAATGTAATCAACTCCTCAATGAAAGGAACCACTCCAAGTTCTGAAATAAACTTCTTCATTCAAATTGTTTCCTTCATCACTTCAGAAGCAGTTATATACTCTGTCTCAATAGTGGAATTGTATTTGTACTCCGTTTGGAACTTTTCAAACCAATTGCATCAATATTGAGTGTAAAGACAAATCCAGATGTAAACTTATAATAATTATTAGGATTTGATTGAAAATCAGAATTAGTACATGCTTCAACTTTAAACTCTCCTTTTCCATTTATCAAGAATAAATTTTTAGTCCTTCTCAAGTACTTAAGGATAGTCTTAACTGTTATCTAGTGCTCTTCTCTTGGATCAGATCGATATATGCTAGTAATGTCAATAGCATGTGCAATATTTGATCTTGTACATAGCATAGCATGCATTATATTACCAATGGCGAACGCATAAGGAACTTTTGCCATTCACTCTCTTTCCTTAGGAGTATTTGGACACATATCTTTGAAAAAGACGGATTCCATGCCTAATAGGTAATAATTCTCTTTTGGAATCTTGCATGTTAAAACGTCTTGATACTTTGTCTATGTACATAGATTGTGAAAGGCCAATCATTCATCTCAATGTATCTCTATAGATCCTAATATTTAAAATACGGGTTGCCTCTCATAAATCTCTTATGGAGAAATTTTGAGACAAGAGACGTTTTGTTGGGATTTTATGGAACATATATAGCCTAAATAAACATAAACGCAAAGGAAGGAAAGATAAAATTCTACTATACATGTTCCTCCAAAGGCGTTGTTCGTGCGTTTTAATCAAAAATCAGAATATCAAAAGGAGTTATACGGATTACCTCTCAAAGCGCACTTTAAACAACTTGATTAAGATGTTCTTTAGTTTGAGCCCCACAAACGTCAGGCCTCTAGTTTAGACACACCACCAACGCACCTTGAATGAAAAGGAGCTCGCAGATAATCTCCACCGTAATTATGCTAGCAATCTTGTGGGGACAATTCTCTGCAGACACACCACCAACGCACCTTGAATGAAAAGGAGCTCGCAGATAATCTCCACCGTAATTATGCTAGCAATCTTGTGGGGACAATTCTCTGCACGTGGTTAGCAAACATATAGTTCTCTCTTTCTTTCTCTCATTTTCTTAACATAACCCACTCACCCTCTCTCTACTCTATTTATAATGTCCTAGTGAAGTCAACATTTAACTTCTTCTAGAAGCTAGTCTTTAACCTCTCAAAGAAGTTATTGACTACTTTTTTGAGAAGCTACTTCTTCCAGAAGCTGGTCTTTAACTTTTTCAAATAAGTTATTGACCACTTCCTCCAGAAGTTAGTCTATAACTTCTCAAATAAGTTATTGACTACTTCCTCTAGAAGTTGGGTGAGCAAGAAAACAGTTCTCGTGAGTGGGCTGTGTTCGATCGAGTGAATTAATTATATTGTGGAACATCCCTAGGTTCATCACTGAGCTGGCAGTAAGACTTGCACTAACACATTAGTACTCCCAAGAGAATTGATTGTCCTGATCAATCTCTAGGTCCTACAAGCCATGATTGACATCTAGCAATATGTCATGGCTACCCAAACAGTGTGAATGCTTTAAGAACATAATGAACCTGTTAGCTCTGGCTATAGTGTAATTCAATCCCTCTGTCTTACCATGTCCCGATCGAACAAAGACCATAGAATATTTGTCAAATCATCAATTCAATCATATGCACAAACCTAATTGACCTGCATTTTATACGAGACATAAACAATTTATTCTCGATTACAACCTCAGCCGAGGATTTCAATGCAGTGTCATAATTAGATCGCATAGGACATCATTATTGTACCTTGCATGTGACAAGGAGACAGATTCCATGTTGCGCACATGTGTAACTTCGTATGTGAACAAGTTATGACCATCAAGTATAGAGACGGATCAATGAGCCACCAATATGCGTACTCGTGAACCATAGCCGTCCAACACACAAGTTAACACCGTGCCTCAGATCTAAGGATTATTTACACAAGACCAGAACAAGAACGATCAGTCATTGACCCCACTAAAAGCTTCCATGTTGCTAATCATTCTATTTATGTCACGTTCAGTGAACTTGTCTGCTGCAAGCACCTGTGTCCTAACTCGAGCATCATAATACCCAATGACTCGTGACTTGTCATTATCTTAAGCATCTAATACTTAATGGTGAAGCTAAGAATACACCGGTCTCAACAGGATCATTAATATCCACTCAATGATCCATTGATTAGGAACGGTTTAAAGATTCAGTCTAACTGTGAACCCATCACGCATATTCTTAACGTCTCAAGAATAAGTCCAATTACAACTGATCTTATGGAATCATTCATATAAATAATTGGACAAATGAATGAATACGTCTTTGCCATTAATTTGACAACACAACTAAAATCCCTAACATGTAACTATTACATGATTGCTTTAGGGCATATAACTAACACGTTTAGCAAACATATGTTGAGAAATGATATTTTCATTAATGCACTGGTATTCCCTGGACAATTATTTTATAACCAATTAGGAGTCGCCTATCACCTTAATAAATCATACCTTCGTGTTGGCCAAATTATTTAAATCAACAATTAATGCCTCATATTCATCTTGATTATTTGAATAGCCAAAGTCAAGCTTAAACATCATTTTGGACCTATGTTCATGGGGGAGAAACTATTAAAATTCCAGCTCTTGTTGACCTAACAACACTTGACCCATCAAAATACAAGGTCCAAGGAACTATCTAGACACACCATTCTATATGATTTTCATTTTGGATGCCTGGATATTCTATAATAAAATTTGCTACTACTTGTCCCTTTACCCCCCTAAGTGAGATGTAGGCCAGGCTAATTTCTTAGAGTGTAAATATCCATTTGGCAATTCGACCCTTTATTATTGGTTGGGTTAACTTGTATTTGATTACGTCTATTTTACATATTACATATATCGTAATTGGCATCATATAATGACGTAACTTAGTATAATAAGCACAATTTCTCTAAACTGTGTATTTTGTCTCCGCATTGTTCAGCATTTGACTCAAATAATAAATTACTTATTCTTTCCACTCATCATTTTTTTTTGTGCCAGCATGCATCCAATTATAGTATTGGTGGATGACAAATATAGCTTCAACGGTCTACATGCCTTGGGTGGCATCAAAACCAGAGAGTTGATGAGATATTCTTTTATTTGGTCGAATGCCTATTGATGCTTTCTACATGAACTCCACTTGATTTTTAAGCTTCAATAACGGGAAAAATACTTCAATTTTTCCTAACAGGTTAGCAAGAAATCAATGTAAGAAATTTATCTTTCCTAATATCATTTGAAGTTGTTTCTTGGTAGTTGGCGACGTTAACTCTAGAATTGCCTTAGCCTTATTTTTATTTATTTGGATTCATCTTTGATTAACCAAGAATCCTAGAAAATTACTAGTCCTAACTCCGAGAGCACATTTCAAAGGGTTCATCTTTAATTTAAACTTCTACATCTTAACAAAGGCATGCTCTAAATAAAGTAACTGACTTACCTGGTTCGATTTAGAATTGATGTCATCAAATATAAACCCCCATGAAATCACCAATATTGTCACGAAAATAAAATTCATTATTCTCTAGTATGTAATACTTACATTCTTCAATCCAAAAGGCATGACCAACCATTCGAAGGTGCCAATTGCTCTTGGACACCTAAATGCCGTCTTATGGATATCCGACTAGCATGTCAGCCATTAGCATTTGGTATTCATCTTTTGGTGTAGTCGCATTTAGATCGCAAAAATCTATGCACACTCTGAGCTTCCCGTTCTTCTTTTTTACTGGAACAATATTCGAGAGTCACTTGATGTACTATGCTGTTCTTATAAAGCCTACTGCGGGCAATCTTTCAATTTCTTCTTTAACTGTTTGCATAACCTTTGATGTAAACCATCCTGGGGGTTGTTTATGCTGCCTGAAGCCCTTTTTTATTGGTAGTTGATGCTCAACTAGATCTCTACCCAATCCAGGCATTTCATAGTAATCCTAAGCAAAGCAATTTTTGTACTTCCTTAACAAATCTACTATTCGGACTTTGAATTCATTATCAAGTAAGGCATTTACATATATAGGGCATCGATCGGGGTCTGTGCCAAAATTAAACTCTTCCAATGGGTCTTGAACTTTAATTACCAAATCATCCTTGATAGGCGAATCATTGAACTCTAAAATTCTTTCAATAGTTTGGGTATCTTGCTTTGCTAGTTTGGCCCGATAGATCGAGTACCTCCTAATGAGGTCTTTTGATAACATAAGGTTCTCTATAGACAACCTCATGAAATTTCTCCGCTAATTGATTTTTTGAGACCCACTCAAGTTTTCCTTTGTCGAAACGGCAAAATACAATTCTATTGGGATCTGCCAGTGGGGGTCTGATCACGTAGATATTGTCCTCCGATATCCCTTGGCATCCCATTATTGTTTGTGACGCTTGTAACTAAGCCACTCATGGCTTAGTATTTGCTTTAAATACTCTACCCTGTCACCATTCCAGAATGTCAACATTTGATAAAGAGTCAATGGTACATATTAGTTATCATGAATCCAATCCTTTCCTAATAATAAATTGTATGATGCATCAGCGTTGACCACACAAAAAAAAGGTTCCAAAAGTCTTGGAGCCTATAGTCAGATCAGCCACGAATATTCCTTTGACTTTTGAGATATCGCTAATAAAGTCTGACAACTGGATGTTCGATGGGATAATCTCATTGTCTATTCTCCCTATTTTCTTATAGAAACGATAAGAGATGAGATTTAAGGTTGACCCTTTATCAACTTGCACTCGAGATATCGGTCGACCATTAATCCTGGCATTAATATTTAATGGCCTCAAGTGATTCTAACTTTGTGTGGGAGACTTCTCAAATTCCATTACTTCCTCATTATCAAAATAAAACTCTGCCCCTTCTTTTTCATCTAAAAGAATTTCCTCACATAATTTCATACCACGTAGGACTATGCAAAATTCACAAGGAAGTTTTGCTTGCGTCATGCATGAGCTCAATAATGATACCGATCTTGACAACGACCCTTTTATGGCCAATCTTTCACCTTGGTTAGGAGTTATATTATTATCATTTTGCTTTCTCCTCTAGACTAGGTTCTTAGCCTTGATTTTCTTTGGTTCATCAATCGCCATCAAAGTAGGCTTGACCTGAGTAATACGAACCTGGTCGAGTTGCTTTTGGAGCAAATGCATCTTCTTATTTCTTTGCATTCTTCTTTTCTGTATTCGTGTCAAGCTGTTCCTTATGGGTTGAACCCTATCAACCTTATACCATTTGTCGATAGGCGGATTATGGGGTATCTTTAAAGTTCTTTGACGGCAATAATTAGCGATCGACTTCATATTTTCTTCATTGAACTCTGATCCCCATCCAAATGGACTGACTCCTCAAGGGTGAATAGGCAATGGACCGTAACTGATATAATAGTCATACTTTCTATAATGTTCTCCCAAAGTTCTAATTGTAGGATCTCCCTCTCATATCTTCATTTGAATGACTTATCAATCACTTGACGGGTACAAAATTTCTTAAAAGGTCATGTTTCAAATAAAATAGGCTATCTTTGGTTAAAGCTACCCGAATTACGTTCTTGCCAATGACCATAGCATCATGTTGATTGTAATGCCCCTTAGAAAAGTGTTTTTATTGCTAAACTAGCTACTTACACCTTGAACACAATTGAGGACCTTGATATTTTCCACCTCGAGATTTTGAAGTTCGAAGCCTAGTGAAGACTGCTACCGGCAAAGTCTCGAAGATTAAAGTCTGACGTTAACAAGACTCAAGTTTCAAAGTCTACTCTCATGGACAGATTCCAGACCGACAAGATAAAAAAACTTCTATTCTGATTCTATATAGTTTTTATCTCAATGGCTAAGGAATATCTTTCGACTGGATTCAGCACTACAAGATCTTATATTCGTATCCGAATTGATATAGATTCTCTAAGATTCGCAACTTATTTGGAAAGTTCTACTTATGGAAACCAAGATCCCGATTGTATGGGCGAGCGTGGATTGATGGGCTATCTACACTTACCTTAAAGAGCTCGAGATCTCTCCAAATTGATTCTGTCCAACGGGTTGATTGGAAGAACTTCTTTGGAAGGTGCCAACGGTAATGAAGGCATGAAGAAGTGTATAAAGAGAGACGCTCGAGTTGTTGAAGTGTGTTGGATAGAAGAATTCCAAAGTCCGAATCTCCATATTATGTTTGTGATCTTATTCTTCGAGCAATACATGTAATCAAAAGAGAGACCATAGAGTGGTGAGACCTTGAGGAAGTGTAGTAGAAGTTCTACATTGTGGACTCAAGAGCGTGAGACTGTAAACTCTCTTTTTGATTCTTAGTGAAATCTAGCCAGAAGGGCTGTTTATGCGGGAGAGTGGACGTAGGCTTGATATAAGCCGAACCACTATAAATCTGGAGTCTTGATTCTCTATCCTTAATCCTTTTATCTTTCATTACCTTCATTTGCTGCGATTGTTATTTTTAATTCATTAATCTCTTATTCGGATTTAATTGTTAAAATTGCTTTAGTCACCTATTCACCCCCCTCTAGGTGCTAATTCTAGTCCTAACAATTGGTATCGAGCTTGTGTACTCGTTTATAAGAAGTGTCTTTACTTCGAGTAAAAGATCTATGGCTAGTATGTTACCTACTGTGGTTGGTTGAAGGTCAAAGCAATACCTGCACCTCCATACTTTGATGGAAAAGACTACAAAGATATGGAAGAACAAGATGAAAGCATTCCTAAGATCGAAAGATCCTTTGGAATGGGAAGTGGTAGACAAAGGAATCATTCCCGCCGCAAAGACGTAATCGAGAGAGGAAAAGAAGTTGCCGATCCCACTCTAATGACTCAAGAAGAAATCACCAAGAGACAGACTCTTGACGCTAAAGCCATTTACTCCTTATATTGTGCTTTATCCCCTACCGAGTATAACAGAATATCTTCTTGTGGTACAGCAAAAGAAGTCGGGATAGGCTTCACATTACCTATGAAGGAACCGATCGAGTGAAAGAGACAAGGATCAACATTCTTTTGGGACAATATGAAGTCTTTAAGATGAGATCGGGAGAATCAATAACCGACATGTTTAGTCGCTTTTACTGAAATTGTGAATGGTCTTGAATATCGGGACATCCAATCTCGGGACATATGAAGGTCAACAAACTCTACGAGGACTCTCTAAAGACCGGAATCACATAAAAACCTCAATAAGAGAGACACAGAGGATTGCTCCACTCTCGTAGACGAATTGGTTGGGACTCTTCAATCTTATGAAGTAGAGCAAACCAACGAAGAGGAAGATTCAAAAGGTAAGAAATCAATTGCCTTAAAGTCTAATGACTATTCCGATGCTGCTGATTCTCGAAGAAGATCTAGATGATGAAGAGCGGCACTTATGATAAAGAGATTCGAAAGTTGAACGTAAAAGGAAGAAAATTCAACCGGAAGAAACAGAGCTCACAAAGGTTTCGTAACAAATCAACAGAGGAAGATGACTCTAACAAAGAAGTGACTTGCTTTGAATGCAAGAAAAGGGACACATCGTAACCCAACCGTCCTCTCGTTAAAGAAGAGAAAAGGAAAGACCGAGAAATACAGAAGGCACTCAAAGCAGAGACTTGGAGTGATACCGAATGTGAAGAAAGTGATGATGACTATGCCAATATCTCGTTTAATGGCAAAATCGATTCACTGCACTCGATTCGATACGTACTGCACAATGCTGAACTCGAGGTTAGTAATCTAAGAATTCTATCAAAGTTTCGAAATACATTGATGAACTTTGTCTTAGTCTAAAAACTTGTCTTAAGAGGATCTCCGAATTGAAAAAGGAAAATTCTACATTGAAGCAACAGGAAAAACTTTGAAAGAGAAGTTTGAAAAGTTAGAAAACAACTTTACCTGTCTTGAAAGAAAACTCGACTGTTTCCAAAGAAAATAATCTTTTGAAAAATGATATTTCTAATATATCAAAAAGATTTTCAAATGGTTCTGAAAAGTTGGATAAGATTCTTTCGATACAAAGACCCTACTTTGATAAGTTAGGTCTTGGTATGACTTCGAAACTATTCCTCTAATTGATTTTCCAAAGGTGAAGGAAAGAATCAAACAAAGACCAACCAGAATTGTTTATAAAAATCATTTTCAGAAAGTCTTTGTAAAACCCGTTGGCGTAAAATGCTTTAAAATGTTCCAAGTGTCAAAGCTCGTAACATTTTGAGAAAGAATGTCCTTTGGTTTGGAGACCGTTAAAAGGAATTGGGCAAAGACTGTTTATTGCTCTAACTCTTCGGGACCCAAGATGATGTGGGTACCAAAGAAAGCTTGAATTCTTTTTAATTGCAGGTCACTATCAAAAAGAAGATTAAATGGTATCTAGATAGTGGCTGCTCAAGACATATGACAGAGACTCAAGTTGCTTCATAAAACTTGACCGTAAAGACGGAGGAAAAGTTTCCTTTGGAGGTAACAACAAAGGAAGAATCATTGGTCGTGGAACAAGTCAAGATTGGAAGTTTGTCAATCAAGAATGTTTCCTTAGTTGAAGGATTAAATTACAACTTGCTTAGCATAAGCCGCTTGTGTGATACTCGGATTCAAGATCAATTTCCAAGAAAGAAAGTGCTCAGAATCGCAAAGACTTTACTCAATCCTTTACCGGACGAAGACATGGAAATATCTATCTTCCGGATGTAAATCATGAAAGATCACAAGTGCTTGATATCGTACAAGATGAAGCTAATCTATGGCACGTAAAACTTGGCCATATCAATATGAAGCAAATCAGCAAGATCTCCTCCAAGAAACTTGTTCGAGGATTGCCTATTCTCAATTATTTAAAGTCCGATCTATGCACACCATGCGTATCGGGTAAACATGTTAGAAACTCTTACAAACCAATAAGTAAAGTTTCTACTAATCGTGTACCGCAGCCTTTCGCATATGGATTTATTTGGACCTACTAGAACGCAAAGCATTGGTGGAAAAAGGTTCGCCTAGTAATAGTGGATGATTATTCACGATTTACTTGGGTCTACTTTCTTTCAAGTAAGTCTCGAAACTTTCTCTCTTTTCAAAGTTTGCTAAGAAGGTGCAGTAATGAGAAAGGTTACACTATCTCAAGCATTCGTACGCACCATGGAGGTGAGTTTGAAAATCAAGACTTTACTAAATTTCGTGATGATTCTGGTTTTCAAGCACAAATTCTCCTCTCCATACACACCGTAACGTAATGGGGTTGTGGAAAGGAAGAATAGGTCTTTACAAGAAATGGCAAGAACTCTTTTAATTGAAAGTAATATTTCTTCAAGGTTTTGGGTGAAGTCGTTTCGACTGCTTGTTATATTATTAACAGAGTATTTTTAAGACCAATTCTTGAGAAAACTCCTTATGAAATTTTTAAAGAAAAGAAACCAATTGTTTCTTATTTTCAAGTATTTGGTTGTAAATGCTTTATTCTGAAGAATGCAAATGATCGAGTTGGTAAGTTTGAAGAAAAATCGATGAAGGATTCTTTCTTGGTTACTCAACCGCAAGCAAAGCCTATAGAGTATTCAACAAGAAGACTCGACCGTGGAAGAATCAATGAACGTCAAATTTCAAGACTCTCCACAAGTTCAGCCAATACAGATCAAGAATCGAACTGTTCCGCACTCGCTAGATCTATCTCCCATAAAGCAGCCCAAAATCCAGATGCAAGTACAACAAGTTGTCGATGAAGAATCAACTCAAGAAAATGATCAACAACCTATCGACCATCCAAGAATCGGAAACACAAGTCCAAATATCCCGAAGAACTCATTATTGGGAACATTAATGAGGGAATTCGTACAAGATCCAAAAGGCGAGAAGAGTCTAGTGCGCTTGCACTTATTTCGAAATAGAACCCAAAAACATTGAAGAAGCCTTAGCCGATGAAAGCGGATTGAAGCAATGCAAGAAGAGCTCGACAATTCAAGTATTAACGACGTTTGGGAATTAACTCCTAAACCAAAAGGTAAATCTGTTATTGGAACTAAATGGGTTTTCAGAACAAAGTTGATGAAAAGGCAAAGTGACAAGAAACAAAGCAAGACTCGTGGCTAAAGGATACACGCAAGAAGAAGGGATAGACTATGATGAGACTTATGCTCCAAAGAGCAAGGTTAGAAGCAATCGATTACTACTTGCTTTTGCATGTTATAAGAATTTCAGGTTATTTCAAATGGATGTCAAAAGCGCATTCCCGAATGGATTTATTCAAGAAGAAGTCTATGTGGAACAACCTCCCGGATTTGAAGACTCAAAGAAACCAGACTCGTGTTCGGGATCAAGAAAGCTTTATATGGATTAAAACAAGCTCCTCGAGCTTGGTATGAAAGGCTAAGTAATTTTTTAATTCAAAGTGGTTTCTCTAAAGGAAAGGTAGACACTACTTTGTTTATTAAAAAGGAAGGCAAAAGCTTTCTACTGCTCGATTTATGTTGATGACATTATATTCGGATCATCTAATGAGACTTTGTGCAAGAAATTTTCTAAGTCTATGCAGGATGAATTTGAGATGAGCATGATGGGTGAACTATCCTTCTTCCTTGGTCTACAAGTGAAACAACTTAAAGAAGGAATCTTTATTCATCAAGAAAAATATGCAAAAGAACTTGTTAAAAAGTTCGGTCTGGAGAATTGCAAAAAGACCGACATTCCAATGTCAAGTTCTTTGAAGATAGACAAAGACGAAGCAGTGGAAGAAAGTCGACCAAAAATTATACAGAGTATCATTGGTTCACTTCTTTATCTTACCGCATCTAGACCCGACATATTATTTAGTGTTTGCATATGTGCTAGGTTTCAATCGATCCTAAGGAATCTCATTTAAGTGCTGCTAAACGTATCATTAAATATGTTGCAACTACGCTAAGATTGGTCTATGGTATCCCAAAGTAGGAGACTTTACCCTTCTTGGTTATTCGACGCAGATCTTGCAAAGGTTGTAGAGTTGAAAGAAAAAGCACTTCAGAACTTGTCAATTACTTGGTAATGTGGTGGTATCTTGGTTTTCAAGAAAACAAAGTACCGTGGCTCTTTCAACAAATGAAGCAGAATACGTAGCACTTGGAAGTTGCTGTTCTCAAATACTATGGATAAAACAACAACTACGAGACTTTGGTATTGAAGACTCTTGCACGTAGATCAAATGTGACAATACCAGCGAATCAATCTTACAAAGAATCCTATCCTACATTCAAGAGCCAAACATATTGAGATTCGACATCATTTTATAAGAGATCATGTTCGAACAAAGAAGTCTTGATACAATTTATTGACTTGAAGAATCAACCGGCGCACATCTTCACAAAGCCACTTGAGAAAAGCTTATTTGAGTCTATTCGCTCAAGACTCAATATTGTATCTCTTAAAGATCGTTGAAGCTCGACTCGTAATCTAAAAGTCGACAACGTATCAAACTCAAAAAGTTGTAGACTTGAAATACCAATCGACACGACCGTAAGTTCATTTACTTAAACTTTTATCTCAAAAAGGTAAGTTTGTCTGTTTATTTATGTATAATCGTGTTTATTAAGGCAGTTTATTTTAAAAGGGTGGTTATCGATTTATTAAGGCAGTTATTTTTCAAAAGGAATTTCTTTTGCGACGATTCGCTTACCACGATTCGATTACCTTTTATACTTCTTCTCCTTCTTCGTTTTAAACTTTACCTAGTAAAACCCTAGTTCAAAAGCTTTTCACTCTCTCGGAATTTCTCTCCTCGATTTCTACTTCTCAAGTTTTTAACTTTCTTGCGACACAAGTGTGAAAGTTCCATCCAAGAAAGCGACAATGTCTTTCCAAAGGAAATCTTCAAGAATAGCAAGCGAGGGGACCACAGTGGCTCGTGAGGGGCCTACGCATTTTGATCTCACGTAAGAAAGTGACTTTCCAAGAGAACAGACGCACCAACAATCTCAACAAAGCGCACCTCCTCGACTAGATCACATGTTCGTCATCCTCATCATGCGTAAGAAATCATTGAAGATGTTGAACCCGTAAGATCCCTTAAGCCCGCATTTGTTTATAGGCTCTATTCTCGCGTTGAAGGAAGGGGGCTCGCAATGACTTTCATTGATGAATTTTTGAAAGAAAAAGGCTATAGAAATGAGACACATTTTCTCACCGTGATGGAACGATCGGGTGTTGTTCCCGTTGGAACCGCAAAGAAAGACATTTGCAAACTTTCCGAGTGACCCTCGATTTAGCAAAGTGTAAATCAGCCTGAGGGGAAAGATGATGATGAGAAGATGTTTATACATTTTAAGCCTAGGATGGGTGTGGCTGCAACTCTTCGAGGAAAGAAGGATGAATTGTTTAGATCGGAGGAACACAAGAAAGTGTATGGGAAATTGCTGAAGCGTGGGGTGATGAACCCACGAACGGTGGATTTTGATTTCCTGGATCTATTGAGCATCGCTCCGAGGGAGAAGTTTGAGAAACTTCAACTTCACAATTTCGTACTAAGAGCGAGGTTGCCTATTCCGAATTAACCGCATACTTTTATTCCAATCTCGTTTTCTTGATGCCAATAGCTTTTCTTTCAAGTGTAAGAGACAGAGAATATGTGGTTGACACGGACACTGGGCGGATGTAATTGGTGTGGAAAGAGGAGCTTTCCAATCAATTTCGTGTCTATGAGTTCTCGCACTGGAACTTGAGAGAGAGACAATCGCGTAAGGTCGTCTCTCCTACTCCAGATGAATGCTACAAACATTTTGCTTCACAAGATAGTGATCAACCGTTCGAGACCTAAATCAACTTCAAAAACAGATGTGTCCATCTCGAAGCAAAATTGATGTATGCAATCAAGATCGGTCTTAACTTTTCTCTCGCCACACACGATCATGTTTCACATGTATGTGTCAATGGTGAAGGACAAGGGAAAACTCCCTTATGTCGCTTCTTATTACCAGGTCTTTTTCAGACATTTGAACATTCAGCCTCCCCACATTCTCTCTCGTGAAGACTATTGATCAAATGATCATCGGATTGAGGATGATTACAAAGATGCGTCTCGAAGGAACTCAAGAAGAAGTCGGAGCAGCTCAAGGAGCAAACCCCGTTAAGACCTGCACTGCACTCTTCTCGCCGCAAAGAGGAAAGGAAAGGAACCCGTGACTCGGTCCTATCAAGAAGAGGCGGCAATCATCTTGGAAGATGAAGATGATGAGGACGATATGCCTATTCGCCTTTGTTTCTCGCATTTCGCTCCCGTATCACTGCTCTAGAACAACAATTTGCGTAAGAAACCGAGAAAGGAAACCAGAAAAGGAATCCTTGCAAAAAGAAGAAAGAAGAGAAAGAGAAAGAAGAGAAAGAAGAAGAGGAAGAAAGAAAGAGAAGAGGAAGAAAAGAGGAAGAAGAGAAAGAGAAAGAGGAAGAAAAAGAGAAAGAAGAGAAAGAGGAAGAAAAAGATGAAGAGGAAGAGTCGCCTAGACAGAGACTCTCAAAGATAAACCAAACAGACTCACAAGCCAAATCGATTCTCCAGCAGAAAAGGAGGATCAAGAACACCTTGTCACCGAGGAGACTCCTCGAAAGAAGAGTACTTCTCCCCTCCGTAAGGCATTGAAACAGGGGGAGATATCCAAAGAGAAAGTACTCCTCTTCTCTTGACATTTACCAAGTGCAAGTGTGAGTAGATCGCCACCGATGCGTAAGATGTTTATGCTGCTCATAATCCCGAGGGAGAGGCATCATCTCCAAACATTGATCTCCCCGCCGATATTCACACCGGCTTAACTCCACCATCGACCGAGTTGACTCAAGCACACGACTGAAAATTCAGGAGATTTCAAAAGGTTGCTTGACATCATCTTGGAGCTCAAAGGCCAAATATATGCTATGGGGTGTGACTTTCAGACTCTTCGTAATGAGAATCATGCTATGTTCATCTCCTTACATGATCGCCTTAAAGATGTTCAACGTAAGGTTCGGGACACAAAGAAAAGGCACCGCTCTCGCCGAACTACAAGAAGACTTAAGGAAGCCGGAAGGAACCGTCAAGTCTATGGAGGACTTTCAACTTGTTCGCATTCCTCGTGCTCCTTGATTTTCTTACTTTTTAATGCCGACAAAAAGGGGGAGAAGACTTTGCAGGCAGATTTTCACTCTATTCTCATTCCAAACCCAAACCTTAAACCTTCATTTCTAAACATTTTTTTTTTTTGGATTTAATGGTTTGTTTGTGATTGACATTTTGACTTTATCTTGAGTTTTTGAATGATTGCTTACTACTGCATTACCTTAAGTCGTTAAAATTAGATATAGATAGTAAAGTCTCGCACCGACTAATGAGGTTTCGTGGATGCAGATCTCGTGTATTGTGGTAAGTCTCGTGTACAGACATCCGTGTACGTGACATCTTATACTATTCTTATTCTAATCCTTTATGAGATATCTTTGCAAGCTTAAAAGTTGTTTTGCAGGGCAATAGTATTCAAATCTGCAGGAAAGTTTTGTCACCATCAAAAAGGGGGAGATTGTTGGATAAATTCTCCTCAGAGATTTTGAAGTTGACAAAACATTTCTCTCAGTCTAGTCTGAAGACTTGCAGACTCTACTGGCAAAGTCTGAAGATCAAAGTCTGACGCTAACAAGACTCAAGTTTCAAAGTCTACTCTCATGGACAGATTCTGTAATCGACAAGATAAAAACTTCTATTCCGATTCTATATAGTTTTTATCTCAATGGCTAAGGAATATCTTTCGACCGGATTCAGCACTACAAGATCTTATATTCGTATCCGAATTGATATAGATTCTCTAAGATTCGCAACTTATTTGGAAAGTTCTACTTATGGAAACCAAGATCCCGATTGTATGGGCGAGCAGTGATTGATGGGCTATCTACACTTACCTTAAAGAGCTCGAGATCTCTCCAAATTGATTCTGTCCAACGGGTTGATTGGAAGAACTTCTTTGGAAGGTGCCAACGGTAATGAAGGCATGAAGAAGTGTATAAAGAGAGACGCTCGAGTTGTTGAAGTGTGTTGGATAGAAGAATTCCAAAGTCTGAATCTCCATATTATGTTTGTGATCTTATTCTTCGAGCAATACATGTAATCAAAAGAGAGACCATAGAGTGGTGAGACCTTGAGGAAGTGTAGTAGAAGTTCTACATTGTGGACTCAAGAGCGTGAGACCGTAAACACTCTTTTTGATTCTTAGTGAAATCCAAATGTAAGGGTCGTCCGTGTGGGAGAGAGTAGGGACGTAGGCTTGATATATTTGCTGCGATTGTTGTTTTTAATTCATTAATCTCTTATTCGAATTTAATTGTTAAAACCACTATAAATGGAGTCTTGATTCTCTATCCCTAATCCTTTTATCTTTCATTACTTTCATTTGCTGCGATTGTTGTTTTTAATTCATTAATCTCTTATTCGGATTTAATTGTTAAAATATTTTTGTCATCAACAAATTTTAGTCACCTATTCACCCCCTGACTAGGTGCTAATTCTAGTCCTAACTAGTAATAGATTGAATACTTAGTGGCTATGGTAGACATCTAAAATAAATCGAACTATGGTTGCCCCAACATTCTTTCTCAGATTTCAAACTTCAAACCGTTAAAGCAAGATCCGTAAAGGTTCTCTCAAGTAAGGGGATCGCACATTTATATTTGGCTCTCTTAAACCTAGTAATCTTTCCATTTGATCCCATGAATTGACTGAGTTTTGTGGCAATACTGTATACCAATTAAAAGCATTTTTGATAATGATAAAGAGAACAACCTTGGCTTCTAATGATCTACATGTGCTACATCTCCACATTGTGTCAAGAAACAACTAATATGCTCAAATGTCGACTGATCCTCTTCACCAGTGATTAGAGTAAACTTGGGCATTTTGAAACCTCTTAGATATGATATAGTATCCATCCAATCTGGATATAGTTTTCTATAAACATTGGCCAAGCAATCAACATCATTGCCGTATCCCCTTAATGCTAGTTCGACTATTGGCTAATTTTGAATTGGAGCCATATGAGGGAACCTTGGGAATTAATGTACAGCATAGTTGGGCTGCAATACTAGGTTCATATTTTGCTGAGGTACTTGAAGGTATTGCTATTGAGGTCCATAAAACTATGGTTGTGGTTGGATTACAAGTTCTAAGTTTATTTGTGGATTGAGAATATTCATCTAAACAAGAAAAAGAAATTGCTGCAACATTTGAGATTGAACATTTGGAAGCACCTCGGGTTGGAAAATAGGAACTTATTGTTGAACATTAGGAGCCCTCATTTGAGGTACCTGTTGCTGAATGCTCAACTGTTGTAATTGGTTGTACTCCCTAGCCGGAGTCATTACAACTCCGGGGACCTCCACTAAGATAGGCAATACATTCGTCTAAGGCACCAGAATGGGGTTTGGCTAAGTTAAACATAACCTTAAAGTATTCTCAAGTGATGTATTTTGTTGATTCACTAATGGAATGAATACTGTAGGACCACGATCAACATTAGTAAGGACATGCTAGTTAATAGACCATTCAGCTTGCGTAGCTGTGAGAACTTCTCCTATTTGTAAGATTCTAAAAGGAGGCCAAGCCAATACAGCTTGTCCTACATTACCTAATGTTACTTGAGAAGCTGATGATAAAGGAACGTACCCTGTTGAAATAAGGATCTGCCTAATTTGAGGCTGAACTGGTCTTATTGAGACTCCATGTTACCTTTGGACACATTCATGATAAGTATTGATGATTAAAGGCCTAACAACATTGGTCATTCATTTGATCATATAATCAGCAAGCTCATTTTGAGTCTTTAATTATTCACCTTATAGTAGTGAGCATGACCAGTGTGAGGTATGCCTATCTTCTTTCTTCCACACACTGCCTTGAAATATCAACTCCTTCCTCGTGGACTTGATTTGTGGTTTCATTCTGCGGAAGCTGAGTTGATGATGACTCAGCTTGTGCATTGTTCTCAGCCATCGGTATTTGCTCACCAGTGGCGCTATTTAAGTTGATATGACTTCGAGTGTGTGCCATAGTACTCACTCAACTCAACACAATGGTCCCACCAGACATGCCAAAAAGATGTTTTACCGATTTTGTTTCTTGTGAAAAATCTTTTACTAAACAATGCGTTTTGGTTTTACAATAAGATACTCAGGTTCTGTGTTTGAATCCGGAAAGAGAATGTCAAATGCAAGGATAGATTTTATTCTTAACTTGTATATACAACATCGACAATTGATACTCAAATGACTCAAAGACCAACAGCTTCCAAGCACAAACTACACCAGAATTTAATCAACAATGTAATATGAATACAAGTAGCTTGATAGCCTACACTTTAGGCTCAAACTATGTCGAAATTTAATTTACGACACAATTTTTTTAGGCATATAGCTGGAATTTAATCAACAGTAACACCCTTGGATGGGAAACGCAATGCCATAATTCAATTGATGACATTGAGCTTGTGAAACAATACCGGAATTTAATCAACAGTGTTGAACTGGATAAAGAGACATGCTAGAATTTAATTGACGACAGGAATATTGACTAAAATAAGATAAAGTAAAGATAAATAAAGATAGTTGTTGTATTGTTCAAGGGGCTCTTTGTTGAACAAGTTGCGGTATTTATAGAGTGAATGGCAACCATCAGTCGGTTACTTCTCCTTGGGCACTACTCCTAGCACTCCTCACGTTTTCCTTTTCTTCTTGGCAACCTTATCCATAAGTGACTGTTTCCTAACTTGTTTACAACGCTTACAAGACTTGCTTATTAAGTAAACAACGGCTTCCCTATTTTGTGCACATTTTGAGCAGTAGTTATTCTTGCCCGAGCACTAATGCTAATTCCACTTAAACTCTAAGTCTGATGCATTGTTCTCATAGCCTAACACATGGCAATAAATTACCTTGCTGTTGACTTAGGCGTATCGGTCTAGAATCCTATCAACGCTTAGCTCCAATACCCTCACAAATAAGTAAGACATGTGGGCTTTTACCACCACCATATGCCGTCTGGAGGCAGGAGCTACACTGTTTTAAATGTCGAAATCATACATTAGATCTAGGGCAAGCCCTCAATGTCAAAATGACAAAACAGTAAAGGGACAACTATTTAGACTCAATCGCCAAATGTCCTTCCAATTCTTAGCCTATGAAAGGAACCTCTTCGCTTGAGAGTCCCTAGAAAGCCTTCCCCGCCATCATTTGGATGGGCCGAGGCTATATGGGCTTAGGCCTTTTGATGGCTGTCATTTTCTCTACAACGTCCTCCCACGCTTTTTTCTTTTTTTGGGTGCCCTCAACTTTCACGATCAAAATGAGGTGTATCACCTTTATTATTGCCCTTGTGGTTAGCACATGACAACATGGATAATTTTGGATGTCAACATCTTCAAAGTAGTCTTACTCTTTAAAGAGGAAGCTTTGGCCATAGCCACTACAGTGGGCTTTGTGTTGTACATTTCCTTCTCATAAACCTCTAGCATACCTTATAACTCAACAAAATTTTTCTCCATTTTATGCATGTGGAAGTTCTAGACAAATCCAGAAAATGAATCGGGCAAGGACTAGAGTATTAGATCCACGGCTAATTCATTATCCATAGTAAGATTTAGCTTGGCAAACTCCTTAATATGCTAAATCATTTTTAGAACATGATCATTCATCGATAATTCCTGAACCATCATCATACAGTACAATCTTTTAGATATCTCATTTCTAGATAGTTGACCATTCTCATCAAAGAACTCCTTCAGATGCACGATGACTGGGTAAGCACTTTTTATATTCTCATACTTCTTATGTAACTCGTTATTCATAGAAGCATGTATGACCTAACTTTTATGTCATCTTTACATCACTTATCATAAGTTTCGCCTTCCTCTTGGATCCCATCGTAGGAAAGTTTTATGGCAAGTCTGATCAAGCACATACTTGATTTCTTTAGATTTGAAAACAATTCTCAAATTCCTTACCCAATCGGTATAGTTATGTCCCATCAAACAATTCTTGTCAATTATAGAAGCGTGTCTGTCGTAACCATTCTTAGAAAAATAACAATACTTTGCGCAAAAAATTTATATTGTTAACCGTTATCTTTCAACAAAATATTTCATTTTGGCCTTTGAATGAAGCATAACATCCTATTGTTCTTATTTGGATCCAATAATCCTTAGTATGAGAAAAGGTAATCTTCGTTGGGAAAAGATCACTAAAGGGGATTTGAGTCTTACTAGTTCATAGCCTACCTCACTTGAAAGTTATTGGTGTTCTATGAACTTGGTCAGTGGATCACCATATCTAACATATTACATGCGATTCCCAATCATACCTTCTGCCTTTAGATCATGAAAGTTTCACCTAACAGTTATAAGCTTCATAATTGTAGATAAGTCTAACCCATCATCTCGTGCGAATATTGAACACAAATGATTCCTTACCTAACAGTTATTGGAAATCATTCGGCCTAAACTCCACACCATCACATGTATAATAGAGCGGTCCTATATTTTTTAATGGAAATTGACCCTAATGTATCCATGACTGGTCAATCAACCACCAAAACATAGGAACAAACCACGATGATGGTAGGCCACGAGTTCAAACACTCGTTTCAACTTAAAGTCATAAATAAGAAGGCTTGCTTTGTTATCAATGGTCTCACTTTGCATATTAATCAATTAATAGGCATATCAAATTAAAAGTTGAAGGCCACTTTAAAAAGATTCTCTTCACAAATGAGAATTGATCATCAAATCATAAAAATAACATGAACCAATCAACAATTAAATGCACAAAAATGTCTAAAGATTAGCTCTGATACCACTGTTGGGATTCTGTCTTGAAAAAGAACATGTGCATAGGTAAAATACAATAAAAAATGATATGCAGCGGAAGCAAAAACACCATACATAGAACTCTTTGACATGGTTCGTGCAATTTAATAAGAAGCACATATAAGTGAAAATGAGACTAATCACATTACCCTTGTAAAAATTTTGGTTTTAATGTTTTTCAGATTCTAACCACCAACATTTGATGTCTTCGCATTGTTGGTTTTTATGTTCTTCATATTCTGACCATGAATGTCTAATCTCCTCATAGCATTGCTAAAGTATTTTGGTTATGATGTTTTTCAGTTTCAACCCCACAAATGTTGAGCCTCTAGTTTCAAATACACCACCAACTCACGTCAAATGGTAGAGAGAAACTTAAGAGAGCTCACAACAACAATTGTGCTAGAAATTGCTTTCACGGTGAGACTAATTTGATTGATCATTATTATCACTCATGATCATAGAATGACCCTTTCTCAATCGCCCTATATAATCGGTCACAAATCATATTCATTTAATTAATTCGGCTTATTAAATCTAAAACCGTTTAGAGCATTAACTCGGTCGTAAAATTTGAGCTCACTTCAAACTTTAAATCCGAATGTACATTCTGAAATAGTTTCAGAGCATTAATTCGGGCATTAATTCTATAACCGTTATAGAATAGTTCCAATTGCAACTAATCTTATGGACTCATTCATATAAATGTGATGATGAATGAATATTTCTTTGCCATTAAATAAATATTGCAATTTAAATCCCTAACATGTAACTATTACATGGTTGCTTTATGGCATCGGTAGCTCATTGATACGGTTAAGAATAATAAAGCTGAAAACAGAATGTGTATTTCGATGTATTGGTACATAATACATGAGTCTATTTATAGGCTTATTGGATAACTATTTAAGGAAATAAGATAAACATAATACAAAATATTCAATTAAGGATGTGCACAATTAAAGGAGATATATCATAATTCTAAGAGATATGCATAATTGAGTAAAATTGCAAAGGCTATTGCTTGTCAACAATGAAGAAAATAAGAGGATTCAAGAAAACAACGATTCAAAGATAAATTTCTCAGGAGAAGAATGTTCTTCACTGAAAGCCATAATCCACTATATTATTCTACAATACATAATGCTATTTATATTAAGAAGACAACAAGATTTCCTATTCTATATTCCGAATATCTAATATGATAGATTGATTGAAATCAAATCATATCTACCACTCTAATCTAATATTTCGATAGTAGAATCAAATCATACTCTAATCTAATCTTCCGATGGCAGAATCAAATCATAATCAAACCATATTCTAATCTAATCTTCCGATGATTTACCAATAATATTATCAATCTTATCAACCTCCCTCAAACTGGGATTAGGTGGAAAACCTAGTCCTAGTTTGTATCGTAGCCTGCAATGATCAAAGCGCGGTAAAGCTTTTGTAAATATGTTAGCAAGTTGATGAGTAGCAAGAACATAGCAAACTTCAAGTAACTTGAGAGCGACTCTCTCCCGAACAAAATGAAAATCAATCTCCACGTGCTTTGTCCTTGCATGAAGGACTGGATTCGATGTCAATGAAATGGCTGAGCAATTATCACTATAAAGCAAAGTCGGCCCCTTGAGCGGAATACCCAAATCTCTCAATACAAAGGAGACCCATGTAAGATCTACTATGGCAGAAGTGAAGGCCCTATATTCAACCTCCGTTGATGATCTTGACACTGTCGCTTGCCTTTTTACGGACCATGAAATGATATTTGATCCCAAGAAAGTGCAAAACCCGGTTGTTGACCTCCGAGTCTCAGAACAGCCAGCCCAATCAGAGTCCGCATACCCATATAAATTTAGTGCGCTTTGAGAGTGAAGATAAAGCCCCAGTTGCTGAGTTCCTTTTACATACCGCAACACCCGTTGTAATAGTTTGAAATCACCATTCGTAGGAGATTGCATTTTCTGACATATTTGATTTACTAAATAAGAGATGTCCGGTCTTGTAATTGTGAGATATTGTAATCCACCCACAAGACTTTGAAAATAGTGAGGATCATGAAAAGGTTCCATGTCTCAATCGGCTTACTATCTTGCATTTATGCTTTCTGCAACAAATTACCAGCATATTTAGATTGTGTTAAAAATAGATCCGGACCAGTAAACTTGGCTTCAATACCGAGAAAATAGTGAAGTTGGCCGAGATCTTTCATAGAAAAATTTCTGCTTAAAGCTTCTATTAATTCCCGAAGTAGAGATGATGAACTGTCGGTCAAAATAATATCATCAACGTATAATAATAATACCAAGGTGTGCTGACCTATGTGAAGAATAAATAACGATGGATTGGTAGAGCTGCAATGAAATCCCCATTCCAACAAAAAGTTGCTGAATTTTTCAAACCAAGCTCGCAGAGCTTGTTTTAAGCCATATAATGCCTTCTTGAGTAAACAAACCGAGTTAGGCATCGTAGAACTCACAAAGCCCGGTGGTTGTTCCATAAACACTGTCTCATTTAATGACCCATGAAGAAATGCGTTCTTCACATCTAGTTGATGGATAAACCATCCTTTAACAATTGCCACAAAGAGAACAATTCTCACGGTTGCTTGTTTAACCACAGGACTGAAAGTTTCGACAAAATCAACACCTTCCTCTTGATGGTACCCCTTTGCCACTAATTGTGCTTTCAGTTTATCAAGGTTTCCTTCTGCATCCAATTTGGCTTTGAACACCCACTTACATCCGACGATATTCATATCTATAGATCTTGGTACTAGCTCCCATGTTTGATTTAATTCAAGAGCCTCCAATTCATCTATCATAGCTTTCCTCCAACCTGGATGACTTAGTGCTCCTTTAATTGTTTTCGGCTCCTTTGGAATCTCATGGGCTATGGAGAGAACATACTTTGGATTGGGCTTCTTTATTCCCGATTTCAACCTTGTTTGCATTGGGTGAGTAGATTGCTGTTGAGTGGATGGAACTGGTAAATCACTTGAGACAGAGACTATTGCTTCTTCATGTGTTTCACAGTCTATGCATGGTTCTTGTGAACCCAACTGTGGTTGCTGCACGTTTGTCTCATTAGGTGGCTCATAATGTTGCTGTCCAGAGCTGTTATCATCAAATAGAAATCCCACGCTCGAGTGTTGTGATATTTGCCCTTCACTCATTGTTCCAGATTGTCTAGTAAAGAATTTAATCCCTTGTAACCAAGTCTGATACAACTGTGAATGCCCAAGAAAAACAGTCCCCAATTTATCAGAAAATGGGAATCTCGTCTCATCAAATATCACGTGACGACTTACATATACCCTTCCTGTTGGCGAATAAAGACATTGATAACCTTTATGTCTCTGACTATACCCAAGAAAAACATAGGGTAGTGAGCGTGGATCAAACTTTGTTGCACCATACGGTCTAAGGTGTGGATAGCACTCGCACCCAAAGACTCGAAGAAACCCATAGTTAGGCTTTTTACCAAAGAGCTTACCAAACGAACTACTCATTCCTAACACTGGTGATGGTAGCAGATTGATGAGAAATGTGGCAGTTAGAAACGCATCGACCCAATAAATCAACGGTACTCGTGCATGATAGAGCATAGAAAGACCTAACTCAACGATGTGCCGATGTTTCCTTTCGGCATTTCCATTTTGTTCCGGCGTATATGGGCGGGAGACCAACATTTTAATTCCTTTCTCATTCAAATGATTAATAAACAGGCTGCTATTAAATTCACCTCCACCATCACATTGGAAAGATTTAATTCGACTTTCAAATTGGTTCTCAATAAGATTTTAGAACATGATAAAGATGGAAAAGAACTCAGACTTTCTCTTCATTGGATATACCCATGAGAATCATGAAAAACTGTCTATGAAGACTACATAGAATTTAAACTGCTGAAAAGATTCTACTGGGGCAGGCCCCCACACATCACAATAGATTTTTTCAAGTGGTTTACTAGCTAGAGACTCCGAGATATTGAAAGGCAACTTGCTACTTTTTCCAACCTGGCAACTTTCACATATTCTCTTTGTCACCTTTGTAGATTTGATCTGATTGTTGTTCTCCAGAAACTTTATTATTTGAAAGTTTGAGTGCCCAAGCCAAAGGTGCCAAACTTCACTACTGGCGATCTGTTGTCTTTGAGAGTACCACACCTGTATTTGTGCCTGATTTACCTTGTAAAGGCCCCCGCATTTCTTTCCCAGATTGATTACTGAATCTGTCAGATGCTCCTTAATAGATACACCAAGTTTATCAAAGATTAGTGAGCAGGGATAATCGTCAGTTAACTTAGACACCGAAATCGGGTTTTTCTTAATCCCCGGGACCACCAAAACCTCATTTAAAGGAAATGAATGTAGTTAAGTAGATAAAGATGTTGAGCCAATATGAGTAATGGGCAAACAAACTCCATTCCCTACCATTACCTTGTCTGAACCATAGTAAGGAGAGAAAGAATTAAGATTACCAGTCGATGATGTGATATGGTTTGTTGCCCTAGAATCCGGGAACCAATCTCCTCCTTGATCATCCTCCAAGTGAAGAGCAGCTAAGGCATTTGGTATCAGCTCACTTTGATAAGAATTATCAAAGCGATACTAGCAACGTAGAGCGTCATGTCCTAGCCTCTTGCATATCTGACATTGAAGCTTCGTATTATTCACATAAACCGATTGTTCGAAGCAAAATTACCACTCACAAAGCGAGATACTCCTTTGAATCAAGCAACCTTGGTCGAAGTGTTTGTATAGGGTCGAAAGCCTTGATTCTATGAATTTGGTCTGTAATTTCCACCAGATTGATAACCACCAGATGAATCACCAAAAATTACTAAGGATCCATAATTATGAGATCCAGGATAATTTCCGAACCTCCTTCCACGAAAACCATAGCCTCTTCCTCTATTGTTAAAGCTATCATTCCTTCCTTCAAAACCTCTGTTAAAATTTCTTTGGCCAGCAAAAGCAAATGTTAATGAACCCAAATCAGCCTCACTACTCAGTTTCGACCGATCAATCTTTTCACCAGTAAATGCCAAATTAGGGTTTATTTGATTCGACAAATAATTTTGATGTCGCGCTTCATATCTCTCAAGCTAAGCAATAACGTCTTCATAGCTCGGCTTGGGTTTGAGACAATACATAGTTGTCTTAAACGTCTCATAGTCACTTCCGAGACCCTCTAAAACACCGAAAACCTTTGTGATTTCATCGATTGGTTTCCCGATTGCGTTTAACTAGTCATAAATCAATTTGAACTCACGTAAATACTCGGTTAAGGGCCTATTACGCTTTTGACAAGATTGAAGCTTACCCCTTAATTTGAATTCTTTGGCCACAGATCTCTGAGTAAAACAATTACATAATGTATTCCATACCTCAAAAGCCGATTCAAGACCGATTATGAGTCCTAGCACATCCTCAGACACGGATCCAGTAATCCATGATGACACAAGTTGGTATGTACGATACCATTGCTAATACTCCGGATTAAGGACATCTTCAGAATTTTCCCCTTCCGTGCATAAGATTCTGAATGGTGGAGGTTGAATTTGACCATTGATGAAACCCAATAGTTCCTGGCTTCTAATGAAGCAAAGAAATTGTGTTTGCCATAGAAGGAAATTTCCTTAAGAAAGTTTGAGAGATTTATGTGTATCGGGTATGGGTATCTCGATTTTGGGTTTTCAACCATGATTGTGTAGATGAAGAATAGATGAACTCAAGGAAAAGGATGAAGACAAATATAATAAAACTGGCTCTCAGTATAAGGCTTGATACCATGAAGAAAATAAGAGGATTCAAGAAAACAACGATTCAAAGATAAATTTCTCAGGAGAAGAATGTTCTTCACTGAAAGCCATAATCCACTATATTATTCTACAATACATAATGCTATTTATATTAAGAAGACAACAAGATTTCCTATTTTATAATCCGAATATCTAATCTGATAGATTGACTAAAATCAAATCATATTTACCACTCTAATCTAATATTTCAATAGTAGAATCAAATCATACTCTAATCTAATCTTCCGATGGCAGAATCAAATCATAATCAAACCATATTCTAATCTAATCTTCCGATGATTTACCAATAATATTATCAATCTTATCAAATAATTGTGTTTATGATACCATCGTTAACAATTCAACATTGAGCTTCATATTAATGCCATGTCAATAAAAAGGACTTGGTTATTTTTTAGAGCCGACATAGAATGAATTTCTCGCCCTTTTGATGAGTAAAATTAATTTTCCTTTAGTGTCTCAAACACACGCTCACCCACAAACCCTAATCTCATCACCCGTTCGCCTCTAACGTCCATCCCCATCACCGGCGTAGCCACCCACCCCCCCCCCAAAATCCTCGGCGTCCCTCCCTCCCAGGGGTGAGATTGCTGTGGCTGGTGAAACTAGGTGTCACGTATGCACAACAAAATGTTAACTATGACAGCCACCTCTTGCGCTCTCATAAGGACAAAGTCCCACGCAGCATTAGTCACATTTCTACATCCTAACGCTATAAAAGGAGAGTTTGTTACTTGTCAAATTCCACACTAGAGATGAGAGGGAGCTTATAATTGATCATTAGATAAACTTATCTATCAAATAATGATGGGTTCAACTACTAGGGTTTACCCCAGTGGCCACCCTTCCAACATGGAAGGGGGAGGTGAGGGGTTCGAATCCCCACATTCTCAGGGGGTGGGGACGAAGTAGTTTCAGGAGTGGGTTTCGACTCCCACGCCCTGCAAGGAGGCGGGGCAAAAGTCTAAGAGTGAGAATTAGAATAGGAGTAGAGTAGGACCGACCAAAAAATAAAAAAAATAATGATGGGTTCGACCCTGAAAAAAATAGCAAACACGAAACTAAGTGTGAATATTGTCACGTCCCTATATCACGTCCTGCAAGATTTTCTTATAAAGTCACTCGAGTCTTTTGTAGCATAAATCTATTAGTTAAACAATGCTGTTGCGTCATGCTTGAACCAATGACTCTGGCAAGCATGCCATATATCCAAATGGTGTCGACTGTGTAACGAGGACCCTAGATTTAAAAAGAACATCTTCCACTTTCTATCCCCACATGGTCATGTTTCCACAAGAAACGAACTTGCTTTGTTTTAGGGGTTCACTACTGTCTGAACAATCGCAGCTCAATGTTTGGAAACGACAAGTCTTGTCCCCTATGAAATGGTGCGCAGCCGTATCAAATGATGATGATGCAATATCCTTGCAAGGGGATAAGGTTCCCATTGCCAAGCTGTCATCGCAGCAGTCATCCAAATGATGAATCTGCGAAAGGGCAACCCGATCAAAGTTAGTATGTTTGACCCAAGAATAAAATAATCTGATGAAAAGATAGGTTGGATGGGTTGGATTGGATTTGCACGAGCGACTGCTCGTTCTTGAGATAATCTTTCGCCTTTTCGTTTTAGATAGTGCCAAAGAGACTAGAAACAATTTGGTCCAGTTGGAGATATCCATCTAGCGCAATACGGTAGATGCTATAACAAAGCACTAAAATCTGTCGAGTGTAGAAGAGAGAGATCGAGTAAATACACATGAAAAGACGTCATAGTGAATTAGAACTTTTACTACCAAAAAAAAAAAAAAATTAAATTAGAACTTAAGGTATGAATTCTTTAAGGTTTGGGTAACGTTAATAGCATGTAGCCATATTCTTTTGGGAAAATTACTGCGAAAAATCCTAAATCTATTGTAATTATACCAATCTAGTTTATCTAGCTAAATTTAGCCGGTTGGCTCTAATGTGACATGACCGACGCCGATGTGGATAATTTTTAATAATATTTTAATTTTTTTCAAAATTTTAATTTATTTTTTATTTTTTATTTTTTGGTGATCAACTAGAGAAAGAAGAAGAGGAAAAAAAGTAAAGAGAAAGAAAAGAAAAAAAGGAAAAATAAATAATTTGAAAATAATATTATTGAAATAGTTCATGTCAACACCGATCATATCACGTCAGTATTGGCCGGACAAATTTGATCGAATGAACTGAATTACATAAATGCAAAACCTTTATGACTTAATTAGCAAAAAAAAAAAAAAAAAAAAAAAAGGTTTTTGACACAATTACAATAGATTTAATAATTTTTTGATAATTCGCTCTATTCTTTCTGTTGTCAGATTCGTAGCTTCCAAAACTTAATCCATATATTTGCAATTTCGTTGACGGAAAAGAAGCAAATTCCACTTCGAAAGGATGTTCTTGCGTATCCCAAGCCCAAAAGTCCAAGGTCGATCCTAAAAGTCTTGAAGCCCATTAAAAAATAAATTAGACTCCCATTTCGCTCATAAATAGATTGAAGCAAGAAGAAAAACATATATGCTGGTTGTCGTATATCGTATGTTGATTATCCAACGCGAGACTCCATTTAGACTATATTCTCCACAAAGTTTCCTCCGATTGTCTTTGATTCGTTGGTTATAAGTTATGGACTTTATTCACATGCAAACATAACTAAAATTAAAAATTGGTACAATGTGCATGTTTCTACACCGATCAAGACATGGTTGGAAGAAATTCCCTCCAGCTTTCGATGGAGAAAAACACGGCCCTTTCACTAACATCCTCGTACGCTTACCTTAATTAATCGGTACTCTTACATATGAGCTTTCTATATTAGGCTGAATCTCCCTCGATCCAAAGTCGCGCGTACTTACACACCAACATGTCTGAATACAAAGCAAGCCTCGGCTTTGGTAATAGCAAACTCAACCAGCATACACGAGTATCCGATAAACCGACTTGCTAGGAGTCGCAATCGAGAATACAAAACATCAAACATTTGCACTTGTTAAAATATTTAAGGAGTAAATGTATTTAAAGTTTTAAAACTTGTTATAAAAGTGCAATTAAGTTTGAAAATTTATAATTAAAAAAAAAGTGTAATTAAGTCCTAAAACTTATAAAATTTGTACAATCAAGTCCTTTTCATTAACTTCTTATAACTTGGTTAAAGAAAAATGTTGATGCAGCTTTCGTTTATTATTATTTTCTTTCTTTTATGTGGCGATGAACGTTGCTAAAACATGAATGATATTATTTTGGTCTAGATATGATTTTTTTTTAATACACATTTTAATTAAATTATGTTAAAAATAAGCAATTTTTTTTTTTAAAGCCATGAAAAAGAAAAGAAATAAAAAGGGGAAAATGAAGGTGGCTAACCCACTATCACTGCCACTTGCCGACGATGGTGGGGGAATGGTTGGTAAGGGCCCATACAAACCTCCACCTCTCGCTACCCTCAATCAGACCTAGGTGAGGACCGACAACTCTTGCCTGATTTGGGTGACGGCTGTGACCCTTGCCTACCCATGGCCAAGGCTCTATTCTTCTTCTTCTTTTTTCTATTCTCTTCATATTTTTATAAAGTTTGGTTATTTTTTAATATAACTCAAACAAATTTTGCATTAAAAAAATCAAATTTGGACTAAGATGACATCATTTTTGTTACGTCAATATTTTCCGTTAGCCAAATTGGATAGAGTTAATAGAATGATTTAATTTCAATGATTTGACAAGTTTTAAGATTTAATTGTACATTTTGAAAGATTTAGGACTTAAATGTACTTTCATGACAAGTTTTAGGATTTCTATTACACTTATCCTAATATTTAAATATCAAACTACATTCATTGAACAGTTTAAACTTTTAGAATACTTGGTTTTGATTCTACAAAATTTCACATTGTATCACAATAAAATGTCTTGAGTTCAAATCTTTCTAAGCCCATTCTTTACCTCACCCCAATATTTCCACATGTTAATCTTAAGCCAATGTCCAGCTACGTAAGGAGAAGTGTTAGTGGTAGTGATTCCACAAAATTTTACTGGACTAATCTACAAGTTCCTTCCATATAAATCACAAATAGAAGCCATCAATCAATCATCGACTCTAATATAGCTTGGTTTGAACGCGTCAACAAAATTTCAAGGGAAGCCCCAATCATATTAGCTTAAAGGTGTTGGTTATAGGCCAAATAATTCATATTAAGCTAATTATCCGATCCGTGATTCTGTTTTACTAACATCCTCACACATTGCAATCAGATTAGCTCTAATGTGTAACTCATTTAGTTATAGGCTAAATAATCCATGCCATACTAATTATCCGATTCGACAACTGTGTTTAAACTAACATCCTGGTACAGTCGCACGTTCCCTTTATAAATTCTCCAGATTATTTTTCGAACTGTATTTTCTCTTTTCACGAGAACAGAAGTACAAGGGAGCCCAACCAATGTTTTGTGGCCAGCATCAAAAAACCAAAAGTCGGTGCTCCAACATATCACAAGAACTCGTCGGTTGAGGCAATTCTTGATAATGGCACAAAAAAAATCCTATTTGTACAGATGCCATGGGTCGAACTCTAATCCATAATTGCCTAAATTGACCTAAACAAACTATATGTAAAATGATGAATAAAGAAGAGAAGAAAAAAAAATGAAAAGAAAATTTCTCAGATCACATTTAAAATGCATGCTTTATTTTATCTTCACCTGGGGTCCTGCAAGCCTCTTTGACTCCATCCTTTTATGCGTTGCAACGAAACATCAGAACCCTTTTGACTAGATGATTTCTAGCTTAATCGAACTCGAAAGCGTTTAACTTGATTCAGTAGATTCTTGTCCTTTTAACCCTAGAGCATCATATGCATATTCCAAACTACACGTCGTATGTTAGGGTTTCTGATTTACAGTATCAAGGGTTAGAGCTCACTGGGTAGTATATCCAATGTAGAATCTGTCGTATCAACTGTTGATTGGGAGTGACCAATGGACCGTTTCCTTCGTGGGATCCATCATTTGACCAATCATCGAACAAACATGTGAATCACATTGAAAAGTTACGGTCCGAACTTAATCCATATTCTAGAAATAGGATCAATTATATCATTCAAAAGGGTTGGATGGCGATCGGTTTTATCTTTTGCCCATCGTCACTCGAAGAAGGCGTACTATATTCCTGAGAAGATTATTCCACAAACTTATTTTATGTTAATCAAGGGACACGTGGGTTGAGATCTCAACTACTTGGCTTTCGTTTCTGTGTGCAGTCAAGAGCTTTTAATTTATTTATTTTCCTTTATATTTCCCCCACTTTTTTTTTTTGGTCGGTATATTTCCCCACTTCACTTTGAATACAATAAGCCCACCTCTATCTGTCTCGCCCGCCAAACATACGATAAAAGTGCCTTCCATTCCAAACACTCTATACCCTTTTTGGCTTTCTTTTTGTATATTGAACGGTCGTCGTTTTTGGAGCAGTCATTCAAAGGGAATTGATAAGGGTGCTACAGATATGTGAAAAATATCGCTGGTTTATAATTTTTTTTATTTTTTCTTATTCTATTGTTCGTGTGGGTAATTGTAGTCCAAGAACTCAATTTCATCACGGCGCCGAAACATCCCATGCTCCTCTCGGCCTCGCTTCTTTATAAATTCGTCATCCAGCTCTCTCACTCCCCACATCTTCCACTTGCAATATCCATGTAAAACTTTTTGAGTGCTCTCTCTCTCTCTCTCTCTCTCTCTCTCTCCCTCCGAAAATCCACCGCAATCGTCACATTTCTGTCTCCAGTCCACTTCAACCTCTTGCACTGAGCTTGCTTAAGAACGAACCACTTCGACAGTACCCTCCATTAAAATAGCCTCATAGAATCCTTCAATCTTTCCCACGAGGAACACAAAGGGATGAAGAGCCTACAAAGCTGGCCTGAGCCGGTCGTTCGGGTCCAATCCCTATCGGAGAGCGGCATTAGGGCGATCCCTGACCGCTACGTGAAGCCACCCTCCGACCGGCCATCGGTTGTCTCCTCACCCATGGTCAAGGAGGTCAACATCCCTGTCATCGACCTCAAAGGCCTCTTCGTCGGGGCCAACACCCCCAGCGGGCCCGACGACCCGACCCTGAGGCAGATCAACGAGGCGTGCCGCAACTGGGGGTTCTTCCAGGTGGTGAACCACGGGGTCGACCCGAAGCTGATGAGGATGATGAGGGAGAGCTGGCGGGAGTTCTTCCACCTGCCGGTGGAGGCGAAGCAGCGGTACGCAAACTCCCCCTGCACCTACGAGGGGTACGGAAGCCGGCTTGGCGTCGAGAAAGGGGCGGTTCTCGACTGGAGCGACTACTACTTCCTCCATTACATGCCTCAGTGCCTGAGGAACCACGAAAAGTGGCCTGATCTTCCACCATCGTGCAGGTAATAGTAGCAACAGTACTCACGGTCATCATGACCTAATAATCTAAGTTTCTGGATTTATTTATTGATTTCTTATCTCGGGGTCTTGGTAGTTTCTTGACAAAAGTAGGTTTTTGGATGGGCATTGAAAACGTGATGGAATGACTTGTATATATTCTTTTATCGAAAATGGGGCCCCAGTGGCGACCCTGATAGGCACGCTATGGTGTAGTCATAGAGCGCATGGAGGTTTTGCTTTTTCCGCTATGCGTTTTCCCATAGTGGACTGACTTGTTGTCGTGAGGTCGTGGCAATAACGGGTGGGGTCGGGCTATGTGTGGTGGGACTTTATGGTGCACGTGGTGTTAGGGGTTAGGAATGGAATAACACATAAAGAAAATAGATGACGGCATACTTACTCGAGATTGGTGAAGATTTTCCAAATATTTTCAATCGGGTGTTCGATCCTTTTTTTTTTTTTTTTTTTTTTGTGGGATATTGGGTTGTTGGAGAAACCTTGGATTTGAGGACCAAATTCAAGGGATTAGGAGTTCTTTTCCTTCCAAAATTATAAAATATATGTACTACTGTCATCTTCACGAGTTAGACTAGAAGAAAAGACAAAAGGAAAAGGTTAGAGAAGATGGGCGAGTCTGTCACGGACGTTACTGGGACAGGATGGCCAGTCAAAGAATTCATTTTACATTGTTTGAGGGAGGGGGGAAAATGGCTAATGATTTATCACTAGTTACTATTGACATTTGACCTATTGTCCTTTTATCTTTTTCAATCTGAGTTGCTCAATTTCCTATACAAAAGTGTCGGAGACAAAACCTGAGATGAACGGGGTATCTCTTTTGTCTATTTTTAACGCCCCCCGCCCTGGGGGCCCAAAAAAAAAAAAAAGAGAAAAAATGCAGAAAAGAAGAAGCTAATGACGATGTAATAGAAAAGAGTTGAATGCGTCTCGGGTTTTTTTTTTAAGTATATTCAATTTCACACGATTTTTGCAATTTGGTCTGTACGGTTCATTTCACTCAGGAAACATTACTCATCTTCAATAATCTTGCATAGGGCAGGGTGAAAATTTTACGCATCGACCTTGTAATCGGTGGAGTTCGCCTTGTCCAAAGATGTTACTTATCGTCAATGACTTTTCCCAATGGAAAGCCTTAAAATAATATAAGATTGAATAAATAGTTGAATAAAGAGGCATTGAATTGGGATCTCCACTTTGAGCGAGAAAATGGAGAAATCTTATCTTGAAGGGTCTCGATTGTCTAAATAAGGCAAGAAGATCCCAAATTAGCAAGATTCTGTTTCGAATTTGGCTTACAAAATCATGGAATTTTGCCAGCAATAATTTAGGCCATAACCTTTGTCCTTCTCTACTTGAATCATTGAAGATATGAAGGTCCTCTCTCTCTATCTCTCTCGACTGTTCTAGAGCTACTACAACTTCATTTTCCCGCTTTTTTTTTTTTTTTTGTGCCATACAAATTTGTTTCTAACCCCCCTTATCTTCATTAGAGTCCAAATCGAGCTTTCAATTTGTTTTTGGTTGCGAATGGAAATGTGCTTTTTAGGAGCCAACAAGGAGAGACATAGGGGAGGGAGTACAGTCAGAGCCTAATTTTATTCAATATATTCTTTTGTAAAAAAGAATGAATATCTGTTTAGTGCTCAAAGTACATACATCACTCTCGACTATGTAGAGGGTTATCCATAAATTCTCCTCCCACCCCACAATAATCCATAAATTACACATTTAATCGAGTGATTGGAAGATAGCCGATTAAGTAAACTAACAAGCAACTTATGTGCAAGTTCATGTACTTTTTGGTAGATTAGGAAGTAATGAGAGTAAGAATCCCAAGTCCATTCGAGAGCGTTAGTTCGATTGGGAATATGACTAAGATTTGACGTCTCAAAAATCACGAAAGTAATTTAGGAAATGAATTTTGGGTTGCAGGGAGCAGATTGCGGAATATAGCAAGCAGGTGGTGGAGTTAAGCGGAAGATTGATGAAGATGTTGTCCCTCAACTTGGGATTGCCGGAGGACTTCTTACAAAGAGGTTTTGGAGGGGAGGACATCGGGGCATGCCTGAGGGTCAACTTCTACCCGAAATGCCCGCAACCAGACCTCACGCTGGGCCTCTCTTCGCATTCGGACCCGGGCGGCTTGACCCTCCTTCTCCCGGACGAGAATGTCCCTGGCCTCCAAGTCCGTAGGGACGAGAGCTGGGTCACCGTCAACCCGATCTCCGACGCCTTCATTATCAACATCGGCGATCAGATGCAGGTCTCTCTCTCTTTCTCATATGACTTCTGTCTAGAAATGAACATCGATTCTACTTCTTGTGATTACGCAGTACATAAGATGGACAAATTGAGAGTTCATATTTTTAAAATTGTAATGTTGTAATTTGGATTCACATCCAACGCCTCTCTATGGTCATATTACTTAAATGCAATTCCTTACGAATTTCCAAACATGGAAAAGCATAATCAAGATATCATTTGATAATGACGAAAAAATTAGGGAAATCAAATATTTTAACAGGTCTAGAACAACCATGAAGCATATCTATCGTTTTTGTCGTTTCTTACCCTTAATTTTGATCAAAACTAAATGTGATTTATCGTGTTCAATCATTAGGTCTTGAGCAATGCGATCTACAAGAGCGTGGAACACAGAGTAATAGTGAATTCTGCAAAAGAGAGGGTTTCACTGGCCTTCTTCTACAACCCCAAGAGTGACATTCCGATTGCACCTGCCTCGGAACTGGTGACCGAGGACCGTCCCGCCCTCTACCCGGCCATGACCTTCGACGAGTACCGGCTCTACATAAGGACCAAGGGTCCACGTGGGAAGTCCCAAGTTGAATCTCTCAAATCCGCAAGATGATGAACTATAAATCCCAATCAATAATGCCATTTTAATGAGTTGATTGTCATTTTCGAGAGGAAAAAAATTAGATGATCAATTTCGATTATATATAATTTGAAGGAACTTGCTTTATCTATGTTGTATCGATGGAGAAAGGTGAATAATCGTAGGTGCTCCCGAAATTTGACATTGTTCTTGTTGGGCCTTAGGAAATTATTTGGTGAAAAAAGCAATGAAATTATATGCTTTGAGTTCTCACGTCTTGCACACGTGAATATATGCAATGACATTCTATTGCAGAAATAATTTATTGTACACAACAAACGGAAAACGAGAGACATGTCAAGCATCAGATTATGTAGTTTGTTTGATCGGTATGGCCTATGACCTTGAGACGAGCATTACAAAAATTCCACTATACATTGAACGGCAATGAAGATCGCAGACATACTAAAATCCTCCCATGTTTTTCGATTCCAAAAATCCACTCAAATGACTAACAAGCTCATCTCTTTGTCTAACATCAATTAGGAAACTCAAATATATTAGTTCTCTAATTAAGCACACCCATTACATCCACATCCCATGCCCGGTTCATATTGAATTCTAGGTGATGCTGAAAGGTGGGGACCTAGACGTTGGTTTGTACACCAAAACTACCATTTCATGAATTCTTCTTCAGTACTCTGTTTTGAGAAGTCATGACAACCCTGTCCGAGCACTACAGATGCAAAGGGTGCCGAACGTCTTGTCACAGGGAAGTCTTTCACAGATTCCCCATGACATGCTTGATATTTGGTTACAACAGCAACTCGAAAATCACAGGTTTGCTTCCCCGGTTTTGTCCTCTTTAGTTCACGATTTTTCCTTTTTTTCTGGTTTCAAAATCAAATTAGGAACTTTGATGCTCGTGATTGCTGCCCATATGGTTCAAGGTCTACTCTTCTCTATGGTCTTTATTTCATGTTCAAACTTGAATAGTGTACTCAGAACTTGCAGCACTTGGGGGTTGGGGCTCGTCATCGGGCGAGCATCACCACCCTCACATGCTTGGCAAGGATCGCTGCCCTCGACAGAAAATAAGGGGGCGATGACACCACCCTGTAGCTCAAACCTCTCTCTCAATCAACTTGTCCGCCAAAATACGGGATGGCGACGCCATCCCTTGTTTTTGTAGCTGAGAATTACAAAGTGATTAAAACTGGCTCAAAGTTCCGTTGGTGCTTGATTTAGATGCCGACAAACATCAAAGTTCCTATAGGCGTCTCAATCACTAATCCTAGCCTCGATTCCGACGCCATCGATGAAGAGCACTCTGAAGGTTACAAATCAGAGTGCACCGAGAGAGACTAAGACGAGGAGCAAGTATCTCTCCGTTCAAAGTTTTCTTCATCTTAAGTCTTCTCCATTGCCTCAAGTCGCCAGAAAACCGCCGCCACCAATGCTTTCCGTTGTGCTCATAGCCATGCCGAGCCGACCTTTGTTTGCCCCTAATTTCAGATGCCATCGTTGAAGAGCTCATGCCGTGGCTGCATTACTTCACTTTGTTAAATCCAATCGTCAAAGTTGCTTTAGGGACTTTCTTTTTCGAGTTTCATTCCTCGATCGTTTCAGGGAGTCCTTCTATACTCGATCAATTGTCCTTGGCTTTATCAATTCTTGTTTTAAATATGGTTTGCAAATTTGGGGATATGGCTTAATTTATCCAAATTAGGGTTTACATTTGGGGCAAAAACGTAAACGACGTTGTTTGAGACTATTACTGCTAATTGGGCACTATAGTAAGCCACACAGGTCAGAAAAACTAATATAACAATTGCCACGTTGAATTTTTTAGGACGAACATTGAAATTGGCACTTAAGTAGTAATATTGAAGTGATATGATGAAAAATTTTGACATCAAAATGAGCGTTATAAGGAATTTATAGTGCATCTAGTATCATTTTCCCAAGAAAAACTTAACTTTCAGTGAAAGTTGTGGAATTTGGCACAAACTTTCATGCTTCCGGCACTTTTTTAGAGATAAAAATAATAGAATGAAAAATTAGGGCTAGAGTCAAAGGTGATCGATTTTAGGAAGGGTTGGTTCTGAATTTAGAACTTGAAACTTATCCTATTAGAACCGGTTCTCAATTTTTAGAAACTTGGAACGTACCTTATTTTCCCTGAAATTGATCGTGGAACCTGCCATATTTTTTGGGTCCAGTTTCAAGGTCTATCCGAGAACTTTTCTTTTGTTCCTTTTTTTTACAACGAGAGAGAGAGAGAGAGAGAGAGAGAGAGAGAGAGAGAGAGAGAGAGAGAGAGAGAGAGAGAGTCGTGAGAGAGAGAGAGAGAGAGAGTCGTGAAGTGTTTGAATAAGATTAAAGAAACCAAAGAAAAAGAGAGATGGAGAAAAATAGAGAGAGAGAGAGTCGTGAAGTGTTTGAATAAGATTAAAGAAACCAAAGAAAAAGAGAGATGGAGAAAACTATGCCAAAAGAAAAACTAGAGTTTATAGGTTTTATCATACCAATTTCAAATTCAATTCAATTCCTGGATGGTTCTTCATGCGAAAGAGGGAAATGAACCGGTTTTTAGGGTGGTTCAATTTGGTTCTCGGGTAGAACCAGTTTGATTGTATGGCCCTAAACAGAGTCAACCGTTGAGGAAAAAAATTGATATGATAATTATGGAGAATTATAGTTTGCCTCCAAGTTTTTAAAATTGTATGAATTTTCCCCTAATGTTTCAGTTTTCTTTATCCCTCTTGATCTTTGAAAACTTGTTGCAATATCCCCTCCCACTAATTGTATAATAAATTTTTGGGATACATACACTAAAAGTCTTATATTTTTTCATGAAAATGCAATTGAGTTCGAAAACTTTCAAAAAGTGTAATTAAGTTCAAAAACTTGTAATAAAAGTGCAATTGAGTCCTAAAATTTTCAAAAAGTGCAATCAAGTCTTAAAACTTAGTAAATTAATCTAATCAAATCATTTTATTAATTGCACATTTTGAAAATTTTAGAAATCATTTACATTTTTATGATAAGTTTTAGATAAGTTTTTGGACATAATTATACTTTTTGAAAATTTTAGGATTCAATTGTACTTTCTGTACAAATTTTAGAAATTCTAATGTACTTAGTCCTAAATTTTTATGGTAATTAAGAGGAAGATATAGAATATAGAGAAAACCAAAAAGGAGGAATGGCGAGTGAAAAAATGGGGTCGAGGTTAGGGGTTGTCTAGTGGTGGTTGCGCCCATTTCCGCCACCATTATGGCGTTGGCGATAACAACTATTATTGCCGCTGGAAGTGCCCTCCCCGAGAGTACTCTTTCACCTTAGGGGGACGCAAGGAGTCTTAGGGGTGTGCATGGTTCGGGTGGGCAGTTCCCGACCTAAAACCGGAAACCGCCCACTAAGAACTAGTTCCGAAAAATTGGAACCGCGAACCGCCCGCTAGTTGCATGGATCCACCCGGGAACCGGACCCGATTCGGTTCCTGGGTGGATCCATAGAACCAATCCAATCTTCGCGTCTTCCCCTTTTCGCCCTCCCCATATCTACTTATTCTAGCTCTCCCAAACATGATAGCTTTATTCTCCTCAAGTACTAGAGTCGCGGTGGCGGCGGTCGCAACCCTCACGCCGCTTCCGTCCCAACCACCACCACCATCTTCGCCACCGCCTCCGCCGTCTCCCGAAGTTGACTTTCTTGGCCATTTTATAGCAAAATGCTATGAGCCAAACGCAATCGTGAAGCCCAGATTTGTTTCAGAGCTTGAGGAGCAAAAATGGAGTGGATGCTTTACAAAGCAGTAGCTGAAGGAGATGCGGCTTCTCTGCTCGATGAGACATTACACATAGTAGCAATGCTTCGACATGAAAAATTCGTTGATGAGATTCCAAATCAGAAACCCTAGCTTGCAGGAGAGTTGGATTCTCATAAACTTTCACCCCTACACCTCGCAATAACAAAAGGTTAATTGTCGAACGTAAATGCGGATACACTCGTGACAAATATGGAAGGAACCCTCTTTACACTGCAACACCGGTCCGGTCAGGGTGGGTGGGTGGGCGGATCCACCCATGGAACCAGGAACCGGACCGGTATCCACCGGTTCCACTTATTGGAACCGGGAACCCGATCGGTTCCCTTAAGAACCACCGGTTCCAGGCGGTTCTAGTCCGGTTCCAGGCGATCCGGGCGGGTCCCGGTTCTTTTGCACACCCCTAGCAAGGAGACGCATAAAATTGTTACAAGAAAACAAGGATAATTTAACAAAAAAGTCCATAATTCGAGTGATTTTTCATGTCCGATCACCTGAACTCAATGTCTCGTTTCAAATGCGGCATCCATTTAATTTACCTTGTAAAATAGCCATAATGATGTTTGCATTATTAGAATAATTTAGAATAAAAAGAAAAATATTTGTTGATGAGGAGGAAGTTAATCTAAGTAGGAGAACCAGAAAATATGAAATAGTTGTAGAAATACCATGGATGTAAATTGCATAAATTTTGAAAAGTTAAAAGTGAGCACCCTCACTCTAAATTTTTCAAAATTTTGGAAGAGTGAGGGCGTTCACTCGCAACTTTACTGATTTTGGGACTTGATTGTACTAATTTATGAAGTTTTAAGATTTGATTTGAGTGAGGTCGCCACCCTCAAAGTTTTAAAATTTAATTACACTAATTTAACAAATTTTAAAAAGAAATCGATTGTACTTTTTTTTGGGGGTTGATAAACTCAATTGTACTTGGGTGTCAAGTTTTTTAATGCATTTATAAAAATAAAAATAAAAGTAAAGTGGAAATAAATTGAGAATCTCCGTAAACTTGGAGGGCAACTAATAAACTTTTGGAGAAGATTCACACTGTAAACAATCATTAGGATAGCCTAGGGACTCGTGGCAAGATCAAAATGCACTTGGATTCTAAAGGCATCTCATTACGCTGGCCGCATTCCACTAGCTTTCTTTATACCACATGTCCACCTCCAATCATTTAGTCGACGAGTTCGGCCAACAGTTGAGATTTTGGTCCTCCATAGCGCACATGTTAGGCGTGACATAAGCAAGAGTGTCACCTCAGAATTTTGTAGTAAGATAGAACAATTGACATAACAAATTGACCTTTAATTACGTAAATTTTTAAATGAAAATAAGTCCAATTAGATGTGCCGACAAGCTTATCTTTTTGACTCTCTTAGATCTTCCCATTATGGAATGATCGGAGACCTTTCACACGCTTTTTCCGACAAGCTTTTTAAGAGAAAAGAATCAGATCCTGCATCGCATAAAATCCTGTAGAGTAGAGGTTTACAGTCTTCATTATTACTATGACTAAGATTAATGGATTAGTGAAGGACCTACGTATTTTACTTGTAAATAAACCTTTTTAAACCTGCTCATCCCAAGCATTGAAAAAACAGCACCTTTACCCTCAATCCCTGGGCAATAGAACTCAATTGGGCATAGTAAGATTTCGATCAAAAAGTCTTAAAATTATTATATAGCAGCCAATTTAGTATGAAACTTTTCAATTTAGCTAATTTAGACATAAACATTTTGAAGATTTTTCAATGTAGTTCTTCTAGCCTATTTAAGCCTGAGATCGTTGATATGACTAACAACCATCTTACGAGGCACGGCCAGCAAGATAGCTAGCTAGTGTTGATGTGGATGACTTTTGCAATTTTTTTTTGTTAATTTTGTAAATTTTTATATTTCCCAAAAGGGTTGGCGGGGGTTGTTGGGGCCTCAATGATGGCCAATGATCACTGGCCACATGCAAGGGCGATAAAGCCCTCACCATCCAGGCAAGAGGGTTGCAACCCTTACTTATATCTTGGGGAGTCCTTTGCCACCCTCACGTTTGGAGAGGCCTTGAGGCCCTTCATGGCTAGTGAGTGACCGTCACTTAGTGGTTGACAAGGGTGTGCAAGCCCTTACCTATGACCGATGCAGCAACCATTCTTGAGGCATGATCCTCGCATGTGCTATCGAGAAGATGAGTAGTGGGAAAAATAAATAAAAGAAAAGATAGACAATTTTAAAAAAAAAAAAATTGCAAAAATCATCAACGTCAATGCCAGTGCTACCACCTCTAAAACGGTTGATGGTCCTGTTAGTGATTTTTAGTTTAAATTAACTGAAAGAACTATATTGAAAAATTGTTAAAAGGTTTAAGATTACATTGAACAAATTGAAATGTTTAAAATTAAATCAGCTATCGTACAATAGTCTTAAGACTTTTTGAATAATTATCCCAATTATTACCTTGACAAAACAAGTGAAAGATGTTTACTAACCCCGCTAAAGAACTCAAATCATTGCTTTGAAAAGAAAACTATTAGGTCATTCTCAATATTTAAGTGAACAATTTGAGTCAAGGGTATGAAGCTAATGACGTTGATAATGTGAAGTAGGAATTCGAATTTATTTTCATTCAAAAGTTTAAGTAAATAAGTGATGGGATAATATAAATATATTAATATTTTCGCAACACACCAACCTTACGATATAAAATTCTTGACACAATTCACCTGTGCATATTCAAAAGACATTAAATTTATTTTGCGATGATGGTCTTTTATCTCCATTTAATTTCTTCACCTGTGATCGCCACATAAAGTTGCCACCTTCGCAATTTCAAATCTCAGGCTCCTATGGTATTTCTCCTCGTTCTAAACATGAGCACGTCGGTACTCGAAAAGTACCAAACATTGAGGAAAAAAGCAGACTAGGACCATAGAGTGTATAATGGAGAGCGATAGAGACGTGTGGACAGGAGTCTGGTTACAATAACGTGGTCTTTTCTATTCATCACGAATTTTTTAAACTCTCCAATCACCGACCAAATAAAAAACTAATTTTCCAATTGCCAACCTGCACAGTTAAAAGCCTCGTTGTAAAAATTTTTAAAAAAACATTCCAGTTTACAATCTCATTCCAACCATTGCATATAGAAATATACGGACTTGATTTCTCTCGTTATCAAGCGAATGATTCGCCATTTCGTTTATGAAGAAATTTTGGCTTGGGTCATATTTAATCCATGAGGTCAGATGTTATGGGCAGCATATTAAAATACTCCGTCAATACGATGGTTTAGAATCGTGTATTCTTTGATGAACAAAGTCATTAAAATTTTCAATTCAATAGTCGACAATATAATTGAATATTATGGTTTAGTGTCATGTGTTCTTTGATGAATAAGGTCACTGAAATTTTCAATTCAATAAAGTGGGTCATGAGAATATAATTGAATATTCGACAATCATTGTACTTCAGATTAATTATTCTCTTCTTTTTTAGAATTTGTAGACTTTTCATCCCAAGACATCATTATTTCTATTTCTCTGCATTTTCAGCATTATCCTTTTTTTCTTTTTTTGGTGCCCATAGACCAAAGCTCTTGTTAATCAAACAGTAGTTTCTCTTACGGTTTGTTGGACAACTTTGACTTTACCATTTATTTTTGTTCTTAATAAATGGAAGATTAAATTATTAGTCAGTAATTGTAAAGTGACTTACGACTCTATTTTTGAATTAAACTATCAAATTTAAGAGTACTAGTCTTTGGTTATTTTGAAACGATAGCCTCTAAATACGTTTCAATGAACTCTAATCAATAAAAAATAAATTAATGCAGCGAAACGCGAATATGTCTATAGACATATTAGTGGATCATAAATTTGATTCAAGTTGGAATGATATAGCTTTCCGAATTCTTCTTCCCATTGTTTCAAGGGATAAAAAGTGCATTTTTGAAGGCTCTGCTCAAAGGGACCTTGAGCCAAAACTCTAGTGTTTTGACAACCCAATTTCAAGAAACTTTGATCTAAAATTTTCTTTGAAATGTTCGAAACAAACCACCGCGACCACGCTTTGCTGAGCCTACCTCGGGGTGCCCAACCAGGAGCCACCTTCCCTAGGTTGTGCGTCCCCAAGCAAGTGACACATGAGCCTAGCAAGACAGATCTTATCGGGGTTCACTAGTCGTCAACGCAGCCCAAGCGAGGTTCGCATGATCTCCACGGCCACCTACCTGAGCCTGTGAACCAGGCATGCTTGTTAGTGTCGCATGACCTTAGGTGGGCCTCACCGGCCATCACGCCACTCCACGACCACCTCGCTAAGGGTCCTGCGACCTCTACTTCCGGTGGTCTAGGGTGGTGCTCGTTTTGCCGGAGTCTCCAAATCAGCAGTTCGTAACCTTTTTCGTTATTTTTTTAAAGTTGCTGTATAACGAGTGTTTTGATGGGAGAACAGTAACAATTCGAACAATATCGAATTAACGCAACGGAATAAAATAATCTCCCCTTTTGTGTAAACTTAATAGGAATCGATATAGTATAGTAAAATAAATACCAAGCACGCGAACATAAGACAATTTTTTACGTGGAAAACCTCCTTGATGTGACAAGATAAAAAACCACGGGACCAGAGTCCATCCAAAAATCTTCACTATCAACAAAATTGGATGAACAATGTTCTTCTCTAGCAAATACTAGAGGTACATAGTAGCAAAGACCTCAAGAACATAATTCTTGACAGTACATATGAATTTCACAAGAGATTAAAGATAAATCTGACAAAAAATGCAGGTTTTGATCAATCCACGAAAAACCTGATGTAGGCAGCTTCAAACGAAAATCAAACCGTTCAGATTCGAGAAAATTGCGCCACGAACATGCTGACAAAATTTCAGCTCAATCGAACCACAAATCAACCTCCGATGCCAGCTTGATATAAATCAGATATTGCCTCAACCCCCATATTTTTTGCTTTCTTTTTTTCTCTTGTTACTATTTCCTTTTGTGGCTACCACTTTATGAAGATAGTGAGAAACCCTATTTCTCCATATAACTTATTATATGAGCTCAAGCACTTTTTAGGCTTATAACTCATTGGGCTTCCTCCACATAGAAGTGAATCCAACTAACATGTTTCACTCGTAACAAACACTATTTGCTCTTAAGGAAATCTCTTTTGACTAAAAGACGTTCTGCTTTAATGCAAAGTTTTAAAGGCAATAAAAGTACCATTTTAAAAGGAAACGCTATGTCGTCCTCATCACCATCTATTTACAAACATGAAAAACGCATGAAGAGCCGCTGCTTCGACTAGTCCATGTTGCTTGGGAAATGAATGGTCCCACATATTGTCGTGCGAGAGCACCTTTTATCGTCTTTAATCATTCTTTTGGGAGAAACGACAAGAAAAGGTCTGAAATACATACCCGTGGTCCTCATTTGAAAACCCATATAAAAAAAGAAGAAGACATAATACCGCGTTGGACTCGGACTTCAGGGTTTAACGCCAAATGAATCAACGAAAGCAACCTTTAATATATTGACCCACGTTTGTTGTGTGCGAATCCAAAAGACGTACGAAGTGGACAATCTCACTTTCCGACCACTTTCGTCGACAAGATCGTGAGTCATGTGGATTGACCATAAGGAGGAGATTAATTTTTGTAAGAAACTTATGAATAGAAGAAAGACATTAAGGCGTGATCTACGTCAAGTGGAGTAGGACATACCCAGGTAGCTTTTTTTAAATTGCAACGTCGTGGTGTTCTAAAAACGAAATTAGTAACCCTAATTAGATGGAGAAAAAAAAAATTAAGACGTCGCTTTTGTTTTTCCAAGTGAAATACGAATTTTTTTCCTAAAAAGCAAACACTAAACAGGCATTTTGCCAGTTTTCATAACTGAAGAAACATTTATCCGAAAATCAGAAATGAAAAAGACAAAGATGAGGTTTTTTTTTTCTCCGGGTCGGTAAGATGAGGTTGGTTGTTGCACTAATTTAGGAATTTGGCCGAGTGTTTTTTTTTTTTTTAATGGAAATCGGGTAATTAACCTTTTTTCCTTTCACCATTTTATCTTCTTTGGCCGATTTAATTTATTTATTTTCTATTCAAAAGACCCAGTGAAGATTTATTGCGATGATAAAGCGGCGAATTGCTTTTTTCTGAAAGACTGCAACTTGCACTGGAAGACCAAACCCATTGGTGAGCACAGAGATCGTAGGGGTTATAAAGAAAACCCCTTACAGTGCCCTCAAGACTTTCGACTGTACTTCAAGATCTGGTCTACTGACTGATTCTATAGCATGTTTCCTCCGATAGAAATGGCAGTGGTCTTTGGGACATGTTAGGATATTAGCTTGGTTGAGATGGAGAAATTTGAGCAAGAAAAGAACATCTGTGGTTATATTAATACATGTATTTACAGGTCGAATAATCATGTCTATCTTAAGTGGTTATGATTTGATTATTAATATGTGATAATAGTCAAGCACGCTTTTGCAAGGGATTATAGGTGCTTGGACCGACTCAATAAGTTTGGTCTAGGATACAGTGAAATTGTTTATTGTGGCTTGTATGTAATCCTAATTAGAGTATGGTAAGCTTAACGCAAGTGTACTCACAAGTCAAAAGACTTGCATCGAACTCATCATGTGCAAGTGAGAGAAGTTGGGTAATTTTTTTGCTTGGGCCGCCCATAATGGGCTTGACCCATGCTTTCAAGAAGTGGGGCGAGTGCTCTAGTGCATGTGAAAGAAAGCTGCAAAAGTTAAAAGGTAAAACAAATGGAGATAGTGCTTGTGTGGGTTGGTGCGGAAACGAAAAGTAGAGATTCTCCAAAAATTAAGTAACGTGCGAAATCAATGGGCATACACATGACCATACCGGCATTAGACCGAGCCAGTGATTACACTTTTTGACGAGCGCAGAAACACAAGTATTATGTGCAGCAAATCTCGGTTCTTGGGATCTAAGAAGATTACTAGCATTGGGTTTTCAGCCTTCCCAATACTGACTTTTACTTGAAAGTTACTTCAAAATAATTGTCAAACAGTCCAACATTTCCCTAAGGGGTTTTGGAGGCTGAAAGCCCCTTGGGAACACTGAACCAAACACACCCTAAATTCCCCTAACCTCCTAAGAAAATAAAAGTCTAGAAACAAAAACGGTTGACCTTGTTGTATACAGGAGACTTCGACCCTGCAGATGATTCAGTGCACGCGGATCAAATAGACTTGGTTTATTGGACATTGGCCCATTGGCCCAATCTAAATGTCTCATGGAAAAGCTGAACAGAAGGCCCTGAAGACTTGCAATCCCGAGATGATTTTATGCACGTGAATCCAATTAAATTAGCTTATTCGGCCTTGGCCCATTATCTCAGTCTGAATGTCCCATCAAAAAGCTAAACCCAAGGTGGCTTGCACACGTGCTTTGCGAAGGCTCTCTCTCTCATTTCACTCCACTTTACATCCTTGTACTTGGTATACTTTCAATTTGTCTAATCAAATTCTTCTACTTATACGATATGTTTAATCAAGTCCCTCAGTACAAAGTCCGATTTATTATATTTTCAATTTGTTTAATTAAATTCTTCCACTTATACAATATGTTTAATCAAGTCCTTAAGGTACAAAAGTTTTATCAAATCCAGCTGGCGTGACTGTCATAAGAAATCGGAGTATGACATAAAGTAAATATTGGTCATGTAAACATATACCGTGGATTGTGAATTGATGGGAGCATAACATTAAAAAAAAATAGTTAATACATTCGCTATCAACGGCTCTTGGTGGGTGTCCACCTACGCAATGTTTAATACATTCCTCTTCCTTACATGTGAGGTGTCAAATGGGTGGGTCGGGTTGGGTTTGGGCCAATTGGCCGGTATTAATGGTCGACCCAAATCGACCCATTAACCCATTTACGACCCATTTAAGTCTAATGTAAATTTTTCGACCCATACCCAACCCGACCCATACCCGACCCATACCCGACCCGACCCATATTAATAAAATATTTTCTTATTTAACCAAATTTCAAAAAATTATTCTTATTTTTTTTTAAAGATTATATTACTAAAAAAATTTCAAGCAATACAAATCCAATTAATAATTTTTCAATTTTTTTATAATTTTTCAAAAAATATATTTTTTTCTTTTTATTTCTTTTCCTTTTTTCTTCTCGCATCCAGAGAGGTTCGCCAGCCAACCTATTTAAAACCCATTAAATCGCTAAGCATCCACCGACCAAAAAAAAAAATGCTAAGCAACCCATTTATGACCCATGCTCATCGATTCTAATCTTCAAAACCTTTCACCTCTTCAGTAAGGTTGGAGCAAGAGTTGTCACTTTATTATTTACATCCTTGGAGGAACATGAAAAAATGTAAAGTTTGCACACCGCCTGCACAAATTCTCGGTGATTGCATCCTGGCTTAAAAGCTCCTCTGCCTGCACAAATTCAGCATTCCAAAGTGTAGCTGGATCATTCGGAATGCAAGTTTGCACACTATAGACTTGAACTGAGCATTCACCGTCAAATTCTTCCCTAACTTCTGCATACGCATCACGCAAAGTCAATATCCCTTATGGACTAAATAAAATAATAATTAATCAAGCCATGAAATTTCTAGGAATATACATTTAATGATGATCAAATTTAAGGCTAAAGTAGAATGCTCATAAAGAAAATGAGGGAACCAAGTACCTCCTAATATTGCTACAAGAGGCCTTGATATAAATAATTTTTCTATTTAACGTAGGTCCTTTTGACAAAATACATGCACACAATTTCAAGAACACCGTTCTTATTGTAAAGATCACAAGAACAAACAGACGAAAGAACATGAATGAATCACTTTGGCCCTAGCTACCATCCGCCTAGCAACAGTCACGAGTTCCATGATTTCAAATGAAGAACAACTATCTACGAAGCCCATGATTGAGGTTAAGCTGCATTGTATTGGTAATGCCCATCGTTTCACCCGAAGAACAAGAACCTTTGGAGCCCCCAATCGAAAAACCAATCGGAATGACCCACATCGCAACTCAATCCAATAAAAAAACCCAGCAAGCCCCACGCCCCCATCAACTTGCCACCAAAGAAGAGGCCGAACCCAGAAACGAGACAAGCGAGAAGGGCGCACCCGCGACACGATTACTTACCCGGCTGTTACGAAAACGGTTTAGGTTTTCGGCCGAACTGCTCCGAACAACAGCGACGAAGATCTAAAAAAGACCGCAGATTCGCCCAATCAAAGCGCAATCGCTTTCTGCAGACGGCGAAGACGGCGGCGGCTGCGACGGCTGATGGTGGAAGGAGAAGGAGTGCTCAGAAAAAGATAGAGGAAGTCGTCCGCGAGCTCTTGGCCTCTCGAGTCCCGACTTGCAGTACGTCGTATGATGGAGGGTAAGCGAGAAAACGAAGACGTCGAAGAGGGAGAGTAAATGGGTTCACTTTAGTGGGTTGATAAGTGGGTCATAAATGGGTATGCTCTCAGACCCATTTATGACCCATTTATTTCAGCCTTTTTACTTTTAAAACCCATTATGGGTGCAAGCTTGACCCATTAACGACCCATTTAGCTATAAATGGGTCTATAAATGGGTTAATGACCCATTTTGACACCTCTACTTACATGCGCAACTCTTTTCTAGAAATTTTACACTAATATATAGAAATATTGCTTATTACATTTTATACTTAATTTTTTTTTTTGGTCGGTACATTTTATACTTAATTAAACGGACAGTTATTTGTACCCTAGCGGTGTAAAATAATCATTACACAAGTGGGGTTCAACCGCTTATACAATTTTCAATTTTGGTGAATAAGTTCATTCCATCACTGGAAAGAGTTTCCATTAGATCCGTAATTTTTGTAAAGGACCCAAAAACCTCAATCTCGCACCACCCGCATACCCAAACTCTCAACCCAACTATGCCACTACCTTCCCAGCCACTGGCCACCATCTTCGTTGTCTCGCCGCTCGACTGACGCCATCTGAGTTTCAACTGTTTCTCCCTCTTCCCCCACAAGGTCAAGGTCTGCCTCTTTCTCTTCTTCTTCTACAACTCCTCTCTCTACCTCACTCTCTTGCCTTGGCAACTCTTTAGCTCTTTCACTCTCTCTCACAGGTCGTGGCTACGGCGACTTAAGATCAAGATTTCACCATCAAGTCTCCAATTGCCTCTGACCAAAAAAGGAGAAAAGGTCTCCAATAGCCGTTGCGACCTCGATCAAGGTTGGGGTAGCGACCGCTACCTTGATCCAATTAAGTGACCGTACAAGAAAGTTGGTATATTAAAAAAATAAAATAAACATTGGTGATTAATTCAAATAAAAGTTGAGAAGGCAAAATTACTTGCTAACTCAATCAAGGAAAAGTTAGTAAACAATCTTATTGGGTTGGTAATTTTAAAGAACCATGTTAATGAGTGCTTCCTAAGCACTTATTAACCATACTTGATGAGAAAAAAATTCAATTTTATAAGCATTTATTGTGCAAATCACCATGACACTCAATGCTTTGGAATTTGCAATATTTCGGGAAAATAGTTTGAAAAGTTTAAACTTATTGCACTTTTATCAATTTAATCTTAAAATCTTTTAATTGCAATAATTAGGTCATCAATATTTTTACGTTTTATCAATTGAGTCAATCCAGTCAATTTTGGCCAAAAATCATAGACATGGATATCGGTTATCTTACGTGGCACGATTGGTGCTAACATAGACAATTTCTAATAATATATCAATATTTTTGAATTTTTTATTTACATTTTTTTTCTTTTCATCTCTTTTCCTTCTTTGCAAATATTTCTTCTTCTTTTTTCCCCTTTTTTCTTTTTCTCCTTTTCCTCTGTTGGGCATTGTCGGCTGGCAAAGGTCTTCGGCCTCAGGCAAAGGCTACCATCATTCGATCTTGTGAAGTGTTGCCCTCACTCGATCTAGTGAGAACAGCCCTTGCTTGAGGTGGATGAGGCTCAGTGATGGTTGAAGGAGGGGAAAAAAAGAAGAAGTAAAAAGTAAAGTAGGGAAAAGAGAAGAAAAAAAAGGATACAAATTTATAGAAAATTTCGAAAAAATGTTGAAATGTAATTAAAAATTTTCAACGTTAGCAAAATGTGAAAAATGCTTTGGACTCAATTGGCATAATTAAAAAAAATTAGGACTGAATTGGCAAAAATATAAGAAGTTTATGACCTTTTGGACAATTTTTCCCAATATTTTTTTATTTAGTTAATACCTAATTTTTTGGCAACTCATATAGTCATTCATATTGCATGAGAAAATTAAAATTTGATCCCAAACTCTAAAATGAAATTATTATATGCATATTAGGAGCATTTAGTAGAATAAGTCTACATAAATTGCGTTATAATTGGATTAATTTAAATAGGGAGGCCCTTAACTTGATTAAATTTTCAAAACTAAGCCCACATGAATTGGTAGGTCACAACGCATTTGTTGATGTAGAAAAGTGGTATTGTAGGTTAGCTAATCGTTTCTTAAAAGGAATTTAACAAGTTCAGATTTCATGTGCCGTTAGAAAAGATGCAAATGATTAAATGTTCTTAATTGCTTGGGGTGATTGTCAGAGTTGAGAGTAATGATACCTGGATGTGATTCTTAATAATTTTGATGTATGATCTCAACATTTGAACACATATAGACCGGTTGGGTCAAAATTAGTGACAAACACTTTAGTGCACTAGAAGTCCTTGAATTTATCACAAAAGTGCAATCAAGTTTTAAAATTTGTCAAATTGATTTAATTGAGTTCTTTTATTAACACCGTTGAACTTACTAATGTAAAATGATGACAACGCTAATGTGGCTTATTTTAATCATTTCTCTATCCTACATGGTAGATAGTCTAGGAAAAGATGTCTATGTCTACAAAACGACATCATGTTGGACATCTATGCCTCTTCATAGTTGAACATCATCTCCTTCATTCCCTAGCTAAAAATATGTTTGAACCCTAATCCCCAAACTTAGGGCATGCATGATAACCATTAAGTTTTTTTGTTTCTAGAAACAGATTTGGAACATAACTTTCCTTTGCTAATGCAATTTCATTTTTCTATTTCTAGAACAAATTTTTAGTCAAAAAAAAAAAAAAAAAGTTTGAAATAGAAATAAGAAATAAGAAATTTCTATTTTTTTCTAGAACAAAAATGAAAAATAAAAACTACTCGCATCGCTTGCCCTCACTACTAGTCGCCATTGACCCCCCATCATCCCCCATTGCTGCTGCCGCCACCGCTTGTCACTGCTACCCATAGGCCACTGAGAGGGAGAAATTGTTTTGTTATCAAACATATATTTTTTTTCTTAGAAAATCATCAAGGAATAGAAATATATTCTATTTCTAACCCAAAAATTGATTTCTAGAACAAAATGATTATCATTTGTGCCTTTAGCCTGTGAAATATCTTTTCTTCTCTCCAAATCAAAGTCCTCTAAACCCTAAGCCCCAAACTCAATGTCTTGTCTCTCTCTCTGAACAAAACTAACACTCATCTCCCTTTGACCCTAAGCCCCAAATCAAGTTCGATGATATGGAATTCCCTTACAATTTGGGTCCCTTTGTGAGCTGGAGTTCAATGCTAATCATGACCTGGAGTTCATAGAGTTTGACTTTAACACCCATCGCGAGTTCAAGTTCTATTCTTCATTGATTATGAGTTCATGCAAAGCATGTCACAGGAGTCTTGGTGGCAGATCGAGCAACGTTGACGATGGCGACTGCGACAATGACTATCTCCAAGCCTCTCTCTCTCTCTCTCTCATGTAGGTAACGCTCTTTGCATTTGTGATGTTCCACCATAGCTTTTTGAACTACTTAATGCTACTAGAATGTGTGACTTTGAATTTGTTTTTTCTTTTTCTTTTTTTTTTTTTTTAAATTTGTTCAACATGACCCTATTGATCTCTCATCCTCACAGGTTACACACGTATTGTTATCTCAGTTTGAGCTTGACTATAGTTTATTATGGTTGCCTTCTTATTACAAGTAAGAAGCCATAAATAATAGCATTTTGGCATCTTATCATGTAATTTGTAACTACCAACTTTGCATGTTTTAATAATTTAAGACTTTCATGATAAATGGGTGTGCTAAGTCAAGTACCAAAGCGGTTTGACATATTCAAGGAGAAATTTTGTTGATATAAAGAGTGATCGGTGAAGATTTTTCCAAATTCAGTGATCTACTGATATTTAATGTTGAAATGAGAAACTGCCTTACTTACGTGAAGGAAGCTTGACAAAGAAAAGGAGGAGAGAACATCTAATCAGGCACATTGTATGGATACTTTATAGTTGTTCAATAACATCTTTTGAATGATAATCTATTCCTTGAACTTTAGCTCGTACTATGCACCTTGATACTTTAAGTTTGATCTATTATTTGAATTTCTCAAGTAAGAGAAAGGCATTTGTTCCGATCTTTCAATAGAGGTCCCTACGTGATACACCTTTTTTTAATTTTTTCAATATACATATAATTTTCTTACATGTGAAGTGGTGGTCCTTTTTCCTTTGAAGCATTTGTTTCATGGCTGACTTGGTGTTGAGTGAGGATTTATGTGGTTCCAGCTTTATCGCCATATGCTTAATTTGCTTTTCCTATGTTGATTGTTAGCCTTCTTTTAAAATATCTTCAATTCAGAATTTAAACAAGCCTACATAATTTAACAATTGAAAGTGCTCTTTATTTTTGTTTCCTCATTAGTCTAATAGCTAAGAACAAAGTTTATGTCACTATTTTCTTTGAAGGTAAATTTCAAGTTGGACTACCCTTGGAATACGTAGGTGGAATGGTCGATGTTGTTGAAATAGGCTTAAGGAAGGATTCACTATCTAATATATATAAAGCTATTAAGGCTATGGGTGTGCTTAAAATAGAGAAACTCCTTTACAGAGTTACTTGAACTAATACTCTTGAAGATAGGCTAACTCTTACGTATTTATGGAATAAATATAATATGATAGAACTATTTTATCATCATTTGCATTATGAATATATTAACAACTATGTTGAGCATTTGATGATGAAGAGACAGGTGCTAAGATGGAAACTCGAGGGTTGTATAATGTGAATATGGAAAGAGTTGATAATGTGGCAAGAATGTATTTGAAAATTTAATTGGGAATATTGATGATGATGAAAATCAGGTTGAAGTTGCTAATAGGGATCTGGATGGGTGAAGATGATGATGCATGAAATTTGGTGGATGTAGAACAGTCGAATAATAATGATAATTTTGAACTAGTTGATGTAAGGAGAAAATTGAAGGAATTTCAACAAGACATAGGCTCACAATTGGGGTTTAATAATGAGGTAGTTGATACTCCCAAGCACTCATTGCGATGAGGCTCAGTTGGTACTTGCTATTAGATACGAAATAGAGTATCGTCATTAAAATGAGAAAAATAGTCTTCATTCAGGTTTAAATGAAGATGATGACGAGGAGGTTGATATTGTTATTTCAAAGAGGAAAAGTAGGTTCCCATCATATGAACAAAATGGTACAAATTCAATATTTATTGTTAGCATGATATTTGAGGATGCCACGGGGTTTAGATACGCACTTTTGAGGTACTGTGTGGCTAAACAAAGAGCAATCATATACACTTGGAACACAAATAGATTTGTAAGAGCCAAGTGTGTCCAAACAAATTGTAATTGGATGATTTGTGGTGCTCTTGATAGCAAGCCTGAGTCATTTCATTTGAAAAATATGTAGATGAGTATATATGCAATAACATTTCATGCTTCTCATTTTTGCAATTCCTAAAATCAATACACCTAAGTTGAAATTAGTTGGACAACAACTAGTAATAAATGTTACTTTGAGTTAGTGCAAGCGGACAAAGCTAAAAGTATTGAGGGAGTAATAAAGCAATTATAAGAAATATGCTTAGATATATGACTACTTGGGGGAGCTTTACAATATAAACCTTGCAAGTAATTTTAAAATGAAAGTTAAAAAGTCACTACCAAATTTCCCATCATTATATGATAAGGCTTACATTAGCTATGATGCCTGCAAAAAAGGTTTTTTAGCTGGAAGTAGGAAGATCATTGGATTAGATTGATGTCTCCTAAGAGGTTTGATCAATGGTAAGTTGTTGTGTGCCATAGAGAGGACTGCCAATAACTAAATATATCTAGTGGCATGGATGTTGTGACCCAACCTCCATCCACGAATCAACGAGCTAACGGGTGTAAAGATGGGATTTAGAGGTGGTTAACCATGAGAGTGTCCTCACAGTATGTAACTCCAAGAATGTCATCACCTTATCCTTTGAGATTGATGCCATGATGTTTCTTGATCGTGGTCGTGAGCTCTCTTAAACTCGCACCTCGCATGACAACAGAATTTGTTGTGACTCTACTTCGACGCTATGGCACATCTTGATCGAGAACTTTAAGGTCGAAAAAAAAATCGAACATAAATGTGAATTTAAGGGTATGTCAATCATGATAGCCCTCTCACCCTACACTACTCTAAAAGATGTCATCACCTCATCTTTTGGGATCAACCACATGAGTATGCTAAATCATGACCTCGAACATTTTCAAAAGGTTCATACCCCTTATGTTGAGTTAATTTATTATCTATGAGTTATTTAAGACAACCTAGATGACATTTAGGAGTAGCCACTGGTCTCATTTTTTATGGATGGGTTAAAGTGCTCCATCGAGGGTTGGGAGTGATCTCTCGATCAATACGCAACTAGAGATTTAGGATTCGAGAACTTAGGTTACACTAATATTACTATTAGCACCCTTTCGATATGTAATGGTCAATGTGTTACCTAATGTGATCATACATCGTTTTTACTTTTTCGTGCAAGTTTATGAGGTAAAAGTGATCATGCGTGGATGGTTCGTTTCATGCCAATCTAATCTCTAATTGAAACAAGAACAAAACAAACAATTAATTGGAAGACGGTGTGCAAAAGTAATCAACCAAAGCAATCTAGGGAACATGATTAAAGTCTACTCATACGATTCTATGTAAGAAAATAAACCTACATCTCATTGGGTATATATACAACGCATAAGAAACCCGAGGCATATGTCGGGGAATGAATATTACAAATGAGAGGTCAGATTGAACATCGACCATTGGTCGTCTTCGAGTTTTTGGGATTTCCATCTTCATGAACCTATCCTAATTCTAGTCTAATGCTTGAACTGAATTGAAAATTCAAAAAGATGTTTTGTATGCACAATGCAAACAACCAAACAAGGCATTCAGAACATTAAAAAGAACACCAATCAATCATGAATGGCCTAAGGGTCTGCCTTTCGATTATACATGCAACGGCCTATCTATGATGCCTACCCAATTCATTTTAATGTGATTTATATCTATTAGTTATCATTTGTGTTTGCGCATGGTGGTTAATTCTAAAAGTCCCTAATGTGAGTTCTAAGTGTCATCCCAAAGTAATCCACATGATCATACATCGCACTTAAATCATACGTCTAAAAATCACATGCAAAGCGTATGAGAAGGACATGCACGCAGTTCATTTGACCTTATTTTTCAATCAATCAACCAATTGAGTGAGCCAACAATGGATCACTTATTCAGTCCTCATGTGCCAAACATAATCACACGCATTTCATGGCAAGAAAGACAAATGTTATGTGATTCATATGATGCCCAAAAATATTTTGTGGAAAATTGGCAAGAAAAGACATTGTCAAAAGAATTTGATGAAAAAAGGACATAACTTCGTCAATGCTATGGAATACATTTAGCTATCAAAGCTAACTTAGGTGCATCGAGGACACAATTGATCAAGCGTCATGGACGTCCTTGTTGTGAAAACATTCCCTTATTGGTTTTGATGATTGACAAAACTTACCGACTTTGAAATTTGATTATAAAGTATTTTTCAGGAAGGAAAGTATGATGACTACGATCAGAATCAAAATTGCTGATAATACTTTCCTATTCGGACATTCAATCAACCGGGTTTGAAGGAATATATTTCTCGAGCAACGGCTAAAATGACTGGAAAACTTCCCATCTCTTTGGAGGAACTTGAAAATGAAGTTTTTCATAAAAAAATCCTCACGATTCCAATCTTTCTTCTATCTTTGACAACGAGCTATTATTTATAAACATAGACACTCGACTTTTGGAAACCCAACCTACTGTGTGGACAGCAAATCTTACGGGAAGCTTCAACCTCGGCGATCGTCACGCCATCAGATCTTCTCAACCAAATCCAGGACCAACGGGTGGATTGGCTGGATGATCCTCTTGAAGACATGTCCAACAGTCAGCTTGGATTATGAGGGGTATAAAAGAAGATCTCATAGCAGAAGGAAATCAATTCGCTTTACGAGTATTGAAGCTCTCAATTCTAAAAGTTTGAAGGGTGTTTGTGATCATTTTGTATTTGATTCAGTGAGCAAAATTGTATAACCTTTTAGAGGTTGAGAGTGTGTGAAAAAGCTATACACACGAGCTTGAGTGTTGGAGCTCAGATCTTGTAACTTCTTATCGGTTCTCATTAGTGCATTATAGCCAATTGGTTGTAGTGCGGGAGAGTGGACGTAGGCTTGCAAAAGCCGAACCACTATAAACTTGAGTGTGCAATTCTCTATTTCTTATACTTTTAATTTTTTTATGATAGAATTGTGCATTGGTAAGATCTAACCACTTTATTAGAAATTGTCTCGCTAGATTTTTAACTAACGAAGAAGGCAAAAAACCAGAAACCTCAGCTCCATCTGACGCAAACTCACCAAAAGAGAAGCACTTGATGTAAAAGCTGTTTACTCATTGTATTGTGCATTATCTCTATCCGAATATAATCGAATTTCTTGTTGTGAGTCTGCAAAAGAAATATGGGACAGGTTGCAGGTGACATACAAAGGAACTGATAGGGTGAAGGAAACGAAAATCAACATTTTCAAAATGAAACCAGAAGAATCTATAACTGACATGTTCAGTAGATTTACCGATATTGTCAATAGATTTATATATCAAGGGCAACCTGTGTCAGATCCAATGAAGGTAAACAAGATTCTTCGAGGACTGTCAAAAGAGTGGAACAATATCAAGACATCTATCCGAGAGACTCAAAGAATATCACCTCTCTCTTTGGATGAGCTCGTAGGAACACTCCAATCTTATGGAGAAGAGCGTCTAAACGAAGAAGACACCAGAGGTAAGAAAACTCTAGATTTGATATCAAATATTTACTTTGATGAATCAGATTCAGATGAAGAAGAGATTGCTCTCATGGTGAAGAAGCTTCAAAGAATGGCCATAAAGGGAAGGAGGTTCAAGGGAAAGAAAACTTTCAGAACTTATAAGCAAAGGTGTAATATTAGGCTTGTGGGCCCAAAAGAAGAAAAAGAAAAAGAATGTTGAAAAGTCAAAGAAGAAAAGAGGAGGAAAGAAGAAAAATGATGAGGAGGCACCGAGAACATTCGGGCAAAAGAGAAGAGAAGAGAGAGAGAGAGAGAGGAAGAAAATAAAGAAAGAAAAAGAAAACAGAAAAAGGGGAAGGGATAGAAAAAGAAAGCAAGCCCACGTTCGGGCACCAGAGAGAAAAGAAGGAGAAGAAAAGAAGAAGAAGAAGAAGAAGAAGAAGAGAAAGGGGAAGAAAGGAAAGGGGTTTTGGCACGTGCACGCCACGGATGCCTCGCCAAGCCGACTCTACTCCATAACGCAGCACCCGGTAAGAGATTAGGCCCCTCGTTCGTCCAATTGAAGTTATTTTTGGGTTTAGGGCTCAAATTCGAAATTGTTGGAAAATCAAGTGGCGAAGTCCGATTTTGGAGTCGTTGAGCCGTGTATTTTTATAGGAATGACAGTTTAGGGTGTTGTGAAGCCGTGGGATTTTACGGATCGTGATTTGAGCTTGTGGTTTGTCCGAAACAGAATTTCAAAGTTTCCGCGCGCAGTGAACAGTACGCGTCCAGCAGTTTCGGGCTTGTATTTTGTCACCTTTCGGCTTGATTTTGGGACGGTGAAGTTGGGATTCTTGTAATATGTGTCAAGGGCTCTCTATGGACTATAAATTCGTTTGGATCGGGGTTCGGAGGAGGAAGTTAGGGCGTGATCAAGTTTTGCGTTTAACTTCGTGTTGCGTTTTGTTAGCGCGTAGAAGTCCTTTTGTTAGAATTAAGGCATAAGTTAGTAATTTCGTAGTTAAGGTAAGAGTTTTATTAGATTTTAACATTATTCCTCGGTTATTTGATAGGGCCTTGAGTTCGACGATACGAGTATCGTTCGTCGTTTGGTTATAGACGACGAGGTGAGTGGTACTATATCTTCTTTGGTTTTATAAAATCATGTCTTGAAGTATTTACGTATATATATATTGAATCAAGAAGAGCATTTTTATTGCATAAAAGCCAGATCGAGCAATTGCTACTCTTTGGTTGATTGTGAATATTTGAAAAGCATGTTATACAAAGTAAGTGGAGAAATATATATGTGAAATTGCTTTGCGATTGATTTATGGAAAGGTTTATAATGATTTGAGAAATTGATGTGAAATGGATGATGGGCTATGCTGCAAATATTATTTGTTTGATTTAAGATATTGATTTTTGGATTGGATTTCTGGTATTGGAGGATGGTTATTTATGCTCAATATGACTGTGAACCCAATGAGGGGTTTTTGAGGTATGCATACCAGGTTTAGGATATCCTTCTGGGCCCAGCCATCGGCTTTGTAGGTGGAGACCTTGCCAAGAGGAAAAGCTTGGTCGCCTTGTCACAAGGCGTTGTGTCGTGACCATGGTTAGTTATTGAGCAAAAGATTGGTCGATGGATGGACCATCGACGTGTGTTTGATATGAGATGAATCAATGGATAGACCATTGATGTGTTTTTTATGGAGATTATTCAATGGACTTGACCATTGATACTTGACTTTTTGATGGTGATTTAAATGAGTTTTCCCTATTAGTATAAAGCTTTGATGATATCAAATAATCCTTTTATGATTTGATGTGTATTTTATATATTGAGTTGGCATTTTGAAGTTTGGTATTGCTTTGTATACATGCATAGTGGTTGTTCGATCCGCTTAGAAGATATGTACTACTCACTGAGCTGTTGTTGCTCATTCCACTCCTCCTTTAATCTTTTCAGGTTCCTCGGTTAGCGGCGAATAGAGCGAGTGCGCCGTCGGTGGGAAACTTTTTGGGGAGTTCTATTTTGGGTATGGCCTAAGGAAGTGGTGCACTTTCCTTGCTAGTGGTTGGTTTGTCGAGTTCTATTTGTTTTTTTCTTTTTGGTGGATTATAGAAACTCGATGTTGCAACCAATCATTGTCTATCGATATGTATATATGTTTTGATATATATATAAGTTGATATCAGGTTGTTGGTTGTGTTTGAGGCTGCGTCCTTCGTGTGGAAGGACGGCCGTGTCATCCCTATTCTTTGTAGTTTTGGGGTGTGACAAAAGGAGAAGCTTCAACGACAAGAAAGAAAATAAAGACGTTATCTGCTTCGAGTGCAAGGAACGAGGTCATATTAAGCCAAATTGTCCAATTCTGAGGAAACGGAAGAACAAATATGAGAAGACAAAGAAAGCATTGAAAGCCGAGAGTTGGAGTGACACTAAGTGCGAAGAAAGTGATAAAGAATATGCCAATATCTGTCTCATGGCAAAATCTAATTTGGAAGATGAATTTGAGGTACCAAAAAGAAGGAAAAACAAGTGGTATCTTGACAGTGGTTGTTCAAGACATATGATTGGTGATGCAAGTAAGTTCATTGAACTCACAAGAATTTCTAGAGGAAGTGTTTCCTTTGGAGGAAACAACAAAGGGAAAATCATTGGGAAAGGAAATGTTGAAATTGGAATTTTGACAATAAGAGATGTATCTCTTCTCAAATGACTAAACTATAATCTTATCAGCATCAGTTAGCTATGTGATGCCGGATACAGAATATGCTTTCACGAAAACAAGTGTTCAGGCACAAGTAAAGATTTGAAGCAGTCTTTTATTGGAAGGAGACATGGAAACATCTATTTATTAGATATAACTACTGATGATGTTCGGTGTCTAGTCTCTGTAAATGATGAGTCAAATCTTTGGCACATGAAGCTTGGTCATATAAGCATTAAACAAATAGCAACGCTTTCTTCAAAGAAATTGGTACAAGGATTACCAGACCTTAAATTTGAAAGCTCTGAAGTCTGCTCAATCTGCGCCTTAGGTAAACAGGTAAGAAGTTCTTTTAAATCTATCAATTTTGTTAGTACTAACAGAGCTTTACAACTTCTTCATATGGATATTTTTAGATCCACAAGAACACAAAGCCTGGGAGGTAAAAGGTATTGCTTAGTGATAGTTGATGACTATACAAGGTATACTTAGGTTTTCTTTCTTGCACACAAGCATGAAGCATTTTCATGCTTTTCAAAATTTTCAAAAAGGGTTCAAAATGATATATATATATATATATTCCATTTCTTACATTAAAACTGATCATGGGGGAGAGTTTGAAAATAAGAGTTTTTAAACTTTTTTGAAGAAAATGGTTTTAAGCATCAGTTTTTTTACTCCTTACACACCTGAACAGAATGGTGTTGTAGAAAGGAAAAACATATCTTTACAAGATATGGCAAGAACTCTTCTCATAGAAAGTAGAGTTGTATCTCATTTTTGGGCATAAGCTGTTTCAATAGCTTGTTATATCATTAATCGAGTTTTTCTTAGACCTTTAGAAAAGACCTCCTTTGAGCTTTTCAAAGGCAAAAAGCCAATTATTTCATACTTCAGAGTCTTCGGTTGTAGATGTTTTATCTTGAGAAATGCTAATGATCACCTTGGTAAGTTTTATGAAAGATCGGATGAAGGTATATTTTAGGGATACTCAACCACGAGCAAGGCCTTCAGGGTTTACAACAAAAGATCTCGTACAGTGGAGGAGTCTATCAATGTGAAATTTGATGAAAATTCTTAAACTCACGAAGACTCTGATCAAACAGAGCAGTTCTCTGATGGAATTCAAGCTCAACGAGACAACAAGAAATCAAAATCAGACAAACAGCCTCAACAACCAGAAAAGACTGAAGATAAAGTCAGCGAGAAACCCACAACCTCTGATGATAGGTTTAACAAAAATTGGAAGCACAAGTCTAGTCATTCGAAAGATCTGATTATCGAAAATATCAACGACAAGATAAGAACCAAATCAACTCTTAAAGAAGCAATCAACACTTTAGCGCTCATCTAAAAAATTGAACCTAGAAGTACTGAAGAAGCACTATTAGATGAAAACTGGATCCAAGCAATGCAGGAGGAACTTCAACAATTTCGTATAAATGAAGTGTGGGAATTAGTTCCCAGACCAAAGGATCATCCCATAATAGGAACAAAATGGGTGTACAGAAATAAGCTCAATGATCAACGAAAAGTCACAAGAAACAAAACAAGATTGGTCGCTAAGGGTTACTCACGAGAAGAGGGAATCGACTACAACGAAACTTATGAGCCAATAGCAAGGTTAGAAGTGATCAAACTTTTACTTGCTTACATGTGTTTCCATGGTTTCAAACTTTTTCAGATGGATGTGAAGAGCGCCTTCTTAAATAGATACATTAAAGAGAAAGTGTTCGTAAAACAACCACCGGGTCTTGAAAAACCTAGAAAGCCTGATCATGTATACAAACTGAAGAAGGCTTTATATGGTTTGAAACAAGCTCCTCAAGCCTGGTATGAGAGGTTAACAACTTTTCTCATACAAAATGGTTTTGTGAAAGGTAATGTTGATACTACTTTATTTATTCTTTGAGAATGTAAGGAAATTTTATTAGTTCAGATTTATGTTGATGATATTATATTTGGATCTCCTAATGAAAATCTTTGCAAGAGTTTTGCCAAGTTGATGCAGGACGAGTTTCAGATGAGCATGATGGGGGAACTAAATTTTTTCCTCGGGTTGCAAATCAAGCAAATGCAAGAAGAGACATTTATTTTCAAGAAAAATATGCCAAAGAACTGGTGAAGAAATTTCACATGGAAAATTCGAAGAAAGTAGACAAGAACCTAACCCTTCTTTTCCGGGGAGAAGAAGGGGTTGGTAAATAGAATATCTGCCCATAAGACAACTCTTCTATTTACAAGAGTGCTTACTTCACGCTCTACTTACTTCATGCTTTCTTTACTTCTCTTCTTTCCCTCACCTCGCTCGGTCAATGATATACCTTATATAGTCCAGTTCCCTTTAGTCCCGATTGGTATTGTCGTCCAATCCATGCTTCTTCCAGTCTCGGGCCTCGGTCTCCAATCCTATCCTATGTCTTCATCTTCTAACCTTGATAAAGACGAGAATGGAAAGAAAGTTGATCAGAAGTTGTACAGGAGCATGATTGGCTCTTTGCTATATCTTACAGCCTTAAGGCCTGATATTTTTTTTAGCGTATGCGTATGTGCTAGATTCCAGTCAAACCCTAGAGAGTCTCATCTTTCTGCAGTTAAAAGGATAATCAAATATATTAATTCTTATCCCTCTCTAAGACTCTGGTATCCTAAGGAATCAAAGTTTGAGTTATCAGGATACTCTAATGTCGATTTTGTAGGATGTAAGATTGATATAAATAGCACCTCTGGAACTTGTCAGTTGTTAGGCAAGATGCTTGTTTCCTGGTTCTCCAAAAAGCAATCAATGGCTACCTTATCAACTGCTGAAGCAGAGTATATCGCTTTGGGAAGTTGTTGCGCACAAGTCCTCTGGATGAAACAACAATTGAAGGATTATGGAGTAGATGACTCCACTACAATCGTCAAATGTGATAATACTAGTGCCGTTAACCTGATGAAGAACCCGATTCTACATTCTTGAGCCAAGCAAATTGAAATCAAGCATCATTTTATACGTGATCATGTCAATCGTGGTAAAGTAAACATTCAATTTGTTGATTCACAAAATTAGTTGGCTGATATCTTTACAAAACCTCTTGGCAAGAAAGCGTTTGATTTTATTTGCAATAAACTTGGTATTATTAATCCATTTATTTCAAGTAATTAAGAACAGGGTTCATCAGAGGCTGCAAAGTACATCAACGTGTGGAAATTTTGAATTCTTGATGGTAAGATTATTTTAGGAATCTTATCAGGTAAAGTTGGAATGTGTGTGATTTGAATATTTTGAATTGTCATATTTAACTTTAAATAAATAATATTTTTGGAAATTGTGCAAATTTTGAAAACCATTTTACAGTTTTCTTTACCGAAAATTTCAGTTGTTCCTTACATAAGTGTCATTTCGTTTCCAATAAAAAGAAGTTTTCTTTCTTTCTTCCTTTGTCGCTTTTTCGAGTGTATCTCTGTGAAAAACCTTCGACTCTTCTTCCTCTTCTTTGCAAAAGATCGAAACTTTCCTTCTTTTTCGAAGTAACGGCTCCAAAATCTACTTCAAAGACGAAGACCAGTCCCTCTGGTTCAAGGAGATCAAACCGGATTGCAAAATTGCATTCAAGAGTCTGAGGTAGTCTTGAGTTTTTTGAGCTGTCAGATTCTTCTGCCAATGTTGAAGGTACAGAAACCTCCTCAGATCTTTCTCAATTACGATAAACTATTGTGACTCATAAGGCTTTAGGAGACAGTGAGGAAGTGATTTCCGGTTATTGGCTAAGTATGGGTTTGCAAGTGAAGAAGCATTCAAACTTATGTTCGTTAATCCTATTCAAAGTGTTCATCCTATTAGTATTGTTGATTCTAGTGCTGTACGAACTAGAACAGGAAAGGAGAAGGTGGAAGAAACTTTTGGTACTAAGAAAAGAACTAAAGATGATGGCAAGAGAAGGGATAACGATAAAAAGCTATTTGCTAGTTTCCGAATGAGAGTTACTGAGTATGAAGTAGATGCTAATCGAAGTGATAAATTGATTAAATCTGAAGAACATCAACAATGTTTTAGAGCCCTGATGAACAGAGGAGTTATCAAACAAAGGACGGTTGATTTCAACTTTTTCGAATCCACTGGTATTCATGTCAAACGATTCTTTGATGATCGTCTTCTCACGGCATTGTGCACAACTGAATATCCTACTTATCTTGCTCTTATCGCTTATTTTTATTCGACACTCTCTTTTTACTCGGTGGACACCATTGAGTTCAAAGTTTTCAACAAGTCATATATGCTTTAGGCTTGGGATCTTGCTAAATTGCTGGGTGTTAGGTTCTCAGAGTTTGAATTGATTGACATTGATCCTGATATTGCATATCAACAACTATCTGGTATTGCTGATTTTACCAAAGATGATCGCTCTCATGTTTCTCATCAGTTGTTTCCCCTGAGACCAATTGTGCTTCACAATATTATTATTAATTGTCTTAGGCCAAAAGGTTCTTCTACATTTGATGTTTCTCGATATGAAGTGAAGCTGATGTGGGCTATCTTAAATGGTAAAACATTTTCTATTGCTCATCTTATAATTCTGCATATGTATCAAACTGTTTTGAAGAATAAGGGGCAATTGCCCTATGGTTCTGTAATAACAAAAATCTTTAGTGAATTAGGAATTGAGATTCCAAATAAGTTAAGGAAACATCAGTTACCTTCACCAAAGATAAATGAACAAATGATGCGGAAGATAAGTTTTAGGTTTACCTCTGAAGGATGGAAAAACACAAAGGGAAGGATTCTACAAATTGATGCAAAAGAAATTGTTCCATATCAACTCCTCACCCCACAAAGCGAAGAAGAATTACTGAATCACGACAACGATCTCGAGCCTTTCTGCCAAAGCTTCCTGAGGAGATGCAGGTTGAATCTGATGAAGGGATAGTTGATTTGGAAGACATTATTGATGCATATCAACCTGACACTAATGATGATGAAGAGGAGATTGAGGCTGAAGGAGGAACAAGAATAGATGAGGCTGCAAATCAAACAGAGAATATCATCGCCGAAGAACAGAAGTAGAAAGTTTCTGAAGATCAACCAATACCAATTACTGTTCAAACTAGCATGGTGGATGTTGATCTCATCACTGATCTAGAGACTGCTGATGATGATGCTGAACATCAAGAATGTGCATTAGAGCAAACTTCTCTTGAGCTTAAGGAACCAGCCCCACAACAAGTCATTCTTGGAGAACAGGAGTCATCCTTACACACTAATGATGATGATTCTTCCAGAGTTGTTGCATACACTCATGAGAAACAAGGGGACCTCTCTTGTGTTGAAGATGTTAAGGAAACTTTTTCTGAAAACATTCCCTTGGAGATCCCTGCCGATCCTAACAAAGGAATTTCTGTTGATCCAGAAGATACTATTGGTGCTGAAAAGGTCCAAGAAAGTCAAGAAGTTCCTAAAGTGGTGATTGAAGAGATTGTTTCTGATCTACCAGATTCTCACAAAGCCCTTACCAATCCTCTAATCTCAAGAGATCATGTCGCTGATACACCTGCTGCTACAACTCATTCGATCCCTACTGCAACTATAAGTGTTGTACTTTAGCTGGTACGTCCATGATGGGGTGCGATTGGACGCACCGTTTCAAGTTGAAACGTTACGATGGAAAGACATTAATGGAGGGGTACGAAGGGAGACGTATATAAGCCTCCCGAACACAACTGTTGGAGAGGTTGTCAGATCATTTGCACCAAAAATCTCTCTCTATTTCCATCGTCAAATAAGAAGGCATTCCATTTCAATTTTGCAAGAACGGTTTGCATTTACGCCGTGAAAATCGGGTGCTTTCCTCGTGATCGCATCCAGACCAACGTGAGGTGGTGTTGTTCGTGATTGATTCGCAATTCAACGTTCGTTCTAGGGCTATTTGCTGTTTGCGCATCGGAATCAGGTAAGTCGTCTTCCGCCGACTCGAATTCCAACATTGGTATCAGAGCCCGGTCGTGATTTCTGCCTTGTTTTTTCATTGAGTTTTCTCATTTACCATTTGATATTGAGATCAAGAGATTGTATTCTACACTGTTTGGATGTCTAATGGTCGGAATTGCCATCTGAGAAACTCAAAATCGAACCGAAGCGAAGAACGGATTAGGGGTTGCGTACACTCGTACGGTTTTGGCCATTTTTCGAAATAATTTTTTGGTCAAAATTAATTTTTGAATATACAAGGTGAAAGATCTCGTCGAGACGAGTCCAACGGTGGGTCGAGCTCCGCCGTACGACGCCTCACGCGCCCACACGCGCGGCCAGAAGCCACTGCGCGTGGGCGCCACGCGCCTGAAGCGCTGGCTTGGCCAGCGCTTGTGGCGCACGCGCCGGTCGGCGAACCGGCGCGTGGTGACGTCACTGTGATGTCATCCAACGGTTGGTAACCGTTGGGATGACGTCATCGATGACGTCACCGCCGGCGGTAGTTGGCTGGCCGGTCACCGGCCGGCAGCCCGACCCGACCTGACCCGTTGACTCGACCCAACCCGTTGACCGTTGACCCAACCCCGTTGACCGTTGACCGGTCAACGGTCGAACTGGTCAACGGTCGAACCGGTCAGACCAGTCGGACCGGCCAAGAGCCTTTTGGCTCGCTGGCGCGTGCGCCACACGCGCCGCGCACTCAGGCGGCGCGTGGGGGCGCGTGTGAGCTCCGATTGGAGCGTGGTTGGTGGCGTTGGGTTCGTATGGATGTCCCTTACACTGTGATATAATTATTTTTCATTTTTGGATTTTATAAATGTATGAAAATGTGTAGGGAACCCTAGGTACGCGTAATTTTTGGGGTTTAATGTAGTTTATTCATTTGTAGCTTGTATTTTCTTGTGGTTTAGGAAATACAGTAGCTAGCTTGTGTGCAAATGATGTGATATATGCTGTGTAGAACTTGGTTCGATGATATCATGTATATAGTTTAATATACTTGCAATTTTCAAGTTGCTAGAAAATTCGAACAATGGTAGGAATTCCATTACATGTTGAATTGTGGTTTTGACTGGAGTTGCTGCATGATTGTTATTTGTATATTGGTTTACATCATGCTATGTTTTTGTGTTAATGGAAAAATGTAGAAATTACATGAGGTCATGTAATTATTTTTTCCTAGTGGGAGTTTGTAGGTTGGTAGAATTCGAAGGGGTTCTCACCTAGAACTCAAAATTTGTGCAAATTAAACTAATTAATGATAATAGAACAATCGTACATAGAAGTTGATTGGGAACATAGTGAACTTTTGTTTCGTGTCTATTGTTGAATTATTATTATTTTAGTTTGTTTTTGTTGCAAATTAGATATGTGTTACTCTGAAAAATGTGCTAGTATTGATTCTGCGTCTATTATGTCAATGTGTTATAGCAATTGATTATGGCATCGGCATCCAAGACCATTGTGGCTGACCTCAATAAGGGTGAGAAGCGAACGGTGACAATTATGATATTTGGCACCGAAAGGTTGTACATCCTTGAGGAGCAAGAGGTTTTGGAAACCCTCAACCACACCATGGATGAACCTGAGCATGGAACTTCAGCTCAACACAAGAGAGATCTAGAAGCTTATCAAGCTTGGAAAAAGAAGAATAGCATTGCTCGCATCACGTTCGAGCCGTATGCGGGATGATCTCATGTGTGAGTTTGAAAGTTATGATAAAGCTCATATAATGTGGGTTGCCTTGAAAGATAAGTTTGGGGGTACATCCGCCACTAAGCCGAGGAGACTCACCATCAAGTTTGACACATACCGAAAGCGCCCAAATATAACGATGAGGCAGCATCTTCGGGAGATGTCAAATATGATTCGTGAGCTGAAGTCGGCAGGTCACTCCCTTACTGATGAACAGCATGTTCAGGCTGTTATAAGGTCTCTTCCTAACAATTGGGATCATATGAAGATCAATATGACGCACAATGAGAATATTGTCACTTTTGATGATATAGCGTGTCATTTGGAATTAGAGGATGAGCGCCTAGAGGCTGCGAGATCCTCTACTCATGCTTATGTTGCTGAATCAAGTTCGCGCAAAGTTTCGGGCTTCAAGCGCAAAAGAAATTCTCAATTCAACAACAAAAGGAAGAAGACTAATCAGGCACCTAAAAGGGCTAAGACCTTCCAACGCAAGAAGCGTGGTGGGAAGAAGGACAAGGCCAAGATGAAGTGCTACAATTGTGGCAAGATGGGTCACTTTGCTCGTGAATGCACGGAGCCGAAAGAGGTACCCTATTACTCCATTACTCTTAGTAATGCTTTTATTTCTAGTACTGTAATGCTTGCTGAATCTCATCCAATGTGGACTATAGACTCAGGAGCAACAAACCATGTAGCTAGAGACCGAGAAGCATTTGTGGAGTATTGTCGGATACAGCCTGGAAGAAGATGGATATATGTTGGGAATAACTCAAGAATTGAAGTGAAGGGTATCGGCACATGTAAATTACTTTTATGTGGTGGTCGAAGCCTATTCCTACATGATGTCCTCTATGCTCCGGATATTCGACGAAACTTGGTCTCTGTAATTGTTCTTCTTAGCCTAGGTTATGTTTTAAATTTTCATGGTGATTGTGTTGACATTTTGCATAGAACAGTTTATTATGGTTCAGGTCATGTATTGAATGGTTTTATGGTGTTAGACATTGACTATGATCAGTACAATGTTAATGTTAATGGTTGTTTTTCTTTAATTGCATCTTCTAGTAATGTTGAGATTGATGCAAATACTTGGCATGCTAGATTAGGTCACATTGGGTTGCAAAGGATGCAAAGATTAGCTAGAGAAGGCCTTTTAGGGTCACTCACTAATGTTGATCTACCCGTATGTGAACATTGTCTAGCGGGAAAAGCAACTAGAAAACCATTCGGTAAAGGGACTAGAGCTGAATTTCCATTGCAACTCATACAATCTGACATTTGTGGTCCTTTGAATGTGAGGGCGAGGCATGGAGCCTCATATTTCATTACTTTCATAGATGACTTCACGCGTTTCGGTTATGTCTTTCTGATCTCCCATAAGTCCGAAGCATTAAAATGCTTTAGACGATATATAACGATGGTAGAGAATCAGTTGAACAAAACAATAAAGGCATTGAGAATCGATCGTGGACGTGAGTATCTATCGGAGTAATTCAAGGCTCTTTGTGATGAAAAGGGAATTGTACGACAATTGACTATTCCTAATACTCCACAACAAAATGGGGTAGCTAAGAGAAGGAATAGAACCCTATTGGAAATGGTTAGGTCTATGATGGCGCAAGCAAATTTATCCATCTCCTTTTGGGGAGATGCATTATTGACTGCTGCCTATGTACTTAACCGAGTGCCTTCCACCCCTTATGAATTATGGAATGGTAGAAAACCAGACTTAAGTAGTCTACGTCCATGGAGATGTGCAGCTTATGTTCATGAATCTTCCCATAAATATGAAAAATTAGGCCCTAGAGGGAAGAAATGTATCTTTATAAGATATTCTGAACACTCCAAAGGGTATGTGTTCATAGGTGAACAAGCGATGGGAGTGTGACCGAAAAGGAGTCACGAGATGTCACATTCTTGGAGAAAGATTTTCCTAGTAGAGGTGAGATTGATAAGGATTTCCAATTATATGAGATGGAGATCCTAATAATACACCCACTAATGTTATGGAGGAAAATGAAGATTTACCTCAACATGAAAGACCTAGTGGGAGTGTTGCATCGTCTGGCGAATTGAATTCAAGAGAAATTCAGTTATGTAAAAGTAATCGTAAAAGTATTCATCGTCGTCGTTTTGAGATTGAAGGGGAAGCATTTATGATTGCTCATAAAGATGATGCTGAGCCTAAGACTGTTCAAGAGGCTCTCTCATCCTCTAATAAGGAAGAATGGAGAAAAGCTTTGGAAGACGAGATGGAGTCAATGAGGACGAATCATGTTTGGGACTTGGTTGATCTACCACCCAATCGTAAGGCCATTGGAAACAAATGGATCTTTAAGATTCAGCAAAGGGCGAATGGATCCATTGAAAAGTATAAGGCTCGTCTTGTGGCGAAAGGTTATACTCAACAAGAGGGTATAGACTACAAGGAAACATTTTCACCAGTTGTAAGGTTTGCCTTAATACGCCTTATTCTAGCCATCGTTGCACGTTTGGACCTTGAATTACATCAAATGGATGTAAAGACGGCATTTCTCAATGGAGAACTAGATGAGGAAATTTATATGAAACAACCAATAGGTTTCATAGCTAAAGGTCAAGAGCATAAAGTTTGCAAACTTCATCGCTCAATATATGGCCTTAAGCAATCATCTAGACAGTGGTATCTTCGTTTTCATCGAACCATAACAACTTTTGGTTTCACGATGATCGAAGAAGATTACTGTGTATATGTCAAGCGGTCCAAAGATAAATTTGTGACTTTATCGCTTTATGTGGACGATATTCTGTTGGCTGAAAATGACAAGGTTATGGTAATCACCATAAAAGAATGGTTGTCCTCCAATTTTGAAATGAAGGACATGGGAGAAGCTGCTTATATATTAGGAGTTAAGATCGACAAAGATCGATCAAGGAAACTCCTTACTTTATCACAAGAGTCTTATATTATGAAGATTCTTGATTGTTTCAATATGCAGCACTGTAATCCCATTGATACCCCTGTCATGCAAGGTGAAGGCCTAAGTACTGAGATGTGTCCTAAGACTAAAAAATGAAAATGATGGAAATTGTTCCTTACGCTAGTGCAATCGAAAGTTTGATGTATGCTATGAAGAAATGGCATCCCAAATCTTTGAGATAAGCCTTAGAATGAAAATTAGTGTTTTATGCCTATGTTCTTAAAATTTTTTAAGATTTGTCCTATAGGTTATTTTAAATAAGGCAAATTTATGCTTAGATATGTTCCTCATAGATTCGTTTTCCTATAGATTAAAAGTTACAAGTTATAGACTTAGTGAAATTGGGATTTGAATTATCTAAGATAGGAAATTTAGGGATTTTTACTGAATTTTGGTTTGGACTTTAGGCCCATGGATAGAGGGCCTAAAGTGGGCCATTGTGGCCAAGCCCATGAGGCCCATTGGGCCTTTGCAATCGGAAGTTTGATGTAGCCATTTGGCACTCATGCATTAGGGTCTTCTAAGCAATGATTAAAGGGAAAATAAAGGCAAAAAGGGGAGAGAGAGTGGCCGGTTGTGCCATTCGCACAAGTGAGAGGAGAGAGAGAGAGAATTTGCGAGAGAGAGAGGAGGAGGCCGAGAGAGAGAGGAAGAGCTGCCGTTCGCCGCCGTTCACCGCCGTTTGCCGCCGTTCCTCTTTGTTGTTAAGGCAAGTTTAGGGTCCATCTCCTCTCTTTGCATGTGTGTTTTGCATGTTGGTTGGATTTTTGGTTGTTTAAAGGTAAGAAAATGGAGTTGGGATGGTTTGTTCTTGAAGTTGCTTGCTGTTTTCGCACGAATCCATGGAGCCAGAATCTTGTAGGAGCTTGAATGCATGTTTGGAGTTCGATTTTGACTTGGATCTCTTCATGAAAGTTGTAGCCAACACCTTAAACTATAACATACTAAAATTTCGTGCAAAATGATGAAGATTTAAGGGGTCAAAACCCCATCCTTCGGAGACTCTAGATCTGGAACTATTTTACTGACCTTGTGGTAGATTTGTGGCTGCATGTTGGTTTTTACCATGAATCTCTTTCGACTTCTTCATGAAACTTGTAGAGAACATCTTAAGGATCAACATACTCAAATTTGAAGCAAAATGAACAAGTATAGCTTAGGAAACCAACCTGATCTTGAAGATGATGAATCTGGAGTCGCGGTATGGGACACCCGAGACTTCATGGACCGATATGGAGGTTATCCCTTGGAAGTTTGGCTTAAGTTCCTTCATGAAAGTTGTAGGGGATCCTTATAAGTAAAACATATCCAAATTTCAGAGAAAACGAAGAAGGATAGGTAGGTTAAACCTCAATATTTCGGACATAGGACACTGGACGTTTCGGTAATCTGACCAGTAGCTTCGTGGGACTATAGAAAATTATCTAAAACGAATTTGGCCTAGATTCCTTCATGAAAAATCTAATTTAGTGTCTTAACTATAACCTGGTAAAATTTCATAATTTTCGGAAGCCGTTTGGGCATTTTAATTGAATTACTTAGAAAACTGCACATTCTGCCTTTGTCCGAGATTTCATGCGGTAATTTTAGGAATATTACCTTTTGTGTAGAAATGGATTGGCTATGTGTTTTCTGCAGAAATTACTATTTTATTGTATTAAATTATATTATGCTTTAATTTCATGAATTTGGGATTTGTGTTATTATTTAATTTAAATAATTGCAAAATAGAATAAGTTAGAATTTAAATAAATTTTAAATGGATTTGGTAAGTAAATTGTTTTGAGTGGCATATATTGCATAAGGATCAAACTAGTATGAGTGATTGCATTTTACTGTACGTATGCTAATGATTGATGAGGCATGTATAAGAACGAAGGTGATTTTGTTTTACCATTACATCATGTGCATGGTAAATTAAGACCTAAATTGGCAAACATGAACAATGATAAATGAGGAAACTGTTTTCGAATGATAATCAAGGATGCCCGGGATGGGGGTGCCGGATGCCCGGAATGTATAGGGATACATGACCGGATGGCCCTGGGAGTATCAGGATGCCCGGAATGGTTGGGTGCCGGAAGCCTCGGAGGTCTTTGCCCGAGGGGATGCCTCGTGATGCCAGTTGGGGTGCGAGATGCCCGGAACGGTGGGGTGCCGGATGCCCGGTGGCCATGAATGGCATAATTCCGGAGGTTCTTCTCGCAATGCCTGGATAGGGTGCGAGTGTAAAGTATGGGATGGATGATCCCGAGGAAGGGTGATGTGATGATCAATTGAGAATTTAAAGTGGAAATTAAAGCATGCATGTGTGATATGACATGATGATGACCACCTATGGCATATGACATGCATGTGTGATATGACATGATGATGACCACCTATGGCATGATGACATGTATACGTGATATGACATGGTATGATGATACTTACCTATGATATAACAATATGATGATATGATTGCATGATGACATGATGGCATGATGATATGATGGCATAATGGTATGTATATAAGGTATGATGAGGTCATGCATGGGTAACATAATGTGATGATGATGGTTAATTGTGGCCTATGATATGTACGTATTTTGATTGTGGTGATGATGTATGATGGCATGTACATGGCACGTTGGAATGCATGAATGACATGTATAATGCATTTGTTTGTATTGTTTAAATGCATTTTGATTACCTTTAAGGGACATTTATTTATGCCATATTAGGTATTTTATTCTAATGTGGAGGTCGATGATCTGATTGGGTGGATTGTGTCCTAGACCATTCGGAGTACGTGTAGATGGGTGATGATGGGGATGAGCGTGAGGAGTAAACTTTTTGGGATTAGTCCGAGGGGAGGACGCTGTTTTTATGCATTCTTGCTCGTAAATATATACATATATGTTGGTGTGTATTTCTGATGGTGAGACTCGTCTCTTATTTTCGCTATGAGCTGCGCAAATCCCTAAAGCCTTTTCAAAAGAAAAAGAAAATTTTTTTACGCCTAAGCCCCGGCATGAATTTAAATTCTTTCTTCTATCATCGTATAAGTTGTTCTAGCCTTAGATTCTTAGCGCGTAGTATCTGTGGCGACCCTATCGGGATTTGGGGGTGCCACATGTTATGCCGTGGGATTGGTGAGTCGATTTCAATCAAATCCCGGTCAAGTGCACTGGAAAGCAGTGAAGAGGATCCTGAGATACTTGAAGGGCACCATGGACTATCGACTTTGTTACCAAGGGAATGATTTACGCCTATTAGGTTATTCGAATGCTGATTGGGTGGAGACCTAGATGAGCGTAAATCGACTTCTGGATATGCATTCTGCTCAATGGAGGTGCAATTTCTTGGAATAGCAAGAAACAGACATGCAGCCTTGTCTACTATGGAGGCTGAATTTATTGCATGTTACGCCGCAATGCAAGAAGCAGTATGGCTAAAACGTTTCTTTGAAAATTTAGCCACTGTCACTGAGATTCCAAGACCGGTGACAGTTTATTGCGATAGTCAAGCAGCCATTGCCTATGTGAAAGATCCCAAGTATCATGGAAGGATGAAGCACATTGACATAAATAATAACTTCATCAGAGATATTATAGCGCAAAAAGAAGTGATTCTACAATACATTTCAACCAATAGAATGGTTGCTGATCCATTTACGAAGGCTATTCCTAGAGATATATTCTTGACCCACAGGATGTCACTAGGTTTGCGTAGAATGTGATATGTGTTATTGTAGAGGATCATTGTTTTATGTATTTATGGACATATGTATTGTACTTGTTTGTTTATTAATGACTTGATGTTTTATCAAGAAGTACAAATCCATTATGAAACTAGCACAAGCACACATATATTATTGGAAAGTATGTCAGCAGGTAATGATTGGCTCACTCACACAAGCAGTCGCCTCAAGTGCTATAGTTAGCACGTTGAGATGAGACGTTATGTACAAATAAATGCTGAAGAGCAAGTCTGGTACATAAAATATGTCGCCTTGATTGGAGTCAAGATGAGGTCTATGATTTGTTTATAATAAGACCGAACATGATAGTCCCACAATCATGTATGCCTGTAAGATGCCGGATGCGAGTACTTAATTGGGCGCTATAGAAAGCGAGCTAATATAGCACTCGAGCTAAACATGAGTACGTGAGAAGCACGTGACTACGTTTAGGCTAAGATCCGTATAGTGGATATATTTAAGAAATGACATACGCTCTTATAGAAAGAGAAATCCACTATAGCATGTAATTCATACTACATGTGCATTATTCGACCGACAAGGGAAGGTGAGTAAAATTATCTCTATTTACTCATCGTGTGAGCCCTTGAGGTAATTTATAATTTACCTCAATTTGTGCCCTATGTTACTTCTGACTATGTTCTCGAAATGAAATATCAATGTTGCTACTTTAGCATGTTACGGGCGGTCATGAATAGATATGGCCTATGGGACGTGTCTAGGAAAGTAGTTGTTCTAAAATTGAGAGAGACATGAGTGCGAAGGAAGACTATTGTTGTTTTACATCTATCACATGTATTTACTGATCGACCAATTATATCGCCTTATGTGGTTGCGAATATAATTGTAAATACATGGTGTTTTGAGGATAATCAAGTATAGCCTTTAAGGGATAGGTATACTTGTATTGATGTAACAAAATATGCAGGGCCTTTGTGAGACATCAATTGTTTATTTCTTCTTCTTCGGGGTTGTAGCCATTATGTCATCCCTAACGGGTGCATAATTTGAGCTCCCAAGTGCAGGTGTACTCACCGGTCGCACGGCTTACTTGCTAGTATGAATTGTTACGTAAAGTTGATGAATGTTGAACGCCTTGCCTTATATTCTTGATAGAGCGCTATCAAGCCCATCATGTCCGAGTGGGAGATGTTGTACTTTAGCTGGTACGTCCATGATGGGGTGCGATTGGACGCACCGTTTCAAGTTGAAACGTTACGATGGAAAGACATTAATGGAGGGGTACGAAGGGAGACGTATATAAGCCTCCCGAACACAACCGTTGGAGAGGTTGTTAGATCATTTGCACCAAAAATCTCTCTCTATTTCCATCGTCAAATAAGAAGGCATTCCATTTCAATTTGCAAGAATGGTTTGCATTTACGCCATGGAAATCGGGTGCTTTCCTCGTGATCGCATCCAGACCAACGTGAGGTGGTGTTGTTCGTGATTGATTCGCAATTCAACGTTCGTTCTGGGGCTATTTGCTGTTTGCGCATCGGAATCAGGTAAGTCGTCTTCCGCCGACTAGAATTCCAACAATAAGCATATCTGGTGAGCCGCTCATTGCTCCTACTTTAACTCCTGACCAAGTTGTGCAGGATACAAGTAAAGGAATTGGAGAGGTTGAAGGGGAGTCTGAAGCTGCTATAAAAAAGGCAGGAGGACATTGACATGGTAATGAAGCTTGGGTTAGAAACATATCCTTCAAAAATACCTGTCATCGATAGCATTAAGACAAGATTTTTCTTCAAACTTTGCTCAGGATGATGGAACACAAGGATCAGATGCAAGCAGAGCTAAAGAAATTATTTGTTTTTCTCCATACTCAGGTTGAAACACTGGAGAATACTATGACTACACTAGACGGTAGAATGACTTCCATGGAGCGAACTCTTGAGAATATGCAATACTATGTGCTCATTCAACTGCCTCCAGAACATAGGATGCCATCTCCAGCTCCTTCTCCAACACCTGTACCAGACCCTGTGTCCAACCAACCATCCTCTTCTAAATAACTCTTTTGTTTTCGTTATTTCTTCATAGTTTGGTTTGTTTTGTGGTCTGCTCTGATTGTGGATTGTTGTTGGTTATTTCGTACTATGTTTGACATTGATATTATGACTTTGTTTGACATTAGTACTGTGGTTTATGGCTAATATTTTATTTGGAAGTTACTTTTTTTTATTGTTGACAAAAAGGGGGAGAAAGTCGAGAGGTCCAGCAGAACGTGGGTAGCATAATAAAAGCTAAGGGAATTGGTTAAAGTTCCTTTGACCCTTATCTCCTATTTTTGTATTTTATTAGCTTTATTTAAGAAGCAATTTATCGTACAATATTTTTTAGAAGTTATGTTTGACAAATATTTTGTCATCATAAAAAAGGGGGAGATTGTTGTGAAAACATTCCCTTATTGATTTTGATGATTGACAAAACTTACCGACTTTGAAATTTGATTATAAAGTATTTTTTATGAAGGAAAGTCTGATGACTACGATTATAATCAAAGTTGTTGATAATACTTTCTTATTCGGACATTCAATCAACCGGGTTTGAAGGAATATATTTCTCTAGCAATGGCTAAATTGACTGTTAAACTTGCCATCTTTTTAGAGGAACTTGAAATGGAAGGTTTTCATAAAATAAAATAAAAAAATCCTCACGATTCCAATATTTCCTCTATCTTCGATGACGAGCTATTCTTTATAAACATAGACACTCGACTTTTGGAAACCGGACCTACTGTATGGGCAACAAATCTTACGAGAAGCTTCAACCTTGGCGATCCTCACGCCATCAAATCTTCTCAACCAAATCCAGGACTAATGGGTGGATTAGCTAGATAATCCTCTTAAAGACATGTCCAATGGTCAGCTTGGATTAGGAGGGGTATAAAAGAAGATCTCATAACAAAAAGACATTCACTTTACGAGTATTAAAGCTCTTGTAACCTCTAATCGGTTCTCATCAGTGGATTCCAGCCAATTGGCCGTAAAGCGGGAGAGTGGACGTAGACTTGCAAAAACCGAACCACTATAAACTTGAGTGTGTTATTCTCTATCCCTTAAACTTTTAATTTTCTATAATAGAATTGTACACTGGTAAGATCTAACCACTTCAGTAGAAGTTGTCTCGCTAAATTTTTTGGTTAAGTTTTTAGTTTCCTCACAATCACCTATTCACCCCCTTTAGATGATAGTTATGCCATAATAGTCCTAAATATGATCCAAACTTTAACAAATTTTATGTCAAATCATGATTTTTAAAGACAGTGTCGAATAGAGACATGATTTCATTGAATCAAGAATCATGTCTAGTCATTAAGGTGAGCTCGGGTGCATTGAGGGCCCAATTGATCAAACATTACAAACGTCCTAAACATAAATCAAGAGTTCAATAAGATCATGTCAAATTATAGCTCAAAAAATGCCAAGAGAATTTTTCTACGGGCATGGCATGAATTAACAAAATTTGGGATGATTTTGAAACCATGTTGAGAAATCTGAATTTCAAAATATTTGCAACTTTTGAATGAATGGTAGAAGTACCAAATCACATTTTTATTTTGTGAAAATTTGCAGCAACAAAGTAAAAGACATTGAGACCTAATTCATCACATATGATTTTCTAAAAATTGAAGAACAAGAACATGTCAATCAGAAATGAAACATGTCATATGGACTAATAATCGCCTTTCCTCCATTACATATAGTCTCTTATTTATTAAAAAGAAAAGCACAAAGAATAGACTTAGTCATGGTTAAATAATAGCGTTTACTTCATAATTAATCCTACTTCTTGTCGTTAGAATTGTATATAGGTTGCAAAGCACACTTGTCATTTAGATTTCATGTTAATTCATTAAAATATGCTTTGATAAGAATTCATATAGTGAAGTTATTTACATTAATTGGGAAAATTACCAAAATAGTCATAAACCTATCGCAATTTTTTCAAGTAAGTCCTAAACTTTTTGCATTTATGCCAATTTAATCCATCCGGTCAATTTTGGCTAGCTGGCACTCGACGTGGTCGCCGGCCAACGCTAATGTGTCAATTTTTTAATATTTTCTTATTTTCCATTTTTTTTCTTTCTCTTTTTTATTTTTTCTTTCCTTCTTCCTTCGGTTGATCGTTGGACCGGCAAGAGGAAGAAGGAAAGAAAAACTAAAAAAATCAAATCAAATCAAAAAATAAAATATATATCAAAAAATTAACACATCAACATCAGCCGGACGATCGATGTCGGCTAGTGTTCATGTCAGTACTGGCCTGCCAAAATTGGTCGAATGAACTGAATTAGTACAAATGCAATAGTTTTAAGACTGGATTGGTCCCAAAAAAATTATTTAGGACTAAATTGGAAAGATTGCAATAAGTTTAAGACTATTTTGGCAATTTTCCCTAAGTTAATTCATGTTCAAGTTAAACAAGAAAAACCCAAAAAGAATTAATAGATATTGCATTTAGAAATCATGTTTAAGTGATGCATGCATTGCTTGGTTTCTAGTTTGTCGCGACCAATTTTTCGGGTGTGAACCACCTATGATTCGGCTAATGGATTACTAAGCCTAGACTTAGCTCGGGCTCTCCCAAGCCCATACCAATTCGCAACTTAGGTTCAAGTTCTTAACATGTAAATGATTTTTATCTAGGAGTCGCCACTAATCTATTTTCGGTAGGTCGATTATACACCTAAGTAAAATAATGGGAGAATCATTCTACTTCTACGAACCAGATATTGTGAGTTCGGGGACTTGGTTACGCTAGATTTCTCTAATGCCCTTTCGGTACCTTTCTCTTTTATTTCGAAAAAAAATATTTTGCAAGCAGCTTGAATTGATTCTAATTTATCTCTCTAACATGTGAGGTGATCACACGAGTGCGCAAATCACCAATTTAACATCCAGATAAAAGCAATGAATAAATTGCAAGACTTACCTCGTAGCAACGAAAGCATCTGCAATGTTAGATCAGAATTCACATCGACAGTCCTAAATATGATTTCTAATTAACACGCAATCACTTAATTTGTGTCTTCACTTATTTAACAAGAATATAATCCATATGCAATGCAATGCTTCTAATCTAATATGAAATGATATGGCATGGCAACATGTCCTAAACTATATAAATGAGTAAAATTTTTTGTGATTTCTTAATGAACATGCAACAATTAAATATGCAATCTAAATTAACCAAAATGACCTAATTCTAATGACGTGCAATTTCTAATTAAATGAACCTAGCAACAATCACTAAATGACGTGCATTTCATGAACCTAATTCTATATGACGTGCACATGACATTTTTTATTTTCTTAAAAAGCATGCAATCTATCATAGAGATTGAAACTCATTTATCCTAGGACATTTTTTGTATTTTTCATGAAATTCGAAATTAAAGAAATGCAAAAATTATCTATCCAAATTAAGATATCATCCAACTTATATTAAGATTCAGATTAGGTCAAATCTTAATTTAAACTAGAATATTATCTCTAACCTAAAATGCAATCTATCTAAGAAAGAAAAATATCTAAACTTAAAAAAATGCAATTTCATCCTAAGAATGCTCTAATTCTACATGATATATGCATGATGATTTTTTTTGTGTTTTTTTTATAAGATTCAAAATTAAACTTGCCAAATAATTAAACGTGCCATTTAAAAAACTAACATCCTAAATGATGCATTTTTTTGGATTTTTATTATGTTGAAAAAAAATCAAAATAAACTTCTATTCTAAATATGCAAGATAACTCTAAGATGATAAATCTAATCTAACTCAATTTTTTTGATTTTCTTTTTTTATGATAACAAAGTCGACTCAAACGACACGACAGCACATCCAACAAGATAAGATTGTTATCCAAAAATTGACAAACCATATCTCACGCATGAGATCGGGTTGGCCAATTTTTAAAAATAAATCGCGAATCGAATCTCGAGTGCGAGATCGGATTGGTGATTTTCCGTGCGATTGCGAGTCGGATTTCGGGCGCGAAAATCGGATTGTCAATCGTATGCACGTTGTGAAATTAGGGATTAATCCCCAAATTCATGAGAACTCAAAATATTTTTTTGGGTATGGCAATAACGAACAAATATTCAAAATAAATCGCGATCCTGTGGATCAGGCAATAAAATATGAGAAACTCGAATCAATCAAGAATCTTACCTAGCTCTCGATATCGCGCAGATAACTTTTCCAAATTGGGATGGCGACTCGCAATAAATTCTGCAAAAGAAAAGCCGAGTGCGATGGGGCTCACCAAAGGATTGGTCGCGGTGACACTACAAGGGAGACTGTTGATGACATGGGCGTCGGGACCTGCAAGAAAAAAAAAAAAACAACCAAGTTCAATGTCTTCTAAGAGGTCAACACATCACCACGCATACCCCCAACTCTTACGATCTCCTTCCTCTTTTGTCTTGTAGCTATGAAGAATTTATGCTCTTGATGAGCTTGACCGTGAGTAGGTGTCTGACCGAAAGGTCAAACTACACTCACGAGCATTACTACTGGATCACCGCCTTCATTCTCCAAGGGCAGAGTAATATCTCTTTCTTGACTCCCACTCATGATTTTCTCTCTGTTTCTTCGCGTATCACTCGTGAATCACACTTGCAATTTTTAAGACAACATGGATTAATATCAAACCAAAGAACAACCCGCAAACAAAAACCAAGGCTCAGCGAAGGCTGGTTAGCAGTTGTCCAGACTGGAGGGCTATAGCTACATCTCGTGGCGTGATCTGAGGACAAGTGGTGCGACACATGTGTTGGGAATTACTGATTCCCTAAAATCGAATTCGACACTAAATCGAACCGCTAAAACAAGTGCGGAAGACGAGCCCGGGAAAAACACATGTATCACCGATTCTAAGGCACATCACAGAATCGAACGTACCTTGTTAGCCACAGACTAAACATCGACGCTGATATGAGGAAGAAAAACTGATCCCGTTCGATCCAATGATATCAATTCGCCTTGAAGGGAAGAGAGTGTCGTCTCTTTTGTTACTGTTTTTCTTTTGGAGGGAGAGAGGGAGGAGGAACGTATGTACTGTCAAAAGGTGCGTCTCTCCCTCTCTTTTCCCCTTTAAATACGTCCTCTCCAAAGGACGTGTCCCTTCGGTAAAAGACGTTCCCCCAAAAGTTACAACTCTTCAACGTATCCCTCCATCCATGGGCCCTAATCTTGTGGGCCTGGCTTTTAGGCCCAACATGGGCGGACGGGCCCACTTAGGCCCATCAACACATAAATAAAACCATCATCTCCCACTCGCACATGGTGGGCAGAACATGATCCTCTTTACCTCTCTACAACATTCATACTGGTGAATAGTCCGTGCGACCAGCATATTCTGAGACCTCGTTGCCATACATCTATTAGGAATATATAGCAGCTCATAATAGGCATCACATTCCGAGTAGATTTAGTATGCAGTACCCTAGATCGATCGATCACATTTATATCTCTCTTGATCTCCTTTTAAAATAATGATATATTGTATTCACAATCATGATTATCTCATAAACAATCATAATTGGTCGACCAGTGAATACAAAACTAAAATGTGATTCTCCAAATTCGATCTTCCTCTTTCCTTCAAACTCTCAATTTCAATTCAGCTTGCTTTTCTAGAAATGTCCCATCAGATCAAATCAATTCATGATCATTGGCAACATCCTAAGATAGCAATCACTGAATAGAAATCTTGAGAATAGGTAAGAGTCATGAGGGCACTTATGAGAGGAACTCTTTTCCTCAAGAGCCTCACACGGCATAAAAGTTGAGATCAAACTTTTGCCACTCTTATTGGTCGTCTTATGCATACATAGTATGAAATACGTATTACGGTATTTAACTCATTTCCCATCGAGCGTATGTCTACATCTTTAATACCATACAGATTATAGTTCAGACATACCCAATGTCTAACTTGAGTTCACATATCTACTCATACACAGAATTCATCAGAACTCACATCTGGCATCATAGACAGATAAAGTAAAAGATGTGGGTTATTTTACTTTTGGACATAGTAAATATTATGTCCTCATCTTAACACTCAATTAATGCGACATATATATTTTAAGCTTGAGCTCTCGATTATCACCTAGATAACAAGCTTAAAAACCGTCTCATCTCTATTTGTCACACAGTAAATAGAGGCGATTACCCATGTGAGTGGGCTAATCTTTTATCTGTCCAACATACTTTATCAACTTAATATAATGCACTGAGCATTAAGATGCATAAAGGTCAAACAAAGATTCATAGGCATTAATAATGAAAGAAACGCAAATTCATTAAATGTGAACACTTCAGGGAAATTACAATATTCGGTACATCAGCCTCTACGCAGTCCTAGAGATTTTATATGCCCACAAAACACATCTCTAGGTATTGGCTTTGTCATAGGATCTGCTACCATTCTATGCGTAGATATGTACTGTAAGTTCACATATTTTCGTGCAACCATATTCTTGACAAAATTATACTTTGTATCTATATGTTTGGTCTTGCCATGATATTTTGGATCTTTGGTGTACGCTATAACTGCTTGGCGATCACAGTTAACCAAAAAAGGATTTGCAGCATACCCAATGACACCTAAATGATCCAAAAATCTCTTAAGCCAAACTCCTTCTTGTACTGCTGCTGATAATGCCACGAACTCAGCTTCCATCGTGGACAAGGCTATACACGTTTGTTTCTTACTCCTCCATGATATGGCGTCATTATTCAGTAAGAAAGCAAATCCAGAGGTAGATTTCCTTTCATCTAAATCTCCTCCCCAATCAGCATCCGAATAGCCTTCAAGTTGCAGATCCTTTCCTTGGTAATTCAGCTTGTAATCAGCAGTTCCCTTCAGATATCTCAGTATTCTTTTAATGGCTTTCCAATGTGCTTGACCTAGATTGGATTGGTATCTACTCACCATTCCAACTACAAAACATATGTCAGGTATTGTACACATCATAGCGTACATCAAGCTCCCAACAGCACTAGCATAAGGAACATGTTTCATTTGTTCCTTCTCTTGTGGAGTCCTTGGACACAATCTATGGCTCAATCCTTCACCTTTTGCAATAGGAGTGTCTATGGGTTTACAATCTTGCATATGAAATCGTTCAAGAACTTTATTTATATATATTTCTTGCGAAAGAGATAACGACCTCTTCGAACGATCTCTTGAAATCTTAACTCCAAGAATGTATGCAGCCTTGCCCATATCTTTCATCTCAAAGTTGGAAGATAACCAACTTTTGATGGTATTAACAAACTTCATATTGCTTCCGGCAATTAGTATATCATCAACATATAATGATATGATCACAAATTGATCTTTGGATCTTTTGATATATACACAATGATCCTCATCAATCATTGTAAAATCATATGCCATTATGGCATTATGAAAACGTATATACCACTGTCTTGACGATTGCTTAAGACCATATATCGATTTCAAAAGTCGACATACCTTTTCTTCTTGGCCTTTTGTAATGAAACCAACAGGTTGTTCCATATATATTTCCTCATCCAATTCTCTATTGAGAAAAGCAGTCTTTACATCCATTTGATGTAATTCAAGATCCATACTTGCCATTATTGCCAGAATAATGCAAATCGAGGTAAATCTCACAACATGAGAAAATGTTTCTTCATAATCAATTCCTTCTTGTTGATTATACTCCTTTGCCACAAGGCGAGCTTTATGTCTTTCTATCGAGCCATCAGCTTTATGCTTTATTTTGAGAACCCACTTGTTCCCAATAGCTTTGCGTCCTTTTGGAAGATCAACCAGTTCCCAAACATGGTTTGACTTCATTGACTCCATTTCTTCTCCCATTGCATGCATCCATTTTTCCTTACTAGGGCAACTTAGAGCCTCATGTATATTTCTTGGTTCATCCTCATTTTGTGGGGCAATCATAAAAGTTTCCCCTTCAATGTCAAAACATCAACGGGGAATACTTTTGCGACTTGTTCGCCGTATGGGAGATTGTACACTTTGCACATCATTCCCCATTATGCTCCCACTAGGATTAGATAATGATGATGTCATTTCATCATGTGGTTGTAATTGAGAATGAGTTGAATCAAATTCATTACTTCTCATATTACTCCCACTTGGACGAACTCCACTAAGTTCATTATCTTGATCCAAGGTTTCAAATAGGGAGTAATCCTCACCTATTTCGCCCTTCTTAGGAAATTCGTTCTCTAAGAATGTGACGTCCCGTAATTCGAATTCAGTTATACTTCCACTTTCCTGCTCACCTATGAACACATTTCCTTTCGAGTGTTCAGAGTATCTTATGAAAATACTCTTCTTTCCTCTGGGACCCAATTTTCCACACTTGTGAGAGGATTCATGAGTATAGGCAGCACAACCCCATGGCTTAAGAAAACTTAAGTCCGATTTTCTACCTGTCCATAACTCATATGAAGTGAAAGTAACTGATTTGGAAGGCACCCGGTTAAGTATATAGGCAGCAGTTAATAACGCATCACTCCAAAAGGTGATAGGTAAATTAGCATACGCCATCATGGACCTAACCATTTCCAGTAAGGTTCTGTTCCTTCTCTCCGTAATACCATTTTGTTGAGGAGTATATGGAATAGACAACTGTCTTTCTATTCCTTTTTCATCACATAATTTTCTGAACTCATCAGATAAATATTCTCAACCTCGATTGGATCTCAATACTTTTATTTTCTTGTCTAATTAATTTTATGCCAAGTTCATAAACTTTTTGAAACAACTCAATACTTCAGATTTATGAGAAATCAAATAGACATATCCAAATCGAGTATAATCATCTATAAATGTGATGAAATAAACAGCCCCGTGCCTTCCTCTCACATTCATCATACCACAAACGTCAGTATGAATTAAATGCAAAGGAAATTCAGCTCTTTTACATTTTCCAAATGGTTTCATTGTCGTTTTCCCTACTAGACAATACTCACATATAGGCAAATCGACTTTTCAATGTTGCCTAACAAGCCCTCTTTGGCTAGTCTATTCATACATTATTGGCCAATATGACCAAGTCTAGCATGCCACACACTCACATCATTATCATATGAATTAGAAGACGTGAAAAGGGAATAACAAACATTGGCATAACTATAGTCAACATTTAATACAATAAAACCATCTAGAAAATAACCACAACCATAGTAGTTTGTATCCAAATACAAATCCACACCACTATTATGGAAGTTCATATTAAAACCAAGCTTGACCAACATTAAAACAGATATTAAATTCCGACAAATCTCCGGAGCATACAATACATCATGTAGGAATAAAGTGCGTCCACCATGCATGTTCAGTTGGCAGGTGCCAATTCCTTTTACATCAGCTCTGGAGTTGTTTCCTACATAGATCCACTTAGTTCCAGTTGGTACTCGTCGGAATTCCACAAAGAATTCTCTATCCTTTGCTACATGGTTTGTGGCTCCTGAATCTACAGTCTACAAAGGATTAGACTCAGTCAAAAATACAGAACTTGACACATAGGCAAAGTTCTCAAAAGCACAAGGGGTGTATACCTTCTTTGGCTCACGACAATCGCGAGCATAGTGACCCTTTTTGTCACAATTGTAACACTTCACCCTTGTCAGCTTCTTCATTCGAGGACGTTTTCCTCTGTCATGTTGGTCAACCTTTGGCTTCTTCCCTGAAGAACCTGCTCCCTTGCCTTTCCTTTTATCGAACCAGTTAGGACGTTTGCGCTTGGAGCTCGAAGCTCCATGTGAGCTAGAACCAGTATGATAAATTTCAGTTTCCGGCTTAGCCGCCAAGAGGCGGTCCTCTTCCAACTCAAGATGACACATTGCATCCTCAAAGGTTTTGATATTCTCATTATGGCTCAGGTGCACCTTCGTATGCTCCCAACTCTGAGGCAAGGAACGAATCACTGCTTGCACTTGCTGCTCATTAGTCAGGACATGGCCAGCATCTTTCAACTCATTTATCATGTTTGACATCTTTCTAAGGTGTTGCTTCATGGTCTGACCATGAGGCTTCTTATAAGAGTCAAACCTAATAGTGAGTTGTCTCGGTCCGCCACCGAAGTATGACCAAACCTTGCCGCCAACGCTTCCCACATTTCCTTGGCATTCTCAAAACGCCTGAACTCTCGCATGACGTCATTTTCCATGCTACTCAGCAACGTAATGTGAGCAAGGGAGTTCTTTCTTTTCCATGCAGCAAAAGCATCCTTATCTCTCTTATGCTGCGCAGTGTTTTCTTCTTCAGGTTCTACCATGGTCAGGTTAAGAGCTTCTAGTGCCTCTTACTCTTCTAGCACATATTGGATTTTCATGTGCCAGATTTCATAGTTATCGCCATTGAGCTTTTCACCTTTGTTCAGCTCGCAACTATGCTCTTTGTGGCTGAAGCCATTGATCCGAACACATCGACATATATGCACAAATAATTAATGCCTATCATTTATGCATCCATTTTGCCTGAGACCCATCATATTAATGAACAATTTCAAGTAAGGTTTCAGAATCAAAAGGTCACTATGTTTCCAATCATCCTCCAAAAAATCCTAACTTAAAACTATCATTAATATAATTGTCTTATGCAAAATGAATTCTACGAAGCTACAAAAAACTTCTATGAACTACCCACAGTAGTCAACAATAACAGAAAGCAAATAATATTTGACATCCAATAGAATAATAATGCTTTCACATAATACAACTTATATATTAGTTGCTACAACAACAACAACCAAGTAGAAAACATTACATAAGATGTCCACAAAGCACACTAAATAAAGACCGGCCAAAACATCTAACACCAAGTCAATATGTGAACTGGGAAAGATCATTTTTTCTTCAATTTCTTGATCTTTTCTTTTGTAACAATCAGGTAATAATCATCTATAAAAGCCATCACAGTACTCTTATATGAAGCGGCTTTGTTGACATCCCATATTCGATTCAACACTCCTTTCCATTCTAGTGGAAGAGTGTTCATGAAAAATCGCACCATCTCAGACTGTGGCATGGGACGACCATTCCATATGACCTTTTGTATTTTTCCGTTGACTTCAAGAACATAATCAATTAAGTCACCACTCTCCCATCGATAATCAGTCAGCTCAGCTATCAACCTAGAAAGCCTTTCCTTTTGTTTATCAGTAATTACGCGAATAGGCGTGCGTAACTAAAGGGGATGCCTGTTCCTGCAACAAATGCAAAACAAATAAGGGATTACATATAATCCACATAGACTTAATTGGAAAAAAAAGAAACAAATCCTTTTTTTTTTTTTTTTGTCAACGGTCAACGGTCGGTCAACCGTCAACGGTTAGTCAACGGTCAACGGTCGCGGTCAATGGTCAACGGGTCGGAGTCAACGGGCAATCGGGTCGGACCGGACAAACCGGTCGGACTAGTCGCCCGGTCGGACGAATCGACTGGCACGTGCCACGCGCGTGCACGGTTGACGTCACGATGACGTCAGCTGGCGCGTGCATCGCACGCACCTGGGCCGAAACGGCGCATCCAACGTGCTGTTTCGCGTGCGTGTGCATCGCACGCGCCTGGGCGAAACGGTGCGTTCGACGCGCACGCCTGTGGGGGACCGTGTTGCACGCGCCGATGACCCCCGTTCGTTCCGGCCGCGCGTGGCGGCGCGTCTGGCGGCCTTCGGCGATGATCCGCGACTCGTTTTTCTCGTATTGACGAGAGCTTCGTCCTGCGCAATCAAAAATGAATTTCGAATTGCATAAAATCACAAAAAAGGGTGAACAGTGCGCAAGTGTCGGGTTTTTCTGTCCCCGATCGACCGGCATTAGCTTTTCTTCGAATTTCGAGCACAAAAATAATTCAATAACATAAAAGGGGGTCGGGAAACATGAACTAGGGCTCTAATACCAATGTTGGGAATTACCGATTCCCTAAAACCGGATTCGACACTAAATCGAACCCCTAAAACAAGTGCGGAAGATGAGCCCGGGAAAATCACATGTATCACCGATTCTAAGGCACATCACAGAATCGAACGTACCTTGTTAGCCACAGACTAAACACCGACGCTGATATGAGGAAGAAAAACTGATCCCGTTCGATCCGATGATGTCAATTCGCCTTGAAGGGAAGAGAGTGTCGTCTCTTTTGTTACTATTTTTCTTTTGGAGGGAGAGAGGGAGGAGGAACGTAGTACTATCAAAAGATGCGTTCCTCCCTCTCTTTTCCCCTTTAAATATGTCCTCTCCAAAGGACGTGTCCCTTCGGTAAAAGACGTTCCCCCAAAAGTTACAACTCTTCAACGTATCCCTCCATTCATGGGCCCTAATCTTGTGGGCCAGGCTTTTAGGCCCAACATGGGCGGACAGGCCCACTTAGGCCCATCAACACATAAATAAAACCATCAACATGTGATGCGCAGTGGTTTGACTTTGTCAATAGGACTGAAACGTGGCTGCTGACGTCTTGATGATCAACAAGGAAGCTTTGGGACCGCTTTAGAAACCAGATTTTTATTTAACGAATTTGCTGCCCAAGCCACGAAGATCAAGACCAGAAACCTCCGCTTGAATCTTGCCTTTTACTTGGACCAAGCCATGCTAAATCCAACAATCACCATTTGCTATTGCTCCAATTATGGTCGCCTGGGGTGATGTTGCTCGTGGGGTAAAGCAAAAGTAGCAGATCGTTGATCGTCGGGGATGCGAGGGCTGCTCGAGTGATTGCTACAAGGAGAAATTACGGTCCCGCCGGGGCAGCAACGAATCAAGCCACCGTTGAGCGCGAGGAAGGTGGTAGCTCCATTAATGTCTCGGTTGAGCTCGGGTGTGACGCTACGGCAAAGGGCCTCGCACAACGTGGGGGCTCCTCGGTTCGGCAGAGAGAGTTCCTTCTCCTTTCTCTCTCTCACGTGTATATCTATCAACGTGCCTTTTAGAATAGAAGTCCCCCCCTCCCGGTGTTAGCGTTCTCTTTATTTATAGGACAACCAAGGCCTTCATAATATATTTTATTCCTTCCTTTCCTCAAATGCGTGAGTACTCCCAACTTTGACCATATATTCATGATTTTCGGCCACGAATTCTTTCCTTTTCTGCTCACGCCCGGGATGCGTAGGACGCATGAAATTTTCTTTATCGGTGCACTCTTTCTTGTTTTAAAACAAGAAATATATGTCCCAATCCTTATTTTGGCAGATTCTTGCGTAGAAATAATGAAGCATAAATATCACACTTTTCTGCACCTAGTTGACCGAGATTATCTTCTATTAATAAAGATATTTATTATTCCTCAAAGATTTTTCACGCCTTGTTAAGATCCCATGTGAAAATTGTACTCAATCTTTCCCAAATTCGTGTCAAACTTGGTTATATTACGAAGCTTACTCCAATCTTTCACTTACCACGGGCTTAACTTCAATAAAGTTCAAAACCATTTACCCGAGTTCATCCGTCGCCAACCCAATCCAATGCAATTATGATAAATGCTCCTAAAACTATATGTTATGCAATTAATTAATTTTTTTAGGGGTTAAAAAATTAATCCCTAATCTTTTAATGCACTAAATAACTAGGTTGCCAAAATTTAGGTGTCAACATAGTTAAAACTTTATAGAGCACTTGATGCATTTGACATAATGGAGCTTTGCTCTTGATGTGCTTAGCACATCAAGGTTCTCTCATTCCTTTGAGCAATTTATTTATTGCTTTGATTTATTTAGTGTCGAATCACTGTTGTTGACACCTAAATTTTGGCAATCCGATCATTTATTTATTGCATAAAATTAGGGGTTAGTTTTATCTTTGAAAAAAATATTAATTGCATACCATATAGATTTAGGTGCATTTTTTTTAATTTGCATTTTTTTTATTGAACCGGTGACGGGTGGGTTCGAATTAGTGGTTCTGATTTTTAACTTGGTAGGCCGGACTAAGCCCATGAAGCGAGCAAATTGGCCCAAAAATTAATGATAAAAAATTATCTCGTGAAAAATAGGAATTTGAAATTTTTCCGGGATATGATGATTTTTTTGGATAAGGGCAGATGTGAAAAGGAAATATTGCGTTTGGGAAAAATCTTTGTGGATGTCGATTTGAAGAATGAAATAAAACCCTAGTTCACTCACCTATAAAAGCGTTGCTACACTAAAGAAAAAAGGAGGCCACACATTAAATACATGGCCGCACAAGAGGGAGTTCTATTTTTCGAGTCTTTTCCTTCGTTTTTTGGGTTCAAAATTCAATACGCAAGGTGGCTTCTCGGTTGATAATCTCGCTTTTCCTTCGTTCTTTTCTTTCTTATGGAGAGAGAGCAACACAAAAGGAGAAAGCTTTTAAAGGGGAAAAAGGAAAAGTCAGTAGACCTTTTGCTGAAAAAAAAAAAAAGAAAAGAAAAGTCAGGGAGCAAAGAAAAGATAGAGAGCAGTGAGGGGGACGTGAGGGGGACGTGAGAGAGAAAGAGAAAAAAAAAAAAGAGAAAAAGGAAAAAAAGGAAAAAGGGCAAAGTTTCTTCTTCCTCCTGTAGCTACTCATAGACCCCCTGCATAGTGCACAGTGCCGCCGTGCCTCCGTCACTCCCTATTCCCCGCACTGGCCACCGCTGCTACTTGGGTTAGCCCCGAACGTGACGCCAGCAGCCGAGCTCCTCACTGCCACTGCTACCCAACGCCAGCAACCAAGCAATCGCCACAGCAACCGCTACAACGCCACTACTGTTTTTGTGACTGGCGACCTGCAGCAACCCGTGAGCACCGCCATCAATGTGATCCCTCTGCCGGTCACCACCTTCGCGCCCCTGCTCACCCACGAGCTCCGCCTTGTAGTAGAACGCCTCCACGCCCCTGCTCACCCATGAGCTCCGTCTCACCATAAGCTACTACCACCGCGCGACCCGACATTTGCAACCCGTGAGATCCCGGTGAAGCTACTACTGTCCCTGCTCTATCTGTGATATGCTCGCCTGGCGCCGCTCCTCGGCCACGACCCGACGTTGCCACAACTGCCGACCTACTACTGCCCTACTCGGCTTTCGCAGTTGTTGCCGCATGTGAAGCCCCTCGCCGGTGCCCTGAACGCCAGCAGCCACCTGAGCCCACCTAGCTCCACCTCTGGTCTGACGCCCAACAGCCACCTCACCGAGTGACGCCCGTAGCCGCTACAACCTGAGTTGCTCCACGCCTTGCCCGCCGGTCCACCTGCCGCTAGTCCTCACCAAAGCTCCGACAACCACGCCCATCACCCTCGCTGAGCCCTCGGCGAACCACCACCCACGGTGACCCACCGCCACGACCGCCCATCCTTGAGCCACCCCAAATCTCAATCGTGGTCCATCCGATCGGATTTTTTGGAGAAAATTCAAATTTAGGTAGATTTTGTTATTTTATTAGGTAGGGATTTATTTATTAGGTTATTTTATTTTATTAGGTTGATTTAATTTCTTAGGTAGATTTATTAGGTAAGTCTATTTTATTTTGTTTGAATTTTTGATATTTTGTCTCGTTATTTGAAATGTTTCTCTGTGCATAATTGAAAATTCTGATGTAGCATCCAATTCGCAACCACACGAATTTTTATCCCATCTATAAGGCTTTGGATGGAATAATTAGTCATGCGGGAGTGAAATGGGTATCTTGATCTTTAAGGCTTAAGATCAATTTATCGATTTTATTAGCGAACTAATCAAATTTGAATTTCAATTCGAATGATGGATAACATTTTTGATGACCATGGATGATTTAATGTTTATCTTTTAATTGCTTTATTTATCCCGAAAATACAAAAAATTACATTTTGCATTCCATGTAGATTAGGATTGATTGCATGATAGGTTAGTTATTTTTTAAAATGCATGTTTAGAAGGCATTTAGAATAGATAACATTTCACTTTAGTTTTCACTTTAGTTAGATTTTTATTTTTGGTGATTTTAATTACGAATTTTCTTTTAAAAAAATACAAAAAAATCATGCACATGTCATGTAAGATTAAGTTCATGAAATGCCCGTCATCTAGTGATTGTTGCTAGGTTCATTTAATTAGAAATTGCCCATCATTAAGATTATGTCATTTTGGTTAATTTAGATTTGCATATTTAATTATTGCATGTTCATTAAAAAAAAACACAAAAATTACCTTACTCATTCATATAGTTTAGGCTATACTGCTATGTCATATCATTTAATGTTAGATTAGTAGTATGCATTGCATAAAACATTTTTTTCATTAAACAAGAGAAAATCATGAAAAAATATTGAGTGATTGTATGTTAATTAGAAATCATATCTAGGATTATCGATGTGAATTCTGATCTAACATTACAGATGCTTTCGTTGCTATGAGATAAGTCCTACAATTTATTCACTTCTTTATCTGGATGTTAAATTGGTGGTTTACGCATATGCATGATCACCTCATATGTTAGGGAAGTGAATTAAAATTAATTCAAGTTGCCTACAAAATATTTTTTCAAAATAAAAGAGAAAGGTACCGAAAGGGCGTTAGAGAAATCTAGCGTAATCAAGTCTCTGAACTCACAATCTTTGGTTCGTAAGAGTAAAGTAAATCTCCCGTTACTTTACTTGGGTGTCTAATCGACCCACCAAAAATAGATTAGTGGCGACCCTTAATTGAAAAATCATTTGCATGTTACAAACTTGAACCTAAATCGCGAATTGGTATAGGCTTGGGAGAGCCCGAGTTAAGTCTAGCCTTAATAATCCATTAACCAAACCCTAGATGGTTCATCAAAAATTTGGTCGCGACAACTATCTTAGCACCCATATGATAACTCTCACATGTTAGTGGTTTAGAATTAAAATTGGACAAGATTGCCTGCAAAATAAAATAAAAAGGTAGCTAAAAGGCATTATATTTATTTAGCATAACAAAGTCCTTGTATCCATGATATCTCTGGTTTGATGTTCTCCAAGATCTTAGTTGGGTTTCTAATCGACCAATAATAGATTATTGGTGACTCATGATTGTATTAAATTGCATGTTAAATTGATTGAATCAAAACCCAAAGTTGCGATTGGTATGAGCTTGAGAGAGTCAGCGGTAAGTGTTTGCTTAGTAATCCATTATCTTTCCTTTGGCCATTCAAGAGTCGCAACATTAATAAGTGTCAAGGGCTCGAGGGTCACTTTTTTATAAGAATTGATCCCAAGAAAAGGTAAGCAAGACCAATAAAAAAAAAGGTGTGACTCAATAGAAAATATGATAAATTTAAGAAAACATATAAACATTGGTAAGCAACTCAAGTGAGAGTGGACAACCTAATTTTAGTGGGTAGTTTCATCAGAGAAAAATCAGTAGGTCACTCGAACAATTGTTGGTAATTTCATCTAATAGTTAGTAAATTTAAAGCACTGCTAGGAAAGATAAATAAAAAATAAACTATAAATGGTCATTTTTGTTCACATATAAAAGAAGTTAATAATATAATGGGTAATTAACTCAAATAACAGTTGCCAATGCTAAAAAAAATGAGTTTGTAACTTAATCTAAGAAACCATTGGAGTTTGCCACTCTTCCCACATGGGAAGGGGGAGGTGGGAGTTCAAATCCCCACCTTCTCATGGAGGATTGAAATAGGGACGATTTAGTTTTAGATGTGAGTTTCAACTCCCACGCCCTACAAAGAAACAGAATAAAATTCTGAGAGTGACAGTTAGAGTAAGAGTAGAGTACGATTGACAAAAAAAAAAAACATAATATAATAAAAGTTGCTGATCACTTAAACTAAGGTTGGTAATTTTTAGAAAGAAATCGTCAAATTGATGGGTTGGTAAATAAGGCAAATATAAGTCAGTAACTAAAAAAAAAAAAAAAAAAAATCGATTACACGTTGGTTAGTAACTCAAATGAAAGTTGGTAGACCAAAACTAGTTGGTAATCTATTAGGAGAAAAACTAGTCGGTAATCTATTAGGAGAAAAACTAGTCAATCAAGAAAATAATTATCGGAAATTCATATAACAGTTTATAAAATTGAGGCGCTTGTAGGAGAGACAAATAAAAATTAGTAAAAGGTAACAAAAGTTGATAATTTAAAAAAAAATTATTTGTAAGTAACTCTAATGAGAGTTGGTAATAGAAAATTAATGAAAATGTAATCAGAAGTTCTTAGATCACTTAGATAAAGAGCAATAAATTCATATAAGAATTAGTAAATTAAAGGGCTGGCAAGAAAGACAAATAAAAATTAATATAACATAAGAAAATTTGAAAATTTTAAATTATTAAAAAGGTTGGTCATTTTATAGAAGTGTGGTTAATTTACCAATAAGTCACCCGAAAATCAAGGGGTGACTGGTGTTTCTTTTATGAATAACTTTTTAAATTTTTGAACCTCTCCAAAAATCTATAAACACGGGAAAAAATTTGGTTTCTTAATGAAATAGTAGAATCTATATCTTCGTCCAATGTCTGAAGGCAGTGCTAGCAACTATGTTTTCTTTATTACTTTATAATAACCAAATATCCATTATCATATCTTTATTTCTGTAATTACATCTATTATGACTAAACAGAAAAAATAGTAGCTCTTACACTATAAAAAAATAATAATAAAACTAACATTTACGGCTGTCTTGAATACTGAATAGGAAATATCAGATTCCATATATATGACAAGCGCACAATGTTCCCCAATCCAAGATCAAAACAAATAAGCTTCTCCTAAATTACGCAAATCATGACGACCGAACACTTCCAAGGTGGAGTTTTATTTACTCCGGTTTTACCCGGGTGGTGTTGTTCACCCTAGAATTGAGAGTTTTACCAGAACACTCTCTCACTAACCCTTATATCAGGGGTGAATAATACTACATGTGTAAAAAATATTTTACAATGACGATGTATGCTCTAATTTTTTCATATATGTATACTTCTTAATTAGCAGACTTCATACTTGTCTCTTCATAATTTTACATGGAGCTTGGCACCAATACAGGAGATGGGCATGATGCAAGATTCCACAGAAAGCTGATGTCACCCAGATCGTACGGCGGATCACCGTCCGCGTCTCTCGCGACTATCGCTGAGTAGTCGCAAATGTTTGGAGGAGAGTCACAGTCTAGGGATGTTCTAGGTCTCTTTGGAACTCTAGTTAGTATTTCCTCGGGACCTTCCGAGTCGGAGTCGGCTTCCTTGACATGTGACTCAGACTCCTCCGAGAGCGAGGGCAATGACACGGAGGGGACGCTTGGCTTGTTTGGCCTCGTACCGACAGTCAATGGCCGGACGTTCTGGTGTTCGTCCATCATTCTCTGGAAATATCTCCCTTGTGCTTCTATTTTGAGCCTCAAGTTCTTCTGAACCTGTAAGGGTGGGACATAAAAATTATTAACCAATATGAAATTTTGATCCTTGACATCAAATTATGCGAACAAAAGTGCTTAAAGTGTGGGGATCCTTTTAGACTAACTGTGGACCTCAAAATTCTCTCTTTTGGATCGTTATAGAAGAGAATTTATTATATTTTATGCTAAAATAGGTCAAGTGTGTTGCTATCTCTGTGATTTAATCCTCCATCTTGTTTTTATCATTCGGTCAAGGCACTTGTTTTCTCCATCTCTATGCAATTAAGTCCTTTTGTGACAAGAAAGAATCCTAAAGAAAGAGAGGAGAGAGGGACTCAACAAAGACCGGGGCCGAGAGACGCTCGTGGTGCTCAAGTAAGGATCGTTGACCTAGATTAAAGTCACTTTTGGACACTGAATTCTTCATATTAACGCTTGTCTACATACCTCGTCTTGGTCACTTAATAGAGCTTGATAGTTCATTTGAGCTTGTCTGATGACTTCTCTAAGTTGAGCACCACTGCAACAATTAACGACGAATTAAAGAAAAAACATTTCTTGTGATTATTGAAGCGGTACAAGTGCTGCAGAATTTACTTACCATGTAGCACTAAAATTAGGAAATATTTCGGAAATGCGTCGCCTTTCAAACTTCTCTGTGAGAGAGAGAGAGAGAGATCATAGTAATAAGCTTTCGATTTTTACAAAGTGGGTAAGTTTCCAAAAATTTTCTAAGCAGAAATTGTTGCCCACTTACTAGGAGGTTTCTCCGAAATGAGCGTTGACATCCTGTACTTCTGCAATATAATAGCAAGAAAAAAAAAACAAAAAGGAAAAATCATTGGTGATATTGTCGAGGAAGTTAAGATATTACATACAGAATTAGAAGAGACGACACCTATGTTTCACCACCCTTGTAACAATAAGCATTGGTCTTTCACTCCTTAAGTTCAAATATAAATCGAAACCCTACAAAATCTATCGATCGGATCACCGCATAAATGTACCACTAAATTTAAAGGATCTCTATTCTGTAATAACATTGCAAGATTGAACGAATAAGTGTTTGTTTTTTATTTTGAATAGTCTTATCGCTCTTCTGAAATCGAAAATATTTTGTCAGTACACAAATTACATTACTCCCATCCGTTAATATAGATCTAAAAGAAAAGGTGCACTCCATACTTTGCATATACATCAATGTACCCTCGCGTGTAGAAAGCCAAACGCATATGTCTATGTGCTCTATGCAAAACGTACAAGTGTGAAATATCAAAGGACAAGAAATAGACGAAGCAGTCGGACGTCGGAAAAACAACCACGTGAGGAAAATACAACTAGGATGAGTTTTCGAACGAGTTAATGCAAATTACACACTTTCTTGATACATGATCGATGAGATGTAATGTAAAACGATATGAATAGAGAGGGCAAGATGGCGGACCTGCAAGTGGCTTTTGATATGGTAGATGGTGAGTCTATCATAATCCATAGCCTTCAAGATTCCCTTAGGCGTAGCCCCTCCAAGAAGCAAAAGAATTCCATCAAACACCATAAAATCCAACACTAATGAACGACTCACGATGATTGTCGACCAACGATAGACATCGACTCTGTCTCATCTGAGTTTAACAAAAGCCCCCCCGACGATTTTGACTTGTATATGAGAATGATTTTCCAATGAAAAGCAAAGTAATTAACTCAACATAAGTCAAAGCTAGAGACTTACTGTCGGCGCCACCGAGCTGCTCCACGGCCGCCACAAACCGGTCGTGCAACTCTTGGGTCCAGCGCAACCTCTCCTTCCCCGACCCATGCGAACCACGGCTCAAGCCCATGTCAGAACACGCAAAGGAAAGAAGGCCGGCCAAAGAATGTAGGTTATTGCATGAGCTCTAGGATGGGTCTAATCGAATGCAAGATTTGAAGGGGAGGTTATAGAGATGGAGGAAACATGGAACAAGACAGGAATAGATCGACAGGTTGGGGACAGAAATGACGAAATGGCGATGGTAACCAAGGCGAGGTTTTGGTAGGCGAAGATGCCGTGAAATGTCTCGTCGAAACCCAAAATTCTATATCCATCCAGAGTCCAAGATATTTCGGGTGCCACCCCTCACGAGTCACGAGAATACCTAGGAGACTTGACGTTTCCAAGGATATGATCGAGCACAAGCACTGTCGGTCACACGTTTTCGACCTGAGTCAAGTCAACCAGACTCAAACTCTGGGCGTACAATCGTTGTTTTCGGGACATTAGAGGGCAAAGAAATAGATGTGGGTCTTGTCTTTTTTGCTTAACCGGATTACAGTCCCTTTTGATGCCACATTTTGTGCGATTCTGGACAGAACGGGGGAATGGGATGTATTAGGTGGTAAGTTAATGACATTTTAATTCTAGGTCAACTTGACATATGACATCATTTCAATTGAAATCTATGCCTCTTTCCAATTATGGTCAAAATTGAGGATTCCGTCAGAAAAGACATATATTCACAAATGACTCGCTTTGTTAGTTTGCTCATAGTAGATTGGCTGCATCTTCCTCGATCTTTTCTCCTCCCAATTTTTGATTGCTTGATGTCGTTAAAAGGTCGAAACACTGGGTTACAATTATTGGAGAAAACTTCCTTATTTGTTTTGAAGTTGACAAAACGTTTCCATCAGTCTAATCTGAAGACTTGTAAATTCTATCGTCAAAGTCTGAAAACCTCCAAACTCAAGATTTAAAGTCTATCCTCACTAATAACTTCCAGACCGATGAAGAAAAGATTCATTCGTTGAAGAAGACTTATTCATATGCGAATATAACTCTAAGGATTTGGTTCATATGGTTAAGAAGATCTCACAGCTGGAGATAGCATATCGTGATCAATTATTCTTATTGGAATCAATTCGGATAATTAGATCTGTTGATTGGTGAAGTAAACTTGGAAGGTTCTGCTTATGGAAACCTAGATCCTGATTGTATGGGCGAGCAGGATTGGTGGGCTATCATCACATTCCTTAAATAACTCGAGATCTCCCTAATTGATTCTATCCAACGGGAAGATTGGAAGAACTCATTTGAAAGGTGCCAATGGTTATGAAGGCATGGAGGGGTATAAAAGGAAGACACTCAAGTTTTTCGAGGGTGTGCATGAAAGAAAAATTCCAAAGTCTGAAGCTCCTAGTTCTTTGTTGATTCAATTGCTAAGCTTAAATTGTATTCGAAGGAGAGTTAAAATACTTGTGAGACCTTGAGGAAGTGTAGTAGAGTTTCTATACTGTGGAATCAAGGAAATAAGATTGTAAAATCTCTTTTGATTCTTAGTGAAATCCAGCCAATGAGCTGTCAGTGCGGAAGAGTGGACGTAAGCTTGGTCTAAGCCGAACCACTATAAACTCTGTGTTTCAATTCTCTTTCCCTAAACTCTTTACTTTAATTCGTAGTCTCATATAGCTGTTTATAGTCTTTTACATCTTCTATCTATTGTTCTCAAAAGACGAATTAAGTTGTTAAGTCTTGCAAAAACTTCTTTAACACCTATTCACCCCCCTCTAGGTGTTCTTACTAGCCCTTTCTATTGGTATCAGAGCTTGTGTACTCATTTAATTGAAGTGTTTTTCCTTCTGAGTTAAAGATCTATAGCTAGTATGTTGGCTTTAGGTTTGGTTGAAGGCTAGAGCAACACCAAACCACCTTACTTGGATGGAAAGGAATACAGCATATGGAAAAACAAGATGAAAGCATTCCTAAGATCGAAAAATCCTCTGGAATGGGATGTGGTAGAAAAAGGAATCATTCCTAAAGCTGCATCAGTTTCAGAAAGAGGAAAAGAAGTTGCAGATGCTAGCGAGATGACTCAAGAAGAAATAACCAAGAGACAAACTCTTGATGCTAAAGCAATTTACTCTTTCTATTGTGCATTATCTCCTACTGAGTATAACAGAATATCTTCTTATGAAACAGCTAAAGAAGTCCGGGATAGGCTGCACATTACCTATGAAGGAACTGATCGAGTGAAAGAGACAATGATTAATATTCTACTCATACTTTATGAAGCCTTCAAGATGAAGTCAGGAGAATCTATCACTGATATGTTTAGTCGTTTTACTAAAATTGTAAATGGTCTAGAGTATCAAGGACAGCCAATCTCAAAACCAATGAAGGTCAACAAATTGCTACGTGGACTCTCCAAAGACTGGAATCACGTAAAGACTTCAATAAGGGAAACACAAAGGATCATGCCGCTTTCTGTAGACAAACTGGTTGGCACACTTTAGTCCTATGAAGTGGAGCAAATCAACAAGGAGGAAGATCCTAAAGGTAAGAAGTCAATTGCCTTAAAGTCTAATGATGATTCTGATGTTATAGATTCTGAAGATGATATGGACAATGAAGAGTTAGCCCTTATGATAAAGAGGTTCAGGAAACTGAACAAAAAGAGAAGAAGATTCAATTGGAAGAAACAAAGCACTCAAAAGTTTCAAAACAAATCAACTGAGGACGATGAAGCCAATAAATATGTGATATGTTATGAATGCAAGAAAAGGGGACACATCAGACCCAATTGTCGTCTGCTGAAGAAAAAGAAAGGAAAAGCTGAGAAATACAGGAAGGCTCTCAAAGCAGAGACACGGAGTGATACTAAATGCGAAGAAAGTGATGAAGATTATGCCAACATTTGTCTAATGGCAAAATCAGAATCTGACTCAAATTCTGAGATAGAGACAAACTCAGACTCAGACAGCAAAATTGAGGTAAGCAATCTAAAAATTCCTACTAAAGTTTCAAGGTACATTGATGAGCTTTGTCTTAGTCTCAAAACCTCTCTTAAGAGGATTTCTGAGCTAAAAATGGAGAATTCTACACTAAAGCAACAGGAAAACTCTTGGAAAGAAAATTTTGAAAATTTAGACAAAAATTTTGTTGTTTTAAAAGAAAATGCAGACCCTCTTTCAAAAGAAATATATTTTTGAAAAATGACATTTCAAATATTTCAAAAAGATTTTCAATAGGATCTGAAAAGCTAGAAAAGATTCTTTCAGTACAATGACCTTACTTCAACAAGTCAGGCTTGGGAATAACTTCAGATTCTATTCCTCTAATTGATTTTCCAAAAGTGAAGGAACGAATGAAACAAAGACCTACAAAAACTTTTTAAAGAAATCACTTTCAAAAAGTCTTTGTAAAACCTGTTGGCCGAAGTGCTCTCAAATGTTCAAAATGCAATAGCTCAGAACATTTTGAGAAAGAATGTCCTATGGTTTGGAAACCTGTTAAGAAGGAATGGGCAAAGACTGCATATTGCACTAACTCCTTTAGACCCAAGAAAATGTGGGTACCAAAGAAAGCTTGAGTTTCTTTTTTATTTACAGGTCACTATCAATAAAAAGGTTAAATGGTATTTGGATAGTGGTTGTTCAAGACATATGACTGGAGATTCAAGTTGTTTTATAAAGCTTGTGCAAATGCATGGTAGAAAAGTCTCTTTTGGTGGAAATAGCAAAGGAAAAATTGTTGGGCGTGGAATTGTAAAAATTGGAAGTCTCACAATCAACAATGTCTCCTTGGTGGAAGGACTAAATTACAATCTACTCAACATTAGCCAACTGTGTGACACTGGATTCAAAATCAATTTCCAAGAAGGAGTATGTTCGGGAACTAATAAAGATTTTTCTCAATCCTTTACTGGACAAAGACATGGGAACATCTATCTTCTGGATATAAAACCAGAAAAATCTCAATGTCTAATTTCAATTCAAGATGAAACAAATCTTTGGCATCGAAAGCTTGGCTATGTCAACATGAAGCAAATTGCCAAGATCTCTTCCAAAGACCTTGTTCGTGGGCTGCCCAACTTGAAGTTTCAAAAATCTGACTTATGCACACCATGTGTGTTAGGAAAACAGGTTAGAAGTTCTTTTAAACCAATAAATCAAGTTTCTACTAATCGTGTTTTGCAGCTTCTGCATATGGATCTCTTTGGACCAATCAGAACTCAAAGCATTGGTGGAAAGAAATATTGCCTAGTAATTGTGGATGATTATTTTCGATTTACTTGGGTCTACTTTCTGACAAGTATTTCTGAAACCTTCTCTCACTTTTCAAAGTTTACCAAGAAAGTTCAGAATGAGAAAGGTTATGTTATTTCAAGTATACGGACAGACCATGGAGGTGAGTTTGAAAATCAAGACTTTGCAAAATTTTGCGATGAATCAGGTTTTCAACATGTTTTCTCCTCTCCATACACTCCAGAACAGAATGGATTTGTGGAAAGAAAAAATAGATCTCTGCAAGAAATGGCAAGAACTCTTTTAATAGAAAGTAATATTTCTTCTCGTTTTTGGGTTGAAGCAATTTCTACAACTTGCTATATTATTAACTGAGTATTCTTAAGGCCTATTCTGGAGAAAACACCCTATGAGATATTCAAAGGAAAGAAGCCAATTGTTTCTTATTTTCATGTGTTTGGTTGCAAATGTTTTGTTTTGAAAAATGCAAATAATCAATCTGGTAAGTTTGAAGAAAAATCGGACGAAAGAATTTTCCTTGGCTACTCAACCTCAAGCAAAGCTTACAGAGTATTCAACAAGATGACTCAGTCTATGGAAGAATCTATGAATGTCAAATTTCAAGACTCTCTGCAAAATCAACTGATTCAGACTCAATCTGAAGAATCTAAATCTGCTCCAGACCTTACAAAGTCTACTTCCCCTGAAGTGGCTCAGACTTCTAAAGATCATCAACAAACAGAAGTTGAAGAATCAACTGAAGTAGAGGATCAGCAAACTGTTAGACCAACTAGCAACCGGAAGCACAAGTCTACTCATCCCAAAGAACTCATCATCGGAGATATTGATGAATGGACTGCACCAGATCCAAAAAGCAAGAAGAGTCTAGCGCCGTGGCACTCATTTCAGAAATAGAACCCAAAAGCATAGAAGAAGATTTAGCTGATGAAATATGGATTGAAGCAATGCAAGAAGAACTCAGACAGTTCAGCATTAATGATGTATGAGAATTAACTCCTAAACCAAAAGGTAAATTCATTATTGGAGCTAAATGGGTTTTCATAAACAAGTTGGACGAAAAAGGAAAAGTGGTCAAGAACAAAGAAAAACTCGTGGCCAAAGAGTATACGCAAGAAGAATGGATAGACTATGATGAAACCTACGCTCCAGTAGCCAGGTTAGAAGCAATTAGATTATTACTTACTTTTGCCTGTTATAAAAATTTCAAGTTATTCCAAATGGACATCAAGAGTGCATTCCTAAATGGATTTATCCAATAAGAAGTCTACGTGGAACAACCTCTTGAATTTGAAGATCCAAAGAGACCAGAATCAGTATTCGGATTGAAAAATGCTCTATATGGATTAAAGCAAGCACCTCGAGCATAGACAGGTTAAGTAAATTTCTAATTCAAAATGGTTTTGTCAAAGGAAAAGTGGATACTACCTTATTTATTAAAAGAGAAGGTAAAAACTTTCTACTTGTTCAAATCTATGTTGATGATATTATATTTGGATCACCTAATGAAAACCTGTGCAAGAAGTTTTCTAAGTCTATGCAGGATGAATTTGAGATGAGCATGATGGGTGAACTATCTTTCTTTCTCGGATTACAAGTGAAACAATTGAAAGAAGGAATTTTCATTCACCAAGAAAAATATGCAAAAAAACTCGTTAAAAAGTTTGGATTGAAGAATTGCAAAAATACTGAGATACCAATGTCAAGTTCTTCGAAGTGGACAAATATGAAGGAGGAAAGAAAGTTGACCAGAAGCTTTACAGGAGTATTATTGGTTCACTTCTTTATCTTACAACTTCTAGACCTGACATTTTGTTTAGTATTTGCATATGTGCTAGATTTCAATCCGATCCCAAAGAATCTCATCTAAGTGCTGCAAAACGCATCATCAAATACGTTGCAACTACCTCAAAGTTAGGTATGTGGTATCCCAAAGAATGAGACTTTACTCTCATTGGATATTCAGACGCAGATCTAATAGGTTGCAGAGTTGATAGAAAGAGTAGTTCCGGTACTTGTCAATTGGTGGGAAATAAGGCAGTATCTTGGTTCTCAAGGAAGTAAAGTACAGTAGCTCTTTCAACAGTAGAAGCAGAGTATGTGGCTCTTGGAAGTTGTTGTTCTCAAATCTTATGGATAAAACAATAATTGAGAGACTTTGGAATTGAAGATTCATGCACCGAGATCAAATGTGACAACACCAGCGCAATTAATCTCATAAAGAATCCAATTCTTCATTCAAGAGCAAAGCACATAGAGATTCGACATCAGAGATTCGACATCACTTTATTAGAGATCATGTTCAAAATGAAGAAGTTATGATCCAATTCATTGATTCAAAGAATCAACCGGCGGACATATTTACAAAGCCACTGGAGAAAAACCTATTTGAGTCTATACGCACCAAACTGAACATCTTACCTTTTATCCATTAAAGTCTGAAGATGCTTAGAGTCTGAGGTAAAGTCTGAAGATGCTCAAACTCAGAAGATTAAGAGTTACGATTGTAAGTTATTTTGGTTCTAGTAATTTAATTTATTGAAAAGGTAGGTTACTTATTAATCGCTAATTGATTGGAATTATCTTTCCGAGTTTTTTTATAGCACTTATTCATCTTCAAAAAGGGCAGTTATTCAAAAAGGCAGTTATCTATTTTCAAAAAGGCAGTTATTCATTTTCAAAAAAGGAAGTTATTACTTTTTGAAAAAGGCATTTCTAATTTCTTCCTTTTGTGACGATTCATTTACCTCACTTCACTCGCTTTATATACTGTTGAAATCTGTCTTCTTCATTTTCACTCTCAAACCCTAGATTACTGAACTCCCACTTGCTCTCATTTTCACTGTTGTTTAATCCAAAAAGTTCACTTTTTGAGCAAGTCCGTGAATTTTCTCCCTCGAAACAACAATGTCTTCAAGAAAGTCTTCGAGAATTACAAGCAGGGGACCACGAAATATGGCTAAGGGTCCTACGCATTTCGATTTGACTAAGGAAGAAGATTCTTCTCCACCTTAGCAACTAAGTCAGCAACAACCTTCTCAGCAGCATCAGTCTCCTCCACCGATTCAACCAAAAGAAGAAATTTTGGAAGGAGCTGAACCTATAAGAACACTAACTCTTAATGTTGCCTTCAAGCTTTATTCTTGTTTGAAAAGAGGAGGAACTGCTATGTATTTGATCGATGAATTTCTAAGAGAGAGAGGCTACAGAAATGAAACTATGTTTTTGCGCAACATGGAAAAGATGGGAATTGCATAAAAAGGATCGGCTGAAAAAGCCTTTGCTAATTTTCCTAGTGACCCGTGTTTTGGTACGGCTAATCAACCCGAAGGACAGGACAATGATGAACGAATGTTTACACATTTCCAGCCTAGAACAGGAGTGGCTGCAAATGTTGTTGGTGATGGATTGAGTCTATTCAAATCGAAAAATCACAAGAGGATTTATTTGGATCTAATGAAGAGAGGGGTTATGAACCTTAGGAGCATTGATTTTGATTTTCTTGATTCTGTGAATGTAAATCTACGAGAGAAGTTTGCTCTTCTGCAATTGGAGCATTTTTATTCTAAATCTACTGTTGCTTATCCAGAACTCATTGCCTACTTCTATTCGAACCTATCTTTCTTGGATGCAAACAGTTTCTCTTTCACAGTTAGGGATAAGGAGTTTCTGGTGGATATGGATACTTTGGCTGACCTAATTAGGGTGGAAAGAGCGAGTTTCCAACCAATTAGTGTATGGCCGAGGCCGGTGATAAACAAGAAACAAGTTTTTCTTGTTTCTTGTTTCATTTCTCCAAAAGTGTTCCCTGAACAAAAAATAGTTGCAAAATTTGTTTAAAAACAAAAAAAAAGAACATTGCCAAACAGGCCCTTAGTGTATATGTTGCTCACGCTACTCTATCATTGGTGAAAGACAGGATTGCTGAAGGCAAGATATCTTATTCTAGGATGAATGCCACCAACATCTTGCTGCACAAGATCGTGATCAACTGCATCCGTCCAAAGTCAACATCCAAGACTGATGTATCTCGGTCTGAAGCAAAATTGATGCATGCCATCAATGTTGGTTAAAAATTCTCTTTGTCTCACACCATCTTGTTTCACATGTACAGGATAGTAGTGAAAGATAAGGGACAACTCCCTTATTCTGCTCTTATTACGCGCCTTTTTAGGCATTTCAACATTCACATTCCTGCACCTCTGTGTTTGACAAGCATCACTTCAATGGTGATTGGATTCAAAATGATCACCAAGATGTGACTGAAAGAGCTTAACAAGGTGTTAGAACGCATGAAGGAGAAGTCTCCAGTTAAGGCGAAATCGGGGTCTGTAGCAGCCAAAAGAAAAGGCAAGGAGCCCATGGAAGGTTTAGTAAAGAAGAAAAAAACTCTCATCTTGCAGGATGAGGAAGATGAAGATGAGATGACTCTTTCAACCTTAAGGAACTTGAAGAGTTTCGTCAGCTTTCGCGAGACTAGAGAAGAAACTGAGAGAAGAGATGCAGTAAGAATAGAAGAAGAAGAAGCAGAGCAAAGAAGAGAAGAAGAAGAGGAAGAACAAAGAAGAGGAGAAGAAGAAGAAGAAGAAAAATGAGAAGAGGAAGGAAGGATAGAAGGAGAGGAAGACGTAGCTCGAGATGAATCTCTTGAGCCTACATTGGCTATATCCTTGTCAAGCAACTCTGGAAAGACGAGGAGTGGAACTACTGGTGAGCAAGCACAAGAAAAACATCACTCTCTTGCTGAAGCAGAATAGGAAGAAGAATTCATTTCTCCTCCTAAAGGCACACATACAAAGGGAGCTGCGGAAAAACAAGGTACTTCTTCGCCTATTCTCACTAGTGATGTTAGTTGATCTGTAGTAGATCCAAAGGATGTTTATGCCTCCCATCATCCAGAACCAGCATTTGAGGCATTTACTCCAAGTCACAGTAGACAAACTATTGAAGATCCATCCTCTCAAGACTCTAGGAACAGATTCGGCTGGACCTAGTGCTGCTCTAACTCATTCAGTGGACTTTTCTCGCATAATGAATGTTTTGCTGGATTTGAAGAAGGGTCAGTATGGTTTGGACTATGATATCAAAGACCTCAAAAAGGCTTTCTTGGCTACTTCAGTTTCTTTGCAGGATCAGTTAAACGCCCTGAAGACTCAAGTGCAAGATCTTGTGAAGGGTGAAGATTTACAGCCTTTGAAGGAGTCTATAGAAAAGCTTGAGAAGACAGTGAATTCTATGGGAGAATTCCAACTTGTTCGCTTGCCCAAACAGCCTTGACTTTCTCTATTTTCAAACAACTCTTTTTATTTGTTCTCCACTTTATACTGTTGACAAAAAAGGGGAGAAGTTTGATGCAGATTTGACTTTGGTTTGAATTTGTTGACTTATCTTTCTTTTGTTTGGTTGTGGACTGTTTGATTTGATCTTTTGATGCTTGCAGTAACTTAGGCCATATTAATGATTATGGAAGGGATAGTTGATTTGCAGGACTAACATGTTTTCTATGGTTGCAGAATCATTGCTATTCATATCCTAATCCACATATCTTTTATGAGATATCTTGTTTTGCTTAAATATTGTTTTGCAGGACAAAAGTGTTCAAATCTGCAGGAAAGTTTTGTCACCATAAAAAATGGGGAGATTGTTGGAGAAAACTTCCTTATTTGTTTTGAAATTGACAAAACGTTTCCATCAATCTAGTCTGAAGACTTGTAGATTCTATCGTCAAAGTCTGAAGACCTCCAGACTCAAGATTTAAAGTCTATCCTCATTGATAGCTTCCATACCAACAAAGAAAAGATTCATTCGTTGAAGAAGACTTATCCATATGCGAATATAACTCTAAGGATTTGGTTCGTATGGTTAAGAAGATCTCACGACTGGAGATAGCATCTCGTGATCAATTATTCTTATTGGAATCAATTTGGATAATTAGATTTGTTAATTGGCGAAGTAAACTTGGAAGGTTCTACTTATGGAAACCTAGATCCTAATTGTATGGGCGAGCAGGATTGGTGAGCTATCATCACATTCCTTAAATAACTCGAGATCTCCCTAATTGATTATGTCCAACAGGAAGATTGGAAGAACTCCTTTGGAATGTGCCAATGGTTATGAAGGCATGGAGGAGTATAAAAGGAAGACACTCAAGTTATTCGAGGGTGTGCGTGAAAGAAAAATTCCAAATTCTGAAGCTCCTAGTTCTTTGTTGATTCAATTGCTGAGCTTAAATTATATTCGAAGGAAAGTTAAAATACTTGTGAGACCTTGAGGAAGTGTAGTAGAGTTTCTACACTGTGGAATCAAGGAAGTGAGATTGTAAAATCTCTTTTGGTTCTTAGTGAAATCCAGCCAGTGGGCTGTCAGTACGGAAGAGTTGACGTAGGCTTAATCTAAGTCGAACCATTATAAACTATGTGTTTCAATTCTCTTTCCCTAAACTCTTTACTTTAATTCGTAGTCTCATATAGCTGTTTATAGTCTTTTACATCTTCAGTCTATTGTTCTCAAAAGACGAATTAAGTTGTTAAGTCTTGCAAAAACTTCTTTAACACCTATTCACCCCCTTTCTAGGTGTTCTTACTAGCCCTTTCAACAATCACACTAAGAAGCAATCTCATCACCATCTCGGCTATATATATAGTTACCAAGTCTGGCCTCGCCACGCTGTTGCCGTCGCCGCCTCCGCCGACACAGTTTTTCATTCACTCAATACTTCCCATTACATGCCTGTCACCAGACAAAATGGGTTACATATTGAATCTCACATGATCCAAACTGTGGTCACTAACTCTATGCAAGGTATGTATCGTCATTTTATCCCATGAGCCACGACACAGGCCAAAAGAGCACACAGTATGATTTCATTATGTGCCCAACGCAAAAGCTTGAGGGATTACTCTAAAAGAGCTATGATGAAGCTATAACCGATAGCCTCCAAGGCACCGCCTATTACTTTCAAGAATTCACGCAAATAGTTCAGTCACTCAAGGAAAAGGAGGCCACGGCTGTAATGTATGGCCCATTAATTCAACCCATATTTTGTTAGCCAAACCCAAAGTCCAAAGCCTCCAGCACGGCCCATTTTTTCCTTCTTCAACTGATCGTGCAAGTGGGAAAAGAAAGAATTCGAGGTCGACAAAAACAAGAAGAAATAGAATAATTCGTCCGTGAAGAAAGAAAGGAGAGAAAAACGAAGGAAATCGGGAAAAGTCTTCGCACATTCACGATCCGAAGCTGACTGAACTCCGAATTGCAAGGCCGAGTAAATAATGGAAGCCTCTATTCGCTAAATTGGAGAAATTGTTGAAGTTAGGGCTCAAACTTGGATATATGTCAATTTTGTGTTACATTGTTTAATTGAGGAATTGTTGGGATGCGTATGTATATATATATGGAAATGATATTTAGGACATTGTGAAGTTATAGCATTTTATGAAACTCAATTTGAACTTACAGTTTGCCTAGAACGAAATTTTTAAGTTAACTGTGCATGTTGAACAGTAGTGAATGGTAACTTTCGAGTTCCAAGTAAATTTTGGGTCAGCCAAACTAAGGATCTTGTAGTATGTCGAAATGGCTTTCTATTAACTGTAAATTCGCTTGAAATAGAGTTTGGCGTAGAAAGTTATGACGTAAATAAATTCAGCGCAAGTTGTGCATAGCGAACAAAATTGGGTTTCGCTGTTGTCGCAACCAAATTTTCGGGTGATCCACCTAGGGTTTGGCTAATGGATTGCTAAGCCTAGACTTAGCTCGGGCTCTCCCAAGCCCATACCAACTCGCGATTTAAATTCAAATATCTAGCGTGCAAAAAGGGAGTCGCCACTAATCAGTTTATGGTAGGTCGATTAGACATCTAAGTAAAATAATGGGAGAATCATCTTACTCCTACGAACCAGAGATTTGTGAGTTCGGGGACTTGATTACGTTAGATTTCTCTAACGCCATTTCGGTACCTTTTCTTTTATCTTTTGAAAAAATGTTTGGCAAGCAGCTTGAATTAATTTCACTTTCCTAACATGTGAGGTGATCATACAAGTGCGCAAACTACTAATTTAACACTCAAGAAAGCAAATAAAATAATGCAGGACTTACCTCAAAGCAACGAAAGCATCTGCAGTGTTAGATCAGAATTCACATCAGCAATCCTAGATATGAATTCTAATTAACAAGCAATCACTCAATTTTTGTTTTCGTTTTTTAACGAGAATATAGTCCATATGCAATGCAATACTTCTAACCTAATATGAAATAATATGGCATGGCAAAATGTCTTAAACTATATGAATGAGTAAAAGTTTTTGTGATTTTTTTAATGAACATGCAATAATTAAATATGCAATCTAAATTAACCAAGATGACCTAATTATAATGACGTGCAATTTCTAATTAAATGAACCTAGCAATAATCCCTAAATGACGTGCATTTCATGAACCTAATTCTACATGACATGCACATGATTTTTATTTCTGTTTTTTTTTTTTTAACAAAAATTCATAATTAAAATCACTAAAGAAAATAAAAGTCTAGCTAAAGTGAAAACTAAAGTAAAATGCTATCTATTCTAATTGCCTTCCAAACATGCATTAAAAAAAAACCTATCATGCAATTTATCTAAAGATCTATCTAGACCTAAAATTAAACATGCAATTTTATCTAATATGCAATGACATGCAGAGAATGCCCTAATTCTAATTTTTTTATGAAATTCGAAATTAAAATTAAACATGCAATTCAGATAATAATAGAATAAATAAAAAAACTAACATCCTAAATGAATGCACTTTTTTGGATTTTTTATTTAAAAATTCGAAATAAAATTGCAATTCTAAACATGCAAGATAACCCTAAGACTAGAGATATTCTAAAACAAACCTAATCCTAATTCAAAATTTTTTTGGATTTTTCTTTTACGAAAATAAAATTGAACCAAACACCATGACAGCAAATCAAACAAGATAAGATTGATATTCGAAAATTGGCGAACCATATCTCGCGCATAAGATCGGGTTGTCCAATTTTAAAATTAAATCGCAAATCGAATCTCGGGCATGAGATCGGATTGGCGATTTTTGCAAGGAATTGCGAGTCGGATTTCGGGCGCGAAAATCGGACTGACAATTCCTAATTTGAGGAGCTAATCCATGTTGGAATTTCAATCATATATTTAAAGAGAACAATCTCACTAAAAAAAATAACAAGGAAAATTAAAAAAAAAACAATAAGTAAAATAAAAAAGACTACCTAATAAAATAAATTAATCTCTACCTGTTGAATTTTTCCCAAAACCCAAACGGTAGAATAGATCCACAATCGAGACTAGACGCGGCTAGGCTCAAGGACAGTGGTTGTGGTGGTGCTTCGGCGAGACTCGCGATGTAGCTGCTCGCCAGGGGGGTCAACAATTTGTTGTCACAGTAGCGAACCTCACCAAGGAAACCCGAAAGTTTGCTACTAGCGTCAGGCGAAGGAGTCGTCGCGGCCGTCTTCTCTTTTGGCCTTTTTTGGCTTGTGGAAATTGTCTCCGTGGGTGCGGTACGGCCCTTCTCTTTCTCCACGTTTTCCTCCTTTGGCCTTTCCTTGATTATGTGGAGGACGTGAAGATGAGGAGATGATGAACATGGATCTTCACAATGGCCCAGAATGACTCATGCGTCATGGACACGTCTTATGCTTCATCCCCTCCGGTTATTCTTCACCAATCAACGCCTCTTTCTGTGTTATTTCTTTTGACTTTTCTCCCTGAGCAAGTGCTGGAACTTACGGCTCTTGGATGTCTCTAGGGTTGGTGGAGATCGGATCAGGTTGTTGATGGTCCAGCGAGAGGGTAAAGGCGACGGCTTTGCTATTCACGATGGGGTTTTGGATGACTGCATCGTATGATCAACGTCACAAAGAAGCTACAACGTTGGGAGAGCAACAACTTCGTCGGGAATTTGCTGAATTTAAATTTGTGGACGCAAGCAGCAATTGTAACAGCAGGGCGTCGGCAATGAGGGCGCCGATGCAAGAACAAGAAGGCCACCTCTCCCTCTTTTTCTCTCACGTGTATCTATATTATGCGCTCCCCTCAATGTGGCCGTATGTATCAATGTCTGGCCCCCTCTTTAAAACATACGCACATCCTCTTTTATAGGTGAAAAATTAGGATCTCAATTTCTTCTTCGAATCCACATCCATAATATTTTTTCACCAATTTTGTCACATATTGATAAGGACTCAAGATTACGATAGAATTTTTCCTTAAATTCAAATCTTGCAAAAATATATCGCAATATCCTTTCACACATCTGCCTTATCCAAAGATATTCTAAAAAAAAATCCAATCGCATCTCGAAAATTTCAAATTCCCATTTTTTCACGAGATAATTTTCAATCTTTAAAAATATGGACTTGGGCCGACTTGCTCGCTTCATGGGCCTGATCCATCTAATTTGAACTCATCCACCACCAGGTCCAATAAATGCAACCTAAATCTATATGCTATGCAATTAATAAAATTAACCCCTAATTTCCTATGCAATAAAATAAATAAACTAAATCGCCAAAATTTAGGTGTCAACAACTGTGGATGAGCTTTTTGTTGACATGTAAGTGTTGTCCTATCAATAAATAAGTGTAGTGTAATCGATTCACTCATTAGAATATTGGTTACTCAATTTTTTATATCGTTTATCAATTAATTATTAGGAATTCAAGTGCGTCGGCTTAAATAACCACTATAGGTTGGTCGTCGGCTTTCCCAAGCAAGTGGTACTTCTCTTCTTTGGTTTTGTAAAACTCATATTTTGAAATGATAGAAAGATATATGTTTTATGAGTTAAAGAGTCGCGACATGTTTCATATTTCTTTGAAGAGGAAAAGTGAGGTTTATAGCTTTATTATTACATAAATTCGGATTGAGTATTTACTACTATAATTGTCATTTGAAATGATTTAAGAAATGTTCACGAAATGAATTGCTAAAGATATTCTGGTGGATGAGTTGAGCTGTGACAATTGTATGCTTTGTTTTGTAAATCGATTTTGTGATATTGATTATGGATTTGGCGTTTTGATTATGGAGGATGACGGTTGGTGCCCAAAATCATTATAAGTTAATGAGGCGGGAACATGTTTCATATTTCTTTGAAGACGAAAAGTGATGTTTGTAGCATTATTGTTACATAACTTCAAATCGAGCAATTACTACCGTTATCATCATTTGAAATGGTTTAAGAAATATTTAAGAAATGAATTGCAAAAGATATTCTGGCGGATGAGGTCAGCTACGAAAATTGTATGCTTTGTTTTGTAAGTAGATTTGCGATATTGATTATGAATTTAGTTTGTTGATTTAGGAGGATGATAATTGGTATCCAATATTGCTATGAACTCTATTAAGAGTCTATGGGTATGCACAAGTTAATTTAGGATATCCTTATGAGCCAAGTTATTGACTATATAGGTGGAGACTTATTTAAAGGGGACTCCGATTGCCTTGTCACGAGGCATTATGCGTGATAATGGTTAGATCTTAGCACAAGATTGGTTAATAAAATGGACCATTAGCATGTGTTTTGATGAGATTGACAAATGAGCTGGATCATTGATTTGTTTGGATATGATTTATTGAAATGAGTAATGTTTATGTTTTAAATGTGCTTATTAATTGTTTAATCCACTTAGAAAAATGTATTACTTATTAGGCTCTTTCTTTTCATTTACTTGTTTTTCAAGTTTTTCAATGAGCTGCAAGTATCCTGAGGACTTTTAGATAGTGGGAACTTTTGAGTATCGTTGTACATAGTTGTTAACTTATGAGTTAGCATTTTGATGAATTATGAATACTCTGATATCGTAACTAGGTTACTTTTTATTAAATATATAAAGAGATGTATGAATTTCAATATTAGATTGAGTTATGATTACATTAAGGCCGGATCCTCTGAGTGAAAGGACGACTTGTCATTGCCCCTATTCTTGTATGAGTTGGGGGTGTGACAACGGCGATGAGGCCACTTGGCCTTTTAAGCTCATATCGGGCATGAACCTCATCTAACATTCTAAGAGAGAGATAGAAGCAAAATATGTTAGCGTAAATGTAATCCAATAATGCAGAAATTTATAATCAAAGAATCTTAAATTTTCATGATTTTTCACAACGAATGGATGATAACGTACCTTTATCCAGAGAACTAACTTCGAGAAAATAGTTATTGCAAAAATAGAAGAAAATGAAGAAATCTAATTTCTCTCCCTTAACCCACTTTGGTCTTAATGTACTTTATATGATGGATGATAGAAAACAATATTGTGTTGTTTTGGGTGGAGAAAAGACCAAACTCTTTTAATACAAATTATCAATTGATGCTTTAAATAAGGGCTTTCAATAGGTGTCTTCTATAAAAAATATTCTATCTTCATGAGAGTCACGCATTTTCATAAGCATTGCACATTCTCATAAAAATTACACCTTTTCATAAGAGTTGCATCTTCTCACAACCAATATTTTTTTATAGCATTCGAATAATATTAAATCATTAATTAATAAAACCATGTAAGCCACAATAATTTTTACAAAATAAAGGGCATCTTACATTGGCGCCTTCTTAGTAGAGGTGTTAAAATGGGTCATAGACCCATATATGACCCATTTAAATCATAAATGGGTCATAAATGGGTCACTTGTTTTTGACAAAAAGTAGTTAAATGGATTTCACAATTAAAGGTTTAAGATAGGTGGGTTTTAAGCGGGTTTTAAATGAGTTGGATTGAGAACCCATTTTCAACAAAAACCTTATAATCTCTCTCTTCCCTCTTTAACTTTATAAAAATATTTTTTTTATAAAAATCGAAATTATAATTTTTTTTTTATTTTAATTTTCTCTTTTATTTTTCTTTCCTTTTTTTTTTTTCTTTCTCCTTCCTCCTTCCGGTCGCCGGCACGGCGATGGCGGCGACCGGCCCGGGCGAGCCTCGAGCTCGCTAACATCGGCGAGCTCGAGCTCGCCGGATCCGGCAAGGCGGAGGCCTCACCAACGCTTGGCGAGGCTCGAGCCTCGCCGATCTAGCGAGACTCGAGCTCGCCGATGTCAAGCAAGCCTTGAGCCTCGCCAATTCCGGTGAGGGGCGAGCTCAAGCTCGCCAACGCCCGCCGAGCTCGAGGCTCGCCCGTGGCCGGTCGCCAACCGTCGTCATGGCCGGCGACCGGCCGAAGAAGAAGAAGGAGAAGAAAAAAAAAAAAAAAGAAAAAAAAAAAAAAAAGAAAAAAGAATTTAAAAAAGAAAAAGAAAAGTATATTTAAAAAATAAAAATAAAAATAATTAAAATTTTAATTTTTAAAATAATTATTTTAAAAATTATAAAAATTGTCCATTAAATTTGTGTTGTATAAAATTATTTTAGCAATACAATTTTAAAAAAAATAATATATATATAAGATGGAAGTATTTTAGTAATATAATCTTTAAAAAAAAAAAACATAGGAATAAGTTTTTAAATATGGGTTGGGTCGGGTATGGGTCGGAAAATTTACATTATGTATAAATGGGTCATAAATGGGTTAATGGGTCGATTTGGATCGACCATTAACGACCCGATCCAAACCCAACCCAACCCACCCATTTAATGGCTCTACTTCTTAGGTATTGATTGTTTTTCATCAAGATTGCAACGAGGGGACTCAGTTTATCTCGAGTTTCATTATCTTCTAATAAAGGTCGGATCCTATTTGAATAGTCTCCAATTATAGCTTTGACCGGGTTGCTTATATTGCGTGGTTGGCTTATTTTTCTTTGTTTTCAAAGTCGATCCAGTCAAATCTATTGGTGGCAAAAGTATCAAAGAGTGATAAATCTATCATATTAATACTAATTCAATCATAAATCTTTTAATCGATCCAATTGAATCCTAAATATTCCATCCAGTCAACTTATACTGAAAATTTACTTATGTAAATGCCAATCATCTTACATGGCAGGAAATATTTTTTTATATCTTTTCTATATTTTTTATTTTTGACACTTTTTTTTCTTTCTTTTTTTCCTTTCCTCTTTCTTTTTACCGACCATGACCGACGAGGGCAACCTTTGCCTAGGTGAGGCCAGCCCTCATCGGCCAAAGGCAAGGGTCAGCCGCACCATAAATGGTGAAGGGGGCCTTGTCGGCCATGGCCTAGCCACCAACCACAAGCTAAAAGTAAAGGGAAAGAAAATAAATGAAAATTTATAAAAATGCCTACGTTAACACCGGTCGGGCAACATAGGACGACTTGTCACCAATTTCCAACCTAAATTGGTTAGATGGATTGAATTGGTATCAATATGAAAAATTTTAAAAATTAAATTGTTTTAATTAAAAAATTTATGATTAAATTGGTATCAATGTCATGGGTTCAAGACTATTTTAGTCTTTTCCCCCTATGGATTGCATTACGTTTCAATTATTTTTAGTTTGGTTTGCTTCCGACTTGGGCTGATATTGAATTTGAGTTGCCGATTTCAAATTACTTATTATACAGGTATTTCTTGATTGGGGTTGTTCTTGTTTATACTAGATCCAATTCAGATCTTTGTTTTTTTTTTTTTTTTTTTCTCTTTTTTTTAGTAGACTCCTAGAAAGGATCATTGTTTCCTTCTTTTAGATAAGGGACGTGAACATTTGTAGTGATTCCTCAGGGAGCTTCCTTGACAGCACAAG